>JAMJFZ010003875.1:6830000-7430000 GCA_026225945.1 Cricetomys ansorgei
TGGAACCCACATTAAAAGAAAACAAAACCCAAAACCAGACAACTGGATGTGATGATGTGGATCTGTAATCCCAGTTCTTGTGCGGCAAGATAGGAAGCGAAGACTGAATTGCCCAGAAGCTTATGGGCAGAGAGACAGAAATAATAAGCGAGACCCTGCCTCAAAAGCAAGGTGGAAGGAGAAAAATTACTTCCAAAAGTTGTCCTCTGATCATGGCACACACATGTGTGCGTGTACACACACACATGCACACACACACACACACACATGTACACACACACACGCACACACTATTAATAATAATACATTTTTCATTAACAAATTTTAAAGAGGTATTTATAATACTTTATAATTTTACAATATTATAATACTGAGAGTGGTTATATAGCTTACTAGGTAATAAGACTTAGCCTTTGCAAGTGAGCTCCTTGGTAACTGACATGGAAAGGGTTCTAAGGTCACCTTCCTTTGTCTCCTACTTCCTTGGACCCTGGCCTCTCCAGGAGCCTTAGATGGGTTTCAGTAAATAGTCTGGGGAGAGACAGTATAGTCTTAATTTTAAATTTCAGGAAGCAGGGGGTCTTGTAGAAGATAGGCAATCCATGAGGGATCACCACTGTGTTCAGCAGCGACCAGTGGTGTCAGTGAAGGACACCACTTGGATCATCTGTCCCCTTCTTCAGTAAATGCCCCCATCCTGCGAACGGTAAGTGAGGTTCCTACCATCCCCTTCTGCTGACTGGCACACAAGCAAAGGCAAGCCCAGGGGAAGCCAATCAAGTCTGGTCTTACAGTAACCATGTTGTCTCTGGGCCACACAGAGCTTCAGATAGTAAGTAGTTCTTGATGTTTATCTGAAGAGGAAGTCTTCAGGTAAACATAAAAGAGAGACTCAGGGAGGAATGAAAACAAGAAAATTTTTGGAGAGATGGGATGGAATGGAGAAAGGAGGGCAGAAACAGGCATGGCTGATGGTGTCTGTCTATTTTTGTTACTACAGTAAAGTATCTGAGGCTGGGTAACTGTATCAAAAAACAAAAAAGGTTAATCAGCTCACAGTACTTGAGGTTTAAGGCCGTGGCACCAGTAACCCTCTGGCTGTAGCAAAGGCTTCATGGTAAGAATCCAAGTAAAAGGAAGAGATGACATCACCTAACAAGAAGCCAGAGAGTGATTCAGAATTGGGCCTGTTCCTGGAGTTCGGGAGTTCCTAGAGAGCCTTTAATCTCTCCCAAGGGCAACACACCCACCCAGCGTTACCTACTGCACCTCACCTTCTGTTTTTTGTTTTGATAAGCATATATTAACTGCACAAAACAGTGAGTTTTGTTATATTTTCATGTGTGTGTGTTGACCATATTCACCACCATTACCCTCTCTTGTTCCACTTCCTGCTGCTGCTCCAGCCCCCACCTTTTAAAGGTACACACCACCCCCACCCCACACCACCCCCACCCCACTCTGCCCTCAAAGGAACAGACCTCCCATATGTGGACCCCTGGGGAATGCACTCAACACATATCTAAACCACAGCCGTGGCCCTGGATTTAATGGTTTTCTCACCAAGCCCAGTTGTAGTTCTTCTTCTGGAATTCTACATTGTAGACTTCAGCCTTCCAGAAAAATCCCTTGCAGAGCTAGCCTGACTATTGTTAGCTATCAAAGGCTCCCTGCAGAGAAGAACACCATTTGCAAACCTTGCCTCCCATCCTTCTGCAGCAGGACTCTCTTCTCTAACGCAGGATTGTCTGTTCAATTGAAACCCATCTGTTTTATTTTCATTTTTCCCCTATGTTGTAGTGGTCTTGTTCAGTAGAGTCCCAAACAGTCCATAATGTTAAAGAAAAATGATGCTATCTCCTGAAGGTGCTGTCATTTATTTCAGGTCGACAGCAGCCTTCAGCTGATGCTTCTGACCACTGTGGGGCAGCAGCTAGGAAGAGACGCTGTCTGCTCTTTGTGCTGTGTCCTGAGGACAATGACACCACATAAGCAAAGATCCCCAGAGGCAGAGGGCTGGAATGGATGTGACATTTATGAAAGTTCACAGGCTCAGGTTTCTCTACTTTGTGCAATTTTCTTTTAGCTCTTTTCCCTCCTCGACATGAGTGTTTATGAAGCTAAGCCTGGGAAACAGACGGGACACAGGATTGATTCTACATACTCAGCATGTGATCGTGGGCCAGTCAGCTTACCTGTCTGTGACACACACACACACACACACACACACACACACACACACACACACACATACACACACACACATACACACACACACACACACACACACTCACACACTCACACACTCACACACATAGAGTCAGTTCTCTCCTTCCACCGTGTTGATCCCAACAATCCAACTCTAGAAAATGTATTTACCCACTGAACCATCCTGCCCTCCCAGGTCCGACTTTTCAGGGTTATCTGGGAGAAAGTAGCTACAAAAAGGGCCTAAGGCAAGTTGCTCATACAAAACAAGCTTTAAATAAATGATTATCCCAGGCTAATAATAGCTTCCTGATTTGGCAAGGTAGGTTGAATCTTACAAAAATATCACCTCATTCAAACTTCACAGTGACGCTATAGAGAAGGGGCCCATAAGATCCCATTTTAAAGCTGAAGCTACAGGACAAGAGGTAAGTAATCTAGGCTCAAAAGGGGAACATCTGCACCTCTGGGGTCAGATTGAAGAGCCAGGTGCTAGACATTCATCAGCGGTGGAAAAGCTTTCTGCCCATGCGCTCTGGAGCATCCCAAATGCCAGTGTGGGCACATATTTTTATCATCTTTCATTCTGAGTGTTGAGGTTTTGAATTTTGTGACATGCATGACCAGAAAGCTTAGATTCACCTGGGCAACCATGGGTTTCCGCTTTGGAGATCTGCACACAGCATTTGATATAGCATTGCATGGTGGATTCCCTGATTAATAGGGGACACTCCCATGGTCTTTCTCTATGGCCTCTAGTAGAAAAACTAGTTATGTTCTGAAAATAAATCAATGTTATTGAGTACCAAGTGCTTACAATTATTTGACATATGTTATCTTGTTAATTCCCCAGTAACACCTTGAGTAAGATAGCATTATCCCTGGGTATCGGTCAGACTTCCACACGGACAAGCAGAGTGAGCATGAGCAGGAAGGGGTTTACTAGAGATAGCACCTGACTTAAGGAATCTGTTGGGAGGCTGAAAAATACCCTGCAGAGACGTCTCAGGAACACACCCGATGTCACACCAAAGACAACACATCAAGCAGACACAAAGGAGCAGGGTGGTGGTTCACGTCTGTAATCCCAGCACGTGAGCGGCTAAAGTAGGTTCAAGGCCAGTGTGAGCTACATAGTAAGACTCTTGTGTCAAAAACAAATACAGAAGAGGAGGAGGAGGAAGAGAAGAGGAGAGGAGAGGAGAGGAGAGGAGAGGAGAGGAGAGGAGAGGAGAGGAGAGGAGAGGAGAGGAGAGGAGAGGAGGAGAAGGCAGAGGAGAAGGAGCTGCAACACAGCCATGCCCATGGCTTGCTGGAGAGAGCACAGGTGGAGAAGGCAGGCCTCTGCTGCTGGACATCATGGAGGTGCGTCTCACTGGCCTACCCCAACTCAAATCCAAAACCTTATTCTACTGAAGTCATTGGATCATTGGTGTTCCCTGTGTGTGAGGAAGACACACTGAGAAAGGAGAGGAGACAGTCTCCACTGGCGGCTTGCCACCATGGCTTGCCATCAGCAGGACTCCTCAGCCTGTGCCTTTCCCACAGCACCATGCATCCCCCACTTGCTCTCCCTCCACTCAGTGGTTCTGAACAGGCACCCAGACCTACTGAGTCAGACCATCCAGGACCTGGACAGTTGATGGCTCTGTCTTGCTTTATTTTTTTCACCACGAGCTCACGGCCTTCCATCTCTGCCTTCAGGATACTCTCCTATGCACCCCAGCCTGCCTCCCTCTCTCACCTTTCCCACTTCCTAGCCAGCTTCTCTACACTTTTGTTTTTAGGGATGTCCCCATGATTACAGGAGTCTTCAGCCTTCTGGTAAGCATCCCGGAACCCTGGGGTCAATCTTGGTATCCCCAAAGTCAGTAATGTCAAAGATAAACAATACTAGGAACGTAGAACTAAAAGCCTGCCCGCTCCATAGCACCTCTGCCAGTTCTCCTGGCCCGTGTGAATCAAGGCTCTGAGACATTCTCTTGGCCGCTGTGATCATCGTGTGCAGACAGTAAGCAGTCACTTCTCCAAATCACTGATGCTGCATGTAGAATTCTCCCTAATATAGACACAGCATCCACAAGGCAATTACTGAAGCAGAAAATGAGTCTCCGAAGGTGCTATCAGGGGCATACAGAAGAACCAGCTAGGGATTCGATTTTACTAGCCCCCGGTTTCCGAGGTCAATCAGGGAGACATTATTGAGGGTAGCCCAGGATGGCAGGGGTGGCTACAGTCAAACCAAACATAAATCATACCATGTCCTGGCTATAAATTCCACCAACAGCAGGTGCGCGCTTCAGAGGAATAGCTTCTGCAATTAAAAAAGTGACAAATTTAATGGATTATGCAGATCAGCTAAGGTTCTAAATCATAAACATCCTGCCTTAGAGGGAATGAAGAGCGCAGGCCAAGCAAGGAGAGACAGCATAAACACCATGAACGGTTTACAGCTCCTTCCGACCTTTTTATACCTCGCTGTGAAAGTGAACATTAACCTTCACATCCGCAGTGGTTCCTTTCTGCTGCCTAACAAAGGCGATAGTTCGTCCTTGTAATAACATGTAAGCTGGATAGAGTCTGTACTCCTTCCGCATCTCAAAGGGTATCTAATGTGGTCCCATTAGTGCTGGAGATAAAATACACTCTCCTTTTCAGTAACAGAGTGAGGAATGAGAATATGCAGGAGCTCTCTGGATGTCAAATGCATGTATAGAAACCAAAATGGGGTCTATGCCATGCCATTCTGAATGCACATGATCTCCTCTGATCTCCGAAGCTAAGCAGGGTTGGGCCTAGTTAGTACTTGGATGAGAGAAACCAAAGCTGGCCGAAGATGGGATTTTCTGTTTGCAAATCGCAGACAAGAAGTTTGTCTTCTTCTCAAAAACTGAGATGGTAACACAGGAGGCCTGTCTCCAAAGACTACGGGGAGACAGAACTGCCAACAGGTCTTGCAAATACAATGCAGTGGGTGCAGAAAGTTCCAGAAGATGTAGAAACTCTACCACAGTGTCAAGATGACAGAGCAGGAAACATAGCCTATTGGTCTCACTTCTAAATGTAAGTCACCCTCTTTAACCAACATTTTGGAGTTGGTTCCTCCCCAGCAAAAGAGATGGCAGAATCAATGAGCTGGAAGGAAGCCACAGGGATCATGTGTCCTGATTCTCTCACTTATACACAAATAAGTTGAAGTCAGAGTTAAATAACTTGCCTGAGTTCACAGAGCAAGAAAATGGACTAGCCTAAGGTAGCCTTGAGTAGAATCCCAAGCCCCCAACACCATACTTTCTCCTTTCATTTAGACAACAAGAAGTTCCCAGAGACATTTAAAGAGGTTGTGAGAGACGTCTTAGGCCATCTATAGATATACCTGTTTCTCCTGTAGCTATGTGGCATGGTACGGCAGATTAACAAATAAAGGAAAAGTAGGCGGAGTGTAGGTGTGGTGGGGTGCAAAGGGAGGGATGTCAGATATATCTGGGCTGCGAGGGAAAAGCACTTTCCCCAAAGCCTCCGATAGGTAGACAAAATAATGATCCTGAGTAGGCATTCAAGAGTAATTTCTCAAGTCTGATGCAGCCATTAATGCTCACCTTTCCTCTTCTGATCTATAAAGAGCAAAGTATAGCAATTTATTTCTTCTCCTCTTCCTGCCTCTGCTCCTTCTGAGGTTAGGAGTCTAATGGGTAGTAAAATGATAAGGGGAAAGAGCAGCAGCCAGCACTGGTGGCTCCCTACCCATGCAGCCACTGTGCCTGGATGGGTAGTTTTTAGTAGCATCTTGCAGTGAGTTGTGGAAATGGGCTTACTCAATACCCAGAGCAATTCCCTTCTAGCATGCAGAAACTGGAAAAACAGACCTGCTACCCAGTGCTACTAAGAAGCCTGGGAAATAGAGGTTTTGCGTACAAACTGAATTCTATCAATAAGTACACGGACAAGATTTTGTTTCAGGGCTAATGGAGTATGGAGACTCAGGGTTCAAGACATTCATCTTACTCCTGTGGGTTATAGCTGCTGCAGCACATTCTGGAAGACCCCTCACCCCACCCCGTGCTGCCCCCACCACGGGAACAGCTTCATGGTTAGATAGATGTGCCTTCACCTGGGAGCGGAGTTTTGCAAGATGGTTTTGAAAGTTATTTCTGAAACTCCAGTTTCAAATCTGCTCTTCAGTTCTCCTAATAACCTAGTCACCAACTTCAGTATTTGTATTTCTAATTCCTCAAATTCCTGTAGAAACTCCCTACAGTAGATTTAACTGTCTGAAGCCAAACCCTCACAAAGCCTTTTAACAATGCAAAACAATTTCATTTGTAGCAAGCTCTAGTTTGTGAAAACACATGAAGGAAAGGAACTAACAGTTCTGAATTCTCATTCCGTACATGCTATCATGTGACTCAAGGCTGAAAAATACCTGGGAAGGCAGTCATGAGCATTTTGTCTGGTTCCCAGATAAACACTTGGGTTACACAGCTGGCAAGGGACTGGCAAGACACCTTAGAAAACTGTATACACACACATACTCATGTGCACACGCGCACACACACACACACACACGCACACACACACACACCTGCCTTCACCAACATGATCACTGAGCTGACTTTAATAAGAACAGTACTTTCCTACTCCCAGGCAACCACTGACTAAGAAGAGAAAAGTTCTAGATGTTCTCAAGCGCTGCACAATGATGTTTTGGTCAACAGTGGACTATATATGACAATGTCTTCATAGGACTATCCTGCTTGGTGATGCTGCAGTCATCTTAGCGGAAGTCACTGATGTTCAATATAGTACCCTTGCTCTTCTCAGACGGCATCCCCCTCTTAAAGGCCATGTAATTGTAACTTTATTATTCATTTCAGAAATGTTCCAAGAGTCTATCTTAAATTGCTCAATTTTTCATAAAGTACCAAACCAAGACCTTCAAAATTCTCATCCTGTTGGATCAATTCACCTTAAATATGATACCATGTTCCTCACCTAACCCTAATTAAGAACCCCCAAACTCTTCTAAACAGCTGGACTTCTTTCTCTACTCTCTGAGACACTCAGATTCCATCACAGTGGTGCTCCCTGTGAGTGCTCCAAGCCCGAGGCCCAGCCTTGCCTGAGCAGCTGGCGATCTGCTGCTGATGCGGGTTCCAGTGTTCTTCCCTCCAGCGTACATTTCACACCAGCAATGTGATACAGCCCTGGGTGAGCAGCTTAGGAGTTTGATACAGAAAACTCAGCAGGACTGACCCCCCCCATTCCCTCCAAGGGTCCTCAACCCTTGGGAGGCCCCCAGGCACCATGACCTCCATATTCACCTGCACCATTGCTGGACCCTAGTTCAGGGGGCAAGGACTGCTGTGACAAGCCAAACGCTGATCTCAGTCAGCTACAGTACAAATTTATGGGGGGAAAAAATCTCCCCAATCTCTCAGACCCTGAAAATATTTTATGTCGTTTTCAACGGGCATTAATCAGAGGGTTTCTGGAATCTCAGTAGCAGAAATGGTAATGAAAACCCATGCACTGTGTAGACTGTCACACCGTTTTCTAACTCCAGTGCCTTTCAGCCCCTTCGTGCTTTGAATCAGATCAGACCAAGGCTGTCTCAATGAGAGTCACTCAAAAGATGATACCCACAATGCTACACACAGCCTGTGCTCCACAGCTCACAAAGCACCTCCACAGTCTGCACTCTCATTCAATACCACGGCAAATCAGCTTGTCCCCGTTTTGTAATGAAAGCAAGAGCCGTTTGCTATTCCATGGCCGGCTGATGGAGGGCAAGGCAGGGTCTATCCAAACTCTCCTAACTTCAGCCACAGAGCTCCTTCTGGAACCACTGTATCCACTGTTAGACAGGACAGCACAATGAGAAAGCTGAGTGAGATAACCTGAATGCCTCCTTTAAGCCGGTAGCCATGAGTACATTTATTAAATTTTTGGCTTCAATTTCCTCATTGGTAAGACGGGAAGTTTGTAGAACTCATAGGATTGATGTGTTCATAAAATACGCCATATGGGGCTGGAAGGATGTCTCTGCAGGTAAAACCATCTGCTTACAAGCTTGAGTTCAATGGTGGAATCCAAAGTGGAAGGAGAGAACAGACTCCTGAAAGTTGTCTTCTGACCTCCACAGATGCACCGTGGCTTGGGCACCCATATTCACACATCATCATCATCACCATCATCATCATCATCAAATAATACTAATTAATAATAATAATAATAATAATAATAATAATAATAATGTAAAGTGAAAGTATGGCATGTAATTCTCCCTAAACAGTTCCCAGCTCATAGTAAGTACTCAATAAATGTAAGTCACTCTTATTGGTGGGGGAATAATTTTGTAGTCCTCAGATTATGTTCCCAGATGCCCAAAATCTGGCCATAAGAAACATCTGGATAGCTGGGCAAGGATGGTGCATGTCTTTAATCCCAGCACTCTGGAGACAGAGGCAGGCAGATCTCTGTGGGTTCGAGGCCCGCCTAGTCTACAGATTGAGTTCCAGGACAGCCAGAGTTACAACAGAGAAACTCTGTCTTGAAAAAGAAAGAAAGAAAGAAAGAGAGAAAGAGAGAGAGAGAGAGAGAGGGAGAGGGAGGGAGGGAGGGAGGGAGGGAGGAAGAGAAAGAAAACTGGAGAACTGTTCTCACAGGGGAGAAGCAAAGCAAAGGCACCTTCTCACTAGTTGTTAAGAATGTTGCTGCATTAGTGTCCCAGAGAGCACAGATGTCCAGAGAAAGGAACCTTCTCTGTTGCTTTACTTAGACCTGAAATAACAACAGGAGAAGAACCTTCAGTAAATGAAGGTTCAGTTTAATGACAGAAGGGGACACAGGCGATTATCAGAGAGAAATGACAGGGTAGTACAGGGCTGGGAAATAGCCTGGATTTCCATGCACACACACATACACAGAGGGAGAGGGAGGGAAAGAGAAAGAGAGAGAGAGAGATTTGGAATCAGCTGTCAATCATAGGGGAAATTATGTAACAAGTACAGGAGAAAAGGGTCTGCTGGCAACAGAATACCAAGTTAGATAGCAAGATGAGAAGGAGAAACCAACCAACAGTTACAGAGGTTCAGCCATCCCAGGCTAAAAGCAGAGATCAGAGGCTTTCCCTGGAGGTTTCCCTGACAACAGACTAATGAGCTAACGGGAACTGAGTATTCATGTGTTAAGAGTCCCTTTGCAGAGTTTGGGGCACGAGATGTTTTGCTCTCTGATACTTCTGCGTGGAAGATGCGGTGCTGTGACAATTTGTGGTGGAAGGAAGCAGCTCTGGCTTCCTGACACTGGTATGACTCCTTTAGTCCCTCCACCTACAAGATACGGGATTTGCAGAAGCTTACATAACTCATTTGCACCTTGGATTGAAAAGTTAAACGACATCTTTGCAGTGAGCTTGCTATGACAATCAAGGAACATAATACCTGAGAAGTAATGAAGTGGCAAAGATTCACACTGCCCTGCCCACAGGAGGCCTTCTAGAAGGGATGGGAGAGGTGGAAGATGCGTAGTTAAATCAGAAGGGGAAATGGTTAAGGCAATTCTAAGTTAACAACACCTTATCAGTTTTGAAGGAAAAACCGAAGAGACTGTGGTTGGAGCTAAATTATGAAAGGTGGTCCCTCCGGATTCTGCCTCCTGCATATCTGAACAAAGAGCCAAGCCTCAGTGAGAACAAGTAAATAATTGAAGGATTGCATGCACAGAATGAAGTAGCTGAGAAAGCCCGAAATCAACACTGAAAATATTATTGGGGAAAAGAGCCATCAAAACTCCACCACATTTAAAGTTCTGAAATGGTTTTTGGTGGCCAAGAAAGGAGTTACCAGGAAAAGAACTCTCAGAAAATAAAATTACAAACATACATATCATTTAATATTTATTTACCAATTTATTTATCTTGTTGTATGTGTGTCTATGTATGTATGTGGACCACGTGCATGCAGGAGTCCATGGAAGCCAGAAGAAGGCACCAGGGCCCCTGGAACTAGAGTTCCAGGCAGATGTGAGCCTCCATGTGTGTTGGGAATCAAACCCCAGTTCTCTGCGAGAGCAGCGAATGCTCTTAATCTCAGACCCACCTCCCCATCCCCACACTTCACTTTATATGGTGGGAATGTTGCCAAGGCTGTGAACTATCAATAAAATGTTGGTAAAAAAGATTCTAATGCACTTTTTGAGCAGAATCTTGAGGTAAATTTCTTTGTGAAAAAGAAAAAAGAAGAACTAGATCACATAGCAAAAATTATTTGGCAAAGTCTCCTGCAGCCAACCAGAGGCATATTTTATGACCCTAACAACTCCTAAAATGCTTAGAAAAAGTACACATACCAATAAAAACGACTGCCACATTTACCAAAGAGATGCAGCAAAATAGTGGTTAACAACAGAATTTATACTAGCTGTGAAGGGGACCATTTAATTGTTAGATGAAAGCATCGATAGCTGACACAATGGACTATTTTTTTATTTACTGATGAGGACCAAATCTTAAAAGCTAAGTACTTCCTTGATATAGCTGTAAAAAGGCATTTGTTCTTCTGTTATTTAAAATCAGAGATGCTGCTATTCTTATCAAGTTCTTATTTTGTGTTTGATATTTTTGAAGAAAACACTAAAACTCCATGACAAATATCCCCTAATGAAATAAATTCATGGTCAAGTTGAGAAACAGAGGGCCATGAAGCAAGCATCCTATTTCTAAGTCTCTTTCACATAAAAGAAAACATAAGCCACAGTCGCATAGAAGGCTTTCCATGCAAACCTCTCCATAAACCAAACTGACAGTCTCTTTCCCATCTCTCAATTCCCCTCTAAGGCTGGAGGTAGTGGCATAAAAATCTCCAATTAAAACTGACTTCTGAGTGATGGATATGGCTCTGTCCAGAGGCTGGAGTGCTGAATCTCATTAGGAATCAGGCCCAGCCATAGAACCTCTGGAGTGTCAGGAGGAAAAATGAAGATTGATTCAAAAGTCCAGAAGTCTAGCCCCTGTGAAAGCAAATGCCAAGTTATTATAGAACTTCTTTGAAACCACAACCACCACCACCACTACGCAGGCTATGAAATCCTTCTCTGCCTGTGTTTGGGGAGTCTGCAGCCCTTATTCTTTCTTTCCATGCTATCTTCACCTCTCCCTCACCACTCACTCTTGACTGTCTCGGATTCTGGGGTGGCCTGTGAAACCAGACAGTCTGTGCTCTACCACTAAAGTATAATATGATCTTAAGCACACTCAGCTGCCTTACCTTCAAAACAAAGATCATAGTAGTAAGCTGTCTCAGAGTTGTACTGTTGCATGAGTTACTGTAGGTAGATACCCACAACAGTGCCTGGCACATAGCATTAACTGGATGTTGCCAGTTGTTGTTACTATTAATTATATATGAAAATTTCTATGCATACAGTTTCCAAGAGGAAAAAAAGCAATATTCTTTCTTGATAATTGCCTATTACTTTCTTCATAGTGCTTATTACTGTCTTCAAGTATTTACATTTATTTATCTTCACTCTTCTCCCACAAAAGTATTATCTCCATGACAACACAGACCTTAACATTCTTGTTCACTAGTCTGTATTGGACTGCCGAGTACACCCTTTGAAGACAGAAGATCCAAACAGAGAGCAGGTGACTGCTGTTAGAACTGGAGTCCATCACCCAAGTTATTCAGTGCCTGTGACTGAACAGCAAGACTGAATAGCGAGAGACACTGTATTCTCCCAATACGTACAATCATTCTGTGAAAACACCAGTAGCCAGTTTAGAGAACAAGGGATCTATCTGAAAATGAACTTGTAGTTGTCTGATTTCTGGTTTTATGACAAAAGATGTCTCTATTTGAAAAGCATGACAACAAAGGTTCTCCTCTTTCTCCCTAGAAATTTCTATAAGAAAATCGTTCTTCCCAGTAGCTTCCACTCACTCTGTCCTCACATCCTCGACCTCTGCCCTCTCTGTGCACCCTGACACATGGATCCTTAAGAGGGAAGAGAGGATTCATGTTTCAGCACTATGGACAGAGGCACACAGCCAGGATAGGATTGGGGTCTTTTCAGAATATGGGGGATACAGTTCTCAGAGTGATCTGTACAAATTCCTTACTTGGCTAATGACCGTATTGAATTTTAAAGGAGAATAATTCAGACGTGTGTTTTGTCTATTTGTCTTATTACAGGTAATGAATTCAATTTTTCTATAAGGAAACTAATACCCTTGAGTAGTTTTATATGCCAGGTGTGTGTGTGTGTGTGTGTGTGTGTGTGTGTGTTACTGTATCATATATTTTATATTATAACACACACACACACACACCAGAATCTTGATGTAATAAAAAGGAAACCAGGATGAAGATTGATTCATGAAAGCTAACCCCCAGCAAATGCCAAGTTCAAGTAAAGCTTCTCTGCCAATCCTCCCTCTGCCAAGGGTCTGAAATCCTTTCCTCTGACTATGAGCTTCCTTCATGTTTTCTTACCGTTTTACCTTCTATACACACACCACTCATCCACCCATCATCAATATCTACATGTATAGTTCATCTCACTTACTCTCACATTGCTATTGCAATGACATTGGATTTAAAGTCATAACACCAAAGATTCACATCTCAGACTCCCCTTGGGAAATCTATTTAGCCTTTGAAAGATATTATTTCCTCTCAGCCTAGGAAACCCAGACTAAAACTTCTCCTGACAAGAAGTTCCAGTGCTTTTATGTGTAAGATTCGGTTAACTTTTGCTTCCTGCAGATTGAGTGGGAGGAAGGAGGTAACCTAGCATCCAAGGGAAGAATGAGTGGGTAGACAATACTGGTACCAGTGAAAGGAGAGAGACAGGAGGTGGGGGTGGGAGGTGGAGGAAGGGGAGGGGGATTGAATATGTTGACGGAGAAAAGCAAGAGCAAAATCCCAGAGGGCCAAGAAAGCCAAATGGTCCTATGACTAAAATATTCAAATATGCCAAGCTTTAAAGACTTTCTCTAGTGGTCAGGTGATGATTTCTCTCTGTGGATGTGTGTGTGTGTGTGTACATGTGTGTGTACATGTGTGTGCATGCATGTAGAAGCCAGAGACATTGTCCTCTCTCACTCTCTACCTTTTTTTCAGACAGTCACTAACTGAATCCGGAGCACACAGATTCAGCAAGAACAGCTGGCCAGCAAAGCCAAGAGTCTTCCTGTGTTTGCCTCTTCAGCACCAGGATTGCAGGCATGTGTTGCCACACCGTGGAGGCTAGAGATCTGAACTCAGGTCCTCATGCTTGAGCAGTCTTTTACCAACTAAGCATCTCCCCAGCCCCACAGGACCACAATTCCAAGCCCTCCTACCACTCACACACGAACATAAACTACCACAGAGCTGGTACATAGCAAGTGCCTAATAAGTGCATATATATCAACAAATGATTTTAATAAAACTCATGGTCTGAGCACCATCCATAAAGCTTAGTAGTGCAGTGATGGGCCATATCTACTGAATAGACACAGGAAGGAGGTAACACAGTCCCATGAGCGGGTCTAAAACTTACTGCGAAACCAAGATGGAGATTTGGAGATACTTAACCTGGTTTCTGGGGACAGTTAGTCTCTGTATGTCATTTTGAATCATTCAGCAACTATTCATTAAGCACCTACTGTGTGCCAGCATTATACTAAGCCACACAAACCAACACACAAACGCTATCTTCAAGCAAGTTTACATTCTAACGTAGGAATACACATTCCTCCCCCAAACCACTGGAATAGAAACTATCAGCAGCCATCACATAAACATGTGAGAGTCTCAGGGTGAGTACGGATAGAAAAATATGCTACCCAGAGTGACGGCTGCTCTTTGAGAATCATCCAGAGAGCAGCCCAAGTTCTCCTTAGAAATGAAAGTCTGAGCAGAGAGATGCTCGTATAGTAACAGAGTCTGCTCATCCCCAGAGTCAGAGGAAGAGGCTTTCTTGCTGAAATAAACTGAAGAAAAGATCTAAAAGGTTAGCTGGAGAGGACGACCTCATCCGTCCTTGCAGCAGGGTTCTGTCTCTCCTTTGTTGAGGACAGCGGCTCAGCAAAGGCTGTGCATGTTTAAGTCCCTAGAGCTATGTCATCAAGGTCACCCACCTGCTGAGCTCCTGTAAGCCCTGCTTACAGGGCTCTTTGGGAGTGATGAGGGTGAAGACCTCCCATCATTGCCACCTTTCCCCATTAGTTAAGAGGAGAATCAGTGGTGCAGAGATGTCAGTGGGCAAAGTGTTTGCTGTATAAGCATGGGGACCTGTGTTCATCCCCCCAGAATTCATGTAGAAGCTGGGTACAGTGGTCCTCGCCTGTAATTTCAGGATGGGGGAGACAGAGACAAGAAGATCCCTGGATTTGGCTGGCCAGCCAGTCTAGCCAATCAGGGAAGTCCAGGTTCAGTGAGAGACTCTGTCTAAAAATATAAGGTGGAGAAGCAACTGATGAAGACACCCAACATCAACTACTAGACACACACACACACACACACACACGATTAAAGGGCCCAGGTGTGGTGTGGTGAGAAGTGCACCATGTGTAAAGAATATATTCCCTTTCCTCACTCCTTTGCAGGATGAGAATGGGCACTTTCTCACTGTTAGAACACTTCCAAAGATGGCTGACCTCTAGTCCTCTGCTCCTTATACACATATGTTCTTTTTCCTTTCTTTTGCATCTGGGCTAGACTTGTTATAACTCAGACTAGTGAAATACAGTGGGTGGGATGCTCCAGGACTCCCGAGGCCAGGCTGTCAAGACCCTAGCAGCTTCTGTCTTCTTGTTGGAAGAAAGTAAGCTTCCAATAAGAAACCCAACTATCCTGAGATCCTGCACTATGAGCTGAGGCTAGCAGTGCTGATAGAACAGGTGAATGAGAATTGAGAAGCTCAGTTAAATGACCTAACATTTTTACTTAAGCCATCTAAGTTGGCCCTCAGCTGCTTAAACCATATAGACATGATAAAGCTACTAGTCTTTTCTATTGTACCCCGAGGAACTAAATACATCAGAAGGGTACAAAGAGCCCAGTCAGCTGGATCTAAGTAAGCCAAACCACACATCATATTCCAATCAGAACAGGAACCACTGACCATTCTGTCAATGAGATGAAGAGATGAAGGTAGGAAGAAGGGAGACAGTGAGTCTGAGCTCTGTGGATGACTCTGGGGACCAGGGGTATAGGGAAGCTCCCCGAGAAGTCTCTGGAAAATACCAATATGCCTTAACATCAGTCCTGATTCCATTAATAAGAAATTTGTGTTAAAATGAACCCTGATTGGGGCACTTACCTGAAGCCAAGAACTACATTAACCCTTTTTTATATAAACTTCCATTTAATTGTCACAAAGGGTGTCTTGAGGTGGCCTCCAATGGCATCTCCTGCTCAGAAACATGTGACTTGTCAAGATCACACTCACAGCAAATGGCAGAACTGGATTTGAATACAGGACAGTCTGGTCCTCAGCTCAAATGCGCATCAGGTGACAGCTGTTACCTTAATTGCATATTTAAGTGCTAATGGAAATTTATTTTATATGCACATATTTATTCAACACAGACTTCATGCATAATTTTGAAGAAAGGTTAAATAGATAAAAATGTGTCTATGCTGATGGAAAATATGGCTTTGTTATGCTGTATTCTTCTTTATAACTTTAGAGGTGTTTTATAATGAATGGAGGGAAGAAACCATTAACAGGTTATAATTATAATCCTCTATCCTTACAAATATAAGAAAGAACAAAATATAGATTGTTTAAGAAATTTTATGGTGCCTTGGGCAGGGGTGTCCTTCAATCTGCGGTAAGATTCTAATTCATTTATTTTATTTTAATTTTTTACAAGGTCTTATTCTGTAGCCCTGGGCTGGCCTGAAATTTTTCTATGTAGACGAGGCTGGCCTCAAACTCACAGAGATCTCTGCCTCTGCCTCCCAAGTGCTGGTATTAAAGGTGTGTATCACCCTACCCAGTCAAGTGAAGTTTCTTTGAACTTTCATCAAATCTAGAAGTTTCAGCAAACCCAGAGCTGGCTTAAAAAAACAACTGGGTGTCATCCAAGATGTAATAACATTTTAGTTTTATTAAAAGTCATGTCACTTGTTTCTTAACAAAGTCATGTTAGTTACAGAGGGTTGGGGCTGACTCTTGTCTGCTGACACCCATTTTATTCTGAGACACTGGAATAGACTTTTTGCACGTGTATGTTTGCAGTATGAATGCTTGTATGTATGAATGTTTCCATACGTGGGCACACATGTGTGTTCAGTTGCATGTGCACATGCAAGAGCATGTGTGTGTTCACGCATGTGAAGGCTCAGAGTTGACACTGGGAATCTCCCTTGATTGTTCTCCACCTTAGCTATTGAGGCAGGGTCTCTCGGCTGACCCAGAGCTAACCAATTTCACTAGACAAGCTCTCGGGAAGTTATGGCCATGGCCTGGCAAGGGGTATGGTGACAATGTGACAGTGGCAAGCAGAGATGCTGACAAGGGCATGGGTTTGGAAGCTATTCACACTGACTCGGGAAGAACCTGCTTGGCCATAGAGTCCAGAGCTGTGCTGTGGCCGGGCAGCTGCCTGGATGTCCCCTCCGCCACCTTCCAGACGAGAGATTCTGGGATCCCAATCCCTGCATCACCCATTTTAGGATTGAGGCTGCAGAGGCTGTGGGTCTGTAGGTGGAGGACAACCAACAGTTTTAAAGTGGCAGTCGCCATTCTAACTTCTGATCTCTGGAAGTGGCTTAAAAAGAAGGTTAACACACTTAACAAGAATCCCCAAGGCCTGGATGTGTGCGAATCATTTCTTCAGCACGGTATAGCGCCCCTGTCTTAGCACTTAACAAGCGCTATCAGCATCACTCTCTTTCACATTTGACCATGATTAAAAGTGATCTGACTGTAAATGCAAATAAATTATTCACAGCACGGCCTGCCAGATTACACATCCTTTCTGCTCCCAGGGACATCGCTTGAGGCACCTCTGCACCTCTGCTCAGAGCCTGAAATTCAAACCAACACCCAGGAGAGAAGCTTCCAGCCAAGGAGGTCTACCCCTCCCCACAGTTACAGCACAAAACGAAATCGGATTTTTAGAAAGCATTGCATTTTTCACTGACCGCTTATCACACTCACTCTGCGATGTCAACAGGGGAAATCTACGCCACTAAGAAACTCTAGGGAGGTCCAGCAAGCCCTGCAGTCACAAGGCTTCTCTGAGGAATGTCCAAAAAGTTCCTGTCTTCCATGCGTCTGCTATCTGGAAGTAGCTATTTGACTATACATCAGTTTATCCCTGGCAGGTCTAAAGAAGAAATATGTAGGATTTAGTGTGCTTTGGGTTAAGCCTTCTAGGAATTCTTAACCCCCCAAAATTCCTAATATCATGTAAATCCCCACTCTGTGTCAGTAGAATAACGGGCTTATCATCCACCAGTGGATTTGGCTTTTCTATGAAGAAGAGAAGAATATCTTTTGGCATTAAGTCTCCAAATCCATTCGTTTGGGTTTTTCCGGGAAGGCAGCTTACTTTCACTGGGTTCAAAGTAAAACATGTCTACACATTTTCTTTTCAATGCCAGGCCATTTGCTACAAGGAATAAAACCAACTCTTCTGGTTCATTTAAATAATCTAAACATTTCAAGGAAGAATTTTAGGAACTCACAGCCTAGACAGGAAGGGTGGAGGAAAGTCAGGCATGGGAATCCGTGGTGTTCAGACTCTCCAGAAGCAACCTCAGCAGCAACTGCGCTCTGGAATCATCAGGGGAGACTTTAAAGTTTCTGGAGAATGTTGATGTACTGACACACACCCCCCTTTCTTGGAGATCCTGGTGTCTTAGCCAGTGTTCTATTGCTGTGAAGAGACACCATGACCATAGCAACTTCTATCAAATAAAGCATTTAACTGGGGCCAGCTTACAGTTTCTGTGGTTCAGTCCATTTTCATCATGGCAGGGAGCATGGTAACATGTAGGCAAACATGGTACTGGAGAAGAAGTAGCTAAGAGTTCTCCATCCAGATCTGTAGGCAGCAGGAAGAGACAGGAAGAGAGAGCCATTGGGACTGCCTGGGCTCTTGAAAAACCTCAAAGCCCATCTCCAGTGATGTACTTCCTCCAACAAGGCCACACTTTATAATCATTTCAAGTAGTGCCACTCAGTGGTGGCCAAGCATTCAGCTCTATTAACCTATTGAGGGGGGGCACTCCTATTCAAACCACCAAACCTGGTGTCACTGGCCCAGGATGTTGCTGCTCCTGAAGTCATTCCAGTCACCTTCAGTCCCTGCGTCTGTTCAGGATGTCCATTTCAGGAAAGTGAGGGTCTTACTGGCTTAATTTGCTTTACAAGGTTTCTCTGTGGCTAGAGGATAGAGCACCTCACTCCAGGCCCACCAGACTGCAGCATGGGGGAAGAGCTAACTCTCCCAAAAGGAGACAAATCCAAGTGCTCTTAAGAGGGAAAGTTCAGTAGGAAAAATGCCAATTCTCCTCCATTCAATGTAACAGTAATACTGCACAAAAAAGTGTTCTTTTTCCTTCCACAGGAGACAGCTCTCACGATCCTAGAATTCTGTTTGCCAGGACCATACTTTTCTACTGACCAGGGACTCTGTCCACAGATGTGAAATGTCTCCACCTAGGATTAATGTACATAGTCAAGTTTTCCATTGTCCCAGCTGAGCTCGAATGAAGAACTCAGGTAGGCTGTGCTGAGCCAAGCCCTGAGGGAGTCGCTAAGGCCTCCATCCTCACTTTCAGGAACTAGAGATGCAGGCCACATCATGGAAGATCATGCCTTTGTTACCTTTCCATTAGAAATCAGGACAAAGGCATGGCAGCAACCTCAAAGAAAATTCTGTATTCTAGGGGAGGCCAGTCTCCCCCTCCCCCATCATACCAAATATTACTCTGATCAGTGATGGGAACCATCCACCGACACAGACTGGTATCCATCTGCAGGTGACAGTGCTGCAGGCAGATGGGAGAGAGTATGGGGAATGGCTTTTGACCTGGACACAGCACCCAAGCCTGAGACAATAATAAACTTATTTTGTTAAGAAGAAAAACTAACATGGTGACCTAGGCAGGTGACCAGCTGACATCACTGATTACTCCCGAGATCCTCTCAGTGTTTGAGAAGAAACAGAGATTTCCTCTGAGCAGTCTGCATAGCAACAGGTTACGGCCATGTCAGTGACAGGCTCACCTGTGTCAAATCCATTTCAGAGGGAAGAGACAGACAGAGGCAGAGTAAACCTCTCTAAACCATCTTACCACACCCTATTCCCCAGGTGTTTTCACTCCAAGAGTTCTTAGTCTAAGGATCAAAGACACCTTAAACTTGTTAAAATCATGCAAAAGTTTGCACACATGTGTCTTCCTTCATCAGAGGTGCCAAGAGTCCCAAGAGATTTTGATTTGTGTTGTGTGTGTGTGTGTGTGTGTGTGTGTGTGTGTGTGTGTGTCCATGTGCCTGTGTGTGTACACACAGTATATATACATCTATATATGTGATCAGGCCAGAAAAGAACTTCAGATGTCCTGTTCAATTGATCTCCTTATTCCTCTGAGACAAGGTTGATCTCTCACTGAATTTGGTGCTAGGTTGGTGGCCAGAAAGTCCCAGTTATCCTCCTGTCTCCATCCCCCATAATGCTAGACCTACATTCAGAACTATGCCCAGCTTTTGCATAGGTTTTGGGGATTTGAATTCAGGTCCTAATACTGGCATAGCAAATGCTCTTACCTGATCCATTTTCACATCCTCACAAGAGATTGTGGAGACAGTCTGAGACATTAACAAAAGGTCATACTGCTCACTGAATATTCTATCTTCTCCTTGCCTGTGCCGACCCCTTTCCTGGAACTTTGCCCTTTCTAGATAGGTCTTGCCTCTAAGTCACCGGAAACTCCAACATGAATCAGCCCTCCACTTCAGCATTTGACAGCCTTGTCATATTTATTCCTGACAGTGGTTTTGCCATTGTTCAGAATCAAGATAACCTAAAGGGTTAATTGCTTGAAACAAAAGGTATCTTTATAAAGTAGAGTGGTACCATTTTGATTTTAGACAACTTTAGCCCTCAGAGATCCAAAGTTATTATAGAACATGGGAGATGGCTGGGGAGGAGGCTCAGTGGATAAAGGGCTTGTTGTGTAAGGAGGACCTGAGTTCTCAGGTAAAGCCAGATGTGATTGCACACATCGTAATCCTCCTAGTAATCCTTCTGCAAGATGGGAGATGGAGACAGGACAATCCCTAGAAGCTGATGGGCCAGCTAGCCTGCTATAAACAGTAGAGAACAAGAAGAAACCCTGCCTGAAACAAGATGATAGACACACACACACACACACATCTGTACTCACACATGCGAACACACACAAATACATATGCATATTCATACACATACACAAATAAAAAAAGAAAGAAAAGCAGAACTTTTTATGTTGAAGACTCATGTGCTTCAGCTATTGCTACCTTCAGTTGGGATGCAGGTGTACCTCCAGATTCAAAACTTGGCAGGTTCACAGAAACAACCACGCGGGAAACGCATCTCTTCACCCTTTGCTGGTTGGATGGCTATGGTTTGTATAGGTCAGATTCTTCTTCATGCACCCCTAAGTTAACATTATCTCTACACCTTCCTATAAACTCCCCCACTCTTTGGTCTTACAACATATTGTGTTGACACAGGACCCAAAAGAATCAAAAGCACTCCATCACTGTTGGTGGCCGGGGACCACAACAGTGAGAGCCTCAAGATTCTGCCTTTGTCATCCTTGCTCATCTATTCAAATCACATGGACTCGGTGAGTATGATGAATCAGACACTGAGCCAGACATCAAAGCTTCAAGTATAAATGGTCTCAGTCCTCCACAATCTCAGATTCCAATTGAGGGGACAGGCACTTATTCCATTAGCTACTGTGTAATACAGTCAGAGATATGACAGGAATAAAGTGAAAAAACCCAAACCACTGAGGAGGAGCTGGCTCTGTTCTATTTGCTGCAGAGGACCAGGATCTTGACATTTGAGCCTGGCATTAGCTGTTGTCACAATGTACAGGCTTATTAGACATGCAGAATCCCAGGCCCATCCTGGAAGGACAATCTGCATTGTAATGAAATTAAGTGCTGGTGATTCCTGGGCGTATTAGAGTTTGAAAAGCATGCTATTAAATGGTAAGGATGAGGCAAACACCTGAGTCCTCTGCTAACATTCCTAATGGCCGCTGCCATTAGCATATGACAGAAATAATTGGGAGACGCCATTTTACGTCTGTATGAATGCTCACAGATGCAGGATTTAGAAATGCTGGCTACTTAGAAGTAAAATAAGTAGTGTGAGAGCAAAAGTTATGTTTTAAATTTTAGCTACTGTGCCTAAGATATCTCTAAAAGAAGAAGACGAACAACTTCCTGAAATAGTGTGTGGGAGTGTTCAAGTGAGAGAGTCTTGAACCTCCCTTGACCAAGGACATAACCTCTTGGATTGTTGGGTAAGGAGTGTCTAGATCCCAAGTTGACTCCCTGCACCGGATGTGCTCCATACATCAGATGTGCTTGGTCACTGTAGGAAGGAGATAACCCACACAGGAAGGACATCAGAGTGGATGCTTCCCGCTGATTGGAACTGGTGGGAAGCTCGTAGCCTACGGGTTCTGCCTTTTTAAGCACCTGTGCTCGGGGCCATTCTGTGGGAGCTCTGGAGGTGACAGGTTCACTCCATGGGTACTTCAGAATGGACCTGGTCAGAGCCCATCTTCCTGGACAGTATTTAATTAATTTAATCAAAGTTTGCTTGCTTCAAATTTGGCTCAAATTGTGATAGTCTTAATTTCGACCAGATTTGGGATTTACAGTAGTTCTTGCAACTCCCACAGGAGATGCAAACCCTTCAGAGCCTAAGCTTTGGATGAAGAGAGACAAGGACAATCAGTCCTCCCAACATTTCTTTTCAACCAGTGTCTTAGGCTGGGGATGTAGCTTAGTTGAAGAGTACTTGCCTAGAGCACACGAAGCCCTAGGCTTCAACCCCAGTATCCCAGCGCAGCATAAACTGGGTGTGGTGACACATAATCTGTAATCCTAGCAGATGGAGGCCAGAGAACCAGGAGATCAAGGTCATCCTTGGATACACAGTGAGTTTGATATTGGCCTGGACTCTGTGAGACTCTGTCTTGAAAAATAAAAATAGACAAATACATCAGAGTCTTGCTATGTGGTCCAGGCTGGTGTCCAACTCATGGGCTCAACTGACTCTTCCACCTCAGCTTCTTAAGTAGCTGGGGATACAGGCATGCTTCACCATACCTGTCTTCTCCCTCCATCCCCATCCCCCACCCCTCACCTCATTCTTAGCTGCCTAATCACCCAAGTCCTGTGTTGTCCCATTCATGACAAAAATGTTAATAGCCAAAAAAATAAGAGTGGAACCCTGCTCCCCCGGCCTAGCTTGTAAAGATGCAAACTTACTACATAGCTAGGAATACTGACTCCAGAGTAATGGCTTTGAGTTCAAGCTTTGCTACTTACTGTCTGCCCATGAGATCCAGGGCAAGTCATGTTCTTTCTCAGGGTCCCTCAGTTTCTGTTTCTGGGGAGATGATAGTGCATGGTCGTCTAGATCGCTGACCTAACAATAACCAATAGCATTTGATGCTTTGTAACTTTTAACTACTGTAGCGGAACCTGACTAGTGATCACCACCAGATCCATTTCCTTCATTCCTGAGATGGACTATATTTTCCAGTTTTCCTTTCTATTTGGAGTGGCCATGAAAAGAGAAAGTTGTCACTTCCAGGCCTGGCCTACCAAAGTCTCCTGTGTGAGCCTCCCTCTTCTCCCAGTTGCCATCAGATATCAATATCCAGGATCACTTTGAGAAACAAGGGATCACTTTGAGAAACATGGGATAAAGATGACAGCAGTTCCGTCAGCCTGGGTCCTGACTGATTCTGTGGACCAAAGCTATGCCACCTCCATTATAATCCCTGCCATTACCGCCTGGGAAACATCGTAACAGCGATGTGGGAAATGAGCTCCTGAGTGTTGTTAGAGACCCATGCTTTTGTTCCTCAAAACTCTAAAGTTGTGCCCCTCCCCATGTGATGGTGTAAGGAGGTAGAGCCATGGGAAATGTCCCTCATGTGCTCATGTTCTTAAACACCTTGTCCTAGCTGGGGGGTGGAGGTGGGGGATGGGAGTGCTGTTTTGAAAAATTGTAGAACTTTTGAGACAGAGGCTTCTGGTCACTGGTGAGGGTTTTTGCCTATCTCTAGTTCTGGCTCGACCTTTCTGCTCGCTCCCACTGTCTCAGCTCAGCTGCTTCAGTCACCACGCTCTCCTGCCATGATGGAACTGTGAGGCAAAGTGAACCTCCCTCCTGTAAGTTGCATTTGTCAGGTATTTTACCACAGCAATGAGGAAAGCAATAGAGAGCTCTTAGCAGAAGACAAACTTGCTGGCTCCCTGACAGCTTGTAGAACTGTGTGAAGCAAGTGCCTGCTGCTTCAGCCACCAGTCTATGATATTTTGTTGTGGCAGTTCAGAGTGAGATGGAAAGTCAGAAATTTCAGAATACACCTGTTATAATGGCTAATGTCACATAACCACAGCTGGCCTGTACAGGTCCCAGTTACTCACAATTCACCTTACAGTGTCCTTATGAGGATTTAACGTCATTCATGTGAAAACGTAAACTTTGAACTGCTGTGTAAGTATTTGGAGAAACAAAAAAGAACACTGATTCAGGAGTCAGGACCCGATTCAAATCCAAACAGTGTGGCATGAAAGCCGAGTGACCTTGCATCAATCATCCATTCTCTGATCAGGTGTGAAAACAAAGATAAGAATGGCACAGTACCTAAAGCAGGCAAGACAGACTTTCTTTTTTAGACCAGGCTGGCCTCTCACAGAGATCCTCCTGCCTCTGCTTCCCGAGTGCTGGGCCTAAAGACTTGTGTCACCACCACCTGGCAAGACAGATTCTTAAAGACGAACATGTTTTAAAAGTAAAGGTAGTTGTTCTAGATGCAATTGACATGACCTGATGATTAGGAACTAACTGGTCTTTCTGAGTTGGAATCTCAGATCTGCTTTATCCTGGTTAGTAACCTTAGACAAGTTTATCTACCTTTCTGTGCCTCAACTTCCATACCCATCAAACTGGGATAGTGATAGAATCTCCCTTGCACTGATCTCATGAGTAAGGAATCAATAGATAAACATGGGCTCCTAAAAGAGCATCAGATACAAAGCGGGTAATTAAGAAATGTTAACTATCCATGTCAAGTAGAACATGGGACATATGTATTCAATATTTCTTATTTTGCCCCTCTTGGCTTTCTTTCCCATTAAACATACAGTATTTTGTGATTCCATTTTAACAACTAAAATAGCAGGCTCAATCTTTTTTGCCATCCTAAATTAATTATCTTTTCTTCAAGAAAACGAAGGAAATGTAGATTTGATGGGTTGTCTCTCATTCCGGAATTATCCATGAAGTAAGCCTGAAGAGGGTAAGTATTTAATGTAAGTCTAACTCATTTTCTTAGCACCGTATCTGAATTTGTCTTACACACATAGACTCACAACTGTAAAAGTTGGTCAGAAGGAAAGCCCGTATTAATGAAGCCATGTAAGAACCCGAAATTTTCTAAAAGTCAAAGTCTTTGTTTTACCCATGAAAAAGCCAAGGCCCTGAGATGTAAAGTGGCTTGGTCAATGTCACAGCCCGTGAGACCGCATTCATATAAAGATGGATCCGAATCTCAGCTTCTCAGTACCCAGTACAGACTGTGCTGTCATTCTTCCTCCAGGGCTGGCAAAAGAAAGCCAGGAGGAAAAGGGAAACATTAAAGAGGGGAGAAAAGAGAAGCAGAGGAGAGGAGAAGGGTAGAAAAGAAAAGAAAAAAAACTTTGGGAAATTATTCTAGAAGGCTCAGCTTCCAAGTCTCATCTGAATGTAAGGCAAAGCACTTATCATCCAAACTCCCATTCGATCCTGATTTATATGTGCATCATCATGCCTCGCCTTAGTCTTTCACCCATCAAGGCACATTCCTTTTAGGAAAAGGGGGAACCACACGGGGAAAGTCTTGAGTAATAGTGATGCTTGGGCCAGACTCCTTAACCCGAACAGTCGGGATGAGACCCAACTGTTACTTTCTTGAGTGTTCCCAAGTGATTCTAGAAAGCATTCATGCTTGTAAATCAGTGCTCAGCTCATTTCTGAGAGCAGAGTGGGAGGAGGGAAGCTGCCAAAGAGGACATTCTAGAGCGTAACTAGAACATCCCATCCTCCAAAATTTCCTTGGCATGCACTCATTTGGTAAACATTCAAGGCCCCTGGGTGCTTGGTGCTAAGTGTACAAAAGTGCTAGACCATGGATCCCCTCTAGGGCTCATTCTCTTATGGATGGCTTCCACCTAGTGGACTAGACCTCCTGTTCAGTACGTTACCCCTTCCCATGAGGCACTGACCCCTGCAAAGTGGAGAACAGCATAACCCACCCGAGCGCTGCAAATGATCCACAGGTGTAGCTGAGAAGTAGCAGTGATTTAACGAGCTTCTCAAATGCAACCACCTTGTCTGGATATCTAAAGTTTGACACCTAGCAGAACAAGTAACCTTCTGGTTATTAGATATTATCTTTTCCCCAGGAGCGGATCTCCTAAAGACCAAGGCATAGCGAAGAGGTGCAATTTATTATGGCTGAGTGGGTAATCAATCGCTATGGAGATCCACATAACACTTCTTGGTATTCATCATGTACAGGCCCTGTTGAAAATGCCAAAAGCCACTTGCTCTCCTGGGTCCATAAAGCATTTGATGGTAATGTAGTGGTTCACATAAATGAGACTGTTAAGAACCGATGGGCTAAAGGAAGTCTTGGCTGGAAGAAGGCTGAGAATACCTACTCTGTCTTTCATAATCAGGTTTTACAATATACCCAAACACCCTCAGAAGCTGAGTTGTGCAGGCAGCTCTTTAGCTGAGTTAGTCACAGACTTTTTTTTTTTTAATCTGGAAAGACCTTGACATTTGAAATGTGGTAGAAAACTTGTTAGACATAGGCATTGGTTCAAACAATGATTTGCTCTTCCTGAAATGGCAAGAAGCTCTCCCGGTGGCTCCACCACCAAAGATTGCTTAAGAGGCTTTAAGAAATTATTATTCTGAATATAATATCTCTTTTACAAAGACAACTGCCTGTAAATAGTGTGATGTAACATGTAAGTTATTTGTGTAAGTAGTTATTTTTTATGTAACCTAGAAGCACCCACAGGAGATTTCCTCTGAACCTTAATTTGCTAAACCTTCTCCTGCAAGTTACCTTATTTGCATAGCCTCGTACATGCCGTGAGAACTTTTTCACTGAATTATACCTCATCCCCCAAAACACTTGAAATAGTAATAAAGCAAAAAGAGAGTATAACTTCACTATCTCATAGGACAAGGTCACAGAATACAGTTCTCCACTTGGTCCAACTTCCTCAATGGGCAGGTTATACGAAGACAGACGGTCCTTACCCATAAGAGCACCGTGGACTCCACGGTAGAAAATTAAGCCCTAGCTTGGATCCTATGGTTTAAGGTTCTGGGCTAGGAGCAGCAAAGAAAAAGAGGCCATATCTGCACCAAGCCAGGGCCACACCAAAGCAAAGTGTTTAAAAGAAGACCCCATGCATACTCGAATCAAAGCAGTAAAAGACAGTCGGGACAACAGCTTTGATTGGAATCTGACGCTGATGCATCTTCAAAGCCGAGAGGAGCATGATGCATGTCTATTTATTTAAAGATGCAGGGAGAAATAAATCATCAAAGTGAGATAAGGCAGCAAAATAAAGAAGGCACAATACAGTTATAAATCCTGGAGTGAGGCTGAGAGAAGGAAGACACAGTCCCCGAAGCCCTTACTCATAACTTCACCGTAAAGACTCCACCAACAAACTTGCAGCTAATATTTTTAAATGTGATATTAGTGTGTGCTAGTTGTACACAAAGTTGAGTATCATTGCAACATTTCCATATATTAGTGTAACAGTTTGATCATACGTACCCTTCCCTCACCCTCTATCTCCCTCTTCCTGGTCCTTTCTTCTTCCCTAATAGGTCCCTTTCCACTTTCAGGGCTTCTGTTGTCTACATTCTGCTTGTGAGTTTAAGCATGTGATACTTGCTTAATCTGGCTTAGTTCACCATGATGCCTGGTTCCATCGATTTTCCTGTCAATGACACGATCCACTCCTCACAGCTGAAGACCATTGTGCACATATACTCTAGAGTTTCTTCGTCCATTCGCTTACTGCTGCAGCTAACGTTTATTGGATGCTCACCAGTGCTGGGAGCTGCACAAAGCCCTCATCTTGTCCTTGCAACTCCTCAAGGAGAGATACACCATTTCCATCTCAGCAATGGAGAAGCTGATTACACAGAGAGGCTTAAGTGGCTGGCCAAGGTCACTCTGACGAAGCGGTGGAGCTGGTTATAGGACGGCAGAGTTCTTATTCATAACCCGCACTGCCTTTGATAGGGAAAGTACAGGCATAACTAAAAAGAATGAAGTCTACCCTGTCTGGCTAAGGGAAAAGGGGGAAGGAAGTCCCAGTCCTGAGAATGTAACAAGGCAGTGACCAAATACAACACTCTCCATCTGAAAGGCCTGGACACTCAGAAGATACCAATGAATTAGGGCTACAGGGTTAGGTTCAGAAGCAAGGCAAAAAAAAAGAGGGAGGGATCCTAAAAGGCTTATATTTACCAGGCTTTTGTTTTTGTTTTTGTTTTTGTTTTTTTTGTATAGGAAAAAGAAAGTTTATTGAGTGTATGGAACTGAGGAGCTGGGTAATAACAACAGTACCTATCAGGTTTCTTAATCCAAAATTCAAAGAACAGAGTGACCGCCTGTCCTCAAAATTTAAATTTGAAATAATCATAATAAAAACGATAGAAAATAATTATAGAAACAAAAATAGGAATTCGCCTTTGCTAAGAGTCACCAAAAATGAAGTAAGATGTAACCCTCAAGGTATAAACCGTATCAAGCCTAAAAGAATAATTTCCAAGTTTAAAGATCAAAACCAAATGGCTAAGCAAATCTCTCAGGTGGAAAGACAGCAACAAAGGAGGCGGAGAAGCCCAAAGGGAAACACATCTGCCTCCCTTGCTCCTTCTGCCAGTCTACCCCATTACAGTGGACACGCCCCTCCCCCACAACGTCTCTCCCTCCATCAGGGCCACCGTTCCACTCTGGCTATCCCTCAACTCCTGAAGACTGCCCACCCACATCACCCCCTAGAGCCAGGCACACAGGAGCATGCATGTGATCCAGGTGCTGGAGAGGCGTGCTGGACAGTCAGTCCAACTGAAATGGCAAACTTCAGACTCGAGACACTCTCTCAGATGATGATGATGACGATGATGATGACGATGACGATGACGATGACGATGATGATGACGATGATGATGACGGTGATGATGACGATGACACCGACAACATGGAGAAATGACTGAGGAAAGATATCCCAAGG
Organism: Cricetomys ansorgei; assembly: GCA_026225945.1. Lineage (NCBI taxonomy): Eukaryota > Metazoa > Chordata > Mammalia > Rodentia > Nesomyidae > Cricetomys > Cricetomys ansorgei. The sequence goes on from JAMJFZ010003875.1 coordinate 6,858,771, forward strand.
TCAACCTCTGAACTTCTCATGTCCCCATGTGCCTAAGTGCATCCTTCCACATGCGCGCGCGCACGCACGCACACACACACACACACACACACACACACACACACACACACCATACACAAAAGAAAGAATGAAAAAGAAAGACACATAGTTGCTGGGGGGAGGGAGAGACCGTGGTCACCGTGAGTGTCAGGTCAGAAAGAAATAAGAAGACATGTAATTGGGGAAACTAGTTGGGAAAGTGAAGAAGGCAGAGGGAGGGGAACAAGAGAGAGTAATGGAGGAAGAGGAAAATGATCAGAATAAATTATACATGCGTGTGAGATAAACCCACTATTGTGTACAAGTAACACATGCTAATGAAAATGAAATAAAGTGAAACTTAAAAAGAAAGATAAGAACATATTAAACTAAAATAAACACAAATAATAAAGCTATTGTGACACTCTCTGTGGAAAGACAAGTAAGTGGCGAATGGCAGATTAAGTGGAGGTCACACGGTGCCACACAATCTACGAAGCAGCAAAGGGCCATTCCCGTGTCCTTGACAGCCTAGGAGGGGGATGGGCATCTGACAGGCTACATTGTTGCCAGGGAGCAAAACCAGGGGACCTCAGCCTTGGCAAACAGTGGCAGTTTCAGTGTAGAGACTGGCCAGGAGATTATGAGGACACAGGGCTAGGAGAACAACCAACTTTCAAATGGGACATATGGACCTGAACGCTGAGCATTATGGGCTGCTCATATGTGCTAAAGGTAAGAGATTTTTCCCCAAAATTTCTAAGAACCTCTTGTAACTCTGCCACAACCTTGAGATGATAAACAACACCCTAAACATAGAGTTATCATATTACCCAGGAGTTACATTTTTATAAATTCATTCACGAAAGAGAAATAAAACATCCACATAAAAACCTGCCCACAACACTCAGGGCAAATTATTCATGATAGTTAAGTAATAGGAACAACCCAAATGTCCATTAAATGGAAGAATGGATAAATTCAGTAAGGCATATCTTCAATGGAATACTACCCGGCTATAAGGAGGCATGGAAAAAAATCTAGGTGCAGTGACATATGCCTGTAATCCCTAGCATTCTGGAGGCTGAAGCAGGAGCCTTCTACAAGTCTGAGGTCTGACTGGTCTATGCTGAAAGCATTAGGGAGCCTGAACTATACAGAGAGGCCTTGTCTCAAAAACAAGCAAACAAAACCAGATCAAAACAAGGAATGAAGCTCTGTAGTATGCTACAACATGGACACACCTTGTAAGCAGCAGTGTGAAGAGTGAAAACGGCTAATCCAAGAGGCATCTCCATACTGACAGGAAGTAGACTGGCAGTGTTTTAGGGAACAGAGAGGAAGAAAATACAGTGGCCAATAAAGGCTGAAAACATAGTCTCGGTTAGGGGCGGTGAAAGTGTAACACTGCTTGTGGCAACGGCTTCCCCACCCTGCCAACACACTAAAAGTCATTGAATTACACGCTTTAAATGGGTGAAATGTATTCTGTGTGAACTAGAAATCAATAAAGCTTTTCTAGATGCATACACACCATTCACACAAACCTCTCTCCAGCCCTTTTAAGTAGCCTGGAGCCAAGCTTAACTTGATTTAGGAAAATAAGCCAAGAGTCTGTTTCTAGCAGCCCTGCTTTTTGGAACAAGCTCCTGCCTGTTAAGCACATGCTGATTCTAAGTGGAGACTCTAGGCAGCATTCTGAGCCTGTTCTCCCTTTGCTCAGTCCTGAAAACACTACCTTTTTCCCCTCTTTGGAAATCAGTTTAATTCTCCATCAAAATGTGGTCAGCATTGGCTCCTATTTTCTCTCTTGCTAAAAACACACACCTTGATTCACTCTCCGGACCTAAGGCTGTGGTCATCACAACGGGAGGAAGGTTTGAAAGCCACTTGCTCACCCCCTTCCTCACAGTAGAGCTGAGACTTCTCCTATCTGCCAACTGCCTTCATTTTGGATTTTCAAATTCAACTTTTAAATTTCCCACTGATATACCATTTCCTGGCACTTCCTAGCCTTTCTCTGTGGCTCAGCTACATCAAGGGCCAGCTTGTCAGCTGTGCAGTCCAGACCCCCTGCCCAGTGCTGCTCGGCTTTCTGGTTGAGGAGTCAGACCACCCTTGGCAGCCTCACTCTGCCTGGATGTCCCCCAAGCCCCTTCTTCTACAAGCCCTTTGTAAATTCCACATTCTGGACTTTTCTTTCTAATCCTGGCCAATAGCTAATGAGGAAAGGCCAGGTGGTGGCTTCCAGGTGGTCTGTATGCCACTTGAATACCCTCTGGGCTCTCCTCAGAGCCCTCTTCCTGGTCACCATGAGTGCAGCTGAAGGTTTGTACCCCACCAGCTCCAGTTGGCAAACCCACTCCGTGCCTCTGGCTCTGCCTCTTTGTCCAAACAAAGACACTTGGGCACAATGGCTAGTGAAAAGGTTAAATCGGAGGCTATCCACGTAGATCTTCACCTGCCTTGGGTTCAGATTCCTATTCTGTCACTAACTAACCAAGTGACTTCAGAGGACAATGTGCCTGTGTTTCGGTTTTGTGCTTTGTGAAACTATGAATTATAAGTACTTACTAGACTGCTGCTATTTTGAAAATTAACTGAGATAGTTCAAGTTCATATAAAACAAAGCCATAGATTGCCCTTTACGAGAAGGACACCATAAAAATCAGATGAGGAAATGCCTCTCTCTCTGTGGCCAGCTCTTTAAGAGGACAGGATTGGAGGACTCCTCCCTTGTTGCTATGCAGCCTTCTGCTGGCGGAGTGCTTAGCTCAGAAAGTCTGCTCTATGTGGTTCAGCCCTTCAAAGCCCAAAAACCCCTTCACTGCTGTTTCCTCCTCTCTACTGGTTCAGGCCAAAACCGAAATCCCTGCAAGACATGGCTCTGTGCAAACCTTTGCCTATTCTAGGGGTTGCAAAGCCAGGCAGCCATGCCTGTGAGGCTGTACCCAGACTTGCCCTCCAAAGCTGTTAGCGGGGAAACAGCTAACAGCAGCAGCTGCAGAACTGAAGGTTGTAGTTCAATCGATACCATGTCACCAGTGAGTTCAAGGTCGGGGGAATCAGAGGACTAATGATTTCCATGTTCCTGGGGGAAACCCTGCCCCATTTTTTTTTCTTTTTTTACTGTAGGTAATTAAATACTAGAGAAAACTTCTGCCTCGCCCCCCTTGTGATAAGCCAACATCACCCCAGACTGGACCACAACCTTCTATACAAATATAGCCAGCCCACTCATCTTACCTATAGCGCACAACTTTGTGTGTGTGTGTGTGTGTGTGTGTGTGTGTGTGTGTTTGCTTGGAGATCAGAGATCGTCCTCAGGTGCTGTTCCTTAGCCCATGCCGGTCTTGTCTTTTGAGACAGGATCTCTCATTGGCCTGCGGCTGGAGCCCAGAGATCCCCATCTCCACTCCCCCACACTGGCATTCTAAGCATGCATCACCACGCCTGGCTTTTTTATGTGTGTTCTGGGATCTGAACTCAGGTCCTCATGCTTGTGTGGCAGGCACTTTACTGACTGAGCTGTCTCTCCAGCCCCCAGACACTATTTTAGGAGAGCAGGTATCCCATACCCATGGAGCTTTTTCTTGGTTTTATGAATTTAGAAAAAGCCTAAATATTTTCCTGCAGTGATATGTGTTATGTATGTATCTGAGCATCCAGCAAGCATTTAGTAAGCATCTACTGTGTGTTGGGTTGTGTGCTGGGTTCTGCAGGAGGAAGGGGGGCTTATAAATGATAGTCCTCGGAAAGTAGGGTGTGTTTAGACATGGCCACCTAAAGGGCTCACACTAGATAAACATGTCATCCAGACTCCTTGGTGCTTCCCAACAGCAAATGATGCTTCTAAGGGGCTCAAAAAGTGAGGTATAGAGCCTGTGCAAGTGTGTGTGTAGGGGGGATGCGTGCGTGCGTGTGCGTGTGTACATGGTTGAGTATGTCCATCTGTCTGTCATTACACAGCCATACCCTACCACTGGTCATTCATCACTGTGCCTTTCTGAAAATGCCCCATTAAATGTCTACATCTTGAAATTTATTATGTTCCATCCCAGCAGGCAGAAGGTCAGAGAGAACATTTCTGTGAGTCATACCTCAGTGGATTTCTACATCTTGTTAACAGTACGGTCAGTCACTCTTTCTGATGTGTTAGAAACAGACTGCCTGGCTCCACTCCCAAATGTGCCAAAAATGGGTGTGTGGCATTCTTGTCTGGTAGACACATGTCCACCCCTCGGGCTCAGGTCCCGCCTCAGAGGCTGTCAAGAGACTCCTTCCAGAGAAGGAGGTGGCTTGGATCTCTTCTTACGTGCTGCAGTCCAACTATTGCTTAGCAACACTCTCCTTGCTTGTATTTTGTGGAGTTCCTGTCATTGGCCTGGTCAATGGCCCTGGTTCACTAAAACCTCAGCCTGGGCTAGTATAGTAACTAATACTGTAATCCCAACACTTGGAAAAGCAGAAGCAGGAGGATCACCATGAGTTCAAGACTAGCTTAGGATACATAGTGAATTCTTGGCAAGGGTGAGACTCTATCTCAAAACAAAACCTAAAAGTAAATGAACAAACTAAACTAACTAATGAACCAAAAAACCATTCTGTCTAGAGTCCTCGTTCTCTGGACTATCATTAGCTGGCTCGAGATTTGGACTCCATTCATTCATTCATTCATTCATTCACTTCACCATTTTTTTTGGAGCTCCCACTCTGCACCTGGCACTTTTCTAGCACCAGAGATACAGAACCAAAGAAGACTCACAGCTCTGTTCTCACACAGCCTGCATTCCCACAGAAGAGACGCCTATTAGACAAGCAGGAAGCAAGTGAATCTGTAAGCAAACAAACGAGAGGCGCCCACAAAGTGATCGTTTCTATGGAAAAGCAAAGATAATCAGGTAATGTGCTTCTTTGTGCCACTGGGAGAAGCTCTTTTTTAGAGGACGTACCAGCAAGGAACCATTAAAATGACATCTGAGCAGAGACCTGAATGATAAGCAGGAGCCGTGGGGCAAATGGCGAGCCTAGAAGAGGGACTAGCAAGGTCCTAAACTGATAGTGAGCTTCGTGAGCTCCAGGCAAGGCAGCTAGAGTGAAGTGAGCTAGAGAGGTGAGCAAGGCCAAGACAGGAGCCAGGAAGCCACCGTGTCAAGTCTGGGTGGCAATCCAAGTGCAATAAGAATCCGCTGGAAGTTTCATGCTAAAGGTGACATGACCTGCCTCAAAAGTGCTCTGCATTTGGGCCTACAGCACCTGTCTGTTCCTCCTCCTCTCAGATAGCCACTCTGGGCTTGATCCACTGCTTATAAAATTGAGGTTCTTTTCAGTGCAATATCCTTTCCCAGTTTTCCAGCAGCTCCCAATGAGACACAGAGAGGACCCTTGACCATAACCCCTCCCCCAGTTCTTCATCTAAATGTCCAATTCTATAATCAACACGGCCTCTGAGCTCATTAGCCGTGTTCCTGATTGCAGAGTAAACTTGTCTACAGAGCTGCAGATTCTCTTTCCCTTTAAAGTGGCCAGCTTGGCAGCATGCCGACTTCAGGAATTCAGCAGTCTATGAAGTGGCCTTCACATTTCACACCGTGCTTCCCACAGGCTGCCTGCCCCCAAGCCAGCTGTGTGAGGTTGCTAAGCTGGTAAAAGATAATGTGGGGGCACTTCAGAGGTGAGCTCCTGGTATACCCGGGCACATCTGGACAGTTTTTGAATGATACAAATGTTCCTGGGGCACATCCCAGTTTTGACAAATCACAGTGAGTATGGAGGTGAGGAAAACTATAGTGTGTGTATATGTGTGTGTGTAGTGTGTGAGTGTGTGTATGTGTGTGTGTGTGTGTTTGTGTATGTGTGTGATGTGTGTGTATATGTGTGGTGTGTGTGTGTGTTTGTGTATGTGAGGGGGGTGTAGTGTGTGGGTGTGTGTATTGTGTGGTATGTGTGTATGTGTGTGTGGTGTGTAGTGTGTGGGTGTGTTTATGTGTGTATGTGTGTGTGTGTGTGTGTGTGTGTGTGAGAGAGAGAGAGAGAGAGATGTGGGAGGATGGGTGTATGTGTACAGTGGGGTGTATGTGGTGCGTGCAGGTCAGAGAACAACCTCAGGTATCTTTATTCAGGAAACTTATTTTGCAGACAGGGTCTCTCACAGGTCTGGAGCTCACTAATAAGGCTGGCCAGCCAGTGAGCCCCAGCCCAGTGATCATCCTGTCTCCACCTCCTCAGCGATGGGATTACAAGTGCACACCACCATGGCCAACTTCTTTGTGTAAGTTCTGGGACCCACCTCAGGTCCTCGTGTTTTCAATGGCAATCACTTTGCTGACTGAGCTATCTCCCCATCCTCAAAACTGTATTTCATTTCTGTTTAAGATATACCAAACTGGTAAGAAACTGGCTGTATTTATAAGCTCGTCACTGCAAACTCTTTGAACAGGGCTAAGTAAAAAAATAAATAAATATGTGTTTATATACACAGAGCCACAGAACAAGATGGGTTAAAAACTCTCCCCTTTATGTGTATCTGGACCACCTAGGAGGAAGTGAGAAGTAGCAGGTATACATAGCTCTGACCAGCCCTATTCAAAACAATCTTTGCAGGAGATAGAGAAGTGCTTGTTTCTTTAAATATTCATAGCTCCACAGGGCCAGCCAGCAAGCCTTACCACCAAGAGGTTCAGTATCATAGTCTCCAAACACACATAATCTGCAAGACTTTCTAGTTCCTCGAATATTCTCCTGAGTATTTCCAAATGCTTGCTTAATTAACAAAAATTGTCCATAGCACCAAATAACTAGAATTTCTACATCCTCTCACACTCTCCAGCAAGGATGACAGGCTGTTGCCTGGAGAAAGCAGTAAGTCTGCAGACACCTCATCTGGCAGGTGTTTACTGAGTACCTGCTCTATGCCAGTTTCTATGCGATATGTTTTATTGGAGCTATTTCGGTTATTGTCAAAACCATTTCCAAAGTGGATATTATCATTATCCTTTTATAAATGAGGAGCTGGGGAGGTTTATGGGAGGGTGAAGGCCTTCTCAGAGGTACAGTGTTAATAGTAAAGCAAAGAGGCAAGTCAGGCTTGAGTCTTGCTTTTTCAAGAAGCTAGCTCTCTAAGAACCTCAGATGTGGCAGACAGTGTGTGGGATGTAAAGATGAGTTAGCCTTGCACCCATACCCCCGGGTTTCTCATAAAAGAGAAATGAGGAAAAGCGGGTGTATGGCAAAAATCTGTGATAGGCTGTGACAGATGCCACATAATGAGAGACACGAGCTCTGGGGTCAGGGGTGCTGGCAAAGCAGGCGCAATTCAGGATGAATGCATGTGTTCGTGCGTACGTTAGTTAGGACCTCAGGAGAAAAGGATTTGAGGAAACAGGGCTGGTTGTTAAAGGGAGGTTATGCAACCGGCAGAGGGAAAGAACAAGGAGCACATGCAGGGGACAGGGCGGAAGCTAGCATGACTAGGATGGAGAACAGACAGACCCAACGGCGGACAGCTTTTGAATGCCACACTCAGAGACAGGGGCCACATTTTTTAGTCAAAAAGGATTGCAAGCTGCTGCCAGGCTAAGGAGTGAGATGCTAAAACAAGGGTTTTGAGAAGTCAACTGTACCCGGTCAGTGTGAAACTGTGCAACGGTGGTGTTGCTGGTGGCACCAGCGAACCTGAAGCCTTTTTAACTGACCTGTCTTGGACGTTGCCTCCTCCAGGAAGCATTTCCTGTTCCCCCAAGACTAGATGAGATGCTCTTCCAGAGCACTCCCTCAGCTTCCAAACTGATTCCACAGAACCTAGATTCTTAAATTGAATTCTCTGTGTGCTTCTGACTCTTCCTACCTACTGAATGATCCTTAAAGGTATTGGGCAGGTTTATCCTTGGTGTCTCCCAAATCTTTAATATCTTGTGTCCTAATTCTCAAATATTTGGTGAATTCACCCCACCTCCAAAGCCTTTCATTCATGGCCAGTTAATTAATTATCAATGATCAACAAGGATACCAGGACTATTCAATGGGGGAAATAATCATCTTTTCAACAAAGGATGATGGGAAAACCAGATACCCATCTATTCAAACAAGGAAGTTGGGCTCCTACTTCATACCATATGCAAAAAATAATTCAAAACATGTCACATATCTGATGTAAAAGTTAAAACAATAAAAATATTAGAAAATGTATAATTAAATTGCCATGACTTTGGTTAACACAACGGTTTTGTCTTTTTTTGATGTGTGCATGTGTCGGGGTGGGAACGGATGGGTGTGTGCACATGTCCACAGAGCCCATGGATGCCAGAAGAGACTGTCAGATCTCCTAGAACTAGTTGCCAGTGGTTGTGAACCCTCTGACAAGGGTGCTGGGAACCGATCTCAGATCCTCTTAACTGCTGAGCCATCCCTCCAGCCCCAGAAATGTGTTTTTATCTCTTATTTTTTATTAATATGTTAATTATATACAATGAGTTTTATTATAATTGAATACATATATAAGTACACTTTTATTACAGTCCCCTCATTCCCCCCTCTCGTCTCCCCCTACCTCCACTGAGCTCCTTGCTCTTTCCTTTTCTACTTTCATGTAAAAAAAAAATGCTGGTTGGTGGTGGCACACACTTTTAATCCCAGAGGCAGGAGGATCTCTATGAGTTAGAGGCCAGCATGGTCTACAGAGTGAGTTCCAGGACAGCCAGAGTTACAACAGAGAAACCCTGTCTTGAAAATGAAAAAATTTTTAAAAAAATAGTTTTTTTTGGTGACCCAATGAGTTTTATTAGTGTTGCTTTCGGGGGAAGGGTAAGCATTGGTTTCTCAGGCATGACACCAAAATCACGAACAGAAATAAAAATATAGTAAACTGAACTCCATTAAAATTTTAAGAATTTTCTTCAAAGGACAGAATAAGAAGAAATACTGCCCAACTGTATGTCTGATAAAGAACTGGGCTCTGAAACAGAATATATAACAAGAACTTGGGTCAGACTTTCAGTGCTATGGAAGAATATCTAAGGGAATGACTTAAAAGGAGAAGAGATATATTTCACCTCAGGGTTTCAATCAGTGTCTCCTGGATCCATTGCTGTGGCCTGTGGTGATGGCAAGACTGTGATAGCAGGAGTAGCCATTGAGCCACTTCCTACACCTACCCCCCCTTCACAGTCCCAGCACTCATCCATAACTTGTTCAAATCTTGACCCACCAATGGCTTACACTGTTACATATGTCGGAGCCCTCATGGCCCAGACATCTCTAGAAATGACTTCACAGACACAACCAGAGATGTACTTTACTCAGACCAATTTGGTACACAGTCAGAATTAACTCTCACCATATTTTTTCATCTTAGTTTTAAGACGGGCAGAGGGGGCTGGAGGTACAATTCAGTAGTAGAGCAAGATCTCAGCATGGACATGACCCTGTGTTCAGTTCCCAGCACCAAAACAAATAAAGAAGAATGGCCAGTGGAGCTACGTAGACATTTCTCCAAAGAAAACAGAAGTAACTAGCACAGGAAAATGCCGAGAGCCATCCGACCCTTGGATATTTGCCCGCTAGAAGCAGTAACCTGCTTTCGGTCATCACTGCACGTAGCCTTTAGTTATATAAGTTCATAGTTAAGTCAGAGTTAGATTAGTACATAGTTAAGAAAAACAAGCAAGATCAAAACACCATGACCTTCTCCGAGAACAAGCTAATGTTTAGAAATAGCCCCGGTGAGTGGGTAAACTAGCAACCTAACCCTCCTTGCTTCCTGGTGACCTTTAGAGCATAGCTAACATCCTGCCCTACATCCTGCTCTGCCCAAACACCTACACCGCTTACCCCCTCCCTACATCCTGCTCTGCCGAGAAAAATAAAATTTGCCAGCTTGATCAGAATCTTTGTCTTGCTGGTTTTAACTTGCGTCTCTTGCTCCTCATTCTCCTTTAGAGGTCCATGGTCTCCATTGACTGTCCAGCTGGCCCGGACAGGAAAAGATGTTCTGTGTCATCAGTCGTTCTGTACAAAGCAAAACCAGAACCAGGTGCTACTTCACATCCACTGAAATGGGTAAAATAGGGAGCAGCAAGTGCTGAAGAGAATGTGGAGACGCTGAAACCCTCGTGCATCGCTGGTGGGACTGAAAAATGGTGTAGTCACTGACCACAGGTTAGTGGTCCCCCAAATGGCTCAATACAGAGCTGCCACGTGATCAAGTAAGCCCACTCCTAGAAATGCGTGTAAGAGAGCCGAAAGCACGTGTCCGCCCAACAACTTGCATATGAGCACTCATGGAGGCGTTGTTATTAGCCAAAAAAGATGTGAAGGAACCCCCAGCATGCACCACCCAATGAATAGATAAGATGTGTCATGTCCCCACAATAGACTAGTCCTCAGGAGTAGAGTGAACTGAAGTACTGATACTCTGTGTGTGTGTGTGTGTGTGTGTGTGTGTGTGTGTGTGTGCGTGTGCGTGTGTGTGTGTGTGTGTGTGTGTGTGTGTGTCCAGAACAGGAAAACCACAGGAAAGAGGGTAGATTAGTGGGGTTTATCTGGGGAATTACAGTATTTTAAAATCAGATAGTGGTGATAGTTGCACAATTGTGTGAGTATACTTAAAAGCACAGAGTTGCACCCTTTAAGCAGGTGAAGTTAATGATACACTAGTCATATCTCGTATGGACACTATAAAAAAATAAGCAAAGCCCACTCCTTACAGTTACTTCTGTCCAGGCCCAGCACAGTCCTCTGCACATCCTCTTCCAGTGCTTGCTACTTCTACCTTTCTGCAGACATTTTTAAAAACTATTTGTTGATGTTTCTACATTTAAAAAAACAACAGCAACGTGCTCACTATCTTCACTCTGCTCAGACCAGAAAACAATCAAGCATACTCACAGAAATTACAATGGCATCAAAGCCAGACTTATGATTATGGAAAGCCATATTTCAGCAGAGAAGGGTTCATTACAATATATATTTTTAAAGCAGTGCTGAGAATGCTAATCAACACTCACAAAATTTAATCTTCTCGCTGCATACATGATGTTTTCTACTCACGTTTTATAAATAACTAACATCACTCACCAGGGAGAGCATGAAAGAGGATGATTGGATGGGGAGAGATGCAGGATCAGAATGCTAGAAAACACTCATGCTGACACAGCACCATTCCAGATCCTGACAGCGACAGACCAGCATCTACAAGCATGTCCCAGGTGTGTCCAGGCCCCTGCCACATGGACGGCTAGCCCAGTGACTCTGTAATGCCCCATGCCAGAGCTTAATATTCTGCCCATCATTATGTACAGTGAAGGGAGGCTAATTCCCTTGTGATAATTTTTTATTTCAAAACCCTGAGACACCCTTGAAGATGACTGGAGCTGCCGTGAAGCATCAAATGAAACACGAAAACTTTGGTGCCATGGAAACTCCAGACAGGAGAGATATGTGAAAACGTACACCTTCATGAACGTTCCCAATGTGCTAAAATCAGCAGTTCTTGGAGTACAAGAGTGTAATCTGAGCCAATCGATCTGTTTTAGAATCCAAATGGCTTTGCTCAAACTTCTATAGCCCCACTGGGTGGAGGGGAAAAGCTTTGGCAGTTAAAAGATGATTTAAAACTCCCTGCTATTTATAATGATGGAGAAATGTCGCTGAGAATCAAATGTTTTGTCAGCGGGGAAATGTGGCTGTCTGGAAAAGGCTGTAGCTACATGCAGGGAATTAATGACAGGGTGCTGCAAGCAATGTCCCATTCCAGAGAGTCAACAATCGTTTGCTTGTTTGTTTGTTTGAGGTGTTGCTGCTGTTGCTGTGTGTCCCAACGGCAAGGTTTTCCATCTTCTTGTTCACCGGAACTCCCGGATTGTAGGAGACAAGCTAGCCAGACTTGCAGAGTGTCACTTTTGTCCCCGAAGCAAGCCACCATTATATTTTCTTTCCATTCTAAAAATAAAGTGAGGGCTGGGGAGATGGCTCAGTGGGGAAAACACTTGCCAAAAAAGCATGAGGACCAGAGTTTGAATCTCCATAACCCTTGTAAAAGCCAGGTAAGGGAGTTGGCTCCTGTAATCCAAGCACTCCCACGGCGAGATGAGAGGCAGAGAAGAAAACTCCCTGGAAGCTCAGATGCCAGCTAGCCTGGTGCACCCAGCAGTGTACAACAAAGAGAACTTGTCTCAAACGAGGTGGAAGATGAGGATGCACACGGGAGGTCATCCTCTGGTCTCTGTGTGAGTGCGGTGGCTTGTGTGAACCTATATACACATGTACTCTGATTTTAGAAACACAGTGATGTTCTGTCCCACTGTAGCGTCTCATTAAAGATGATACAGAAACAAAATCTGGCTCTGCCTCTGCCCAGACAGAGAAAGTGATAAAGATATAGCACATTGGCAACAGGGTTTTGTGATCCAATGTTGGAGATCTGTTGTATATCTAGAAAAAAGTACTCAGACAACAGGGAGGATTCCTCACCAAGGGCTCCGTGGGAAATCTCTACAACTGCCAAGGAAATCTGCTATCCTGCTGGAGCCTTCCCACTTTGTGCCTACAGTTGACTTACTGAGGCACAGACCGCTCCTCTTACTTCTCTGACCTCTCTGTTGAGCCTTTGATGCTTGGTCATTCTCGGCTGGCTGTGCTTTTCCACAGAAATGTTTGGGCCGTCTCATTAGTGTGAGTGTCACAACACACTACATTATAAAACAAAAGACATCCTCATCACGATAAATCCGAAGCCGCCTTTCCTACCTCTCTTCTTCCTCTGATTGCTGAGACGTCTCAGATTTATCGCACAGTACTCTTGCATACACTGCTTGTCAGGAGTAGGCCAATCAACTTACCAGTAAAAGAAAAGAAAAAAACTTGGGATCAGACAAAAACCAGGATTGAGACAGCTGGGGTGCACAGGGCGGTGGTGGAGCATACCTTTAATTGAAGCCCTAAGGAGGCAGAGGCAGGCAGATCTCTAAGGCCGAGGCCAGCCTGGTCCCATGGAGAGAGTTCCAAGGCAGCCATGGCTACACAGAGAAACTTTGTCTCACAACAAACAAACAAACAAACAACCACCACAAAAACCAGAAGGCATCAGGGAAATCCCATGCAGCAGAATTGAGCTCTCCAGAGTGGGGAAATTATGATGACCCAGAAGAGATTCAAAAGCCTTGCTAAGAAGTCCAGACTTTGTCTTAAAGCTGTCAAAACACATCAGAAAATCTGAGGCAGGAGCAGGATCTATGCAGATGTGTCTTTGGAAAAACCACTCGGTGCAAAGTAAAGAGTGAAGTTAAAGAAATGGCAGGAGCAAGGGTCGTATGTGACGAGGTCAATGGCACTCAGAGAAACAGTCACACAGAGGGGAAAGTGGGGGGAAAAGAGGAAGAAGGACACACACACACAGGAACAAACAGACTGAAAAGAGAGCATTCTGTAGTCACTCATGCTGTGCTGTCACCAATAGCTTCCCTGTCTTCCCCTAGGAGATAAAGGGAGACAGAATCTAATTGGTTTTTGTATACTTGAGGTCCAGCATGTTGCCTGACACATAGCAGACAACAGATGTTTGTGGATTGAATGAATGAATGAATGAATGAATGAATGAGTGCCCAAGGACATAGATGAAAGGTGAATGAGAGGATGGCAGAGGAATGGGCCAAACGGATCAAAGGTGAGCATGTGTGTTGAGTTCCAGGCCTTGACTGGGTTGCGGGGTGGTCCGCTGCTCCATGCTCCTGTACAGCTAGAGCTACTCTCACCACCATGTCTTTCTCTCCAGAATGAACTTGTACCCTCAAGCTGTGAGCCAAAATAAGGAAAGACGATGGACTGTGGGTTCTGGGTGTCCCCCATTTAAGTCACTGATGCAGCAGCCCTTGCCAACAGCCAGAGAAACAAGTTAGGAGGCCACTTTGAGATTATTTTCTCACTTGTGAAAAGAAGATCATGTCTGCTCAAGACTCATCATAAGGATCAAACAGAAAGGTGTGTTTCAAGTGCCAGCTAAGGGTCTGGCACAGGGTGAGGACCAAATAATCACCTCTCTGTCCATTCTATCGATCAATCCCTTACCACAAGACACTAGCACAGGTCTCCAAGAATACAGTACTACATGGAGTAAAAAATCTATGTCTAGCACTGTCCCTGGAACAAGTCGGAGACTTTCCAAAATTCCTAGTTATAACAATGGGTAAGGACAGGGGAGGTAGCTCAGTTACTATAGTGCTTACCTGACATGCACAAGGCCCTGGGTTCAACCACACACACACACCACATAAACCAGGCATGACGGTGTATGCCTGTAATCCTGTCACTCAGGAGGTGGAGGTAGGAGGATCAGAAGTTCAAGGTCGTCCTCTGCCATGTACTGCCCTGTCTGAAAATGATGATGATGATGATGACGATGATGATGATGATGATAACAGGTAGAATTGATCAATCATCCTGCCAGCAGCTATTGAGCCATCATATAAGAATACAGTAATTGTTTAAGGAAAAAAATACATTGTTTAGGCCAGGCGCCATGGACAGTAATACAAGCCAACAGGAGACAGCCTTCCTGGGCCATGCCTATCTAGGTAGGAAAGGGTCGGGCTCTCTGTGGTCTACAGTTGTTAACTGGAAAAATAATCCTTGATTTGAACTCAGCCAATTTTTTTTTTTTTGTAGTAGCCCTTAGATTAGTTCTAATGTGGGTAGGTGTCGTTTATCTTCCTGGGCAACATGGGCACAGAGGGTGGACTCTGTTGTTCTTTTTTCAGGATGGGTTGGTATTATTTATGATTCTGCAGTTTGATGGTCGCCATCACTAATGCGCCTGACCACACCATCTTCTTTTTTGCTAGAATTCACTGGCTAAAACAAAACGAATCGAGGTTAAGTGTGACAGGAGGATGGCTAAGGGAAAAAACAAGTGAGCCGACAGCAAGCCTGACTGCAGCTCCGGAACCGGGTGTGAAAAAGTCGGCAACGGCATTTCGCGGGGCTCATGTGCCAAGTGATTTTTATATATGGTACCTCACATAGTTCTTAGAATAGCCCAAAGAAGGAGGTACTGCATTTAGATACATGTAAGGCATCATTAAAAAGGAAAAGATGTGCCAATTAAACTATGACGAACGTTTGGATTTTGGAGATGTTAAGAATTTTTAAAAGAAAGTAGGTCTGAGAATCAAGCAAACATAATATTCTGTCCTTTATGTAAGAAAATTGCAAAACAAAGACAGGTCTCGCCGAAGGTCCATGAATGCACGGACTGAGAGTGGTATTTCATTTCCATTGTCAACTTGCCTGTGTATGGAATCACCCGGGAGACACACCTCCCAGCTCAGAAGAGTATTTCCAGAGACGCTGAACTGAGGAAGACCAGTGTTTAGATCCACATTGTCAGAACCATCTCATGGACTGGGGTCTCAGACTGAGAGTGAGCAGGCATCTCTTTGCTTCCTGCTGTGGATGCCTTGTGCTCAGCTCCTTCACACTAATGCTGCTTTTGCCGCCATGTCTTCCTTCCACTCAGACCATGAGCCAAAAGAGACGCTTCCTTTTTTTCTTGAGTTGCTTTTGCTAAGTATTTTGTTACAGTAGTAAGAAACAGAACAAATACATTGGGTCGTCTCTAATCAGTCTAAGACTCGGAGAGCTCAGGTCTCTAACCACTGCTTCTACAGTGCTGTTTCCTGGCAGTGAAAACGGACACAGGATGATAATAAAGATAGACATAGGTTCATCATAGCAGTTCTCTATTATTTGAGAAAAAGCTATTTTCTCAGGAAATTGAGAACTTCTCCTCATATAAAAGTCAAGAGTCAATTTAGAGATCTTGCATAGGGACATATACAGATGATTTACTGAGACTTTCAAGGAGGAATTAGAAGGCTAATGTATAAACAGTCTAGTGAAGACAGCTTTCCTACCTGACCCGTGGAGGAAACAGAACATATTCCAAAAAGTAGATAATATAATATTTAAATCGCTTTTCCTAAATAATACGAATACCTATACAGTTGTTTTAAAACAGGAAATAGATTTATTAGGCCACCCAAAACACTTTCTAACAAAACACTCAGTTGATTGATAAACTCTGTCCACACAGTTTCCAGATTTCAAAATAGGAACTGGAGACATGCTAAATGATTCAGACTGTCTTTGGAATTGAGCACGTAGCAGCCTATCTTCCAGAAAAGCCTCCATGGTTTTGGCTCCAGCTCCAGAGAGGCGCAGCCACCATGAACCACTAAGAGGGAAACTTCCTTCAGCTTTATTGGCTGATTTGGCACACTGCTTGGCCTAGGCCTGAAAGCCAGCTGGAAGACCCTCTACCTGGGTGACCCGAGCCAAGCTGAATTCTCCACACTGCACAGTAGGAGTATGTTTGTAAAATGAGATTTAATGATATCTACCTCCCGGGGCTGTTGTGAAATCAGAAGGAGACAGTTCACACAAAAGACTTAGCACATCTGGCATATGGCGAGTACTCCACAAATGTCAGTGGATTTTACTATCTGGGTAGATTATTCTTAGCATATAATTATTTTAGCAATTGTGACAGTCAGGCCCTTTGGGAACAGAGGCTGCACAGGTGTAAGCCATTTTGTTGTTCAGGCATGAGACAGAATGAAATGTCTGGGGATAAATGGCAGTCTCTGAGTTCAGAAAACAACCACAAGTTCGGTGTTCCAGGACACCTGTATGCTGCAGCAGGCAGCCTGGGGTGGAAGGAAGGCCAAACTTCAGAGTCAGATAATTTAATTGCTCAAATCCCGGCTTATCACTCACCTGCCTTGATGCTTCAAGCATTTGCTCTTTGTAGTCATTTATCAGTGGAGAGGTGATGCTGTAACTGAGCGTGTGCAGAAAGTTCCAGCACACAATAGATCCTCGTTACATAATAGACATTGTTATGCCGGCCTAGCCCAATTTTTTCAATAACGACCTTCCTCTTATTGAAAAAGTGACCTCTACTTTTTCACTAAAAGCCCTATATTTCCTATCTAGAATTACATATATAAACCAATCCTCCAAGTCAGCTTAATGCTATTCTGCTTATATTTAAGTACACCCAAAAAAGCAACTTCACTGCAGAAAAACTAGAAACTATAGATAAATAAGTGAAAAAACTTAGTGTCCAATAGCCCACTTTGTGTAGATAATTACATGTAACATTTTGGTGTCTACTCCTCCGAGAATATTTTTCTCTGCATATAAACATGCATTTTTAACCATCTCACACAGCACAGACCAGGGACCCCATTTCCTTCACCCCCACCAATCTTCGCAAAGCACTAAATGTAAATGCTTAGAGGAGATCTTTTTGCTTGTGTTCTTATATAGCAGAAGCACAGAGGTAAGGGAAATCTTTTTAATTAGCTATCCTTTCCCAGAGCCTACAGCCCCTCCTGTATAACCAACATTATGTAACAGGTACCGTAGTTACACACATAGCCGCATATGTTCAAGTCTATCAAACCAGTGGTCACACACATTCATACGTAAGCAGGCACTGGATGTGTCAGCACACAGATGTGTATAACCAGCAGATGGCTCTGATACACCAGGAACCCATTAACACCACCCCTCACCCCACCCTCATGCACAGGAACACACCTATATAACACACCTTCCCACAAACCAGCATCACATCAAGCTTGGGCTGCATTGCTGTGTAGCAACCAATCTCCACACAATCAGGTACACGCCACACATACTCACCCACCTCCCTTCCCCCACACCTCAGCCTCGGGCTCCCACTCTCTCCCATCAAAGGATACCAATGAAACGCCAGCTTTCTACTTCTAATCCTGCGGAGCCACGGCCCCTCTCCAAAGCCAGCAAGCACTTTAGACTGCCTGGTACTTGCCGTTGGGGTGATGGGTAAGTCCCAACCAAGGACGCCATCGTGTGCATTGAGAGCTGAAATGTCTTAATCACTTTCTTTGAAAGGAATTGCTCTGACGAGTAGAGGGCATGGTGAGGAGCACAGAGGATGTGCTCTGGGCTGCTGAAGGAGGCATAAAATAATGATCAAAGGAGCAGGTGGGATGAAGGCTATTTCTACAAGCCAAAGTAGGGAAAGGACCGACAGATGGGGTGAAGTGGGGGTGGCCAGGAGTCACAAGCAGTCTTCCATATCCTCCAGGACACTGCTGCTTCGGCTCCTCACTCCTTTCATAGTCGTGACAGATAAGAAGCACTGTGCTATGCCGATAATAGGATGTTGTTGTACCAAGCAAACCCTCCAGGGCTTGAGCATCATCATACACAGGCCTTGTGTGAGACAGCACACAAAGAAGTAGCCAAAGGCAATGTGACATTAAGGGGCAGATCTGTCAAGTAAACCATCAAATATGTAATCATTCCCAGAGTAGCTGCCACAAACCACACTTCAGAAGGACCCGCCATGCCCTCTCAAAACAAACCCATGATAAAAGGATTGCTGAAAAAGGGAGGGTTCAAGTATAGAGATCCAAACACATACAGATGTGATGCTCTCACGGCACCACCCCACACAAGGTCAAAAGCACCAGTGTCTAGACAGGCCAGGGAAGCCTGACATTCTTCTTCATGATCATGAGTTCAGTTGCTGGAAAGTTGAGACACCCTCGGCACTAACATCCAAGTACCCACATTTATGCATTTTAAAAGCCCATCTCATAACAGCTGGCTACTGCAACTGGGGGCATAGGATTATAAAAAGCAGTGTAAGTAATAAACATGCTGTTAAAATCCTTATTTTGCCATGCCTACCATGTCAGCTGTCACTTTCAAGAGCCACTGTCTCCCCAATTCTGTCTTGACTCTCAATAGCCACACTTAATTCTATGCTTTGGGGAACATAACTCAGTTGGTAGCATGCACGAGGCCCTGGGTTTGAGCCTTAACATCACAGAAGGAAAAAAATAACTTATCAGAGGAGAGGGCTAGGTTGGGGATGTAGCTCAGTTGATGAGTGCTTCCTTGGTGAATGCTTCTCTGGCATGCATGGGTTTGATTTTCATCACACACAACAACAACAAACAAACACCAAACCAAACCAAAACACCTGTAATCCTAGGCACTTGGGAGGTAGAGACAGGAGGACCAGAAGTTCAAGGCCATCCCTGGCTACTCAATGAGTTCAAGGCTATCCTGGGTTACATGAGAACTTCTTGGGGGGGAGGGGAACAAAAAAGCCAGAAAATGAGACTAACTGGAGAAAGAAAATTAGCTGAAGGGAGGAAAAGTTACAGGAGAGGTTGTGGGGGAAGGGAACTAAGGAGAACAAATTATAATGACACATATGTATGCAATGTCATGATGAAACCCATAACTTGGTATGCTGTGCCTTCCTTTAGTCTACAAAGAGCTTTTGATGGAGACAAAGGTAGCACCCCAGTGGTCACCTGGGCGTCTCAGGCTTACCTCAGTAGTATGGTGACACTATCACTTGATTCAGCGGAATGCTCACCCATTCTTCAGACTTTCTTGGATATTTCTTTTTTCAGTTGCTCGGTCTCTTGCTGCTACCCGTCAGTCCTACAATGAGAACGAGCCATACGACCCCCGAGCAGCAGTTATTCTCAAGCCTTGCTCTGTGCAAGCCTCCAAGATAGCCCAGTTTGTCACACCTCTCCTCTGGTCTCCTAAACTCTACTGTACAAGCAGTTCACCTCATCAAACAGAGCCTTTTGTTATAGATTTCACCTAAAATTCTTATGAGTCTTGAATTCCTTCCTAGTTAATCTAGAGTCATCTTCTATCCCCATGACCTGAAGTCACTCAATCATTTGAATAAATGGGTTTGTCTTTAGTGCCATTCTTACCACCTGCAGAACCTGGGGAAAGAATGCAAAGGCAGCCTGCATACCACAAACGAAAGCTATGATCCATGCAAATCGTTAAAGCATGCTCTATTCCAGCTTGATGTTGACATCCTGCAAGTCAGGTATCAAATACAGCATTCTCACCCTG
This sequence comes from Cricetomys ansorgei, assembly GCA_026225945.1. Classification (NCBI taxonomy): domain Eukaryota; kingdom Metazoa; phylum Chordata; class Mammalia; order Rodentia; family Nesomyidae; genus Cricetomys; species Cricetomys ansorgei. The sequence continues at coordinate 6,878,727 of JAMJFZ010003875.1, forward strand.
GCTCTTAGCCCTGTCCCTCTACTTACCCCATCTTCTTTTCTCACTCCCAGCTCCATCTTAAGGAGTTATGGAAAGGGTTTGTGCAAACCCTTCTGGCCCCAGCCTTTTCAGACATGAATAGTCAATTCTGGAGTTCCAGGTACCCAGAAAATGACACAGTCCTACATTCTAGAATTGGCACAAGTTTTGAGTAGACTTGGCCCTGAAAATCCCCTGTCCCCTAGGGACATACAAACCAAGGAGCATCAGAGTAGTGTCCCTATTGTCCAGGTCCCAGGAGAGTGCCATTCACCTTTGTGGACATATCTAGTCTTTTCTTGAAACCAAGGTTAAAGCTATCATCAACGCCAGGAAGATTTCACTGACAATACTCTATCCCATCGATACAGTAATCTCAGTGCATGCTTATTAAATGAATGCCATAGAAATACCCCAATGAACATGGATGGACCACGTACAGAAGGGACTTACATGCTTTGATCTGTGAGGCCCTCACGGCAATGGCCATGATGAGCTAAAATGCCACAAACTCCATGTGTGTAGGAAGTGCAGTGGAGAGCCAAGAACCTGTTAGATTAGGTAGATCTCCCCTTGATTGAGAGGTCCAGATGGTAATTAAATGTTAACAGTCACTTCTTCTGTTGCTTCAAAGCTATTAAGGAGCCATGGAGCAAAACCGCTCAGCAGGTGCTAGAACCCCTAATTTTGCCCCACCTTTTCAGGACTGATAGAACAATTCCTTATTCTTAACCTATGACCTTCCTCTACCACATCTTCGCAACACCCTCACCACAGATGCTAAGAAGAACAGGAAGTGGCTGGGAAGCTGTCACACACGCTTCTTCCACGGGGTCCATTTCCAGGTCTGGGGAGCTGATAGAGAGGTTTTAGATCAGATGCGGGCATTAAATTGATTTTGACATTACATTAAACTGATATTCTAAACCTTGGAAAGAGATGTGTTTGTTTATTACCTGAAAATACTAGTAAAACTAACGGGCTGAAAGAGAAGGACATAAATAGAGCAAAGCAGGGGCTGGGGAGATGGCTCAGCAGCTAAAGCATTTACTGTGCCACCGTGAGGACCCAAGTTCAGACCCCCAGATCCCATGTAAAAGCCAAGTGGGTGAGGCAGCCCACCTATAATCTCAGCTGCAGAAGGCAGAGAAAGGGGATCTCTAGAGCAATCTGGCTAGCAAGACTAGCCACATCAGTGAGCTCTGGGTTTCAAGGGACTCTATCTCAAAGAATAAGGTGGAAGAGAAGCCAAAAATGGTTCCTGATGTCAGCCCCAGGTCTTCACATGCATGAACACACATGTGTGCCCACACATATTCAAACACGAATACATACTCATCCACACCACACATAAGAAAAAGAGGGACAAAAGGATGGCAAGGTAGCCTCCTTACACGAGCTCTACCAAGTTCAGTGCATTCAATAAGCCAATCACACCTCCATTCATGTGCATGCATGAAATACCTAGGCAGCCGAAGATGCCCTGCCTCCAACTCAGCATCAGCTGCCCTTGGGGAAAAGTAAACTCGGCCATCGATATGAGTTTTATAAAACTGGAAAAATCATTTTGTTCCATGCCCAAATTATAAGTCACCTATTAAACTCAGTTTAGTTTCTTCTCTCTTCATTTTTAATCTACATCCATCATGAAACCTATCACCCAACTAAAGAGGGGTCCCCTTGGTCAGTAATTGAATACCTTTATCTCCCCCATAATTCACTGATCTTCCTCCACCTTTCCTGAGAGCTGACTTCTTCATCCTGACCATCATTCACAGCTCTGTCCACTGGTGGACTGGTAATTCCTACTCAAGTAATTTAAAACATGAGTTTCCTCTGATCATTTTTCTTTGAAAGACCTAGTTAAAACTTTCCCCCAAACTCCTAACATATATCTAATAAGATGAAGCCACAACAGAAACAAAACCCTGTAGAGAAGTAAGCCAGTTGTATTAACAACACGGCATTACCTAAGAGCCTTGTGACCTCTGATTCCTCCAGAAACTTCTGAGCATTCTGAAGCCCCACATTTCAACTAGCTTTCCTAGGTGCTCCTAAACTTTGGAGAAACATTCAGAAAATCATCCAGATATGGTATCTGGATGGATTTATGGACTTATGGATTGACTTATAGAACCACACCATAAGTCAAACCAAAACAAACAAACAAACAAACTGAAAGATTTATGTGTCTGTACATGCATACGTAAACATTTTTTTTCCATTCTTGATAAAGTCTTGCTGACATACTCTTGCCTACAGGCACCTTGCCCATTCCTGACTTCCTAAAGAATATGTCCAAAGGGATTCTCTGAAGTGATGGAGTGTTTTTATAACCAAATTATCAAATATGATAGCTATTAGTCTTGAGCACTTGAATCATGGCTAGTGCATCTGAGGCACTGAGTTCTTCATTTTATTTAAGTTCAAGTCATCATCCTGTGTGACTGTGGCTACCATTTTAGACAGAACCATTTGAAATCATCGTTACAGTGGGCAACCAAGGGAACTGTCTTGGTGAGTGAGTCCCACCGCTGATCAAGATTCCTGACGAACTAAGAGCCTTCGATACAACCTTGCTTTGCAAGTAGTCTCCAGGGATTTTTGCAGCACCAATTCTCTTTCACCTTATTTCTCTCATCTTTTCAAAGCACACTTCTTCTATGACAATGACACTGCAATAGACATCAGCATAGGTGTCTTTCTAAAATACAATACACTCTTGTACCTTCTTAAATAGCATCCATTGAGCATAATTTGATTTTTCCTATAGGCCTCAGGGTCACTGTTCTGAATAAAAGGCTATCAGACTCAGAAGAAATACATCAATTACTATAATGCACCTTAATGCAATGAATCCTTCAGGGTCACTGAGCTCGGTGGGCCTATTTAGACCTACCCCAGGCACAGAGTTCTATAGCTTTATGTCACATTTGTCACTTAGCCATTAATGCCAACCTCTATTACCGTCAGGATAGCTGTCTGTATTTATTTATTGTCTACCTTGTTTCACAAAGGTGACTGCTTGTATAGATGGCAGCCCCCCCATCTCATATTTTGCCTTTGATTTACTTCTAGTGATATACTAGATGTGGGGTTAGTTAGAAGTGTTTTTAAATTAAAAGTAGAATATAAATGGGGATGGAGTTATCAGCAAATGGAAAAAAGTTTGCTTGCTTGTTGCTTTGTTTTGCCAAATTTTATACCAAGGGTCAGATCGGGCGCCTTGTATAATCTAAACTGGCTCTGTACCACGAGCCCATGGGCTCCTCAGCCCAATAAACTTGAGCTTAAACACCAGGATCATTTGTCATCTATCTCATGAGCTCGTGGCCTCCTCGCTTACTTCTTTATTCCGCAGGCAGAGAACTTGCATAATAGCTGCTTGCATGTAGGTCTTGGTTTTCTCTGGAAGGGAAGTTGTTCTTGCCCTTAATTGTTATGTAACTTTTATTATTAGATATTGCTTGTTTTCCCAAACAGAATATGAACATTTTGGTGGCAGAGAGGTGAAAACCTGGGACAACAGAGGAAGAATTTACTATTCTGACTCCTAGTGCCTACAATCAATATTTTGCCTGGTACTCTCCACCTAGAAAAGATCAGCTGAATGTTGGGTGAATTAATAATGTGTTTTACTTTTGGTTTTATTTTTATATAGCTTGTGAATAATAAAATAGTTTCCAAAGCGAAACATTACTCTAAACAGAAACTGCAGACACTCAACAATGACTAAGCATGGACATTTCTTAGCTATTTTTAACTGATTGGATAGGAATTCAAATTGGCACTTAATTCCCTTGGCCATCTTCAATTATATTTATTATACAATCAGATGATACTCACCCACTGACAACTCTTGCTTTTGAACCCAGAAATGTGATTCAGAAAGACTTTACAGCACCATTAGCAAAACAGAACCAGAGCAGTGGCATTCTAGAATCCCTAGGTATGAGGGAGCTAGACGCCTTCAGGGCTTGGTGCTGCAACCTGCTTAGTTCAGTCAGCTTATTTCAGTGGCTGCATCATGCTGCTGGCCCATACTTAAACTCATACTAACTGGACCTCCCCCCAGTCTTGCTTTAACAAGCTTTATCTTCTATTCCCTGTCCTTACCAAGCATCCAAAAAAAAAAAAAAAAAAAAAAAACTGGAAAAGGCAGAAACTGAAACCCTGTCCAAAAATATTTAGAACCCTCTCCTCATCTTTTCACTGTTCTTTCCAAGAAGAACGTGACTCCGTTAGATCTCCAGTTTTGTCACAGCTCTGTGTGTAATTCACTGGCACCCTCGGTTTCTTGGTTGCGTTGTCCAACCTGCACATTTGCAAGGACCCCTACTTCAACCTGTGTTGAGCAGTGCTATCCTGTGTGAGCCACTCAGAGGACACATGGGCTTCCCAGGAAATTATTGGACTCATAAAAAATATTACAAGTGGGAACCCAGCTGAAAAGAGTCCTTTTAAACCTTTAGCATAAGTACATTCTGGTCATGTGTCAGTCATCATAACGGGCTGTAGGAAGCATGAGACTAAGAAGGAAAACCTTGACTTTATAAAGAGATTATTTGAAGGCACTGACCCACAATCTACACCCACTTCCTTCCAGTCCTGGTAAAGCAAAATGATCCACAGGGTAGCGGGAGCACGGGCAGGACACAAAGATGAGACCCCATTAAAGGGATGCTAAATGGGCTAAACTATGAGGAGAGAAGCTAAAACAGCCTACTAATAGTCAGGGTTTTAGTGGAATTTACAAATAGAACCACCTGTAATGGTTCATTTTAGTGTCAACTTGACACAATCTAGAATCACCTTGCAAAATAGTCTCCGTGAGGAATTGTCTACAGATTGGTCCATGGGTGTGTCTGTGAGAAACTGTCTTGACAATGTTAATGAAGGTAGAAAGCTCACTCACTGAGGACACCACCATTCCCTAGACAAAGGATCTTGGACTTCATAAGAGCATAACTGAGCCAGGCGGTGGTGGCACACGCCTTTAATCCCAGTACTTGGGAGGCAAGCAGATGTCGGTGAGTTCGAGGTCAGCCTGGTCTACAAAGTGAGTTCCAGTACAGCCAGTTACAACAGAGATACCCTGGCTAGAAAAAAAACAAACAAACAAAGGAGTATAATTGAGCAGGGGGCAAGCACACATGCATTAATTCATTTTTCTCTGCTTTTGACTATGGCTGCCATGTGGCCAGTTATCTCCTACCACTGCGACTTCTCCACCGTGGAACTGTAAACTAAAGTAAGCCCTTTCCTTCTTAAGTTGTTTTTTTCAGGGTATTTTTACCTCAGAAAAATGAAATGAAAGCAAGACACATCTTCATTTCACAACGGGGCACCTACTTTTGCCCCAGCTTTCGCCTGCCTCCTGAGTAGGGAAGAGAGGGAGCATGAAGGGATTACCAATGTGAGAGAGCTGAGAAAATGGTGAGTTGGTTTTTAGAACCTGTAATACTGGGAGCTGGAGAGACATTTCAGTTTTTAAGAGCAATGACCATTCTTCCAGAGGACCTGGGTTTAACTCCCAGCACCCACATAGTGACTCACGACCATCTGTAACACCAGTTCCAGGGTTCCAGGGGATCCATGGAACTAGACCTCCGCAGGTACTGTTCACAATGGTGCACAGATATACATGTGGGCAAAAAAAAAATACACATAACATGAAAATAAGTAAGTTCTTTAAAAAACTGTGATGTTAAGAGGCTCCTTGTGTTTGGTATGGTTGTTGTTGCTTTCTTTGAAATGAAGGGAGAGCTCTTTTTTTGACTTAGAAGCAGTATGATGCATAGGAAAAATTTACGTCTTTGAAGTCATTCAGACTCGGACCCAAAGGGAAGCTATATGATCTAAGCTAAATAATTTGACTTCTTGGTGTCAGTCCTTCATTTGGGATTTTGGAAGATTTGAAGCAAGCATATATGAAATGCCAGAGTCATGGTAGACGTTCAGTAAGTGACAGCTGATTGATGAACTCTAGAGGAACCTCAATAGAGCTGAGAAGAATGAGAAGGAAGCAGAAGCCCACTGTTTCAGAGACTTACCTAAGGGGCAGGGAAGGTCCTTGCTTTTGAGGGTCTTTTGGGGCTTTGGGGGGGGGTGTTGTTTGTTTGTTTCTGAGACAGGGTTTCTCTGTTGTTACTCTTGCTGTCCTGGAACCAGGCTGGCCTCGAACTCACAGAGATCTGCCTGCCTCTGCCTCCCAAGTGCTGGGATTAAAGGCGTGTGTCACCACTGCCCAGCTTGAGGGTTTTTTGGAATGCTTGATTCAGTTCCCTAAGCTGGAATAAGTTCTAGACAGTATCTCAGTCCACTTTGGCTAGAAGATGGCTGACAAAGGACGGTGAGGAGTTGCTGCAAAGAAACACTTCTGTTTCCTGTCTTCCAGACAAGATGTGAACAATCCCCCAGCCACAAAACAAATTAACTCAAAAAGGAGAGTGAGCAGAATTTAATGACACTTTCTATGGTGATAAATTTGCTACAGTGTGTACAAAAATAAAAATAATGCAGGGGAAATAGCCATATGTTAGAGAAACTTCAGGAAAATAAACATGTATCTTATGAGTGTATCGATGCTTATAAATATATGCAGGTTGGCTGTTTATATTTCATCTTGTAAATAGTTGGGACTCCAGTCCATAACATTTTATGCTTTCCTGGAGACAATATCCACTTTCCACTCTCTAAAATCTACTTGTGTGTACGTCCCTTCTGTGCCTCAAGGCTATGGATCTCCTGAGGGAGAATCCATGTCTTCCGTGTTGAATGCTCAAGGAGATGCACGTAGTAGGCTTTTATAGAGACGATTTCTAAAGGAATGGAGGAAAGAGAACCTAGTGGATTATCTACAGACACATGTGTGCATGTGTGTGGAGCACAAGTGCTTTAAGCTGACACCCATCCAGAGGAAGAGGCTTGCACAGGGCAGCAGATGGGTGAGCTAGAGAGATGGCTCGGTGGTTAAGAGCATACTGTGTGTGGACTGTGAAGAGTAATGGACATTTGAGAAAATGGGATGTGTCTGGAAGCCAGACCCAAGCATTCCTTACATTTGATTTTAAGAATGGCAAGGTATGATGAAAGCCACAGCTGTGTCACCAATCTCATTAGGGAATTTACTGAGAATCTTCCTCGTAGTATACGGTCCAGGGCACTGGAGTCTTTCTGGTTCCTTGAGACGTCAGTAGCTTGGACTCATGATGTATAGGCACTTCCTCCTAGAATATGCAGTTGTTATGATCTAGCACCTCTGGAGAGCAGCAGTCAGAGACCTGATAGATGGCTCAGTCTATACAGGGCTGGAGAGTTTTCCAGTGTTAGAACTTTCCAGAACAAAGAGCCATGTCCTCTACTTTCAGAATAGTTCAGAGAGTGCTACTGGGTGTTTTTCTATGAAGAGCTTGGTGGCAACTGTATTAAATGCTTTTTCTGGCCCATTTTCATACCATACGTAATTAGGTGTCGGAGGACTTTCTTTTTTCTTTGTTTTTTAATTTAAAAAAAAAGGTATGTGTAAGAGTAGATGTTTTGTCTGCTTATATGTGTAGCATGTACATGCCTGGTGCCCACAGAGGCCAGAAGAGAGCATGGGATCCCTGGGCATGGAGTTATAGACAGCTCTGAACTACTATGTGGGTACTGGGAATCAAACCCAGGTGTTCTGGAAGAACAGTCAGTGCTCTAAACCACTGAGCCATCTTTCCAGCCCCAATGAGAAGTAAGGGGAAATTTTTCTTATATTTGTTTTCCTTTTTTTTTAATAATACTTTTTAATTAATAATTTGAGTTTCATACAATGTATCTTGATATCACCCTCTTCCCATTCTGCGGGACTGTCCTAGAGCTAAGGGGGGTTGAAGCATGCTTTGAACCCTGAAATTCTCACCCTGAAAGCAGGCATTTGGCTACTCCCCTTTCTTACTTTGACAAAACCCAGCTAAAGACTAAATGTCGCTTTGCGCCATAGCATGCCTCTTCGAGGAATGAGGTCTGGTTAGTGCTTATCTGACCTGTGCCTCCTTCAGTGAAAAGTATCTAAGCTGTGGCTCTCGCTAGTAGCAATACGGCATCAAAATAAAACCTGAAACTTAAAGGAGATGCCATAAAAGCCTAGGGTGGTGGTACGCATTTGGAACTTCAGCACTGTGGAGGCAGAGCCAAGAGGATGGATCGTTCTCACATTTGTAGGTCAGTACCAAAGTCAACATCTCCTGCCCTGACCCTGCATCCACACCGACAGATGTACTCCAAGCTTCCATCTGCAGTGTTACGTAGAATCCTTTCTTTCCTCACACAGTAGGCCAAACAACTAACCCTTTAAAATCAGCTCAAGTCTTATCCCCTTCTGTCAAGACTGGGCTCCCACAGGAAGCTCACACTTGTCTATGTCTCCCTCCCTAGCTGTGGTAGCAAGCATCCAAGATAACTGCAATAGTTAATCTTGCTTGTTCACTTGATCAAATTGAGAAACTACTGGAGAAGAGTAAAGCACACCTGTGTGTGTGTGTGTGTGTGTGTGTGTGTGTCTGTGAGAGTGTGTTCAGAGGCAATTAAACCTTATGGACTCTGGTCTAGTTCAATCCAGTGACAGATTCAAAGTCTGAATAGACTTCTAGGAGGTGGAGAAACTGGAAAGTGGAGCTAGGTTGGAGGGGGTGGGTCTCTGGGGCAGAGAAGTGCAAAGAAGTCTCTTTGAAGTGTGTATTTGGCCCTGGGTCTTCCTGTTACTCTTTGCTTCCTGATTGTCACGAACACCTTCCCTATTCCATATCCTTCTGCCATGTTTCTGCCTTTTCATGGGCCTAAGTGACATGGAGCCCATTAACCATGGGATGAAAAAAAAATGAGTCAAATAAATCTTTCATCTTAAGTTGCTTTTCTGGGATATTTGTCACAGTGCTGAAAAGCCTGACTAACAAAACGCTCCACAAGGATTCTCACCTCCCGATATCCGTGCTCTCAGATCCTTCTCCTCCACATTGAATCGGGGATGAGCTATGAGACCAATAAAATAAAGCCAAAGTGAAGGTATGTAGTTTCTGAAACCAGACCATAAAGACTCTGTAGTTTCTGGTTTGGGCTGCATGGATCACTTGCTCTGAGGAAAAGCCACTCACCATATTGTTAGGTATTCTCAAGCAGTACCATGGAGACGCCCACATGGAGAAGAAGCAACTACCCACTCATATGAGTGAACTGCTTGTAAATGCTTCCTCCAGCTCCAGTAGAGACCTCAGACATCTGCAGTTCTGGTCAATATTTTGTTATAAACTCATGAGAGAGATGCCTGTCCATGAGAACCCTGAATCCCTGACCCATTGGAGCTGTGAAGCGTGAGTCATGACTGTCATGTTTTCAAGGCACTAAGTTGTAGCAGGTTGCTGCTGTGCTTTTTTACTCTCTAGCTCAGGGAAGAAAAAAGGGTAGAAAGAACGAATCTTCACCTTGTAGATGGCCTCGAAAGGAAGGAAGGAAGGAAGGAAAATGAAGGAAGGAAGGGAGGGAGGGAGGGAGGAAGGAAAGAAGGAAGGGAGGGAGGGAGAGAGGGAGGGAGGAAGGAGGGAAGGAGGTTGGTTCACAGCTCTGTTTGGCTGTCCAAAGCTTGGGAAGCAGGAACTCTGATAGTGAGCTAGACTCATGTCTCAGCACAATATTCCCAAACCTAATTTCTCCATCTGAAGTTCCTCTAAGCAATAACCAACCAACAAACCAATGACCAACAACCACCCAACCCTGGCTCTCTGGGTTGCAACCAATGTATACTCGAAGCAAAGTTCCCAGAAGTTCAAGCAGCTCACAATTATAAGGACAAGCTACACGCAGCAAAATAGTTGCACGTAACCAAATTATAGCCACTGGTAACTAACACTCTAAATCAAATTCATTATCATCCACTCCACCTGGGATGGGAACAAAAACATAGTCCAAATGCCATTTGGGGCTTTTAAGGAAACCCAAATCACAAAACTCCTCCAAAGCGTCCCGCTACGCTAAGTGTTGAGGAATCTGTTACAAATGTAGATAAAACCAGTCCGTCAACCAGCAGATGACATTTGTGTGTGTGTTTGTGTGTTGGTGCACATGTTTATGTGTGTGAATGCAGGTGTGTGTGCACATATGTAGTCAAATAAGTGGAAACAAGAGGTCCAGTGTTGGATATCATCCTTTATCACTCCCTACCTTGCCTTTTGAGACAGGGTCTCTCCCTGAACCTGGAACTCACCAATTTGGCTCGACTGTCTGGCCAGTGGGCTCTAGATACCTGTGTATCTACCTTTACTCCTCAGCACTGGGGTCACCAGGTGTGTGATGCCACAACCTGCTGCTTATGTGGGCTCTGGGGATCTGAACTCAGGTCCTCATGCTCAAACAGCAAGCACTGTGCTGAGCCATCTCTCCAGCCCTGGATTACTTCTTTATGAAGAAGTTATGAGCCGCTCCCACATCTCTTCAGCCCCCAGGATCTGCAGCAGTCCTGGGATGAACCAGGAGCTCCAAAAGTATTCAGTGAATACTGGTTAGTTCTCATCAACTTAACACAAACTAGAATCACCTGGGAAGAGTGAACCTCAACTGAGGAACTGCCTCCATCAGATCGGCCTGTCTTTGGGGGGTATTTTGGATGCCTAATTGATACAGCAAGGCCCAGTCCAGTGTGGGAGGTGCCACCCTGGGCTGCTGTCACGGAGACGTATAAGAAAGCAAGCTGAGCAAGCTGTGGAGAACAAGCCAGCAAACAACATTCCTCCAGGGTCTCTTCTTCAGTCCCTGCCTCTAGGTTCCTACCTTTGCATTCTTGCTCTGGTTCCCTTTGATGTAGAACTGCATAACCTGTAAGCCAGATAAACCCTTTTCTCCCCAAGTTGCTTCTTGGTTATCGTGTTTGTCACAGCAACAGAAAACCAAACTAGAACAGTTAGTCAATTAAGTCAGATGGCTGAAATTTGAGTTCTAATTATGGCAGACTCTGTCCTAAACACTTCACATCTGGTACCCCAACTAATCCTATGAGAGAAGGTACTACCATCCCCTTATCAACAAGGAGAAAACTAAGGGTCAACAGATTAAATAACTTTTTCAGCGGCAAGTGAGGGAATCCAGGTTTGAAATCAGAAATCTGAATCCCACATAGTCTTTTTTTAATCTTAAATTTTAGTAAAATACTCATACAACTTATACAATACATCCTGGCCATTTCTCCCCTCCCTCCGCCCCCCAAATTCTCCCATCTCCCCCAGACAGTCTTAACCATCTATGCCAAATGACTTTTGCCTCCCTCATGGGCCCCCAAGGCCTTGACAACAATGTGGAGTGAATGAATGAGCGAACAAATGAATAAGCATGATCAGACATCCCCTCACACTTGATTACAAATCCAGTCGATAAATGACACAAATTCCTCCTTCATGTCTTGATATTCACCAGCTTGTCTGTTCCTTCTGGATTCAAATCAAATTCTAAATATAAATTGGATTTCATTCTTGAAAGGCACTGTGAAATTTCACTGAACAACTGCCACGATCCAAGTCTCCTCTGCTTCGCTCCCACCTGCTGCTCTCTCTGTTCCGCTGCCTTTGCCTCCTCCTCCTCCAGCAACACCCCCACAGCAGAGGTTCGGGACTATTTTAGGCTGTCAAAGTATGATGTCCTCATCAGACTCAGCTCTTCTTCATCTTGGTTCATCACCCTGGCCTTTCCCTCGGGTCCTCACCAACTGAGAACTCCCTGGACACAGGGCCTAGCTGTGCCACCTATTCTACTGAAGGAAGAGGTGGGCCTGCATCCTGAGGCTGCACTCCTGGCAGGATGGAGTGCCTTGTATTTTGACTGTTGCTACAGGCTGCTGTGAGAGAGACACTTGTCTCCAGGATTTCACAGGCCAAGGAAGGAGCGGAGGAAGAGTGCAGATAGCTCTAAAGTGGTACGCACGTGACATAAGGAGGAGGCAGGCCCCAGACAGCATTCAGGGCATGGGGAGGGAGCCATTTCGAATTCCGAGAACTCAAGTACCAGGTGGCCTTCTTTGGGGCACACCAAGCTGTTGAGAATTTTCTCCGCGGCATATAGTGTGTTAGTGAAATGTGTTCTTTGACAGGCCTAATTAGTCCAAATTCTGTATATGCTTTCACTTCATTTCAATATCAATAGCTGCTAAAATCAAGGACAGCTCATTTTTAATGAATTAATTAGAACACTAATACACACACATGGCAAAACATTCCAACAATACAAAGAGAAATATAACGAATCGTAAGCCTCTCCTGTTCCTTCTGGGTCGCAGGCTCTCTTTGCAGAGGAATCACAATTACCCATTAGCAGAGTCTCTCCAGCAGTAGCAAAGGCTTTATGAATGGACGTGTTCAGATCACCTGGGAAGAAGGAACCTCGACTGAGGAATTGGCTCCATCAGATTAGCCTGTGAGTATGTCTGTGGGGGCACTTTCTTGATTAATTATTGATAAGGGAGAGCCCAGTCCTCTGTGAGTGGTGCCATCTGAGTGCATTGTTCTAGACTGTGTAAGAAGGCAGGCTGAGCAAGCCGTGGGGAGCGAGCCAGTAAGCTTTCTCTAGTCTCTGCTTCAGTCCCTTCCTCCATGTTCAGGGGTGAAAAATGATTCCGTCAGGAACCGAGCTGGGAAATATCATGTGTTATTTTGTCCAGGAATTTGGCTTCATTCTGTCTGTGTCCTGAGAACTTGAGGACCACTGAATTCCAAGGTGATGGGCTAATTTATTTGGAAGAGGAAATCTCAAGACAGGAGCACCTTGGGCTGGTGCGAGAAAGCAACTGTAGTGTGATTTTTAAGAGATCATGTAGTATCTAATGTTATATGCAAATCAGATAAACTCTTCAGGGTAAATACCAAAACTTGAACGTTTCAAGGAAATGGTCATGGTACCAAGTCCCAATGAATGATTTTTATTATCACCCTTTGTGTACTTATTTGTTCACTAATTTCACGTCTGCATAGCATACACCCATTACCCTCTCATCCCTTCCCACTCCTGGAAACTTGCCAAACCAAGAACTGTGGAGGAGGCCCTTGAGCTAATTGAAGCACACACACAGGGATGAGGAATGCATGCTTCTGCATCCTTTCCTGACCCAGAGCCCCAGAATGACTTCTCAGATGGCCCACCGGTATGGACAAGAAGCTCACTAAGTAGTCAAGTCTGGTCATTATGAGTGCAAAAGATGGACGGGTAGGAAGACTGAACAGGTGAAGGTCTTCGGAGCATGGAGCTCAGGAGCTGGAACCCTCACCAGATGGGTGGGAGCTCGTAATAGCTACGATTTCAGCCATGAGCCGGACCACTGTTTCTCATGCTCACAGCCATCCTGAAGGCACAAAGCACAACTCCCACTTTACAGATGAGGAAAGCTGCAGGATTGTTACATGTGTGTCTCTTTAGTATGTGGCAGAGCCAAGATGCAACCACACCGCAGTTCAACTTCAATGTCTAGTTTCTATGACGACACCCACCAGTTCAGGACCCTCTGGTCTCCATCAGAGTTGCATCCCAGCAGCCACTTTGCTTGAATAACTACTCTTTCCTCTTCTGGCATCTTCACATAATTCATTTTTTTTCTTTTCTAATCTTAGCTAAGAGGAGGTAAAAGCCTTTTATTCCATTCATAGCCACGGAAGACGACAAACCCCAGAGTAAATCCACTTTGTTGAACTAATCCATTTTAAAATAATGCATGTACAGGAGAGTACTCTAAAAAGTTTGAAGGTAAAGTGTTAAAATAATTAGCACATTTGTCCAACCAGGCTAATACGGCTGAGAGCATTCTGAGAGTGGGAAATATTGTAGACACAGTTTAATGCAGATAAGGCAAGGCAGGGAGAACCGCTGCTCAGAGCACTAAGTCAAGTGCACACTTAAGTACCATTTGTCTCCTCATAGACAGAATGTCCGTCACACAGAGGACACCTCACGTTAGAGTTGAGGAACTCCTGGGGGCTGGGCCAGATATCAGGAGACCTAGGTTCAAATCCCAAGTCTGCCTCTAACTAGTGTCGATACTCTCAGCACGATACAGGCTCCTTCACCTCACCTACTTCCTGCTTTCCCTTTGCCATCTTCACCTGAAAGGTTATTTGCTATTCCAAATCAGAGTAAAAATTTAGCGAGCCCAGCTACCTGGGTTTGTTTCCTGTCTCCACTACTACTGGCATGTGGCCTTGGCCAAGATGCTTAAATGCTCTCTACCTGTATCTTCTCACCTTTACAAAGGAATAAAAACATTATCTACTGCAATGGGTAATCATATGTGTCAAATTGAATGAGCCAATAGGTACCCAGATATGGGTTACCATTACCGCTGGCTATATCCGGGAGGTTGTTTCTAGGTGAGGCTAGCATATGACTATGCAACCCTAACATTGGTGGGCCCCATCTAATCCCTTGAAGACCAAAATAAAATAAAGGTTAGATAAGGGAGAGTAGATAGTTAGATAAGGTGGGACATTGGTCTTTTCCTGCCTGCAGGTTTGAAACCAGACTGGAACTCATCGATTATGAGTTCTACTCGGTTCCCACTTGACAAATGTAAGTCTTGGACTTTGAATCTTCATAACAACATAAGCCAACATTTTATTACATATATAGTATAATGTTATAACACACTATACATACATATATATTAAAGGGGTCTGATTGGCTATTCATAGTATATGTAGTCCTCAGCTTACAATGGCTCAGTTTAGAATTTTTAAAATTAATTTTTTAAAGATGTATTTCATTTTTGTTTATATGTGTGAGTGCCAACAGAAGGGGGCATCGGGCTCCCTGGAGCTGGGGTTACAGCCAGTTATAAGCCACTCAAGCAAACTCCCGTCCTCTGAAAGAGCAGCAAGCACTCTTAATCACTGAGACATTTCTCCCATCCTGATTCATGTTTTCACTTTATAATGGTACACCTGCATAGCTACACAGTCATCCTTTTACACTTTCATTCTGTGTGTGTGTGCACACATGAGCCACAGTGAGTGAGGGGGTGCCAGAGGACACCTTGTGGGAGTGGGTTTTCTCTCCTCCAGGTGAATTCTGGGATGGAACTCATCTGGCTTGGCAGAAAGAGCCATCAACCCGCTGAGCTGTGTCATCAACCCTAGCCTTGTTGGGTTTTTTATTTCAGTATAGTAATGAACAAATTACATGAGATACTGCACACTTATTATAAGATGCGCTTTGCATTGGATGACTCTCCTCAACTGCACGCTAATACGAGGGTTCTGAGCAAACGCAGGGTAAACTGGGCCACACTAGGATGTCTGGGGGTGAGGTGTCATTTCACTGTCACTATCTTCAGCTTCTGGTGGCTTTATCAAGACGCAGTCCCAGTACCGGTTCAGGAGTATCCTCTACCGTACATGGTTTTATCACCCATTCTCTCCACTCCGTTGGTTTGTTTCCTTGGAGAACTAGAGCTACTTTGGAATCAAACTAGAAATTCTATTATGGGTGAGCCTGGTGCACAGGAAGACATTAATAAATCTGTTTGGTCTCTAGTCACTTAACATCCCAGTGCAATGAGTAAAGAGAACCATACTTTGTAAACACGTATAAAATTACCAAGTGTCAACTAAGAATTCTGAAAGAAAGCTGAGTGTAGCGGTGCACACTTATAATCCCAGGACTTGGAAGATAGCGGTTGGGAGATTTTAAGGTCATTTTTAGTTACATAGCAACTCTGAGATCAGCATGGGCTACGTGAGACCCTGTGTCAAAAAACACATAAAAATACACAAGGACTAGGGCAACAACTCAGTAAAGTGCTTGCCTTACAGGTGTGGGGACCCAATTTTCATCTCCCAGAGCTCATCTTTTGTAAATTAGATATACAGTTTACATATAAAATCACAGTTGTAATCCTAGCACTAGAGAGGCAGAGACAGGCACATCCTTGGAGTTAAGTAGACAGCCAGCGGAGCCTACATGGTGAGTACCAGATTAGTGAGAGGCCATGCTAGAAAAGCAAGATGCACAGAACTTGAGCAACAACAGACAAGGTCATCCTCTGGCCACCACATGCGTGTATATACATATGATCATTAATCTATACACATATGCCCCTGAACGCATGAACATATATGCAGATACATACACACAATTTTTTTAATATTATAAAGCAAAAAGTAAATAAAAATAAAAAAGGGATTCATCAAATAGGAAGAACCAAAACATTTTTTAAGCCACAAAATTAGGGCTGAGATAGCGATCCACTGGGTAAAATGCTTAGTGCCAGCATGAGAACCTGAGCTGGGAACCCCGGGAATACGGTCCTGTGAGTCTCAGCCAGCCTAGCTGAGCCTGCGAGCTCCAGGTTCCATGACCCCATGTTGACCTCTGACCTCCACAGGCACATAGATGGGCACACATACTAGGGCACACATGTTAACACATACACAAAGTACACCACACACAGAGACACAGAGAGAGAGGCAGAGAGAGAGAGAGAGAGCATCAAAATTATAAGAATTTAGGTCACTGCATTTGCAACCATAAGTTTCATATTTCCATATTATAATATCAGTGTGATCTACAGAGGCTGTAACTATGGAGATATCTAAGAAAAACTACCAAAAAAAGAAAGAGAGAAAGAGAACTGGTGCCAGGGTCTGATTACAGCTCCGTTTTCTTGTCCACCTTGGGTTTTCTGCCTCTCTAGAGCAGCTGTCCGTCTTGTCCCAGTCGGATGGCCTCTGAACTGGAGCAAGCAAAGGCAGTAATAGCCAGACCTCAGTGAAGTTAATTAGCCGCATGCAATACAATTCATTTTTTACTGTGCAAACCAGAGAAGCACCCGTGGAAAATCCAAACAGTAAGGATGGGCCATTCTTTGCAAACATGAAATACCAAAATCTTGAGCTTTTCCAAGTGACCTTTAATTTTTTCCAATTTCCAGAAATAGCACAGCTTTCCTTTTAACCATTTCTAGGAGATGAAATATCAAATTCCAATTCACAGTGTAGACTGACGTCATTCCCTCTGCCGCCCCAAATTCAAAAGAATACACAGATGATTCCTTACAGCAAACTTTCTTCTGGGAACGCTGATGACAAGTGTTGCTTATATGTGCTGCAGTGACTTTCAAATCAGATATCCAGTGGGATCTTGTAATCTATTTAAACTCCCTGGAGCATCTTCCCAGGAATGTCCATATTATTGTTTTGAGTTTTATATAATAGAAACAGAAGGAGAAGATACTTTGAGTTCCATTCTGAATCTCAGCAGTTGTATGAAATTATCATTGTGCCCAGAAAGGATAAGATTCATTTATGACCTCTCTTTGGGACTGACCTTAAGGAAAACACACTGAGGCGGATTATAAGGAAGCATGAGACAGGGTCAAACCAAATGAGGTCTCTCTGGTGTGGCTTCAAAAGTTCACTTGATAGACATTAATTGGCCACCCATCAGGCAAGCAGCATGGTGTTGGAGATTTGGGTCTATGGTAGCCAGAGAAACAAAACTACCCCCTGCCTCTCAGAGCTGCTTCCAGTGGGGTCAAGAGAAGTCTGGTCCTACAAGATGATAAGCACACAGTACGCTGACACCCAGTGGAGAGATCAACTGAGAACAGAGGGAAAAAAGAAAAAAAAACAGACAAAGCAGGCTGGACCTATTTCAATGGCTGTAGGCAAAGAAGTCTTAAATTTTTCACTATACCTTGCTTGGGAAGATGGAAAGTATGCAAAACACCCAAATGGGAGACAACTTTTCAAGTTCAAAGATGAAATAACAGGCCAGATCTTACCTAACAAGTTACCAAAGAACAGCCTGGGGCTGAGCTCAGGCCTGCCAGATGCACTTTGCCTTCCGTGCTGGAATGTTTTATTAGTTGAGGGAAAAAGGCTCAGGTTATATAACATTGGCTCCACCTACCTCACCCCAAATGGGACTTACTGCAAATAACACTCCAGTCAGCGTCTCCCAGAAATATTTCACGAAAAATAGCAGTATGGGTGGAAGGAAGGAAAGAGGAAGGAAAGGAAGGAGGGTGGGCGGAAGGCTGCAAAAACATCCTCTCCTCAGAGATTCATAATGAACACTGGCCCACTGCAAACCAGGAGAAACCAGCGACCAGAGCTGTGTATCGGGTACAGCTGTGGGTCATGGGGCTAGAGCAGTAAACAGCAACCAAAACCCAGAGTCTTCACTTCTGTGGCACTCAGTGACATTCTAATATGGGTAAGCAATCCATAATTCAGGCTAAGGGAAAAAATAAAATAAAACTAAGAAGGACCAGAGTGGGAGGAAATGTTATCTGTCTGTGGTATCAGCAGAACAGTATATGCGAAGAGCCTGGAGTAGGAAGCATTTGGCAGGCGTAAGGTACAACAAAGAGGCCAGCATGGCTGCTGTGGCTTGAGCAAAGTCATAATGGGGATGTGAGACGGAAAGGGAGGCCCGAGCCCAGATGGACAGTTCAGCTCGAAAACAAACAACATGAGATACAAATGAAGGCTTCAGAGCAGACCTCAATAATCGGATTCGCACTTTAACTGAACTTCTGGGGGCTGTGTTGTTCACAGAAGTGAGGAACGGACAGGGAGACACAGGGGGACCACTCAGGAGGCTACTCAGCAGCTCAAGCTGACAACCGACGGAGCTTCTGAGTACAGTGGAGGCTGTGGGCAAGGATCAGCGTCGGTATCTTCGAAGGTAGAGCTGGGGAGAGTGGGAGAAAGATGACACGGACAGTGTCGATGCTTTGGGCCTGGAAAGCAGGATGGACGGGACCTCCATGGAAGTGGACGCAGGAAGAGGAGAGGTCTGAAAGCCAGAAGCGGTGTCACACGTCCGTACACGTCCGTTCTCGTAGCACTTGGCGGGTGGAAGCAGGAGTTCACGGCTAGCCTCTAAGTAACACGTTTCCTGATTCGAGGCTGTGAGATGAGTAGGGACCTATGAAGGACACTGAGAATAACTAGGAGGGAGTGGCACCTGCAAGGCCATGGGGAGAAAGTATCTCCAGAGAAATGGGGCACCCCTTCCTTAAATCCGCTGTGAGGACAAGGAGCAGTGGGAAAGGATCGCTGGATTTAACAAATGGAAGCTAGAGGGACATTGATGAGAGAGACTTGGAGTCATCGTAAAGCCTGCTTAGAGCGGGAGAGAGGAGAGGGAAAGGGAGAGGGAGAGAACACAGGTTTGTCATGTGTGTATAGGTGTACAGGCAAGTGGAGGCCATAGGCTGATGTCAAGTGCTTCCCTTTATCACTTGCTATTCTATTTGTTTTTAAAACTATACTTACCTCATTTATTATTGCCGTATTGCATGCATGTGGGTAAAAACAGGGTGTGTGTGTGTGTGTGTGTGTGTGTGTGTGTGTGTATGTGCATGCGTGTGTTCTCATGGCACATGTGTGGAGGTCAGAGAGCGGCTTTGTAAAGTCGATTCACTCTCTCCACCTCTCTGTGAATTCAGGGATCAAATCCAGGCCATCAGGCTCGGCAGCAAGCACCTTCACCTGAGGAGCCGTCTGGCCAGCCCCACCGTGGTGTTTGAGATAGGGTCACTCATTGAAAACAGAGTTCGTGACTGGCCCCTCATGACGGGACAGCAGGGAAGGAGAGGCACTGGCAGGAAGACCTTAAGAATGAAGGGGGTGGCTCTCCTGTAGATGATCAAAGATGGCGCCTCCTCTCAAAAAGAAAAGACAGTGAGCCAGGCAAGGGAGTGGCGGGGTGGCTGAAGGACCATTCTCTGGGTGATTTGCTTTTCTTGGGAGATGCGGAGATTTTACAAAGGAGGAGAAGGTTGGAAGCAGGAACTCAGAGAGCAGGCAGATGGCTGAGCCAGGGAAGCACCGTTGCAGTGCTGGGCAGACCAGGGACCAGTGAGTCAATGGCAATCAAGTGACAAGAACGGCCAGCCCGGACAGGTAGTACCCTCCAGCCACACGCTATATCCGGGGCAAATGTGGGACCTACTGGACTCATTCATCCCTAACTTCTCCTGAACCTGTTCGACAATAGAAACTGCTAACAGTCCCAAAGAGCTTGGATAAAATGCTAGTCTATGCTTAAACAGATCACAGAAGATTTAAGAAAATACTGGGAGCCTTCATTTCTCTTTTCTAATCAAGAGAAAAGGCAGGAGCTGGGCTTGGGGGCCTCCATAGGGGAATATAGGTTTTAGTCATGCTGGAGTGTTCCTACTAAGAGGAAAAGAAAATAGATTGGCACAGTCAAAACAGATTGTCAGAGCCGGAAGTGAGATCTGTACTTCCCCTGGGTGATCTTGGGCAAATGAGTCTCTCTGAGATAGATCCTGAACAAGGGGCAATATCACCTGCTCCTCAACGATACCATGAGGGTTAGTGCCAGTAACTTCAGCACTCAGCTAAGAACCTGGCTAGGAACTGAGAGCAAGGACTATGGACTCTGAGGTGGCCAGGGCACACGGGTTGGATGGGTTAGTGTTTACCTGGATGATTTGCAGAACTGCTTAACTAATAAGCATGGCTACCTCCTCAGACTGGGTGCCTTTCTATGCTAGGTGCTGACGCTGACTGATCAGTTGAGACACGCTTGACTGCTCTAGCTCAAGAATAAATTGGCCTTTCCAGAGACCAAGTTCATCTGTGACAAATGAAGCCCCTCCACTTCCTGTAAGACAGAACACTTCACAAAAGCATGCATACATCATAGTTTTCATCTTTTGGAATATTCTTTGACTTGCAGAAAGTTGCAAAAAGCAATGTTACAAGGAAGAGTCTAATATCCTTCACTCAGCTTCTGATAGTGTTTTCTCTAACCTCCCATAACCATAATACAGTTGCCCAGACCAAGAACACAGCATTATAATTTACAAATTATTATTTACTGTTAAATTACTCCTCCATGGGCCTTTTCTCCAGTGTTGCCAGCATGCCTCTAGTGTGCCTTTTTGGATTCAGGATCCAGTTCAGGGCCCCGCATCACACTTAGTTCTCAAGTCTCTACTGGTCCCAGAGAGTTTCTCAAACTTTCACATCTTTCAAGACCTTCGTGTCTGAGGACTGACTGATCAAGTATTTTGATCTAGGTTTGTCTGATTTTTTTGTGATTAGACTGAACTTGAACTTGTGTGTTTTGGGAAAAAAAATCCCCTAGAAATGATGTTTGGCCTGCTCAGTGCACCAAAATAGGAAATTCATGTTGATCTATCTCAGTGCTGATGATAAAAACCTTTGATTATTTGAGTGAGGTGGTACTTGCAGGTCTACCATGTCTGATGTGGAATGAGACAGAATTCCAGCCTTTCCTAAGAACTATGGAAATGAGCAGGTGTTATCCTCAAAAGAACTTGCACTCGGATGTCCCAAGATCAGGTGTTTTCTTTTACATTCTCCCTACTGCACCTTGATGGCTCTCATGTACTTATCTCATCCCAAAGCTGGTTTTCCAAAGGGAAATACAAACAAGCCGCTCTCCCTCATAAGCTCAGGGTTTCCCCAATGAAGGTGATAGCACAAGGTACAAACAGGGGTGCAAAACACAAACATACTTCCAACACCTGCACGGACTTACTGTAAACACGGGAAGCCAATCAGCAGGACATGCGCCTACAAAACCAAGAAACCTGTAGCTGATAAAAATGTTTAAGTAATCCCTGAGAAACAAGGAGGATCGCTACGGGAAAGACAGGTGGAGCGCCACTGTCCTGGACATGATACCACACGGCACTCCTTCAGAGCAGGTCAGTCATTCTTCCCAAGGTAGAGTTACGTCACACATTAACATCCTGCCCTGCATGAATGAAGCATATGAGACATAAAGAGGTTAAGATATGGGATGGGGCTGAGGTTCAAAGTCAAGGTTTCAATCATGCATTCATGTACTCATTCATTCACCTAACAATCCCAGCCTCCACATTTGCTTTACAGCCTGAGTGCTGGAGACACATTCATACTAGAGACTATGACCTCTGAACCCTGAAGACTTCAGGCATCTCTCATGGTCGTTTCACAGGAGTCTAGACAGGCAACACTACCTCTAGCCCACCCCTGACTCACAGTGCACAGACATCAGGCTTCTACAGAACAGTCGCTGTGTAATGATGACTGGGGAAGGGAGCCACACTGCGTAAAGCCTGAAAGAAGGTCACCATTCTCTTGGTGGATTATCTTCTCTTTGCCCTTCTTGTCAGTACTCAGAGCAGGGCTTGGATTTTTAAGTGTAATAAACACTTACATGATACCAAATGAAAGCAGGAGAGGAGAGGCTATACAATGGTTCTCAACCTGTAGGTCACAATCACTTTGGGGGTCAAATGATTCTTTCACAGGAGTCACAAGAGACTGTCTTATATTTATGTTTATATTTATATGTATGTAACATAAACATTATATATATATTATATATGTGTAAATATATATTATATTATATTATATTATAAAATATATACTATATATTATATATAAATATATAATGTATATGTTACATACATATACATATATATTATGTCAGATATTTATGTTACAATTCATAACAGTAGCAAAATTACAGTTATGAAGAAGCAATGAATGAGGAACTGCATTAAAGGATTGTAGCATTAGGAATGTAAGAACCATTGATTTAGGAGGGAGAAGGGGTTACCAACAAGTGGAGAGGAATGAGAAGGACCAAAAAACAGCCACAGTATTGGGCTGGTGACATGGCTCGACAGGTGAAGGTGCTTGCCACCAAGCCTGACACCCTGAGTTTGATCCTTAGGACCCACATGGTAGAATAAGAGAACTGACAGCCATGGGTTTGTTCCCTGGCCTCCATAGGTGCAGCATGACATGTGTGTCCCTCAGTACAAATTAACTAGTTTTACAAAAGAACACATTATAATGATATGCATATCTGAAAACACCACAATGAAATTCATTCTTCTGTATGCTTACTAAAGAAAATAATAAAGAAATGATGTCAACTTTACCCACAGATAAATAAATCATATTTATGTGCTCACTTCCATAGCACATATACTAAACCTGGAACGATACAGAGAGGATTAGCTTGGCCCCTGCACAAGGATGACATGCAAATTCATGAAGCATTAAAAAAATCATATTTATATCATCCAGCTGATAGCAAGTACCAAACATTTTGCTCTCGACCAAATATAAGGACCCAAAGTGATCCACACAAGATAATCTGAGCAGTCCAGAAGGCTGTAGTTGGACAAGATCAGGCATATTCAGGGTGGTATGGCTGTAGACCAGAAACTCACAGTTGGTAGGGGCTCTTCCCACACGCAGAGAAAACAGGGACAACATTGCCTTGCGTGATCTCCTGCCTGGGTTTTAGCACTTACAAACATAAAATTCTCAAGAGAGTTTGGTACTTTCTTTTATCAACGTGTCTATTTCTTCCATATCCTCATCTCCTAAGGAGTCTCTCTTTCATCTCTTGTATTCTATTGCTGTAGTTTGCCTCTGTAGTTCCTGCTCACTTTTCTAGGTTTTTCATTCCCAAAATTCCATCCATTTGTGTTTTCTTTATGACTTCTATTTCCACAAAACATCCAGGAAATCTGGGGCATTACAAAAAAAAAAAAAAAACAAACAAAACTAAGAATAACAGGAATAGAGGAAGGAGAAGAATCCTAGCTCAAAGGCCCAGAAAGTATTTTCAGTAAAATCATAGAAGAAAACTTTCCAAACCTAAAGAATGAAATGAGTATAAAGGTACAAGAAGCATACAGAACACCAAATAGAACAGACCAGAAAAAAGTACCCACCACATAATAATCAAAACACTAAACATACAGAACAAAGAAAGAATACTAAAAGCTTCAAGAGAAAAAAAAAAAAAAAAACAAGTAACATATAAAGGCAAACCAATTAGAATTGCACCTGACTTCTCAGTGGGTACTCTAAAAGCCAAAAGGGCCTGGACAAATGTGCTACAGACTCTAAGGAACCACAGATGCCAGCCCAGACTACTATACCCAGCAAAACTTTTGATTACCATTTAAACAGACCTATAATCCCCAAGGAAATAAAAGAGGTCATTAAAAGTCTCCCAACCATAAAAAGCCTAGGGCCAGGTGGTTTTAGCACAGAATTCTATCAGACATTCAAAGAAGAGTTAACACCAATACTCCTCAAATTATTCCACAAAGTAGAAACAGAAGGAACACTACCAAATTCATTCTTAGAGGCCATAGCCACCCTGATACTCAAACCAGACAAAGATTCAACAAAGAGAATTACAAACCAATTTCCCTCATGAACATAGAGGCAAAAATACTCAATAAAATACTTGTGAAAGAAATCCATGAACACATCAAAAAGATCATCTATTACGATTAAGCAGGCTTCATCCCAGAGATGCAGGGATGGTTCAACATATGAAAATCAGTCAATGTGATCCACCATGTAAACAAACAGAAAGAAAAATACCATGATCAACTCACTAGATGCTGAGAAAGCTTTTGACAAAATCCAGCACCCCTTAAAGTCTTGGAGAGATTAGGGATACAAGGGACACACCTAAACATAATAAAGAGCAGCCCACCCTCAACATCAAACCAAATGGAGAGAAGCTCAAAGCAATTCCACTAACATCAGGAGCAAGACAAGGTTGTCCTCTCTCTCCATACCTATTCAATATAGTACTTGAAGTTCTAACCAGAACAATAAGACAACAGAAGATGATGGGAATACAAATTGGAAAGGAAGAAATCAAAATATCCTTATTTGCAGATATTGGTAAAATATCCTTATTTGATGATATGATAGTATATATGAGCAACACAAAAAAGTCTACCAGGGAACTCCTACAGCTGACAAGCAACTTCAGTGAAGTGGCTGGCTACAAGATCAACTCAAAAAAAAAATCAGTAGCCCTCTTATTTACAAATGACAAATGGATTCAGAAAGAAATCAGGAAAACCACACCCTTCACAATAGCCACAAATAACATAAAATATCTTGGTGGTGACTCTAACTAAAAAATGAAAGGCTTATATGACAAAAAATCTTCAAGTCATTGGGTAAAAAAATTGAGGAAGACCTCAGAAGATGAAAGGGTCTCCCATGCTCCAGGATTGGTAGGATTAATAAAGTAAAAATGAACATCTTAACAAAGCAATCTACAGATTCAATGCAATTCCTATCAAAATTCCAACACAATCCTTTACAAACCTTGAAAGGGCAATACTCAACTTCATATTGAAAACCAATACACCCAGGATACCTAAAATAATCCTGCAAACTTCCAGAGGTATCACCACCCCTTATCTCGAGTTGTACGACAGAGTTATAGTAATAAAAGCCACATGGTATCGGCATAAAAACAGATGCGTTGATCAATGGAGCCGAATTGAAGACCCAGACATAAATCTACACATTGTGAACATCTGATCTTCAATATCTTTATTGAAATATACAATGGAGAAAAGAAAACATCTTCAACAAATGGTGCTGGCCTAACTGGAAGTCTACATGTAGAAGATTGCAAATAGATCCATATTTATCACCATGCACAAATCTCAAGTCCAAGTGGATCAAAGACCTCAATATAAAACAAGATATGCTGAACCTGGTAGAAGAGAAAGTAGGGAATAGCCTAGAATGCATTGGCACAGGCTATGGCTTCCTAAACAGAACACCAGTAGTTCAGGCACTAAGACCAATGATTACTAAATGGGACTTCATGAAATGTAAAGGATTCTGTAAGGCAAAGGACACTCACTGTCAATAAGACAAAACAGCAGCCTATACAATGGGAAAATTCCTCACCAACTCCACTTCTGATAGAGGCCTAATATCCAAAGTACATAAAGAACTCAAGAAACTAGACACCAACAAAACAACTAATCCAACTTTAAAATGGGGTACAGATCTAAACAGAATTCTCAAAAGAGGAATCTCAAATGGCCAAGAAATACTTAAAGAAATGTTTATCATCCTTAGCCATCAGGGAATTGCAAATCAAAACTACTCTGAGATTTCATCCTACACTTGTCAGAATGTAAAGATCAATAGCACAAATGACAGCTCACGCTAGCGAGGACGTGAAGCAAGGGGAACACTCCTTCATTGCTGGTGGGGGTGCAAATTTGTGCAGCCTCTATGGAAATCAATACGGTGATTCCTCAGAAAATTGGAACTCGACTTACCTCAAGATCCAATTATACCACTCCTGGGCATAAACCCAAAAGGAATTCCACTCTATCAAAAGAACACTGCTCAACTATGTTCATAGCAGCTTTATTCATAATAGCCAGAAACTGGAAACAACCCTAGATGACCCTCAACTGAAGAAGTTAAAGAAATTGTGATACATTTACACAATGGAGTATTACTCAGCTATTAAAAAGACACTGCATGAATTTTTCAGGCAAACGGATGGAACTAGAAAAAAATCATTCTGAGTGAGGTAATCCAGTCTGAGAAAGACAAACATGGCATGTACTCACTTATATGTGGATGTTAACTGTTAAGCAAAGGACAAAGGTGTTGCAATCCACAGACCCAGAGAGACTATGCAACAAGGAGGGCCCTGGTGGGGACACAGGGATTTCCCTGATAGAGGGAAAATGGAACAGATGGTGCAGGTGGGCTGGGGTGGGGGTAGGAATGGGAAGAGAAGGGACCATGTGGGGAAAAAGGAATGGGAGGTGAGAATATATGGAGAGACAACTGGAATTAGAGGACATTTAGGGGGAATCTGGAGACCTAGGGCAGAGGAAACTCATTGTAATCTACAATGGAGACCCTGGCCATGACCTCTAGCAATAATGGATGGGGAGCCTAAACAGGGCATCTCCAGTAACTGAGCAAGGCTTCCAGTGGTGGGACTGGGACACCATCCCAGCCACAAAACCTTCAACCTATAACCTAACCTCCCTACATGATCCACTGGGACAATAGAATAGCAAAACCCCATGCCAAAGGAGGGAACCCATGCCTGGTACTGCAGGGTAGGCCAGGAACTAGAACTGGATAGCCAGGAGATGATTTCTGATGATATCCTGCTCTGCTCATAGGTAAGTGCCTAGCCCAATCTTCAGCAATGGGGATTCCTCCAGCCAGTGGATAGGAGCAGATACAGAGGCCCAGAGCCAAACATTGTGCAGAGCTCCTGGAACACCAAGGAAGAGGGGGATGAGGGATTGTAGGGACCAGAGGGGTCAAGGACATCAGAAGAACAAACCCACCAGAGTCAACTGACCAGCACTCTTGGAGCCCCACAGAGCCTGAAGCGGCTGACATAGAACCTGCAGGGTTACCTAGATATACCTTCTGGTTGTCTGGCTTGGTGTTCTTACAAAACTCCTACAGACTAGCGTGGTGGTTGGGGGTAGGAGCGAGGGGATCTCTAACACTTTTTTCCCTGCCCTTAGGACTCTCTTCCTCCTACTGGGTTGTCTAGTCACCTTAATGCAGATACTAGTGCCCAGCCTCGTTCCATTTTGTGCCCTGTTTGAGCAGTAACCTTGGGAGGACTGCTCTTTTTTGGGGGGTGAGGTGGGGATGGGATGAATGGGGAGGATGGAGAGGTATATTTGGAGGAGAGGGGACATGGAGGGAGCTGGAAGGAGTGGAGAGAGGGGAGGAGAGGTGTCAGGATGTATTATACGAGAGAAGAAGATTAATTAATTAAGTAATTAATTAATTAAAAAATTCTCAAGAAGAAAGACAGCCTCTCCCAGGGATGAGTGCCTCAATTGGTTGTTTAGTACAGAGTGGGCAGCCCTGAAACCATAAACACACAAACAACAAAAATGAACTCACCAGTGTTTTTATATATTTTGCACATGAACATGTGTGATGTATATTTGTGGTTGTGGTTGTATGTGTGTGTGTGTGTGTGTGTGTGTGTGATGGTCTGTGTTTGTGGTTGTATGTGTATGTATGGTGTGTGTGTGTGTGTTTATGGTTTTATGCGTGTGTGTGTGTGTGTGTGTGTGTGTGTGTGTGTGTGTAATAACAATAATCGGGGAAGAAAAGTTGAAGGGGCTGGACTTGGAAGGGCTGGGTGGAAGAAAAAGAAGAGGGAAAGTGATGTAATTATATTTAAATTTTTTAAAAATTAACATAAAAATGTTCAGATAGATTTCTTGCTCTTATTTTTCATGGCAAAGTCCACCACCTCAAGATAAGCCACATGTATTTTCAGATTCAACTCAAGTGAAGAGAGGCCTGAGGAGGAGTGAAGGTCATCTTACTGTTGACCAAAAGCTCAAGACAGGCATCTCATTCTTAAAAGCTAATTTAAAAAGAAAATCATGATCTATCAAAGGAAGGAAGGTCTTAGGATAACACCCAGCTATGGAAATGAAGCAATTTCTTAGTAGAGTCTCATAGAGAAAACTGGGAAGGAGGGAAGAGCCCCAGGAGGTAAGCTGTGGCCCCAGAAACTGGGAATGCAGGGCACCAGGAAGGGACACACAGGGCAATGGCTGTTTATCACGCTTGCCTGTGGCCACTTGGGATACCTTGAGTGCTGTTCTGTTCTGCTCTGAGAGTTCCAACCACAGGTCAGGACAGGAAGTCTAGGAATCCACAGATACAGGTGGCCATTGGATGATGGTTTGAGAATCAGCAATAGTCAGAAGAGTTGGAGGAGAGAAGGCTGAGACTGGCCACAAAACACTTGCTACAAGGAAGAACAGCGTGAGCAAGTGCCATGTGGCTAGATAACCAGAACTACTCTTGAAGAGTGGGATTGTCACAGCATGGTCCCGAGGATAGAAGTAGCAGCATCACCAGAAACCCTGTGAGAAATTCAAATCCTCAGATCCACCAAATCAGAACCTCTGTGCAGAGATCCAGCAATCTGTGCTTTAGCAAGCCCTCCAGCAATTCTATTACATTTTTATCCATTGTGTAAGCATGCAGGGGTATGATGGTTAAGCGGGTGCATGTGTGCCTTAGTATAGGAACAGAGGTCAGAGGACAACTTTTGAGAATTGGGGCTCTCCTACTACCATGTGAGTCCCTAAGATCCAATTCAGGTTGCCAGGCTTGGCAGCGGGCACCTTCAGCAGCCCACTGCCCTCTCTGGTAATTCTGACTCAAGTAAAAGAAATGCTGTTTTGAGACCATTCCATGGTTAGTGTGTGATGGACAGCATTGTATCAAAACTGAAGTTCCCAGTCAAATTCCTGTTATTCAGCCTTCTCTGTAACTTGGAGTGACTGCAGACCAGCATGGATTTGAAAGCATGCCTTGTTCATCTGCTCTATAACACTACCATTGAATGCTTGACCAAGGTTCTGCATATACATTAAAATAAAACCATTAAGTCAGGGCTTCTTCACTCTAACATTCGCAGAAAGCACCTGCAGATCTTGCTAAAATGCCTTTCTGGAGCTGCAAGTCTGAGGGCAGGCGTAGGATTATGCCTGCCTACCATGTTCTTGGGCGATGATGCTAAGCCACTGGTCTGTGGTCCACGTTGGGAGCAGCAAGACATGGAATTAAGTCTAAAAGCCCCAGTGATGGGACACCATCTGCCTTCCAGGAAGTTGTGCCTCTCAGGCCTGCTTCCCCCACCTCACAGTTGCTGCAGTCACAGGCTCAACTCCCATCCCCCTTTCTCTCAGCCACCAAGTCAATACTTCCGTTAGTGCAACCTCTCCATCCATCTGGCGGGTGAGAAGAGAGGTTCAGCAGAGCTCTTACACTCACAGCATCAACAGAGAATTGGTGAACGTCCCCAAGTGTTCTCCTTGTGCCTCCAGAGGGACTTTTCCAGGAGGGAAGATCCAGCTCATCTGTTTGCAGAGCTAACTGTCCATTATTTAAAACACAGACTGTTTAGCTTTAGCTTCATCTGAGGGTGCAAATCAATAGGAGGTCTTCAGTGCTGCAGGGACCTCTGTCACTCTCCCATGAGCTCCATCCGACAAGGGTAGTCAAAAATCCCGGCTGGGACCACCACATTAGCTCGGTGAAAACTATGTGATGCTGGGAGACAGGCCGTTCCCAACAGGGGGAGTGCGGTTTCAATTTATGTGTCACACTTGTCTCCTGCCACATGCGCTCATGAAATACTACGCAGGAATGAAATGTTTATGTGAATACACCTGCAGGGTTGCAGCCGGAGACTCAGCTGTAAATATTTACTAAACCTGACCATCAAGACTCATTCTTCCTCTTGACTTCAGGGTCCATTGTTGGGTTTTCTCTACAGAGTGATTCATTCCTTACTATATATATATATGTCAACAGGTAGTTATTACCTAGAGCTGAACAGCTCAACTAAAATTAATAAGGGATTTCTGAGATAAAAATCCAGATTTTTAACATTTATCTCAACGTGAAAAGAGCGGCTTTGTGAATGCTCTTCCTGTTGGAGAGATCATAAAACCGACGACTTAATCACTGGGGAATATTTATCACAAATAGTGTCAGATGAGGCACTATAAAATTTATGCAGCTGAAATGCTCGAGCGTCCAATATAAAGAGATTGATCTGATGTCTTAGACATATTGGCCCAGTGCCACTGTTTATCACATGGAAGCCTATGTTCCCTTTGAAGACTTCCTGTTTGAAAAAAAAAAAAACCACAGCCATTCACCATGTTACTTTTAATACATATTCTTAACAAGGAAGGGAGAAAGACAGCACCGTTATGAAAACTCTCTAAGGAAGGAAAGCCCAAGAAATAATAAACCTGATAAGGAAAAGATGAGAGAAAAAAAAAGCTGAGAATAAATACACTTTGGATGTTTCTGAGGACCATGGACATGTCTGTAGTATAAGCAGGAACCATGGGTATATAAGTACAGAGATAGGCTAATAAAAGTTCAAGGTATAATTATAATTAGATAGCTATCCGCTAACCAATCAATGATTCTCATAAAGCTTGCCACTCAGCATGGAAGCCATAGAACTTTTAGGATGGCCGTTTTTATTCCTGTGAGCCAAGATAAAGGGCATTACAATCATGCCAGTCCTTTCGAAGTAAAATTCTGTTTGACATTATTTCTTGGTATTTGCAAATGGCTTTCCTGCGCTAGCTGTTTATGACTTTGAAAAATACAAAACTCCATAAACTCCTTTATGGATGTGCAGATTGTAGAAACATCTCCCAGTGATCTCAGTCCAGCCCATTCCCCCCATTTTCTCACATGTTGTTCTTAAGAATAACTGCAGAATGTGCTTGGGTTGGAACATCTTAAAGTAGAAAGGGGCTGATCATAACAGGCTTTCTCCCCCCGCCCAATCCCAGTAATCTGTAGAAACAGGATGGCCTTCAGTGCTTAAACCCTTGAGTTACACACGGCCTCAGACATAAACCCAAGGGCAGGTTGCTTGCTAGGGTCCCTCAGTTACAGTGCAGACGGGGCATGCACAGAAGAGGCTCCACCGCTTGCCCAATCCTTGAACTGTCCCGCAAAGAGTCTCAGACTTCTGTTGTCCCTCATCACCTATCTGTAAATAATGAGTCAGTTCATATAAAGCGCTATGTGTGGGTGGTCCCTGCACTCAGACACATCAGTAACCCGGGCGCAGTAAGCCTGCTGAACACAAACAGCACAGCATTCCTGGACCCAAATGGAGCAGAGATCTCAAAGCTACTTAAATGTCCCAAGACAATAAGGACTTGTCCACCTTCTACTCTAGCACATCCATCCCCAGAGCTCAGAGGGATATGAAGTCAGTGTCTCCAAAGGAACAAAGGAGAGATTCCACAACTCTCTCGGTGCATGAAGCCACAGTGAGTTAATCATTAGGCTGTGTCTGCTCAATTATTCAACAAATATGCACTGAATGCCTATTAGGGAAGCTGGGACATAACAAAACACAGTCCCCACCCTCATGAGCCTGACAGACTAGTTGAGAAAGCACACAATAAACAAATAGACCAACAATAGAAACGCTTTGTGCTTTCAAAATGGATTTGAAAGCCACTAACGTATCTATGGTGTAAGCAGATAATACAAATGAATAATCCACAGTCATCCATTGGTATTTATGGGATGTTGGCTTCGGAGTCCCTCACACAGATACCAAAACCTTGTATACGCTCAAGTCCCTTATATAAAATGTCATAGTATTAGCACATAATCTAGGTATCTCTTTCCATGAACTCTGAATTGGATCTGGGCCATATACATACCACTCAGTGTAATGAAAATGCTGAATACATAGCTTCCCTCATTTCATTTCTGCTGCTGCAATCAAATGCCTTGACTAAAAGCAACTTTAAGGAGAAAGGGGTTTGTTCAGCTTACAATTCCAGCATTGATGGAAAACCCAAGTAGGAACTCAAAGCAAATAGTCATATCACATCCACAGTTAGAAGCAGAGAAAAATGCACCCATGCTTGCTTGCTCTCACCTAGCTATCTCCTGCCTTATAGAATTCAGAATCCTCTACCTAGGGGATGGTACCACCCACAATGGGCTGGGTCTTCCCATACCAATTAACAATCAAGACAATACCCCCACAGGCAAACCTGATCTAGGCAGTTCTTCAATTGAGACTCTCTTCTCAAGTAATTCTAGATTGTGACAAGTTGACAAAACTAACCAACACATAGTAGTTTATTGTATTCTATAGGGACTGATGGCAAGAAAAAAAGGTCTACACATGTTCAGTACAGACACAGTTTTTCCCCAAATATTTTCAGTCCGGACACAGAACCTGTAGATAGTAAGAGCCACCTTTAAATCAGATGGTAAAACTGACACAGGGAAAATCAAAATAAAACAAGAGAGATGGGGGATCTCCACAGCTGGTCCCAGAAAGAAATCTCCAGTGAGCATATGAACAGAAACCCAAAGTAAGGCATAGTCACAAGGTGTCATGGGGAGGAAAGCACACCAGGCACAGGGGACAGGAGAGGTAAAGGCTGGAGTGAAGACAGCAGTCTAGACAGAGGGTAAGGCTGGAGGTGGGGGCAGGTCATGTAGGACAGTGTTCTTCAAACTCTAGAGCCAGGAAATTGTAGGCAACCCTGGGAGGTAGTTCAACAGTACAGGACATGACTAGTATGCATTATGTATGATTTAATCTCCAGCACATGAAAAGAACTAAGTCAGTCTTAAAGCCTGCCTGCAGTATACTACAGACCTAGGCTGTCCAACACAGTATTTAGCTTAAGTTTAGTTGACTAAACCTAAGCAAACAATGTAAAATACAGTTTGGCCAGCAAGATGGCTCACTGGGTAAAGGTGTTTGCTACATACCTGACAACCTGAGTTTGATCCCTGGAACCCACATAAAGGTGGAAGGAGAGAGCCCACTCTAGAAAGTTGTCCTCTGACCTCCACACATGCCTGTGACACATGTGCACCCATAGTCAGTCACACACACAACACACACACACACACACACACACACACACACACACACACACACACTCAATGGAATTTTAAAAAATTCTAGGTACAGTTCAGCTGCACTGGCCACATTTTTAAAGTTCCATCACCTACATGCTAGTGACCATCACACTAGGAAGAGCAGACATGAACCACTTCCAACAAAATGCACAAAGTTCTCCAGAAGTGCAGTTACACAGCATTCCGAGTGTGTGACCTCAGCTGTCCCCTGGCAGAATCCCAAGTGTGTCCACAATGTGCAGATGAACGAGTTTCTTGAATAGAAGGCTCTGGATTTGTATTGTCTCACAACCCAGCTGGCATCCAGCTGCACAAAAAAACAAAATCACTCTCACATCTACTGGCCACACGTGGCTGATAACAGTTACTCAGCTTCAATTTCCTTCTCGATAAAGTAACTATTAACAAATAATCATTCAGTGTTTATCTTGAATGGAAATGATTTGCCAGTGGGGCAGGGGGTGGGGAGGACTACAAAATTTACGAGATTCCCAAAGAAGAGGACTTGAGGATTGACAGCAGCTGCCTAACAGCATGATATTTAAATTTTCATTTCCAGGCCATCCTCAAGGGCTGAAATCAAATCCAAGGCAGGTGTAATACATGGGACTCTGCTGCTGATCAGCCGGCAGTCCAGAAACTCTCCTGCGGCAGGAGGAGTCGGTGAGCCATCATATGGAGGGTTTCCCGGGCATTTACTCAGGGGTGGCCACTCAGGCTCTGGGATCTGAGGCTGGCTGCTGCATGAAAGGGGTCTTTTAAAGACAGACATACTGTTTGCCGGCTTCTCTTTGCTCGTTCCCATGGCAACAGTGTAAAGAAAGAAATTCGTGGACATGAGGGTCCTATCTAAGGCTTTAAGTTGTCATGTAGCTTAGAGGGACAAAATGACCGTGCCAGCATGGGCAGTGTGAGCCAGGAAGAGACAGCAGACGGGGACATGGC
Source organism: Cricetomys ansorgei (assembly GCA_026225945.1). Lineage (NCBI taxonomy): Eukaryota > Metazoa > Chordata > Mammalia > Rodentia > Nesomyidae > Cricetomys > Cricetomys ansorgei. The sequence goes on from JAMJFZ010003875.1 coordinate 6,912,995, forward strand.
TTTTCCACTGGAATATCTCACACAGAAACTGTTGGTCAAAACCCGAAGGAGAATGCTCACATTCACACCCTCCACAGCAACAGGACAGTGGTCCCCTTCTTGCTACAGGCCTGGCTGATGCTTCTTGCCTTCTGTATGCAGTGGAGGGAGGCAAAGAAAGACAGACAGACATATACACACACACACACCCTACACATACACCTAATAGACACAAAATAAAACTTCAGTTCTGCCTGCAACCAAAGAAATGTACGTGAAAACAACAATACAATATTATTTCAATTGTCAAACTAACAAAGGTGTTGTTGTCTGGGTAGAATGGGCCCATTTTTTTTATTAGTATATATTAATTATACACAATGGGTTTTGTTATGACATTGTCATACATATATATAACACATTTTTATAGTTTCCACCTCCTCATTGTCTTCTTTTGGTCTCTTCCCACTTATGATCCCTGTCTCCTGCCAATCTGGCCCTCTTCCACTTTAACGCCTGATTTCGTTTGGTTTCCTTTGGTTTTTGGTAACCCAGTAAGTTTCATTGAAGTTGTTGACAGAAGCATGAATAATGCACCATCAGCTACATCACTCAAGAAAAGGTCCCTGCTTCCCCTAGCAAGCATGACTGTTTGCAGATCCTCAGGGAGGTGGGCCTCGTGAGTGCCTCCCTGCTTGCTGTTTAACAGCAGCCACCACTGCTCAAGTGTGGAGAAACGGGCTCTCCTCTGATCCGCGCATATAGCATAGGAGGTTACTTCATAGATGTATCAGAAGCCTTAAAAATGCCTCCCCCAATCCAAGAGCTCTCTTCCAGGAATGTACTCTGAAGAAATAACCAGAAATAAAACTAGCAATTTATATGAAAGGCTTCCATCACGCATTTATTTATAGTAAGGGTAAAGAGAAGTCCTCTATAAAAAATCCATCAATAAAAGGAAGGGTAAATGAACTACACTGCCTGTGATGTATATTGTGTGTCATTGTTCTAAAAGTCCTCTTACAAGATTATTGATCATTCATGAAATGAATATTCATGTCCTAAATTACCATATTATAGAATAATATAATTCTATGTTACATCCATATGGTACGTAGTTTAATTTTTGATTTCAAAGGCACTTAAGAACACTGCGGGAATAATCCATAATGACGATCCACATGGCTGGGAATTATGAATTTAATAGACTCCTAGACTGGCGGCTAATTCAAAGTGGCAATTAATAAAAATACTCAGTGGTAGATTTGCTGAATTAAGAACTGATGATGTCACAGAGTCTTTGCCAATGGCTATGTCAGTTTTCTAGGACATTTCAGGGGAGTTTAAAAGAGTCTCTGCTTCCATAAACATCCAGATCTAGAGATTTTGTTTTTGTGAATATGAACATCCTACCTAGAGACACTGGACACGTTCAATATTCTCTCCCTCTGCAACCAGACAGACTAAAGAACAAGGCAGAGAGAGACGCAGTGTCTGAGCTTCAGTGCGGTGCAGAGTTCACACCAACAATTCTCATAGACTTCCAAAGACATTAAGGTTTTCATCATAAGGGCCACTTTCTTTGTGTCTCCACGGCCTAAAACAGGATCCGGCCTGTTGACGAGGACAATCATTTAAGTGCTAAATAAATGAAGATAAATTCATAAACTGTATTAAACCTTTTGTCTGAAAATCAGAAATTTTAAAATTTGCGTATTTGCTACATGAATGCATGACACATCTTGTAGAATTACCATAAACCTGACAAAAGTCATTTAGAGATCACTCTTCAAGAAATGAAGGTTGTGTGTGCGTGTGTCTATGTGTGTGTGCGTGTGTGTGTGCGTGGTGTAGGTGCACGCTTGCACATGCCATGTATGACTGTGGTGTCTGCATGTTCGACTATGTAAGGGTGCAAAGGTCAGAGGCTGAATTCAGATGTCTTCCTCAATCATTCTCCACTCTACCTGTAGGTAGGGCCTCTCACTTGAACCCAGAGCTAGACAGCCAGTTTGCCAGCTAGACTGGGGATCCCTGGTTCTGCCTCCTGCACAGTGTGATTACATACAGATGCCGTTCCCACTCAACTCTGATGTGGGTTCAGGAAACGCGGAACTCCAGTCCTCACGATTGTACGGCAAGCTCTTTACCTGTTGAGCCATCTCACCAGCCCCTAGAGGATTCTCCACCAAAGGTTCTGTGCTGCAATAAGCTTTGGAAGCTCTGGGATGGCTAAGTAAACGTAGTTTTTTAGTCGACAAGCTTTTTGGGATTTGGGGGGTGGGGGTCTTCAGCAAGTGGGCACCTGCTACATATTTCCCTTAGCCATCTCAAAGGATGTTTTCAAATGGGTTGCTAACAGGGTTTATGTTCCCCAGAGTCAACACTAGGAAATCTTAGTTTTATTCATATCCCCTCTTGTATTTTTATTTTTAAGACCAGGTTTCACTGAATAGCCAAAGCTGAACTTGAACTCGTCATTCTCCTCCCATGGGCTCCCAGGGTGCTGCAATTTCTTAAAAAGCAAACAAAAAACATATAAGTAAATAAAACAACATAGTTTTACCTGCACAGCACTTGTGCTGAGCGCCCATGGAGGCCAGAAAGCACATCAAATCCCATGAAACTGGAGTCACAGATAGCTGTGTGAACTGCCATGTGGGGCCTAGGAATTGAACTCAGGTCCTCTGGAAGAACAGCCAGTGCTCTTCACCACCAAGCCATTACTGAGCCATCTTTCAAGCGCTAAGTATTGAGCATCACCACATCTAGCCATATTTCTTCTTGGAAAGCCTTCAAATATACTAGGTTCATGTATCTCTCTGGCAGAGGAATTAATACACTGGTTAGGACTATAGCCAGAATCAGATTTCTCTGTCAAATCCCCAACACTACCACTTGCTAGTTTCCCTGCATCTCAGCTTTCTTGTTTGTAAAAAGGAGAGACTAACCACACCTTTGTTGATCTTATAATGAATCGTTACGTGTTTGTGGTTGGACTAACAATCAGTCTTCGTTATGTTTCAACCAATTATGAAGTCATAATAACAAGTTGGAGATGCAGCTGTTCTCTTGGCAGAAGTAATCACCTTTCCGGGGTGACCAGCACACCATGCCACCAGTCCCAGTGCAAATGGCCAGTCTTCATTGATGTAGACATCTGGATAAGTGCAAGTGCATTAGACTTGACTGTACTACCACAATGTCTTTCCATACTAACTCCAGAGCCACACGCAACCACCATTTCTTGCCTCCTGGTAGCTGCTGTGGAGTCCAACCCACACTACCACTATTTACTGCGAGTCTGTAAGAGTTCTGGTGATTCGGAGAATGCCTGCATTAGCAAGATTCAGCCAGGGCACTCTAGTTTGCAGAACAACTCCCAAGAACAGCACGTGTAGTTCTTCTCATAATTTGTCCACATAGCACAGAAGTTATTCATTTAATAACCCGAAAAGACATGTTTCCAATAGTCAGTGGCTATAACATTGGAGAAACATATAGATTTTTTCTTCCTGTATACTTCATATAAAATATTCATATAAGAAAGAGAACATTAACCCACTTAAATATCACCATTTTTATTGTCTGTAATGCAAGCTTAGAAACCTTTAACTCTAATGGAAATTAAGTGCTCTACAGTGCAAATGCTTCCTACTATGGCCTTTAGACATTAAAATAACTAGAAGTATCACAATGCTAAATGAAAATGTTTCAGTATCCGTGACCCCACATTTCAAGTCTGTTAAGTCTCAGGAAAAAAAAAAAAACAACTGCACACCAAGCTCAGAAAGTACTAGGCAGAGCTGACCACAAAAAGCCCCTCTCCCACAAGAGAGGCTCCAGGAAGCCCAAGTGAAGGAAGCATAGAGTACAAGCCTCTGGCTTGGTGCCTCCGTAATCCTCAATGACACTTGGCCTGAGAACACAGGGGAGCCTTACAATGTTCCTTAATTTGTAAATACACCCAGTAACAGTGAGAAGGCGCCTGAGAGCTGTGACTTTCAAAGGCACATAGTAGTAATTAACCTTAATTGTCAACCTAAGAGGATTAAGAAGAAATGCCCAGGAGAACAGTAAAGCACACCTCTGGGTATGTCTGTGAGGGCATGTCCAGAGATGGTCAGACTAAGGGCTTTTGACATACTGAATGGACTAATTCCTTGATGGATTCATATTAAGATGGGGAGATAGTGGGAGGTAGGAGATGGGAGCTAGTTACAGGGACTGGGTCAATGGGGTCATGTCATTGGAAGCTGTATCTTACCCTGGCCCCTCCATGAGTCCTTCCTTTCCCTACTCCCTGTCTGCCACGATGTGAACAGCTCTCCTCTCCACTTGTTCCTGGTACCGTGATGTTCTGCCCAGTTACATGAGGCCAAGCAAATATGAGCCAACCCTCCAAAGCCATGAGCTACACAAATCTGTCCCACTTTCAGTTGTTTGTGTCAGATACTTTGTCTCGACGACAAAACAAATACAAATGTTATATCAAGCTCTCCTTTGTCATCTAAAAATCCCTGTCACTTAGATTTCATAAAGCCGTAAGGCAAAATTAAACCTAAAAAATGACAAAGAACAAATAACCAAGCAAGGCTGAGCAATGAGTCATGTCTCCAATTTGTGTTTTTTGCCAAGGATGCACACTTAAAACATTAAATCAAACAGTATTAAGTCAGGCAGTATTGTCATTTTTAATTATGTGTATGGGGGAGGTATGTACACACGAAAGCAGGTGCCTTCAGGGGTCAGAGGCGTGGGACCCCCCTAAAGCTGGAGTCACAGGTGGTTGTGAGCTACCTGATGTGGGTTCTGGGAATCAAATCCAGGTCCTCTAGTCCTACGTGCTGTTAAACACTAAGCTATTTCTCTAGTCCAGCACCACTATCTTAAGCAACCTTCCATATGCTAGCAGATAAGTACACAATCTAGCCAGACAAAAAACAGGCATTGGGCAGCTGCAGATACTTGCAAACCTGCCCTAAGACTCAGTTGTCTGGTAAGGACCTAGTTATTTCCAATGGCTCCCAATGGAACCCAATGGATCCCAATGGATCCCAAAGCATCCTAACAAGTGGCCAGGATTGAGAAGCACTATCATTTTCTACGAAAAAGGCATTCTGAAACCAATAAAGTAAGGCAATAATCTCAGACTGTAAGGCGCTATTAAAGGTAAGTAAAATTAGGCTTATTAAAAAACACACTATACTGACTTTGTGTTTCTTATGTCGCCTCTCTTAACCTTGGTAAAGAGCCTGTGGGCAGCATTTAGGGACATCTGGTCTACACAAGCTCCTTTATCACTCTCTTTGGAAGCCCTTTCAGCCTGGCTTGTGTCCTCTCCACTAGAACAGCCCTTTCAGAGCTCACAAAGAATACTCTATCACCAAATACAATCACTTTCCCTCATTTCTCCCCTTCTCCTCCTCCTCCTCTTCCCCCACCTCCTCCTCCCCCTCCTCCTCTTCCTCCTCCTTCTCCTACTCCTCCTCCTCCTCCGCAACATTTCCCAGAGCAGGCTTGATCCACCTTCGGGCCTTCAGTTGGCTTCGCTCCCACCCAAAGATTCATCTACTCTTGATGTTCCCTCTTCCTAGTGATTCCCTTCTGCCCTGTCCACAGATCCACTTCCTACCTCTGCTTCTAGGACAGAATCAAGGACTAGCCATTAACTACACCTATCGGCGTATCTCACAAGGAACCTACGTACAATTTAAAGTGCTGTCCTCCTTCCTAGGAGTGAGATGAGGTCATAACTGAAAGGCAACCTCAAGGTCATGAGGACTGAAGGTACTAGAAAGCAGGGCATGAGACAGGTTGAGATAAGGGAGTCAGAACCAAGAGGCTTGGCAGGGCCCTTGATAAGAAACCTGTTACAAAAGCCAACTAGGAATGACCTCACACAAGACTGTGATAGTATCTAGGGATTTTGAGTTACTTCCTAGGTATGTGCCTAGGAATATGACATGGATATCTCATTTAGTCCTCATAGCAATGCCATGAGAAAACTGAGTGTCCTCAGTTATCAATGCAATACAAAGCAGCAATTCAGAGTGGCCTAAGAACATCCATCTCATAAGTGGTTGAGCCATATACATATCCATCCCCTTGCAATTCCAAAGCCTGTGAGGAATCTCTTGGTGACAAGCCACCATCTCCTCTAGCACCTTCTCTAACCCACCTAGCTTCCTTCTCCACAAAGAATGTTTGCTTTCTGGATTCTCAGGCCCCACACTCCAAATCTAGCATTCCTCCGTTCTCCCAAAATAGAGAGACAGAGGTAAAGACACAGAAGATGGTCATAAATAAAGAAAAACAGAGCAGGCAGGAAGGCAATAGCATTAGCCACGGAGACACATTAGAGAAGACAAAGTGCTCTTTGTGGGGTTCCCCTCCCTGCAGCCCAGACACCTCTGGGTTTTCTTCCTGGCTGTTTGAAGTATTCTTCTTACTGATGAGTAGAAGGTAACTTTATACTGCATTGAGTTTTCTTTCCAAATCTCCTCTCAAAATGCCCTGATGACTTAGAGAAAACCCACCATGGGAATAAAAATGTGGAGGGAGAGAACACACCAGAAAAGCAAGCTTTGAGGTTTTATTTTAAATGAGAAAAGGGAGTGAGAGACAATGATCATATGAAGTCACCCAAAAGGTGTTTCCCAAAGAGAGTAAATCAGTGAGGAGACAAGAAGGAAAAAAGCACGCAGAGAGGCCTTGACTTAGCAAATGATCTTTATTGATTTTCTTTCACCTGCTCGCTTGAGTCTGGGGAAAGTCCCAGCCATGGTATATGACTATAGTTTCTCTCTCTCTCTCTCTCTCTCTCTCTCTCTCTCTCTCTCTCTCTCTCTCTCTCTCTCCTGAATGTGTGTGTGTGTGCATGTGTGTCTGCTCAGTTTCACCTGTGTGCATGACTGTGTGGGGTTAGACATCAACCTCTGGTGTAGTTACTCAGGCGCTATCCACTTTGGTTGTCTTACTGGCCTGGATTTCACCAAATAGACTAGGCTGTCTGGCTAGTGAGCCCCAAGGATCCTGTCTCTGCCTCTCCAGGCCTGAGACTACAAGTACACACGACCAAACCCAGCTTTTACATACAGGTTCTGGGAACTAAATCAGATCCTCTTGCTTGGAAGGCAAGTGTTCTGCTCATTGAGCCATCTCCTCAGGCCCAGGATCATCTACTATAAATGAAATTAGTGAATTAAAAACATACATATTCTGCCAGGTGCATGCCGTTTACTCAGCACTCAGGAGGCAAGAGGCAAGTGGGTCACTGAGAGTCTGAGGCCAGCATGGTCTACATAGTGGATTCTAGGCCAGCCAGGGCTAGGTAATGAAACTCTGACTCAAACATATTTTTTATTAAATATAATGTTTTATTTATATATATGTGTGTGTGTGTGTATGTGTATGTATGTATATGTATACATATATATGTGTATACATATATACATGTATGTGTAATATATATATATATATATATATATATATATATATATATATATATATATTCCATGCAGCATAGATATTTCATAAAGAAATGCTGCCTCCTTTAATAACTAGGAAAACTAGCAGGAAAAGCAAGAACTCATGAAATCTTTCAGGTTGGTAAATGTCAGCCATTCCTTCCTCCAAAAGGCCCTTTAGAGAACAATTACAAACCATCAACTCTCTGACATCTGAAGAAAGATTGTGCAAAACCTTCAAACCAATACCTTCACACCCTGAAACCTTAAGGAACTCTGTAGTTCTGCCAACACAATTCTATTTCGATAATGGAGACAGTGTTTTGAGACTCTTTTGAAAGTTCACAAACCCTTGCAGAAAAAGGAAAATTCAGCCTAAATGCTATGCCTCCCACCTCCCTCCCACAGGAATCTGCTCTACCTAACCTCTGTTGAGATGCTTTCTACACGAGCTAAGAGGTAGGATGTCTAATCTCAAGATGGTGTCAGAGGGGCTGGCAATGTGGCTCAGTGGGTAAAGGCACCAGCCTCCAATCTGGACAGCCTGAGTTCAATCCTAGGGGCCCACAAGGTAAAATCAATTCCTGAAAGTTGTCCTCTTAGCCTCCATGCACACCGTAGCATGTGCGCTCCCTCTCACACATACACACAAAACTAATAAAATAAAACTGTAACTTAAAAAAAAAAATCAAAGGTGGTATCAGCAGTATGTCAGCCTCTCAGAGGAAAATATGTGCCACCTTGGACAAGGGAACTGGAGCACAGAGCCGCCTTGGACAAGGGAACTGGAGCACAGAGCTGCCAAAACTGGTCCACACACACACCTGTGTGTACACAGGTTCCCTAAAGGTTTGGGGGAGTCTAAGGTTTAAATACATACAAAATAATAGAGCTGGAAAGCATTAGAAATCATTGAACCCCATTTTGCCAATGGGGGAGGTGGCCACTGGCAAGCGACTGGCCTGATACCAAGTCCTTAAAATTACCAGATCCACACAACCAGCTCACCATTTGAGCTCACAGGGCCCTCAAGGAGTTAGCTTCAATTCACTTCTTCCTTTTTATACGCAGGGGCTCCTGAAACCCAGACTGGCCTCGAACTCTCTATTATAGCAGGGATTGACCTCGCACTCCTGATCCTCCTGCCCTTACACCCCAAGTACCAAGATTACAGGTGTGTGTCACCATGTGAAGTAAAATTATTTCCTTTCTGAAAAATAAAATCAAATTACTTCCCTCCTAGCTTCAGATTTGATAGCCCAGTGATTGTGTGTTTTAGAAAAGATGGTATTCTAAAATGCACTTTCCAATCCTTCAGCTTTATTTATTTAGTAAATAATTAATCATAATTTATTTGTATTTATTTGCAGTGCTGGGAATCGAACCCGGGGCTTTGCGCATTCTAGGCACGCCCCTCTACCTCTGGGCTACATCCCCAGCCTTTTTTTTTTTTTTTTAGAACAGTAGAAGTTGTTGGCATTTTTTTTCTTCTTTCTAGAAAGTATGTAATTAAGTAAAACAGTAATGCCTTTTTTTCCTCATGGCACTAAAATTGAACCAGGGCCTACTACATTCTATTCAAAAACTCTATCACAGAGCTATGTCTCCAGGCCTTTTTTTTGAGACAGGATCTTGCTAAATTGTCCAAGCTAGCCTTGAATATACTCTGTAACCCAGGGTGGACTTAAACTTCCAATCCTCCTGTCTTAGCCTCCTGAATAGCTGAGATTACAGGTTTATGCCATGAAGCCCAGCTTGAAAATGCTATTGTCTTAACAGCTCTTAAAGACACAGTGCTCTTATACTTGATGATCTTGGGCTCAGAAAGTGACCCTCGGGACACGGTCTTCAAGAATAAGAAAATGACCAAAGAAAGCTAAAGACCGCTGAGTGAAGACTCATGAAAATTTGGGGTAGAGATGAAAGGGAAGAGGGAAGACAGAGAGAGGAGACAGAGAACCACAGCAAAATGCCGGAGCAGGTGTGTGCAGCTTTGGACGCTGAACACTGCATGGTCACCTGTGAAGTTCACAGGGGAGTCTAGGTAGTGGTGGGGGAATGGGTCTGGGAGAGCACAGTTGGTAGGGTGCTTGATTTGCCATTGTGAGAACCTGAGTTCAATCCCCAGACCCACATAAAAGGAAAGCCAGGTGTGGTACAACACACTTGCAGCGGGGAGGCAGAGACAGGCTGATCCCTGGGGCTGGTTGACCAGACGGTCTAGCCTACTTGGAGAGTCTCAGAACAGTAAGGGATCCTGTTTCCAAAAACCAAAGGGGACACCACCTGAGGTACAACATCGAAGGGTGTCCGCTTTGTACATGAACACGTGTGCACCTACACACACATACACACACACAAAAAAAAAAAAAAAACGGGAAAAAAAACCCTCAGAATATTTTAAGTTTACAATTCTGTGTTGGGCTGCATTCATAGGTATTCTTAGTCATATATAGCCTATGGGTCATGGGTTGTACATATCTTTGAGGTTTTTCAGTGTTTAGGGTTTTCCAGAACTTTTTGGAAGAGAGATTCAGCACTAACTTTGCACTGTCATTTTATGCAGTGCAAATCATTTGGCCCAGACCCCCTTAGATCCCCACGTGTTTGTAAAGGTTGAGTTAAGAAGGGAAGTTTGAAGAAAATGAGAATATATTTTTAAAGAAGGGGTAAACTCCACACGTTTCTGGACGGATATAGAAAGAAAAGGATTTTGAGCTTTGAGATAAACCAATTCAGTGGAAGCAACAGCTCAAAGGCAGAATGAGCCTATGAGCCTGGTCCCTGAGGAGTCTGCAGGCACCTCAAGGAGTCATTCCTCCACCAGCAGCAGGCAGCAGGGAGGCTGAGCCATCTAAGTAGGACTTGAAGGGCAAGAAGTCCTTATCAGACCCCTGGGTGTATGAAAGCAGAAGTTAACAAAAGAGTTATCCCAAAAATAAAGATTGCAAAGAAGCGTACAGAGTAGACGCCTCCTTGGAGGGACTAGATCCTTTTTAATTCCATCTGGAAGAAAATCTCATTGGGAACTAATCCCTTTGAGGCAGCATGGAGCAGGAGGACCCAAAGAAAGAGCAAAAGAAAATATAAAACCTGCCCTGGGTTGCAGGACCTCCTGCCCTAGGAAGCTTTGCTCCTTGGCCCAGATTCCAGACCAGCATTAGGGAAGAGGCTACCTATGTGCCCAGCTTCCCCACTTGGATTCAGCTGTTAAGAGGATGAGGTCATAGGATTTAGACCAAAGACCCCAGGAAAACCAGCATCAAATGGAAAGCCCAGGGGTCGAGCCTCAGACTCTCCTGAGCATATGCACATTCATGTTGCCATATGGCATATGCAAGTGAGAAGAAAACACTGCAGGTGGCAGGAGCTCCCATCCTCCCAGCCATCCCAAAAGCCCGCCCAGCAAAGGAAAGCCACACTCAGTTCCTAACAGGAAGGAGAATGGCAGGTGCATCAAGACCTTGGGATCCATGATTAGCCCCCCTTCTCTGCATGACTGTTTTGGAAGACTGACATGGTTTTATTCTACTCACTACAAAATAAATACATAAAGAATGAAATGTTCACTGAGTTACTAAAGTGAGAAGGGAGGGCTCGGCTCAGTGGCCATATTTCATTCTTTGACTGTTGGAGTAATGAGTTCTCTTTGCTCCAGCTGCTGGAATCATTCAAAGGAGGGACACACGGCTGGTAATAAATGCCCTGCTTGGAGAAACCTTCACCTTTCCTGTAGCAGGCTAAGTCTGTGAGCATGCTGACACCATGCCCTCTTCTGAAAGGGGGCTAATGATTCCGCACTGTTACACACACACCTGTAGAGAGACACAGCAGAAACATGTCCCAGGGCATGTTTCATCTTAAGATATTTTGTTATTTGGGTACGTAAGTCTCATTTGAGTTCTCTCTCCCTTGAAACTGCTTAACAATTTTGTAGCTCAAAATACTGTTCCTCTTGTGACTTCTTTCTTCGAACAGTCTACCCACACACTTCTGAAAAAAGAAAAACTTACATCTATTTATTTATTTATTATTTATTTATTTATTTATTTGGAAAGGGCATGCTTAACGGCATGTATGTGGAGGTCAGAGGACAATTTATAGGAAGTCAGTTGTCCCTTCTACCATGAGGATCCTGGGGACTGAACCCAGGTCTTCAGGCCTTTTTACAAGTGCTTTTATCTGCGGACCATCTAGCTGGCCTCAGTTCTGCAAATTATAAGATTTCTGTTATCTATATTTGGCATTAGTACATTTATGATATTATTCTCTTTGTATCAATGCTTTGGTGATTCTCCGGCTGTTTTATGGATGGTTGTTTGTTTTTCTCTCATTCTGCTTTTCAGACTTGAAAACTCTATGGGGGATAGATCTGCTCTGCTTACCCATGTTTTCCTCATTCCTATCACCGAGGGTGGCTGTGGATATACACCAACAAAAAGACAAAGAGGGAGAAAAGAAAAGGAGGGAGGGAAGAAGGGACAAAAAGAAAAGGGAAAAGGAAAAAACACATCACTTTGTGACTTCGCCTTTTGGAGCGTCTTCCATTTTCATTTTTATCATAACTACAAACGTACTGTTGTTTTTTTATTTCTTGTTCATGATCATCATCTTCCTTTCTTTATATTGTTTTTTGTGTTGTTGTTTTTTCTATGAATTGTCCAGACTTAACTGATGTCAATGAAGGTTTTATCAAAAAGCCCTTCCCCAAGAAAATTCTTTTTGTGTGTCTCTCCCAGCTTTCCACCTTCTCGCGCATACAAGAGATTTAAGGGATCCATATCTCTCCCTAAAAATCTGCAGATATTAACTTCATTTGACAACAGATGATACGGGACCCACAAGAGACCTGCCGCACAGGCCCATCTTCACAATCATTAACAACAGTCCCATGCTTCGAGAGAAGGAACTTGGAGATTGAAATCCCATTAAAACCATGTTCCTAAATCAGTGGTTATGAAATCTGTTCTCATCATGAGCCCATTGGAAAGCAGAGAAAGTTCTTCCTACACAGGGAAATGCAGGTACAGCACACACTGAATTTAAACATAGAGACAAGGATTTATAGACACACAGAGGCTTTCCTCTAGGCTTGGATTGTGATTCATTAGTAGATCATGAAACTGATTTAGTAGGTCACAAGCAGTTTGAAAGGAAAGAAAGAAAAAGGTAAAGAATGGAAAAGAAGGGGGAAGGGCGCTGAGTCCTATCTCCTGACCCTATTGTTTGAGAAGAGGGTGCATTATGCACACGGGAACATGCATGTGTGTTCATCAAAGTATAAAATGTTCCACTTCTAGCGCACTGCCATCAAAATGATTTCAAAAAGACTAAACCCTACAGGCTCACAGCACACGCGGCGAGAATAAATAGATCTGATCCAAGTGCTTAAGGAGGAGGCTGTCATCTTACTTGGCTGCCCAGATTCTCAGAAAAGAATATTGCCTCTCACGTCAGTTGTAGCCAGAAGAGTTTGCGCCAAGATAGAGGCATGAATACAGCGCCAGTGTGATGCCCTCCAAGGAAGCAAGCTCTGGATCCGGGAGTGAGGACTGGGGTGGGACTCTAGCATCTGGAGCAGACTCACTTCGGGCCACAAGTCAAAGGCCAACAACTCCAAGGTAAAGGGAACCAGGTGAGTGGCACAGTGAGAAGGTGGGACTCTACGGTCACCTGGAAGGGGGTTGCCTTTAGACAGGATAAAGGTACAACTGGACCCACCAGCTGTTCTCATTGGAGAATACAAGCGGCAAGGACCAGGACTTCCTGTTTCCAAAGATAAACCACTGACTGACTCTTAATGCAAAACTTGTTTTTAATAGAGGCAAATTGAGCCCAATAAAAATTGCTTTTAACTATGGCAAGAGCTAACACTTGAGTCAAATAGAACACCTATGGGTTAGATGCAGTTTTTCTCCTGCTGAAGATGTGATTTTGTGACTTGGGGGTGGTGGGGAAGCAGGGAGGGCTGGGAGATGGCTCAGCGGTTAAAGCTCATGCTATGCAAACACAACGGCTTGAGTCCAGATGCCACCAATGCCAGGCGGGCATGGTGACCTGCCTGTAACCCAGCCTGGGAAGAGGGAGACTAGATTTTCAGGACAAGCTGGCCAGCTTTCTAGCCATATAGATGGGCTAGCTATATAGGTGAGCTCTGGTCTAAACTAAGAGACTCCACCTCAAAAAATAAGGTAGAAGACCAAGCAAGAAAGAATCCCAATATCAACCTAGGCCTCCACCTGCACCTGTGCGTGCGCATGCACACACACACACACACACACACACACATTCACCCACAACTCAACAATACACATATACTCATAAACACACAACACCCTCACACATATGGAAAGGAAAAAAGGGAAGAAACATCCATGAAGAGGGGTCTGTGCTGAGCCAGGAGGGAGAATGGAAGCAGGGTGACTATAGAAATCACCCCTGTGGCAGGGCTCACCTCTGAGAAAAAGATGGAGGGGAATGTGCACACAGGAAATGCTAAGGAGTCAGAGTCTAAGATGGCTCTTTGGTTTCCAGAGACTGGGCAAACATCAGGAAGGCCAGGACTGAGAAGCAGCTGAGTGTGAGGTAAATACAGACTATCTGGAAGTGTCTGTAAGAGACGATTCCTGGGGGCATCCCCAAAATGACGTTAAGTTAGTGCAACACAGAGAAAGCTGCTCACCCATGTTTATTGCTACACTATTCACAGCCTAGATATCGTCGGCGTGGATGTCCATCATCAGACGAGTAGGTAAAGAAAGCGTGCTATACACAATGGACCTCTATTCCTCCGTAAAGAGTGAACTTGTGTCATTTGCAGGAAGATGGATGGAACAGGAGATTGTGTTTAATAAAATAATCCAGACTCAGAAAGACAAATGTCATATGCATTCTCTCACTTGCAGATTTTTACATATGATATTTAACATATATTATGATACAAGTTCATAGTGGTTTAAATATATAATGCATATATAAATATATGTGACATAAAAGTAGAAAGAGAACTGTGGGAGGGAAGAGGATTAAAAGGAGGGAGAGGGGGAAAAGACAAACATTGTATGTTCTCCCATATTTGAATCCTAGACTTAAATACATGGGTTTAAATATATTATACAATGTGTAAAGATGTCATTGAAAATGTCATTTGGAGGGGGCTGGGGAATAAGTAAACTGCTTGCCTTACAAGCATGAGAACCTGAGTTTGATCCCAGAACCCACATCAAAGTGCTGGGCATGGAGCGTGCTTGCAATCCCAGCACTGGGAAATGAAGGCAGGCAGACCCCTGGGCTTGCTGGCCATGGTCTAGAGTCATTGATTAGCTCCACGTCAGTGAGAGACCCTGCCTCAAAGGAGGTGGACAGCATTGCTCAAGGTCATAACCAAAATTGTCCTCTGGCCTACACACAGGCACATACAAACAGGACATGCATGTGTGTACACATGCAACACACATACATACACAGGCACCCAGGCACAGACAAACATTAAATGAAAACATTATTTCATATTATTGCTAAAAACTCTTTTTAAAGATTCAGAAGAGAAAAAAATTTAAAGAAAGAAGCAAGCACTTTTGAAACTAGAGGTGATGTGGGGGGAGAGTAGATTATAAAACATTAATCCCAGTACTGGCTGGACAATGGCAGAACTTAGAGGGCATGGAGAGAAAGGTTCTGAACAGTGTTAAATCCTCCCCAAATGAAGACATGTGCCTGTGATGTTGGGAGCTAGCTGCACCAAGGAGCGAGAAGGAAAAACGCTCAGTGGAAGAGAAGGCTTTGAATGTAGGTAAGAGAAAAAAGGTAACTGGGCGATCCCAGTATTCCAGAGGCAAAGGCTGACGGATCTCTGTGAGTTTGAGGCCAGCCTGGCCTACATAGAGTTCCAGGCTAGCCAGAGCTACCTAGTGAGATACTGATGAGAGAGAGAGAGTCAGAGAAGAGAGAGAGAGAAAGAGATGCTAAGCTGGGCATAGTGCTGAGGAGGAAAGAGAGAGGGGAGGGGAGGAGAGGACGGGAAGAAAAATAAAGGCAGCAGAAAGAACCAGATCCTCAATATTCAAAACAGCTTCTCACCCGCATATTCCAATTAGTGCTGGAGAATATGCCACCTCATTGGGGAACTCAAAATGCAGGACTCAAGTCTTAAATTACCACAGTGTTCACCCTGCATGCTCCTCCCCTTCCATGACAATCTAGTCTCTCCTTTTTTTTTTCTTCTCCTCTGCCCAGGTCTTAAGTCTCCCTATGATGCACAAAGACCCATCTATAGGCATAATCTGTGGACAAGGAGACAGGACCAGGTTCTACCCATCATGAGTGACCATGAACGCATCATCCAATCCCCAAGTCTAAAACTATCCTCCAAGAAAATGGGACTAATGATGTTCACTGCCCTAGTTCGGGGTACTTAGAAAAGTATGAAAATCAAAACAAGACAATGACTTATAAATCTTTAAATCTTATCACTAGTATTTAAAACTAAAGAAGTTTTAGCTAAAATGGAAAAACAATAAATAAAATTCAAATGGTTACTTAATTTGACTATTTCTTCCCTGAGTCTAAGAGTCTTACCTGGAAAATGTGGAGCTGTATTAAATTATTGTGACCTGCCTAACCAGCATTTACATGATCGGTTGGTTGGTTGGCTGGCTACCTACTTGCACAACTGCCTGGCTGGCTAGTTGGTAGTTTCCTGGTTAGTTGCTGGCTTCCTGGTTAGTTGGTTGGTTGGTTGGTTGGTTGGTTGGTTGGTTGGTTGGTTGGTTGGTTGGTTGTCTGCCTGGTTAGTTGATTAGTTTATTGGTTGGCTGGCTTGCCTGTCAGTCAACCTTACTAGTTAGTTGGTTGGTTAGTTGACTGGTTAGTAGATTTGCCTCTGAAGGGATTTCTCTCTGGGTTTTAGTGCCCAGTAGCTTTTCTTTTGCTGAGATTCCCCTGAACCAAGACACATAGCCAATCAGACCATAAGTTTTTACACCCACATCCTAACAATCACACCAGGTGCCTGGCATCCAGTAAACACTTGCAGAGCAGGTGAGTGCCTTGAACCTCTTAGACATGGCTCCCCCAGGAAGCAGGCTGGACAAGAGCAACACTACATTTTCAGATCAAGGGAGCATGGTCCTGGCACAGGGCAGACATTCAGCAACGACAGAGGAAGAGATGAATGGTATGTAAAATTTATTGAAATTTTTAAATTGAATATATAGGTGCAGAAATTGCTAACATCCATCTCAGATCTTGTTTCCTGGCACAAATTCATGTGAATTCTATAAAAAGGTACCTGGAAACCAAAACATTATTTTCAGTATTGCTGGCATGAAAAATACAGCAGCCACAAAGGGCAGGGAAAATGATTAGTCCCCTGGACAAACTCATCATTCATCAAGCTCAAAGGGCAAGTCCACGACCATGTCCCACAGCCTCTAAATTTTATTTAGATGTGTCTACCTTGTGGCTCAGAACTGTGTGACAAGAGCTCAAAGCACAAGTGATTCTACTGAGGTGCATTTTTTGAAGCAGTCCATAAAAATTCTTCAGAATTCTTACCAGCATATTCAAATCTCAACACATTGGGAGGAAGGGAGAAAAAGACAAAACAAAACACAGTCAGTGCCATATCCTCAGTAATAACAGATTAGAAGAAAATATTGCCAGGTATGGTGTCACACACCTATAATCCCAGCACGCCAGAGGCAGAGACCGAACTGCCAAGTATGAGGCCAGGCTGGAATACATGTATGACTCTGTCTCAAAAGGAAAGGAAAGAAGGAAAGGAAAGGAAGGGTAAAGAAGGGGAGGGGAAGGGAGGGGAGGAGAGGGGAGGGGAAGGGAAGAAATATGACTTGTGTGTTTGAAGTCTGAAATGAGGAAGCAGAAACAAAGAGATCCCCGCGGCCCCACTATGCTCACGCACTCTGTAAGGTGGCAGATGTAGAACGGCAGGTGTGAATGGCAGACTCATGCCTATCAGACAGAACTCCCCTATCTCATCCTTAGTCCTAGGATATAGCCTCCTGGTCAGAGTAGGAACTAAAACAGTTATAAATAATCCTGAACACGGACAGGAGTAGTGTCCTGGCCTCGGATGCAGAGGGGCAGACCCAACACCATGCTATGTGGATATAGGCAAACTGCATCGCCCCTCAGCTTCCTCATCTATAAAATGCAAATAATTACAGTCTTGTTTCATAAAATGATTGTGAAGATGAAATCCCACAATAAGCATGTCAGGCATGCTTAATACTGTCAGGAACACAGCGTGTGCAGGGCAAGTGGAAACTGTTTCTTTGACATCAACTTAGATGTTGCAGAGCTGTTTGGTAAAGATAGTCTGCAGTTCCAAAGCAATTTGAGTAAGAACGGTCTCGTAATCATTTTATCCCACAGTTTCCACTGTGTGCTGTGAGTGAGAAAATATCACTTCTCTTTCAGAGATTCAGTAGCTGGTACATGGTCCTCTAACACAACTCGGAAGTTCTGGGAGACCCCAGCCACCGTCCAAAGCCCAGAAGTCCCAGATCAGAGATACTCTGTATCTGTTGCTCCGTCAATCATGTTCTTAGCATGAGGAACCCAAGCGGTCCATTCCCATCATAATGCAGAGGTAACGGATGCTGGTTGCTATCCCTCTCCACAAGGATGAAAGCGAGATCAAGTGGCAGGGTTGGTGGCACATTCCTTTAAGCTCAGCACTCAACAGGCAAAGATAGGATCTCTGTGAGTTAGATGCCACCCTGGCATAGTGAGTTACAGGCCAGCCAAGGCTTTATAGTGAGACCCTGTCTCAACACACACACACACACACACACACATACGGGTGGGGGGTGGGGCTTTAATGCTCAGTCTCTCATCCAATCGTGTCTTTTCATATGTTCCTTAAAGGCACTATTGGTACTATTTTAGAAACTTCATCTAGCACATAAATATTTGATTGGCTGACTTCCAAACCCTTGACCATTAAAGACGCACCATATCCAAAAGGCCATGGGTTAACAAGACTGTCCTCAAAACTGTTTCTACTAAAAAGACTAAGTTCAACACGGACAATTAAACATCTTTCTTCAGCACACTTGATATTCTTAACTGGAGAGGAATGGAAAGTTGTTTTTCCTTTAACATGTGTGCACTGAGCCCCTCTCCTGTGATGCCTGGCTTTCATTGCCGCTGGTCGCAATGCTGAGCCTGCAGATAGATGAGCATGGGAACTGCAGAAATGTCACCCAAGCGTGGCCACATACTTCCCTCTTCAGCTCTGCCATTCTGAATTTACAGCACTGAGAACACTGGAGCCATTTCCACAGTGTGGAGAGGGATTTTTTTTTTTAAGGTCAAGGTGGGCTCAGGTGAGTCAGAAGAGATCTCATCAGGCAGTGCACAGAGCCAAAATGAGGCCTGGAAGACGCAGGGAACAGATGGCCGGTGGGCGGCGGGCAAAGCCAGGGGGATTCAGAACCCAGGCCCTCTGGATGGCATTCCAGCATGGGAGATGGCTGTTTGTAAGAGATGGCGTCCATTTCACCAGATGGCCCACTCACCTCCCAGGGTCTCAACCACTAGGTGAGCTTGATGGCATGTAAGAACTGTATCTTACCTGAACAGAGAAAACTAACAGAAAATTAAACTCATGGAATGCGGACTTACAGGTTAATAAGAATAGAATCCAGAAAAGGTAAAGACGTTTGAGTGTTTCTAACAGTTCTTGGATGGCCTGACAAACCTGTAAAATTTAAAAAAGAGTTCCTCTTTACTTCTCCCCAAAACAAAATCTTAAGGCATTACAAACACTAATTGGAGATGAACGGGCTGAAAATTTCTAAGAGAAAATACAATTAGGAAATATAAGTGATCACTAAATCTTTTATCTTATTATGGGATTATCACACAGAGAAATGTGAAAAAAAGTGTGTCATCTCTACACAAACATCATCCCACTTTACAGCTACTGAATCTTTAACTCAAGGTGCTTAGAAAGCTCAAAAATTGCTCATAACATTTTAGCTAGGGATGCATAAAGATTCAAAAGCCATGATGGACTTGGCTTACGAATGCCATACATACACACAACAACACTAAAGACTCAGGGCTCAAGGAAGGACACAGGTCCTGTAGGTGGCATGTTAGTCTGCTGGAGTTGCTGCATGGATTTTCTTTCTAATTAGGCTATAAATGGTCAGGAAGCAGTGAACAGCGTAGAGCTCACACGTGGGGAAAAACAGTGACTTTGTTCGTTTTTTTTTTTTTTCTTTTTTTTAACCTTCCAACTCATCACCTGCCAACTCGTAACTTGATCACCATTTGAGTTCAGCCACACCCAAACTGCTCTAAGGGACAAGTCCATAGATCATATACCTAGATGTCCCAAGCCTGTCTACAGAGGTTGATATAAACATTTCTAAACTTCTAGGTCCACACTGACAGTAAGCAGCATGGACCTGTAACACTGCTGTACAGAGAACGTGGGTCTGGTGTCTCTTGCTTTTTTCCCCTGTGTTAGGGTGGAACCCAGATTGTCATTCACACTCAGAACATGCTCCACCACAGGTAAGGGTGGAAGGAGAAAACTTGTAGTCCCTTGAGTGTCACACAGACACCAAAGCATATTCACACCTGCACTCTAACACATACATACAGTAACAAATAATAACAATAATAGTAATAAAATAATAATATAAACATTTTTAAATTAATAAAAGTTGTTAGGCATGATGGTACACACATTTAATCCCAGCACTTGGGAGGCAGAGCCAGGCAGATCAAGGCCAGCCTGACCTACATATTGAACTCCAGAACAGCCAGGTCTACATAGAGAGACCTTGTCTCAAAATAATAATAATAATAATAATAATTAATAATAATATCAATTAATGAATTTGGAGGGGGACCCATAAAGCAAACATTAATTCCTTATTGGAAGCTTTTATTGTTTAATTTTTGTTTATTTATTTTATGTGTGGGTGTGCTTTGCCTGCATGTATATCTATACACCACGTGCATGCCTGGCGCCTCAGAGTCCGGAAGAAGGCACTGGATCCCCTGGAACTGGAGTTACCATGTGGGTGCTGGGAATTGAATCTGGATTCTCTGGACAAGCAACAAGAGCTTTTAACCACTGAGCCTACTGGAAGCAATGCTCTAAATAAGGGCATGGGAAGTTAAAGTTAAATTTGAATAAGTTTAATGTGGGCCCCTCATTCACTCCAGCTGACCTGCTTTAGTCTTTGTTGAGATACTACACTAGAACATTCCATTCGTCAAACTTTCCCATTTCACTTCCATTCATAGTCTTCCTTCAGATTAACCCAGCTCATCAGAGATGTTTCCTGCACAGCCCATATTAACCTTTCCTTTCACAGTGCTTCCATAGTATCATCATTGCCTTTTTCTTTTTATTACATAAGTATGCCTCTCTCTTATTGTTCTATCTTATCAGATACTTTTCTGGCAAAAGGTATTATAGTGAGGCTAAAAGCAACAAGAAGACCTGCAGGCAGCTGAGCTGAGACACAACATCCTCTTGGGTAAGTGAGGCTGTGGTCTCACTTAAGATGCACTGCCTGCAAAGGGATTCGCATTTCCTGCCACCAGACATGAGCGCCGTCACCTCAAACAGCTCTGGTGAGAGCTTCGTACTGGTTGATGCTATGTAATGACTAGCAAAGGTTCAGGAGCATGGATAACAAGACAAAGGGGAGGGATTCCTATGTGGAAGGAGAATGATACAGCCACTTCCTTTTGCTGTGTCTCAGATCTGCTCCTAAAATAAGTAAGAATCACAATAGCAACAAAATATAGCTTCAAAGTGTACCACGAACCACAATTCAGACTCTAGGACATGGTCAGACTTCAGGCCTTCTCCCCTGTGTGTACACTGCTCAAAGACCTCAAGGTGACTTTGAGAAGTAGCCCTTTTCTGACAATGTGAACACAGCTGATGATGATCCGCTTAAAGTACAACTGGGTTCAACATAATCAAAGGTTGCTACATAGAGGAAGAAACATTTTACCTTGAAAGAGCAACCATTTGTCTACCAAAACTACAAAAGATCGAATGCAGGTTTTTTTTCTATGTCAACACTCAGCCAAGAAAAAAATGTGTTACGTTTTCTCATCAATTTATCCATGGAAGGGAGAACCAGAAAAATACTGAATGGGAGAGTGGGGAGAGATGGAAACGGTTTTCACATTCACCTTCTTTCTAATCTTACAACTCTGCCACTAGCCGACTCTTAGCACCTGTTTCACGAGGCAGGGCCCAACCTCCTACAGAGTTAATCACGAAGGAAATACGAGCTGTTATTGTTATCTGAGAGTAGAAGGTCATTCATACAATCAACAGAGACTTACTGAACACATACTGTGTGCCAGGCACTTGCTGTAGGCACTAAGTGTTGAGCAGTGAACAGAACTGATTAGGTCTCTGCCCCGCAGGAGCTCACATTAGAGTGATTTGAACCTCAGTTTCTGTAACTCCAAGGCCTGTTGCGGTTAAACCAGAGGCCACAACCTCAAATGCCTGGGTCCAAGCAGAGGAAATAAATGAGTTGTGTCTAAAGCCAACTGGCAGATCACCAAACTGCCCCCATTCTTTCTGGGCAAACTCTTGAATGACTTTCTCCAGCTTTACAGGTGGGTGTGGCTAAGTGGCAGGGCACTGGTATCCGCGGAATATGTGCAGTAGATGGTACACTCTCCCTTTCTCATCTGTTCCCATTTCTTCTCCCTTCCATGTGCTAGAAGCAGAGAAGCCCGGCAGCCTCAGGGCCACCCACGCTGGTAAAACCTTGAAGTGAAAGAAGCTTGGGTTCCTGAGTCACTGCTGGGAGACAGACCTCCCAGACAGGACCTCTCACTTGGTGTGTAAAGAATTGAATTCTATGCTGCAGTTTGGAAAGCTGGTATACTGCTATACTACGGCTAGCCCCCAGCTAGCCAGGGCCACAAACGCAGCTGTGACAGCTGCCCTCGAAGGCACCACTGCTCAGCTTCAGCCAACAGCCATCATGCAACAACATGGAAGTCCTGTGGCCAGTTTTGGAGTTATTTCAAGAGAATCCGAGATTCCTGACATTTTACTGTGGGGGGAAAACCTTTGACTTTTTAAAAAAAGTTTTTTTCATTTTGGGACCAGTGCTTGCCTAGCATGCACAGGCATTGTGTCCAGTTCCTAATCTCTCCCTCTCTCTTTCTCTCTCTCTCTCTCTCTCTCTCTCTCTCTCTCTCACACACACACACACACACACACACACACAATTTTGTTGAGACAAGTGTTCCTTTTTGAAGCATATATATGAACTGCAGTCCGTCCCCTACACCCCATGCTACCACCAGAACCAAGCTATCCATACATATCTGTTGGCAGAATAAGCATAGAAAAGACAGAACAGGTTTTTATATAGTGCAAACAAACCAGGAAATTCACTTTCTTCCTTCACATACACTCCCCTTATCCTGTGTACGTTATGAATGTGCGAGACCTTGAGCTAAGATGAGTCAAGCAGGCCTCAGCCGTGACTGTGGCTCTCCTGTGTTTGGAGCCGTCTGCTGGAGTTCACACCCTGGAACTTAAGCTGACTCCAGTTCTCCCACCTGCCAACAGCTGCACTACCGCAGCTTCCTGACTACCTGTCCTGGCCAGTCTGGGATGCTAAGAGGTCAAGTGTCCTGGTTTCCTTTAGTGCTGGCTTGGTTTCACAGTGTATTCTTCCTTCTTGCTCTGAAGAAGTTGTCTCTTTCGCTGGGCTCTCCATCACTAACGGGCATGGCTGCAGCACTGTGTGCCCTCAGTTCTAACGCCAGCAGCTTATACACATGGATCACCGCTGTGGGAAGGCTGCTAATCCCTCCCTCATTCACTTGGAGCATTGCCTCTTGAGACCTATTGTGTGGGTCTCAAGACCTACAATGTGATTGTAGGAGACAGGACAGTGGTGGAGGGTGGCACAGAGGATTAGTAAACCGCATAGTAACTAATACCTTGTGGGGCAGAGTGGGTGCCACAGGAGAAAGGCTGCACTTGAGTCTTGAGGAAGTGTAGATGCTAACCAGGCAGACAGGGCCGGGGAAGGGCTTCTTGGGAAGATGGAATAAGATGTTAGGGGCATGCAAGGACTTTGTGGCAACTGTTAGACTAGCTGTAGAGAGAAGTTTGAGTTATAGGTGGTTCATTCACGAAGGACCTGGACTGCTCAGCGACAGAATTTCATCTAAGGAATCGGGCATGAGAAGAGGCACTAAAAGGTTTGAGTATATTCTTGCTTTATAAACCCACTGGCTGGAAGATGAGCCTAGTTTGGAGTCCTGAGCCTTCTCTCTGGTTTAGGAATAAAATGTGTTTCTTCTTCCCATCGCCAAGAGTAATGCCCATTTCTCCCTTTGCTCCGATGCCTGCCTGTTTATCTCCTGGTCAGCCTACCAATGTTAGTTCAAATGTCACATCCTCAGGAAGGTCTTCACTAGCCAGCCTCCTCCTCACTCAGCAGGCGTCACCCCCTCCAACCTCCCCCAGCATCCTAGCCTTCCCCTTCAGAGTTCCCACTTGCCTGGCAACCACGGCTCTGAGTAGCTGGTTGGGATTGTGAGTAGATGTCAATCAAAATGAGTGCTGGGACAAGAAGACCAGTGTCTACCCATACCAGGGGCGCCATACAGTGATTCGGTTAGTACATACAAGGAAAGCCACCCTGGAAACAAGCTCCACTCTTTAAGACTGCATGGAGAGCTTGGGTGGTGGCACACACCTATAGTCTCAGTACTCAGGAGGCTGAAGCAGGAGGACCAGGAATTGAAGTCAGCCTTGTAAGTACATAGTGAATCTCTCTTTAAAAAAAAATCACAGGGGTGAGGGGAGAGACATAAAGAGAGAGAAAAAGACAGAGAGAAAGAGATAGAGACAGAGAGCACACACGCAATTATGAAACCTCAGTCAATGTATTATGAAATGTTTAGGAATGAAATGAACTGATGTTTGAAACTTACTGTGAATATATAAAAATAATGTGAGAGGGTGAATGTGCAGCTATGTTGGTACAGTACTTGCCTAGCAGATACAAAGACCTGGGTTAGATCCCTAGCACCTCGTAAAGTAAGCACATCTGTTATTCCAGCACTAAGAAGGTGGAGTAGGAAGATCAGAAGTTCAAGGTGCCCAACTGGACTACTTGACACCATGTGCTGAGAAAGACAGAGAGACCGACAGAAGATAGAGGTATGGATACAGACACAGAAAGGGGTGTGAAGTTCTTACTTAGTGTGCACAGGACCCTGTATTTGATCCCTAGACTCCAAAAAAAGAAAGAGAGTTAATGGATGGATGATATACAGGGTGAATGTTTTTAAATGTCAATCCTATCACCTACATGGTAGCTATATGAATAGTGTATATGGTAGCGTTCAATGTATAGTTCTTTCAACTCTTCTTTATGTTTAAAAGATCAATATAGTTGAGCAGTGGTAGCACATGCCTTTCGTCCCAGCACTGGAGAGGCAGAGGCAGGCAGAGCTCTGTGAGTTCGAGGCCAGCCTGGTCTACAGAGTGAGTTCTAGGACAGCCAGAGTTACAACAGAGAAAGTCTGTCTTGAAAAAAAAAAAAAAAGCTGAATACAACATTGGGACTGTTGGGTGTGACTATGTAGTGTAGAATAAGTGAAACTACACTTCTACCCCAGTCACATCTACTTTCAAATACCAGTCCTGTCACTTTACCCTTAGGCCAGCAGCTTCTTTAATGTCTTCTCAACTCCAGCTTCCTCTAGACATAATAAAGAAGAGCCATCTAACGGTATTATTGTGGGGGCTAAATGATAAAACTCTTGATTCGGTGTCTAACACAGTCACAGCTGCTTCATAAGTGTTAGTCCTCCTGTTCTGAAGTCAACAAGTCCATAAACTAGGACAAATCTTCAATAAATCATAAAAGGAAGAATCTTGTGATTTTTTTCCTATTGCTGTATCTCAAGGGAAATTAAAAGAATAAATTAATTGTGCTATTTTTATAGATAAAGATAATGACCTTCCGGCAGTAGGACGCTTGGAGTTGCATGTGAAGAAAGTGCCCCACACCCCTCACCTTCTCTCCCAGTGGCCAGCACCCCTCATGAGCCGGCCAGGATGAGCAACACTGTCGTATCAGGACGATGGATGGGAAATGTGGGAATTGCACGCAGCACATGGAAGCCAGGGCTCCCTGTCAAACTCCCAGACGTGCAAGAGAAAAGAGTCCCAAGATCTGCGAAGGCGGGTGACATGCTTCCAGAGAGGGTAGTCACGAGGCTGCCTGGGCTTTTAACATAATTACATGAACTGAGAGATGGCCTCGGGATCATAAATAAAAGCCTCCTATTGAGGCTGATCGGATGTGTTCAGCTGAAAGGTATCTAATGGGCTACCACATGCATTTCACATCTCTAATCTGGAAGATGAAGAAAAGGAGCCTGTTGGTGACAACATCCTAAGATGAGAAGGCGATGACATCCAGATGCAAGGAAAAATTACACCTTCCAGTGCCACAAGACAAAGCCAATGCTCATTTGAGAAAATGGGACCCAGCACGTGAAAATCCATGAAAGGGTTAATTATACGCCTTGAGTGAGACGCCACAATCAATGGAGGTGCAATTTTGTCAAGAGTGTCTCTGTGTGCCTATGAGATAGACTTCAAGCTATTTTGGACTACGTGCACCCTCTCTACCTGGAAATTGCATTCCCTTTGACATAATTATAAGCCTACCTACATGATTGGCCTATTAGGCTTTAAACTCCTTGGAGACCTCACACACTACCTGTATAAGCCCGGTACATGTTGCTCATTTGCGGGTAAAAATGTTGTGGGGGCTGAGACCTTATTACATCATTGCAGAGCCAATGGGACACATCACTTCCCAACTCACTGTGGCATCAGTGGCCAAAATCAGCCATGATAAGAGTATTCATATCAAGAAATTAGTCAATGCTGTGAACCAGGCTGATTACCACTATTTTTTTTGTTTTGTTTTGTTTTTTATAAAGCCAGCTTGTCAATGCATGGTCTTAGTGTTTTGTTTTGTGTTGTTGCTGTTGTTGTTTAAGACAGAGTCTCTCTATGAAACCTGGCTGGCCTGGACTTGATATACCGATCAGGCTGGACTCAAAGCTCTTCCTGCCTCTGCTTCCCAAGTGCTGAGATGAAAGGTGTGCACCACCACACCCAACGGACCTGTTTATTGCTGGTGTTTGGGAAGAGGCAAATTTGGATGCATTTGTCCACCCCATGCCTTATTTTCATTGAATCCTGGCTAAAGGGTCAGGCCAAGAAGCCATCTGTGTACCTCTGCTTATCAAATAAAGGATGTATCCCTAATTCCACTGGCCAGGCTGCAGCCCCACATTCTCCCTCTCAGAAGTGTGGAGCCAGGAGAGAGGCCAGGGACAAAGGAACAATCCTGTCACCTCTTGCTATAGAGAGCACCCCTAGCAGGTGAAGTCCTATACACAGACTAGCTACAGTGGAACCAAGAAGCCATGTAAGGATTTAGCTAAAGCCAGTTTGAAAAGGCAGGTGGAGCTTTCCATGGGAAGATGGACTAGGTCCATAGGACAGAAAGGCAACATCCTCAGCCTCTTAATTTTCCAGGATGCCCCACAATAAATGAGTGAGGAGGTGGAATAAACGGCCTAGGTTCAAATCCTGCCTCTGACACTTAGCCATGTAAGAACATGTAAGAACTGAATCATTCTGTGCCTTGCTTTTTGTCATCTGAAGCTAAAGGATTAGTAACAAACTTACTTTTAGGATTGTGAGAACTGCAAGAGCTAAACCCTCACAGGAGTCAGCTATTCTTTCTGTCCGTTATTTAGAGTTCATCTAGCCCAGCCATAACTCATTTCTGTTCTGAGTAAGTCTGAGGAGGTGACCTGGGGCCTGGAGGTCCACACACGAGCTACTTACTGGGGCTATGCAGATAATCTGTTCCTGAGTCAGAGAAGAGTCGGGGAGGGGGGAATCCCAGACCATCCTTCAACTTTTAGCAAATGATTTCCTGAGTGTTCTCAGTACAGCATGAGGTTCAAATAGAAAAGAAACTGGAAACTTGAAAAGTAGGAAGTCTCGTGCCAAACTGTGTGGACTGTTATCCCTGTAGGAACAAGTAGTTTCATGCTATCCATAAGAAAGAGAAAACACATGGGACTGAAGAAATGGCTCAGTGCTTCAAGGCACTTGCTGTTTTCACAGAGGACCTGGGTTCAATTCCCAGTCTGTGTCAAACGGCTCATAACAGCCTGTAACTCCAGCTCCAGGCCCTCTTCTGGCCCTCCATAGGCATCTGCATGCTTGTATGCGTGCATGCGTGCGTGCACATGTGCATACACACACACGCAATCTTTTAAAAATTAAATAGAAAAACACTTGAGATATTGATATTACTGGACCAGAGGCGAAAAAATATTCCCCATCCTATTGAAGTTTGGTGTTTGTGAGACTCACCATAAGTCAGTATCAGGAAACTGTCCAAAACAGTCTCCATGGTCCTGATATTTTATATACTTTCATCCATTTCATTACATTCAGAATAGCCCGCTTAATCCAGATCTTCCTATCCTTTTCAAAACAAAGACTCTTTATTTGATAACAAAGTGTGTAGGTTTCAAGATACTTTTGCTCAGCTCTTTTCGACGAGGACCTTATAAGCTGAACTATTCATTCCAACACGTTTTCTTCTCAGACTTCCCATTTTTCTTCAGCCTTTGCTGAGTTTGCCGTTGACATTTGGTAAACAAAAAGACAAGTGACAGAGCAGCAGCATTCACTCCTGGGTTGGGGAGGGGCAGCTCCGGGGCGCTAACACAACTCCAGGCATTTGTTCCCCGATTCACGGGAGTAAAGTTAGATATGCCCTCAGACTTCCTACTTACTGGTACTCTTAAACCCAAATCCATTTTGTGTTCCTAACACCAGAAGCTGCATCGTTTGTTTGTTTTTCTAGCTAAGAACAGATTGAACATACATAAATCTAAATCAAATTCCCCCACCCCGCGGTCAGGACA
The DNA here is from genome assembly GCA_026225945.1 of Cricetomys ansorgei. NCBI lineage: Eukaryota > Metazoa > Chordata > Mammalia > Rodentia > Nesomyidae > Cricetomys > Cricetomys ansorgei. The sequence goes on from JAMJFZ010003875.1 coordinate 6,941,470, forward strand.
CATTAGTCAAAGCTTCGCCTTTGCAGACTTGAGGTAGGTAGATGCGGCAGTGACCTTGGCCTGTGCCAGCAGCAGCTGCGTGGCTTCATTTGCATCTACAGTAGTTGGTTTAAACATGATGCTTACCACTCGGTATGGTGATCGAGGTTCCACGTATCTCCTTAAAGACCCGTGGGAGTATCAGATAGAGAAGGAGTGGGGAAGATGGGAGGAATAATTTAAGAAGATATTGTCCAAGGTCTGAAGCTGGGCTGGGGTCTTAGAGCTACTCTCTCTCATGACTCTCCTTCACGGTGAAGGCTTTTCATGCTTCCATGAGAACATCAAATAGATTGCTACTTGAAAAGAACAAAGTGCTGAACGTTTTACCCTTTCTATCCCAGAAGAAAGTTAAGTAGAGCTGTGCGTGTGTAGATACAAATGTCTGTAGAGAAAGTCTGGAAGGACTCAACACACTTGCTCCAGAGCTCAACTGTAGGAAATAATAACGATCCCAACAGAACTGAGCTGTGTTAAAGACACCACGACAAAAAGCAACTCAGGGAGGAAACGCTTTATTTCACTTTACAGCGTACAGTCCATCGTCCATGGAAATCAGGGCAGGAACTCAAGCAGGAACCTGGAGCCAGGAACTAATGCAAACGTCATGGAGGAATGCTGTTTACTGGCTTTTGCTCACCGTGGCTTGCTCAGCCTGCTTTCTTATACACCCCAGGACCACCTGCCCAGCAGAGGCACTGCCCACAGCAAGCTGAGCCCTCCCACATCAATCAGTAATCAAGACAATACCCTCGCAGACTTGCCTATGGGCAATACCGATGAGGGCATTTTCTCAATTAAGATTTCCTCTTCCCAATTGACTCTAGCTTGTGTCAAGTTGACAAAAAAAAAAAAAAAAATTAACCAGAACAAGGGCCTTTTAACATTTTACTGCATAAAACTAAGTTTGATTGAATTTAATTATTGTGCTTTTAGTTGAGTGTCTGTGGGGAGGTATGTTAATGTGAGTGTAGGCACCTACAGAACCCAAAAGAGGGCATCAGATCCCCTGGAACTGGAGTTAAAAGCAGCTGTCAGCTGCCCTACACTGGGTACTGGGAGCTGAGCTCTGTTTGTCAACAAGCGCAGCAAATGCTCTTAACTGCTGAAGCATCTCTCCAGCCCCAGATCTAAATAACAACAACAAAATGAGAAGGAGGAGGAGGAGGAGGAGTAGTAGTAGAGGAGGAGGAGGAGGAGGAGGAGCCAGGATTTTTCTGGGCTTCAGGTTGGAACCAGGACAGAGAAACATGGGGAAATTCTTTCCTTTTCTGAATGATAATCTGCCTGGGATTCCCACGGCTGAGCTCAGTGCTCAGTCAATACACAGCCAGGAGGCTTTGGGGAAAGATAGCTGTAGGACTTTTATTCATAGAGAAGAACATTAAGACGCTGAAGAGGCTCTGAGTTGATAAGGAACAGCAGTGCGGGAGGCCTCGGCCCCTGAACCTACCCAATCCGACTCCCTTGCACTCCAGTTGTTCTTCCTGAACCCGCACCTTTACAGTGTCCATTGGCAGACCTGAAACCTGGCAGATGCTACAGACGCCCAATACTCCCTATTGTAACTCAAGTAATCTTGAGTGATCTTAGGTTTCGTCTGTAAAATACCACAGCTGGTTTTTGGGTTTTATTAGGGGAGTATATTTTTGTTGTAGTTATTATTATTTGGTTTTTGTTTTTTATTTCTTTGAAATAAGGTCTCGCTATGCAGTTCTGACTGGCTAGAACTTACTATGTAGACCAGCCTGGCCTAACAGAGATCGTCCTGCCTCTGCCTCCCAAGTGCTAGGATCAGAGGTGTGTATCTTCATGCCTTGCTGATATTACAGGTCTTAAGGGTTTGTAATATCAACACTACACAAACCTTACCATAATACAGAAGGGAAAATGCTTCCCTATTTTAAAGACCAGCGTTATCTTTACACTACAGCTATGACAACATTTTCCATGAGTAAAAGACAGCTGGGTGTGGTAATCCCAGTATTCCAGAGCCTAGCAAAACTTTTATTGCTGTAAAAGTTTAAGGCTAGCCTAGGTTAAATGCTGAGGTTGAGGATAGCCTGAACTACAGAATTTGACTCTATCCCAAAAAGACAAAAAGAAAAAAAAGACTACTATCTCTCATGAGCATAGCATTTTAAATTTTCCTTTTAAAACTACTAAAAGGGAGCCGGGCGGTAGTGGTGCACACTTTTAATCCCAGCACTCAGTAGGCAGAGGCAGGCCTCTCTGAGTTCGAGGCCAGCCTGGTCGACAAAGTAAGTTCCAAGACAGCCAGAGTTACAACTGGGAAACCCTGGGTGGAAAGATGGTTCAGTGGTTACGTACTTCCTTCTCTTGCAGAAGACCCAGATTCAGTTCCCAGCACCCACATGGTGGCTCACAACCATTTCTAACTCCAGTGCCACTTTTAATTCCCAGGGCACTTCACACACACATATACTATAAATATAAAATATTTATATTAAAAAAATACTAGGAAATCAGACCCAGAAAGAATTCACATCATGACTAAGTCAGAACAAAGTTTAATTCAACATTCCAAAATCAACAAGTTGCATTTTTACAGGCTAATATATAAAATTTTTGAGATCCTGTTAATATAGACAGAAAAAACAGGGCACAAAATTCCACATCCATACATGATTTAAAAAAAAAAAATCACAGCAAACTAAGCTAAGGAGGGAGTTTCTTCACTCAGATAAAGGGTCTCTGCAAGACAGCAATGAAACTATACCTAGCATCTTATGTCACAGCGAAAGACTGAATGTGGTCCTCTAGATGAGATCAACATGAGGACTTCCACACTCCCAGTTCCTACTGAACAATGTTCTGGAAGTTCTTGTCAGTGTAATAAGGCAAGAGAATGTTCAAAAGTACAGATTTAAAAGAAAGAAAACTGCCTTTATCACAGATAGATGCTTTTCCATTTAAAAATGCTACTACAACTAAAGTGAATTTAGAAGGATTATATAATAAAGTTAGTTTATGTATTTGTTTGTTTATGTGTATGGGTGTTTTACCTGCACATATGTCCTGCACTCCGTGTGTATGCAGTGCCCACTGAGGCCAGAAGACAGCATCAGATACCCAGGAACTTGAGGTACAGTTCTGAGCCTCCATGTGAGTGCTGGGAATTAAACTTGGGTCCTCCGAACGAGCAGACAGTGCTTTTAACCACTGAGTAAGCTGGTTAAAAGAAAGTTGTTCTTGAATCACATTTCTACATACCAATAAAACATTTAAGTACTCTTTACCAAAGCCTTGAAAAACATGAACTACACAAACACACACACACACACACACACACACACACACACACACACACACACACACACACACACACACACACACACACACACACACACACACACACACACACACACTCTAAAACACAGATGAAAGAGAACCCTAAATAAATGAAGACACATTTGCCAGGTATATTGGCCCATGAAAGCAACCTCAACACTCAGAAGGCTAAAGCAAAGAAATTACTGTTTGAGTGTAGCCTGGTCTGTGTAATAAGTTCCTGGTCAGCCTAGGCTACAGAATGAGAGAGACCCTGCCTCAAAAATCAAGTAAACAAAACAGTACTCTCACTATCTGAGTCTAAGACTCAGAGGTAGAACTTAACTGAAGGTGATTTCACTCTCCTGTGGACACTTACATATGTCTGAAGATGTTGTTGTCACAGTTGAGGGAAGAGGAAGGAGCACCTGCTAGACAAAGACCAGGAGAAAATGCTGTACAGTGCTCAATACAGAATCCCGCAACAACAAATTATTTATTAATGGCACTAAAATTAAGAAGCTGTGAGCTAGAGAAATCAAGATAGTTTTATGTTAGCATCAGGAGAGAAGTACATATGAGTAGAACAGACTACAGAGTCCAGATATAAATCCCACACATGTGGTGCCAAGGTAAGTCATGGAGCAAATGACAATCTTTTAAAAACATGATTATGGAGCAATTAAACATCCATATGAAAAATTTAACCTTGACTCTTACCCTTGTACAATACATAAAAATTAACATGAAGTGGATGACAATTCTGAAAGTAAAGATAAAAAACATGAAACTTCCAGAAGAAGTATCACCTTGGGTTGGCAAAGATTTCTAGCCTAGAAAATGCACACACACACACACACACACACACACAACTCACAGTCACAGTCCTTAAATTTAAAAGTTGATAAAGTAAAGGTAATCAAGTTTAAAATATCTGTTCTTTGAAAATACTATTAATAAGATAAAAATGAAAATCCACAAACTAGGAAAAATATATTTGCAGAGCACATATCTGATAAACGCCCGGCTAGGACAACTCAAACAATATGAAAACAAATAATACAATTGTTTTAATTTGCAGAAGATTTTAACAGACCCTGCCAACTGAGATATGGACAGGAAAGGGAGAACATGAAGAGATGCAGTGATAACATTGTTAGTAATAAGAGAAGTGCACACTAAGCCCACAGTGATTATTTCACCGACCGACTATTAGAGCGGTTGAAATTTAAATTTAAAGGGAGAAAAAATCAGAGCATCCCGAGTACCAGTGGTGATGAAGGGGAGCAGCTAAGGCTCACACTTTGTTGCTGGGAAGCAAAATTGTGCAGCCATTTTGGAAAAGACTTTGACAGCTTTAATAAGATTAAACACGGGCCTAACGCTGGACTCAGGATTCCACCCTTATTTACCCAAGGGGAAGAAAATTGTCCAAATAAAGCCTCCTTTGTCAAAAACTGGAAACAACCCAAATTTCTATCAGCATGGATAAGCAAAACTGCAGTGTGCTAGAATACTATTCTGCCATTAAAAAAAAAAAGTAAAGAAATAGCTAAGATGCAGGTAATGCTGTGTATGATGCTCAAGAATGTGAAAGGAGCTAGACACTGTAGGTCACACATGTTAGTGATTCCATCATGTGACCATCTAGAAAAACCGAAGTATGGGGACTACCTCTGGGGGGCAGGAGGAAACTTTTGGGGGATAATAGAAACGTTCTGTATCTGGATGTGGTAAGGGATCCAATATATACCTCTGTCAAAGCTTCTCACACAGTACACCTAAAAGAAGTCGCATCACCACACATGAATTATATCTTCATGAACTTGATTTGGAGGAGGAGGAAGAGGAGGAGGAAGAAGAAGAAAGGGGTTGGAGGTGTAGCTCAGGTGGTAGAGTGTTTGCCCAGTATGCACAAAGCCCTGAGTTTGATCCCAACACCACATGAAAAAGGCATGGCGGTGCATGGCGGTGAATGGCGGTGCATGGCGGTGCATGGCGGTGCATGGCGGTGCATGCCTGTAATCCCAGCATTCAGGAGGTAGAAGTCTGAGTATTAAGAATTCAAAGTCATCTTGGGCTACAGGGCGAATATGAAGCCCACCTAGGCTACCCTGTCCAATAAACAAAACCCTGTAGCTCCTCAGTGAGCTCTCTTTGTACAGCACAGCACTTCAAAGGTCTGGATTAGTTGGTGACCTTTGAAAACAAGGATATTGAGAAGTCAGAGCGATGGCTCTTGCAGCCTCAAGCTCTCATGGGTATCTCTGAGCAGTAACCTCCCTGGAGAGGAAGGAGACTTTCTGTTGTGCCATGTGGCCGTGGCCTGATTCCTGAGGGTATTTCACTGACCTGCCACTCCACCTACCAGCTGCTTAAAGGGCAAAGGCTGGTTTGCTCTCCCCTGAGCCCCCACACAGTGAGAGCTTGGAATGCCCCAAGTGCTTGATAAACACTGCCCAACAATGCAACTCAATCCCACTTTCCCACAGCTGCAGTCACACTAACTCCCAACACCCAGGTGCTGACTGTTCCTTTGATTCTGAAATCCCCAAAGAGTCACCATCCATGGCAGCCATCCCATAACCTTGAATAAAGTGCCCTTCTGTGTGTTTAGAAATCGTCTCTCATATGTTGTCAAGCAACGAAAATGTTTTCGGGTCATTCCAACCATTCATTTTTGTTTAGAGAAGAGTAGAGTTGTTGTTTGTTTAAAAAGAGAAAGAGAGAAAGGAAAGCACAATACCAGCTTAAAGGTTAATGAAAATGAAAGGGGGGTGTGTGTGTTTACTTGGCTTGTTCCCAGGCCATATTCCAGTAATGTAAGACTCGGGCTAGGTCAGCTTCTGTGAGCTTCTCCAGTTTTCATCTGTACTTCAGAATCCGAGTTTCTATAGTGATGTTGATTTTAGGGGAGATGTGGGGCAGGAATGGGGAGCTACCTCCTGTCCCACATCAGTCTTAAATCACAGTTGCCCTGTTCCCAAGATCATCTTTAGCTGGTCAGGGAGGTGAAAGAATGGGAAAGCCTGAGCTATCCTGCAAGTGTCTTCAAAGTGCTAATAACTGGCATACGCAGCTAAAACTCAAAATGGATCTGTTTGGAGACTTACATTTGAAGGAAGAACCACCAGAGTTAGTATTTCATTGTCTTTAGCGCTAAAAAAGGAAAACACGATTTATGTAATTATCCACATTGTGTGTCTGGGGGAGGAGGGAGTCGTCTGCTTAGTTCGTCTATACCGAATCTCACCGTGTACCACAGGCTGGCCTCAGACTCTCCCTGTGTCAGACTCTCCAGTACCGGGATGACTGGCACGTGCACCTACACTTGGCTTTATATTTCCATCTTTACCCTCCACGAGCCCAACTCCACTATTACTCAGCTTTATAGAAAAGAGTTTGATGAAGCTGGTATGGTGGTGGTGACACACACCTGCAGTTCTGGAGCTCGGGAGCCTGAGGCTACGTAGAGAGCCCCTGTCTGAAATAAAGAAAAGAGTGGGGAAGTGGTGCTGTCTCAATTATCTCAATGTCCCTTCTCTCTGGAGCCCGCTGGAGGTTTTTGAACCCACTGAAGATTCCTGTCCCTGCCACTCTCAAGAATACCAAACACCTCCACATTTGCAAGCCGTGTTCATCGTGGTTAACCCAGATATCTTAGCAGCTGACAAGGACAAGCTGTTTCTTCTCTTCCCCTCCTACCCTTATACCCCAACATGTAATTCTACCAGCTCCATCTTCAAAACACGTTCACATTCTCACCTCCTTTCTCATCTCTTCACTCACAGCCTCCAACCTGACCTCCCTGCCTCCTTCCCAACCCACAATGACCAAAGCAATTCTTTCAGAGTTGACCACCTCACCCAGAAGAAAATACCATGTTCTCATCACAGCTAGCGAGTTTTCCTGATCTATCTATACATGGCTCCCTCTTCAACATCACTCCTTGCTACTTTCCTCTGGTTGGTCAGCCCAGCACCGGCCTCCCTGCTTTTCTTCAGCTACCTCAAGCCTTTCCCTCCACCTGGAAACTTCCCCCACATAGCCACTGTGCAGTCTCCACTCCCTCATCATCCAATATAAATAAGCACAGGTATGAAGGTACAAATTATTCTCTCCACAGAACTTACCTTTTTCTTTTTTAATCACTTGCTACTCAAATGGGATCTGTAGACTGCAATCATCAACATAATCTCTCAAGCCTTGTCCCAGATCAACCAAATCACAGCCTGAATTTTAACAGAATCTTCAAGTGATTTGTATCCTCAGTAAAGTCTGGAAAGCAGTGGACCACTTTCAAATAGCACATAAAATGGGTCCGGTTTGCATGCATTACCTAACCACAGGATACTGAGGTACTCAAAACACAGACGAATGAGTGGATGGATGAATGGGTAGATGGATGAATGAATGCATGCATGCATGAATGAAATGTAGAATCTATGGAATGGGGCTGCGACTTAGTAATGTGTACAAGGAGATTAGGAAAGGGCACAGAAGGCGTGCAGGATAAAATTATCTCCCTTTTGTGATGTGCTAAACTAGAAAACCCCAACATCAGCAAACCCCACTTACAAGTTACTGTGAGTTACTGAAATGAAATAATACTCTTAACATTTTACAGGATCAGTCAAACTGAAGGGAAAGCATGTAAGAAAGCTGAAATTTTGCTAGGCTCCTATTGCATGCTGGGCATCACAGTAATTGGGAAGCAGAGCTGAATGGAGAATAAATACATTGGCTGGAGGAGGGGTATGGAAGCCTCAGAGCAAGGCAGGGTGCGGAGTCCTCCTCCACCCTGTGTTCTGGGTACAAAGAACCTTTTACTTTCCCTTGGCTTGGAATGCCACCATCAACACTGACAACTACCCACCCTTCAAAGCCCCACCCTCAACTCTCCCTACATTCAACTGCAGTCTGGCTTTATTAGCTCTGCTCACATACTATTAGAGTTCAAGTCCCTCTTCATGAGAGACCCCAGCAAAACAGTAGCTCCTTACTCAAGTCCCTGTCCCCTGCCCCAGGACCCCACGTGGAAAAACCAACATGCAGCCAATTTCTGCCATTTTCATAAGAGCAGCAGGCACTCTGCGCGCCGTTACATGCCAATCACTGTTTTATGCTTTGGTGCATTTGCTCGGTCACCTAAACAGTGCAACCACCCAATTAGAGCTTTTATTACCCCCGTTTCACACCGGAGAAACAAAGGCCCCTAGAGGCCGAGGTTATGTTGCTCAACAGCCCACAAGGGGATGAGCACGTGACTGCACACAGCAGACACACTAAGGTAGGAAGGCTGGGACGTGAGGATTTGCTCTCTACCGTCATTGGAATCCAAATGACAGAAGAGAGTGGAGGGCGTCAGCTTTCAGAAACTTCTTTCCTGCAACAAAAGTGACTGCCTGCGAGCAAGGGTTCCGTGGGACAGAATTCGGAAAGGGTGTCTTCAAGAGAGCAGTAAGCATGACAGCAGACTTCCCTTTATGTGGGGAGAAGGTCTCCAGTTAAGGCAAAGGGACATGGAGTGTGGTGGCGGAAATCAGCGTGAAACACATTGCGAAGACCCTGCAACAAAAGTGCTAGGGATTGATGCAGTATTTTCTAAAGACAAGCCCATTTTTGTCCATTTTTTTTTTCAACCAAAGCAAATTTCTGATTTAGCTTGTTAAAAACCAAAAGAACACAATGACAGGCTCATAGGCAGTCAGGACTTCAAGCAGAATGTGATAGATCACTGGTTTGGCTTCTCAGGTAACTTAGCATCAGACACATGCTGCAGGGGTGAACAGCACAGGACTGCAGCTGCCCATCAGAGCAAGCTCCAGACAAGGCGGTAGGTGGAAAGTCAAAGGTCCACAGCAAGAGTCATCTATTCTCCTGCCTCCCTCCTGAAATGTCTTCTCCCACAAACCTCTGGAGATGTCCTGTTTGAGGCCTGGGCTTCTCCTAAGCTGGGAAGAAGCCAAAATCAGAGAACATACAAACTATAGGAGAAGGTCAGACTGGGTGCCTAGTCTGCCACCAAGAAGCCAGCCATGAAGTGGGATCATTAGTAAAACCACGGGACACTGCAGAGCTCAGAGGCAGACAGTAGATCCACAGGTGGCTTTGTCCATGGAAAACCGAGGATCAAGGGTGACTGCAGAAAAGGCACTCCAAAAGCACAGAGAAACCAAGTCTAATGAGAAGGGAGAAGATATAGGGCCTCGGAGAACAACAACCAACTTAATGACATTCCCCATCATTCTAATCATTATCTGTTCTAGGCTTATATCCTCACTCCCAGGACAATGCAAGGGAAAAAAAGGAAAAGTCCCAGGTCCCGGACTAAGATTAGAAGATGGAGATGAGACATCCCCTAGATGAGGTTCTAGCTGACTGAAAGACGAGCCAAGCAAAGTCTCAGGGGCTGAGAAGGAGCCAAGTATGGAGATCAGATATACAAAACCCTGTCAGAGAAAATCAGCTGACATGGGGCTGAGGAGGGCAACACAGGAAAGCCAGATTTCACATATCTCAGATGGGTGAACAGTTTTCACTCTGCACCCAAAAGAACAACATCCAAAAGTGAAGGGCTCTCAGATGGTTGACAAAACTAACAAAGATTAGATGCTTGTTAACCAAAAACTGTAATTCTAAGCCAGAGATCACTAAGGGACCTCCATATGTTTTCCTCGTGGCTTCTCTCTCAGTATAGCACAATGTAGATAAAACCAGGGGACCGGATTCCCTGGAAGGTTAACTGCTGAACCATGAGACTCACAACAGCAATTCCTTCACAGTCACCTGACACTCAGACCCCTCGTGTCAGTGACTTCCAAGTGAACCAAAGGAAAGTGGCTTTAAATTAAACATCTACATAGATATAGCCAACTAGCATGCTTATTTAAAACTGTTGTAAGCTCCTTCAAAACTGAGAATTTCAATCTTAAGTGCAGAAAGGACACACGGGGGGGGGGGGGGGGATTCGGTGTCCTCCTTGGTTCTCACTAAAAGCCGCAATACTACAGAAACCAATTACCTGAAGTGAGAGTTTTGTGTTTGATAAACTGAATGTGTCTATTCAGATTTCCAGATTCCACCACAAACACAAAAGCTCGCCCCTCACAGGCGCCATACCAATCATTCTTATTTCAAAGACCACTGCTGACAGCGCAGTGTAAGTTTCGAAGCACTTTGGCAGAAAAATTCCACCCAAATAGTTACAATAGATCCACAAAATTGTGGATTTTGGAATTACACAAATCTGCTTCTGAAGGATCGTTGGAAGTCTGAGCGCCGAGCGTGATTGTTTTTAAACAAGCCTCTTGCAAATAATAGGTTATACACTTGATCAATGCCTGAACCTTTTGCAAGATGCAATCAATTATTTTAAGTACCTCATTCCCAAAAGGGGGGGCGGGGGGCGGTGGCGAGACCTGTTAAGAGCAAAGGGGAAAAAATGCTATTTCGGAAGTCAGCATAGGAATTGCTTCAAACTCTCAGGTCATTCCTTGTAGTTAAGACATGAATACTAGCAACAGGAAGCCCAAAACAGTGAACGGCTCTAAACAGGTCCCTTTTAGGCTGTCCTAACCACACCATGTCTAGCTAAACGAAACGTGGTTGTGGGACCACCAGGAAGCATTTGCAACTTCTCCAGAAAAAGAAAGATAAGAACCTGCCTCTTTCTTCTCCGCCCACGATGCCTTCCCGGAGACAGATTTCTGACAGTTCGCCCGCTGTGGCAACTGCTAAGGGCAGAGAAAAACCAGCGGTGCTGCAAAGGACCCCACCACCACCACCACCACCAACCCCACCACCCTGTTAACTGCTCCGGACCCTGCTCGGAGCCGCCGCCAAGCGCTTACCCGAGTCGGCCCAGCTGTGCCCGGGAAGGGCGGCCAGCAGCAAGAGTCCCAGCAGCAGCGGTCGCAGCGGCGGCGCATCGTGGGACCCGCGGGCCCCGGAGATCCTCACGCCCTGGCAGCGCACGGCGATCCCGCCCGTCCCGCAGAGTCCTCGCTTCCCGGGCCGGTTTCTGGGCTCCCTCGCCTCCGGCCCAGCTTCGCCCGGGCCCTGGGGCTTCGCCTCCTGCGGAGCCATAGGGACCGTTCACACATCCAGGCCGCTGCCTCGCTCCACACTGTGCCGGGGAGCCCAGCCCTCGGCGCACTGCTCCTCACCGGGCATCTCCGGCCATGGCCCAGGAGCCGGAGGGAGGCGGGAGGCGAGAGCTGCTCGCTCGTCCTTCCTCGGCCCGGGGCGGGCTCGACGGAGCCGCGGCTTCAAGCGCGCAGGGACCCGGGCCGCATGGAGTTGCCACGGTGCGGCGAGGGTGGGACGGGCGGCGCCCGGGTCCCCTCCCTGGGGCCGGATGCTGCACCCGGAGAGCGAGGCTGCGAGACGCGGAAGCCCGCAGCCCTGGCTCGCGCAGCCTGCCGCCCGCCGCCGCCCCTGCGCCGGGGTCTCTGTCCCCGCCGGTTCGCTTCGCTTGATCGTTGAGCTCCGGCTCCGGCCGCGAGTGCTACTGCAGCTCAGAGCGGCGTCTCATTGACAAAGAAAGCACGTAGCACCGGAGCGGGCGAGGGAGGAGAGGCAGGAGCGCGCGCGCGCATCCCCGCGCAGAGCCACCGCGCGCCCCCCGCTCCCGCGCGGGGCTCGATCCCTGCCCTGCACCGGCGAGGTCCTCGTTGAGGGGGGCTTCCCTCCGCCCAGTGTCCCCTGAAAGGTTGGCGGGGATAGTCCTCTGACCCGGGAAGGGACAAGTCAAGATCACGGTCAACGTACTGAGGACTGCATCTTGGAAATGCTGATGATGAGCGGGAGAGCTTTGTGCAGGTTGTTCACTACTTCTCTGAGGGGCTGGCAGACACCTGCCTGCCAGATTTACCCCTGAAGAACTGAAGCTGTTGTGGACTATTTGCAGTGAAACGCTGGAGTATATAAAACACATTATAAATATTTGTTACGGCCATAGCACAGGAGAGGCAGTTGCACTGGGCTTTGGGACAACTACAGGCGTTTCCAAAAAGTCTCCCCCAAATAGGAGAGTCATTCCCTATTGGGGCAAACGGGCAGTCAGCTGAATTGTACTTCTGCTCTTACCCTTGTTCTGCTTTCGTGCCCTTGGGCAGGCTACCTAGTTCGCAGATGCTCCAAACACCTTCAGTCAGTGAGTTATTTGCCCAGCATCCATAGCTTACCAGCTACTGTGTTAGGCACTAGGCATATAAGCGGTGGGAGAAAAACATTCACAGTGATCTGGTGAAACTTATCTGTTCATCCGACAGTATTCATTCATCCAAAACTGCCTGTTATATGCCAGGCCCTATTCCAGACACTTGGACAACAGCCACAAACAGAATCCCTATGGGCAGTAAATTGATTACTAGACAATGCTAAAAAGCCTCAGAGAAAAGGTAAGGTAAAAGGATGGAACGCGGGAATGGGGTGTTGCCGCATTAAACAGGATGGAGGCTTCGATGTGAAGGTGACATTTGAGAGAAGACCAGAAGGCAGTCAAGGGATGAGCCAAGCTGAAGGAGCATTCTAAATAAGCAATCCATAAGGACAAAACCCTGAGGCTGGCCTGGCCTGGTGAGTGCAAGGCACAGGGAGCTGAAGGATGCTGAGAAAGCTGGAAGCCAGTCTCCCCACCAACCTCTCCTCTTCTCTCCCTGTCTCCTTCTCTCTCTCTCTCTCTCTCTCTCTCTCTCTCTCTCTCTCTCATCCCTCTCCCCCCCCCACACACACACAGCATAGCCTGCTGGCCCGCGGCTCTGGAGAAGTGTTTCTGCTCCCTCCCCAGTGTCCTAGGATAGCAGAATATGCATTTTCACACGTAAACTTTTCAGAGGACCAGACATGCCCTTCTGTCTTACCATGCACTTTGGATTTGTTGAGATGTAGTACAGGTTGAGCACTCCTAATCTTAAAATCTGAAGGCCTCAGAAATGTGAAACACATTAGTGCCATATTAGCACACAAAAAGTTCCAGGGCTGGTGAGATGGTTCATGAAGCAAAGGCACCTGCCACCAGGCCTGACTGACCTGAGTTTGACCCCTGGGACCAACCTGCATGATAAGAGAGAAACCAACTGCTGTGAGTGGTCCTCTGATGGGTCTGCGCATACTCAATAAAGTAATGAAGTGCTGGTTCAGTGTGGTCTTTCGTGGGTACAGGGGATCCTCAAGGTGGCAAGTGGCTCGGAGTCACTGCCCCAAGAAACAGACTCTGGGGAAATGCCCTCACGGTGAAAATCCACTTTATTTCTAAAGAAGCAGGGCTTTTATAGAGGAAGAAGGGTGTTGCTAAGGGAGAGGTCCAATCGCTTTGGTCTATGGTTACTAGACACTTCACTCAGCCTACCTGGAGCTTGCTAAGCAGCGGGGGATGGGTAAGGTCAGGAAAGGCCCAACCATCTTTGGGCATGTATGCTTAAGCTCTTAGCCTATCTGTTTCGCTGATGTTGGTGAACAAGGTTTCTGTAAAGACAGGGGAAGTGGGCACTGCTCTAACGGGGCTTTTCCAATCTTGGGACTCAACCGGTGTGCCAGGATCTGCTGTTTTAAAGGCCACAAGATGTATGGCGGGCCCAAGGGCACTGGTCTAGTGCAGGTGTGGATGCCTGACTCTCTCTCCCGCCATCAGGATCCAGTTGTCACCAACAATTCAGATTTTGGAACACGAACTCTAATGATTTCAAATTTTCAGATTAGAGAAGTTTAACTAATAAAGTTTATACAAATATCCCCAGATCCAGACAGCTCTGAAATGTGCAGCATTTCTGGTCCTAAAGCATTCTGGATAAGGCTTATTCACCTCTCCCTGCTCAGGTTGTGATTTGCCCTTGCTCTTTGGTTAAATTAATTTTAGTTTGGGGTTGTTTTAAGAAACTTACGGTCCTTCTCAAATGATAAGAGTCATTTTGAGGCGCAATGAGAAAGCTCATTCATGGGGGTTATTCAACCTTGCAAGGCCTCAGGAATGGCAAGTGGTGATCCCAGAGACAAGGAATTAGGGGCTGGGATGATGGCAGGCAGTGTAGGCCAGGTCTGACTGACAGATACAGAGATCAAGTGTGGCCCAGCAAGGGGAGGGAGGGGGGCAGGAAGACTCAGGCTTCCAATAGTGATGGCGCTTCCACACCTACAACTCATGGAGAAATAGGGCAGGAGGAGGGAGGGACATTCAAGCCTGTTCATGGAAGATTCTAGATACACCTGGGCTTTTCCTTAAACAGAGGAAGAGAAAGATAAGGTGATTCACCCTCAGAAGCACCAACCCGGAACACGACTATGTATTAAGGACACAAAGGTGGGTGTGATAAGGGGGAACTTGAACCTTTCCAGCCACATCTGCAGCCAGCTGTGATATGGGTTGGACTAAGGCAGGATGGACAGAGTTGCTGGCTCAAGACATAAAAGATCCAAGTAGAGAAAGGGCAGCACATAAAACAGGTGCAAGACTCAGCTACGGCCATCTTCTCCATGACAGGAGAGGAAACATTGGGGCTACTGCCAGCGGGCGGAGACATTCATATTCTGTCTTGTTAATGGGATTTTCCCTTTGCTATTTCTTGCCATACTTAGACATGACAGACAGAATTGCTTTTCGGTTTCTGGTTGTTAGGTTGAGTGACTCTGTCCTCCAACAGGCTGGACTTGAAACCAGACATCATTCTGTCTCTCAAGAAGCTCACAGTCCAGTAAGGAAAGCAGGTACACAGAGACCACTTTGGAACAAGGCAAGCATGTAACAAAGATGTGAGGATCACCCATCCCCATGGAAACAGGGGTCTGAGCAGATCACCTATCCCCCATGGGAACATGGGCTTTTCTGCCTGCAATAGGGAGAAAGATGAATTGTGCCTAAAGTTGAAGTTTGCCAGGCAGCGAATGGCCACGTAGGAAGTCATAAAAGATTGTAGCATCATGATCGGAACAGGAAGATGTCTAGAGAGGGCAGCACAGTGGGCTCTTAGGGAAGGGGATGCCCTGCTTCAGGGAATGGGAACCACAGTGGAGGCAGATGTTAACAGCCTGAGGTGCTGGGCTCCAGAGTTTATTCCTTAGCCAGTAAAGGGAGGCCTGTTTCTTCGGGAACAGGAATCTTGATGAGGCTTTCAGGCAAATGGGAAGGATGGGACAGGGCCTTATTACATAGCCCAGGCTGACTTGGAACACGCTGTGTAAAGTAAGTAACCTAGACTGGCCTCAAACTCATAGCAATTCTCCTGCCTCAGTTTCTAGAGTACTAGAACTACAGATATGAGTTACCATGGGATTTTGTTTAGATTTTTGATTGATGAGTCCTTGTTTGGTGAATAGACAAACAGTTGCGTAGAGTTAAATTTAAGATCTGCCCTCCACTAGCTATACAACTGAGAAAAATCATGCCTCTGTAAACCTCTTCTATAAAACTAAAATGATCCAAGTAACTCCCGCATGGGATTGTTTTGAGGATTGAGTTGATACATGTCAACCATTTAGATGTGCACTTGACACACAGTAAGTGATCCATCAGTCTTATTATATATTATATGATAATCAAAACCCTCTTAAACCATGAACGCTTGTATTCATTTCAGTGTTCCTAAATGAGGCTTTGGGACTTCATTGTATGTTGAGTCTATTGTTTAAAGAGTCAAGTGTTTTTCCAAGAAGCTTTGCTTTTTTATATAAATTTTTATTTAATTTTATTTTATGTGCATTGATGTGATGGTGTCAGATCACCTGGAACTGGAGTTACAATTTGAGCCCCGTGTAGATGCTGGAAATTGAACTCAGGACCTCTAGAAGAGTAGTTAGTACTCCAAACCACTGAGCCATCTCTCCAGCTCCAAGAAGCTTTTCAATAGGTGGGCAGAAGACCCCGTCTCTCAGCAGTGATTTTAGGCAGTGGGCTGAATTTTCTGCCATCACTCGGGAGTGCACATGTCTAGGCCTCTTTTTGCAACAAGCAGCTGTTGCTCCCCAAGTCATAATTTCACACCAGCATGCCTTCCAATTTTATATGCAACTCCTTCTTTCCTGTAGCCAGGAGAGTTCTAAGTTCTAGTGTCTGCAATGAGCTAAGCCCTGTCCCCACCATCACCGAGCTCAGCACTGACGGTCCAATGGGGCAGATGAGTAACCACACAACACTGCCCCTGCTCAGGGCAGGTGGCAGATGCTGGGAAGATCATGGAAAGCAGAGTTCTGGGAGCAGAGGCTGGACAGGTGAGTAAAGGCCTTACCCTGTAATGGGCAACTAAAGCCTGTCCTTATAAGCACGGTGCCCCTTGGGGCCATGAGGTTTCAAATAACTCATAGAGTCCTCGCTTTTAATAATGAAAAGGAGGCTGGAGAGAAGCATAAGCAGTTAAGAGCACTGGCTGCTCTTGCAGATGCCCTGGGTTTGGTTCCCAGCATCCACACTGACAGCTCACAACCATCTGCAATCCCCAGTTCTAGGGGATCTGATACCTTCTGGCCTCCAGAGGAACCCAGAACACAAAATGTAACCATACACACATGCAGGAAAACATCTATATGCATAAAATAGAAGAAAAAAAATTGTTGTTTAAATGGAAAGGATTTTTTTTATTCTTTTAACATGTCACAGTTTTTACAGAGGCCATGAGATCCAAGACCCGAGGCACCACAAGGTTGTCAGGCCCAGGTCGCCCACTTTCTCTGAGAAGGGAAGGAATTTAGAATAAAATTTTATAAGTGGTTTCTCTTGCTTCTTATACATCTGAGAAAATACTAACTATCCCTGGGAAGGTGCATTTCAGGGCCCTTCCTACATCTCACTGCCCTGGACTTGAGAAAAGTGTTAATAGAGCTATGTGAGTTGATATAGCCTTGTAGAAAGAACCGCCTGGGAGAGTTGAATTGGCAATGCTGGAGGGCAGTGGGGAGCTGGGAGAGTTCCAAGCAGAGTTATGGGAGACCCTGTAGAATTGACGGAGGGAGTGTGAGGCAGAGGAGGCTGCTGCAGAAATGTAGGCCATTCTGGTTTCTCTTTTCTCTAAAAAGAGCTTCCCGGGTTTCAGCCTCAAGGCTTGAGATGGCAGGCAGGCCCAGCAATACCCTGGTAACGCCCACCAGGAGCAGCTGCCTGCCCTTAGGTGGGTGGGGCTCAATTTAGTCCTCACAGAGGGCCCCCACACAGGGCCCCCACGGAAGCCTAGCAACTTGGTGTTTGTTGACTTGAACTTCGGGTTGATAGCATTTCCACTCCCCCAGGTTCTAGCTAATTATCCTCCAAGTCCTCCAGTGGGAGGAAGCAGTATATTCTTTCCTTTAAGTCACCAAGGGCCATTTTGTCTTGATATTTCTGATGCCTCTGGGATTCTCCAGTCAGAGCAGGGATGTGGTCACCTCCCTATTCCCCCTGACACTATGAGGCTAGCTAAATTTTACCATACTCCCTGGTGGTTTTATATGTGTGGATGTGTATGTGCGTGTGTGTGTGTGGTTTTTGTTTATTTGTTTCTTTTTCAAGCCTTGTGGGGTAAGGACTAGGACTGGCCATGGGAAATGTTAGTGATTTACAGCTAGCTTCAAGCTCTAACTCCATCACCTCATAACTCTGTTTCAGTACCCCTTCCAGGCATCCAGAGACACCCAAGATGTCCAAGTGTCTACCCAAGGTGTCACGGTATCTACCCAAGACAAAGCATATGTCACAAATATTTCCACTTAAATATTTACAGCACCATTATTCATAATAGCTGTAAGAGGACACTACCTTAAAGTCTATCAGTTGGTGAAAAGATAAACAAGTGACAAAGAGAATATTCTTCCCCAGTAAGGAAGAACAAGAGAATACTGTTATGTGCCACCCCACTGAGAAACCCTGAGGACACTGTGCCGAATGAAAGAACTCAAATTGCAGAGGCTACGTAGTCTTTCATTTATATGAAGTGCCCAGAAAAGGCAAGTCCAAAGAGATCAAGAGTAGATTCCTGGCACCAAGGGATTAAAAATGCTAAGTGGCAAAATGGCACAAAGTCTCTTTCTAGAGTGATAGAAATACTCTCAAATGTGGTACAGGTTACATCATTCTGTAAGAAAACTAAAATTCATGTTATGTAAATCCTATTGGAGCTACACTGGGAATTGAACCCAGGGTCTCACAGGTACTATAGAAGGGCTCTACCATGGAGTTGCATCCCAGCCTCATAAACCATGTCTTAATAAAGCCGTTCTAAAACAAAGCTGGACTTGGCACAAGAGGCTTGATAACTCTTAGGTACTGTCACATAAATTCTTTCTTGAGCACATAAAAAGGAAAAAGACTTTGTACTTAAATTTTCATCTTAAAGTACTATCTTTTTTTTTTGAAAGGTCATTAAGGAGTACATTATAAAAATGCACACATATCCTAACAAGGATATTATCACATCAGCAGTAAATGTCATTACCTGAAACAACCAGTGCTCCCTCTCACTTGCCAAAACATGTCTGTTTTATAAGGAGATCTGATTAATGCATCTGGGACTAGAGGAATCTGGCATCCATTTAGAAGCAACAGGCACAATCGTAATACCATTCCTCATTCTAGAGTGCCAGTTAAGGGTCTGTCAGTAGATGCTTTTTGTATACTAACCCAACCACGTCCATCATTTCTTCACGATGGCTGCTTGAGTCACCATTTTGATCTTCAGTCCATTCATGAAGCAAACCTGGATTGTCTCTCATATGTCCAGCATGATATTCTAAGGCATTGTGAAGACGAGTTAGGCAAAAATGCATATCCTCGGGGGTCCCGGAACACAGCAAGGGAGGAATGAAATTATCAAGCAATTACTTATGCTACAGGTGAAATGGCACATGGAGTTTGATCTCTTCCGGTATAGGGTGTGTCTTACAAAGGACACTGGAGATGAGCCTTGGCAAGCAGACAAGATGATGGCAAAAAAGAGGGCATCTCTACCATGCAAAGATGCAGAAGTACGAATCCATCAGTTGCTAATGTAGCTGCTGTATACAAGGAACCACGAGTCTTATTGAGAGGGGCACATATCACAGGGAAGCTGGTGACCGCCTTGAAGTTGGACGGTAACTGGACAGAGACTGGTCGATACTTGAGGCTGATTTTGATAGAGCTCTCTTTTGGCCTACACTGTATGAGTATATTACCTCCTCCGCTGCTCCAAACTTCTTGTCATCGCCACTGTCTCTAAATGGATGAAAACTGAATCCCAGAAAGATCACTTGGCAGGTTAATGAGGAGGCACAGGTAGATTAGGAAACAGGAAGTGAGCCACATGACATGAGTTCTCAGGTCTGAGCCAAGGCAGGACGCTGAGGATGGAGGAGAAAGGACAGCCACAACTAATGACACTAAGTGGAGGGGAAAGAAAGGGAGGAGAGAGTCAAGGAGCTGTATACCTGAGAATGGGGAGTGGGGGAGCGAAAGCCTTAAGAGGGAACCTGAATAGAGACATCTGCTGAGTGTACTCAAGTGTTCTAAGCAGGGGACACAGGGTGCTGCCTAGAACCTGTTTCTAACCAACTCCATGTGACACCAATGCTGACTGATAAACCACACACTTGAGTAACACAGGACTTACGTGCTTTAGCATAACCAAACAATCTTTCAAATGAAGTTCCTGGACTTTAGCAGTTTTTGAGAAGCTATTTCTGCCTCCTCGCAAAAACCAAACTTGGGGGTAGTTTCTTCTCTCTCTCTGTAGGACAATGCAGTTCCCCGCAATGACTGTGTGACACGCACTGCTGGTCTTCCCTCTCCATGTCTGTTGTTTTTAGCTAATGTCACAGGTACGTCACAGAAGCCATTGTGCACAGTTCCACTCCTAAGAACAATGTGAAAGTGCTCGCTTCGGCAGCACGTGCACTAAAATTGGAATGGAGATTAGCACAGCCCTGCACAAGGATTACATGCAAATTCCTGAAGCGTTCCATTTTCAAAGTTTGTATTTCTTATCTGGGAAGATTTTACCAGGACCCAAAAGACAGAGATTTCACATTTTTAGCAGCCACTATTGAAGAAGAGGTTACAAAGATCTGCCATGAAACAAGAGGCAGAGAGAATCAGTTGTGGTACTACAGCGGGGTCACAGATGATGCAGCCACAAGATCACCAATGAGGTGTCAAAGCCCCCGGCTCACCACATCCCTGTGGAGAAGATCCGTGAGAAGCTCGAGACAGCCAGATCTGTGAGCTAAAATATGACAAGCACAGTGGAACGGAAGAAGCTCCGTGTGAAAGAGCTGAAGAAGATCCTGGATGCCTGGGAGATGTGCAAGGGTTGTGCAGAAAAGTCTGACTATATGTTAGATAAGTAAACTGATGCCTAATATGCACCCCAAGACTAATTTGTAGTCTGCCCGATCCCTGCTGCACCTGAGGGGGATGGGGGGAGGGGAAATAGCTCACTTGTCTCGTCCCCAAAACAACTTTGTTGCGATTTATTATTTTTTTTTAAGCAGGCTTCCAACAATGAGATGTGAAGCCTGGAGCTTTCCTAATGATGATGTTGGTTCTGTGGTCCACCACCACCACCACCACCACCACCACCACCACCAAGGGGGATGAAATTTACTTCTTTCTTTTGCTGGTTTACTCTAAGACTTTAAAGTTTGAGATTTTTTAATAAGAAAAATTCTAAAAATAAAATTAAAATTAAAAAAAGAACAATGTTAAAGCTGTATGCACACCTTTAATCCCTGCACGAGGGAGACAGAGGCAGGCGGATCTCTGAAACCATCCAGTTCTACACAGGAGGTTCTAGGCCAGACAGAGCTACATAGTGAGACCCAGTCTAAGGAAGGAAGAGAGGGAGAGAGGGAGGAAAAAAGGAGAGGGAGGGAGGGAGGGAAGAAGGAGAGGGAGGGAGGGAGGAAGGGCCCACCATATCAAGGTCCAGCTCTGTACCTTCTCCCTCTTCCACGGGGAAGCATGTCCAACTTTCCGAACTCCTTCAGCCAGGGTCCTGCAGCCGTACACAAATCTGTAGCCATCAGCAGAGTTGCCCCAAAGAAGGAATAAAAATGAACTACTAAGACTACTGTTTTCAGCTCCTGAAACTCTGGTGGTCATTTGTTACCACAGTACAATCAGCCAAGCAGACTAATTAGTGAAAGAACAGACACAGTGTAGTCAAAATGTTTTAATGAAAAGTTACTGAATTGTCAAACATTCTTTCTGTGGAAAAGATGGAGCTACAAAAAGGCTGTGGCATTATTAGATTGTTGGTTGAGTGTTATGAGGAGAGCTTAAAGAATGTCAACCCCTGGCTCGATAGCTCTGGCTGCAGCATCCTTTCTGTGAGTTGGAGTCCCAGCCCTGCTTCCTAACTTGAGTCAGGGACATCAGTAGGAAGTGCTGAATGCTTTATGAGTTTCTGTAGAGATGGGCTCGTACCAGCTTGTGAGCGCTGAATACTAAATTTTCAGGAATTTTGTGAGCTACTTGTTAAACACGGTCATTATTTTTAAATTGAATTACAAAAGTTACAATTAAAGGCCATTAAAAATCTATTGTTGACACAGACAGTGCTCACATTCTATGGTTCCAACGTGTATGGTTTCATTTACCACCATTTAGTTAAATAACACTAATTTGCCTGTAACACAGATTCATTTGTAGTTGTCACAGGATAATAAGTATCAGTGGCTATATAAGTAAACTTTGCTGACCCTTTAGTCTACGAATCTCGAATACACATGCCTCATGAACAGTGGCCACTCACACAGTCTTTCAAACTGTCAGTGACTAATCATTGCTCATCGTCTTTCAGTTTAGGCAGAAATCTACGTGTGTGGTTGGGTTACCTTTTGGTCTTCCAGAGTAATAAGCCTACATAACATTTTGCAAAAATAGATACTGAGGAGTTAGGGAGGTAGCTCAGTGGTAACAGTACTTGGTGTGAAAGCTAGAGGATATGAGTTCAGATCTAGCAACTATGTAAAAGCTGGGCAAAGTTGTATGTACCTACAATTCCAGAACTAGGGGTGGAGTGGCGGGTGGGCCAAGGAGGAGTCAAAATGTTTCAGGATCAGTGAGAAACCTTACCTACAAAAGGTGGAGGGCGAGTGGGGAAGACACCTGATATCCTCTTCTGGCCTCTGCAAAAGGGCCTGTGCATATCCACACATACACGTGCACACCTGCACACAGGTAGGTACACACACACACACACACGGATTCCAAAGAGAATTGTCTAGCAAAGATAAAAGGCAGCACATAAATGACATTAATGACAGAAATAACAGCAAAGTGGCAATGACAGACTGCAAGGTAAACTAACTCAGAGGCCTAGCAGCTGATTGTGGAGATGCTGACACAAGCGCTGTTCTGATTATTTAGATAAATCTGGGGGGCTCGGGAAGAACAAACTTTATCAACATCTATGAGCAAAGTGGTTCTGACAAAAACATGAAGAGGTCTTAGGGAGGATGAGATACTGAAGAAATTCACGTTAAAGAACTCCCAGTCACAATAACCAAAGCACTAGGAACGAAACACAGGACACTCATCCAGACTTAGTCAAGAGTGTAACAACTTGCCAAGGAATAGAAAAGGCGTTGCATAATGGAGGAGGGTTATAAGGTAAACCACTCAATGCGGTAATGCTTCACATTATACTACATGAGCTTCGCTTTACTGTAGTTTCATTTCTCAACACTTCAACCACGATAGGAGACTTTGTAAAACCTTCACACAAAAGCTTAAAGGTCATTAAACAATTGTAATCTTCTTCCACTGATTACAACTTTGCAAGGAATGTTTGCACTCACCACTTTCTACTTTCTAATTGTGCTACACGTTCTGTTATTCCCATGCCCAAAGTTGTCTGTTAGATTAACAAAGTGTTGGAAAACTTGGCATATGCTTATAATTCCAACCCTTGGAAGGCTGAAGTAGGAGGAATACGGACCATTCCCAGACCAGTCTAGGCTACACAACAAGAACTTAACTCAGGTAGGTAGGCAGGTAGATAGATGATGGGTAGATGAATGGATGGATGGATGGATGGATGGATGGATAGAGACATAAAGACAGACACACAGATAGGTAATTATAGATGACAGGAAAAAGTGTTGGAGAAACCATTAATGCAAATTACATTTAGGTCTCATTAGTAGCTGTACACTGTGAACAGAAAAAATGAGGAAGGCATGTTAATACTTGGCAACCATCATCAGATAGAACAAAGAATTCACTCATGTCACTTACGAATGAGATGTTTCACTTTTGCCTTACATGTGGAGAGAGGATCACACACACTCATGCCCTAATATACCTGTTCACAACATTTCAATCAGATCTGTTGAAGCAGATAGCAATAAAGTATAAGCCTGAATTGTTTTTTGTTTGTTTGTTTTGGGTTGTTTTTTTTTTTTTTGTATTTTGTTTGGTCAAATCATGGCTGAATTACAGTCTTAAGCTACATACACACACATGAGTTTGACGAAATGCAACGAATATCTTTTGATTCTATCCTATGAGAACCAATATGGAATTTATGAATTCCAAATGTTTGTTATCTTTCCTAGTGGACGAGTAAACATTTACTCGACAGAAGACGTAGTCAGGAAATATGTCTAAAGGGGTAAAACTATAAAACTGCTTTCCCTCCCTGTTATTATGAATCGACTGCAGAGTATCACTGAGCCTTTTCATCCTCTTTAGTAAAAAGTAAAAGGAGTGATGGTGAAAGGGGATACTCTGGGTTTTAATAAGTGACTCTTCCCTCCTTCCAAAGCTGCCAAATCCTAGGTCTTATTTCCTTTGCTGAAGACAAAATAATCTATGTATTTCTGGTTCTGTGGTGGGTCTATATGCTGGCAGAGGGATGCACAAGCACACGGATGTCTTGGAGTACTGTCACTTTTTAAGACTACATTTGTAAAAGTGAAAACTCCTTACATTGTGTTGTAATGTACGGGACACAAGACACACAGTCTTTAGTTTTGCTTTGTTGTTGTAGACACGATAGAACAAACTTTTAGATAACACTTCCTCCCCCTGCTGGCGAGTATGTAGCATTGCACTATATTAAACAGAATGCCCAACCATCAAACTGGATGTTCAGACCAAGGCAGGACTGATGCTACTTGCCTGGTGTATGTTATACATTTTTAAAGTATGTTTTAAATCCGTTGCCAACATTTGTCTTACTGAAAAACTGGAAATCATTGTCCACAGGATCTTCAGTGCCCAGTGTGCTTGCTGATCCTCCCATGGAGAGTTTACTCCCCATGCTGCTATCTCTCTGCTGGATTCATTTCCCTCCTGTCATCTGCCTGGTCTGCTCAGTCACTGTTGTCCTTTCACCTAACAGAGCAAACTGAAGCCCAAACTTGCTCAAAATCATACCCGATAATCAAAATGGCGAGAGAGACAAAATGTAGGCCTCCAAATTCCATTCAACAGATAATTATTAAATTTACTCCTTTTAAAAAGTTTTCCTGCCCAGTGGTGGTGGCCCACACTTTTAATCCCAGCACTTGGGAGGCAGAAGCAGGCGGATCTCTGTGAATTCGAGGCCAGCCTGGTCTACAGAGTGAGTTCCAGGGCAGCCAGAGTTACAACAGAGAAACCCTGTCTTGAAAAACAAAAACAAAACAAAAAACAAACAAACAAAACTAGACTGGGTTGTGTTTGACCACCTAAAATCCTGTCATAGCTTGTCGGTGTTTGGAATTAAGTTTACACCCCTTTCTTTGGCAGAAGGCTGCATGTCTACCCCACAATGGCACTCCTATCTCTTCCCACCCACCCACGCACTGAGCTCTGACTGTCTGGCCACTTTCCTTTTTTGCTCACATTAACAGCTCCTGTTTAAGCTTTTGTGCTGTTTTCTCCCTTGTGGGGCTATCATTCTATTCACCTCCAATGCCACCTTGCTGGGCACTGACATGTTTGGGCTTCTCCCCACCATGATACGGTATGGCAATGGGCCTTCTTTGTCCGACAAATGCCCAGTACTTGGAACACAGATTTTATGTTAACTATTTTGAACAACTCATGGCAGACTTATAATGTGCTAGGCAAGGTAAGTGGGTACTGGTTTAAGACATTACCGTTCTGGTACACTTTATCCCCTTCAGATACCACTTCTATAGTCTTAGATCCACTTAAATAGCTCAGTACTCCTTGGTATTCCCTCAAGTTGATACTTTCAGGCAAATTACAAACTCTAGATGTCACTTAATTGTAGGACCAGTGCTTGAGCCTTAGTGATTGTTTGTTGTTGGTGGTGGTTTTTTTTAAGAACCCAACCTCATAACGATGACTAAAGCAAAAGGAGAGTGTCTGTAAGGTTATAAGACAACTAGAATGCTCACATACTGCAAGTGTAAACTAATTCCAGTATTCTGGAATACCACTGGGTAGTGTCTAAAGAAGTGATGTATGTATACCCCTTATGACTTGCCAATTCTATACCTGCATGTACACTGCACACACGTGTTCTCCAAAAGGTGGACATTATTCACAGCAACACCTTCCAAACTTCTGCAAATGACCGTCAACGAAACTGGTATATTCACACAAAAGAATATTATAGAGCCGTGAATATAAATGTAATTATATATAATTTGGAATACTCTCATGAACAAAATGTTGAAAGAAGCAAACACTAAAATTCATCTATTTTATACTTCAATTGAAAGCTTATGAAGAGAGAAATACGTATTCACTGGTAAGTTTAGCTTAGCTCTAGATCTGATTCCAAGTTCAAAACAAAAGTCCCTAATCCCTGCTCTGCTATAATGAAGTGCTTTCCCACACGCCTGCCTACAGATCTATGTCCACAGTTAAGAATTTGAGAATGGGGTAGCATTTGAGAACATTAACTGAAGCTGGCTCAGAGCAACCACGTTCTTTCAAAGTCTCATGTTACACTTTTCAAGAATCCATGTAACTTCCCTATTCTCCATCCATGAATAGCAAACCAAAATACTTCCCTCAAAAATATTTGAGAAAAATCAAATTTTCAAGAAAAAAAATGGGCCATGGTAATGTTGTGGTTTCAGGTATTTCCGGCACACCGTGCCAGTATGAAAAGCAAGGTAGAAAGCTGACTAGCTGTGGTAAACCTGGCTCTATAACAGTCAGACTTTGGGCAAGTTATGTAAACATGTTGTACTATGTCCTCATTTATCTAACAAAAGCTATCACAAGGTGGCCCTGTGCATCACATGAAATGTCAATAATGAGGTAACTTAGTAATGCCAACCTTTCCCGTCTCTGCCCTTAAGAAGTACTGGAATGGAAAAAAAGTCAGCAAGCTGTTTGCTGCAATATATATATTTTAATTCAAAGTGAATCAACAGTAATACACCATAAATTCTTATTTTGACACTCACCAAAATAGTCACCTGGAAAACCCGCTTTTTGTGACAAAGTACAGAAGGCTTGGTCACATTAAATCACTGAGAACTAGAGAGAAATACTATCGCAAACTGTAATAGACATTACATCCATAAAAATTTTCCCAGTCCTTATTGTAATATTGCACAGTGCAATTGCTACATGGCAAACTAGTGTAGCACAGAAGTAAAAGCAAAAACAAACCAAAGAAAGAAAGCCACAAGAGTGAAACTGTTCAACAGTCAACAGTTCAAACTAAGTCATCGAATCTATCATTGGGTCATTAAAATGAATCTTCCTACACCTTGCAGTGTATGATTTAACTTTTGCAGAACACAAGCCAAGTTTAAAATTAGCAGTAGAGATATTAAAATGAAAAGGTTTTGCTAAAAGAGTAACATATTTAATTAAATAACCTGAAGAAAAAAAACCTAAATATCAAAATAATTGATTAAAAATTCACTTGCAAATTAACTCACAAATATGCAACTTGGAAATCATGCAGTGTTTTATTTAAGAAAACAGTAAAACAAAACTATTAAAATAGTTTTAAAGGGGGTTAAAATCCAGGTTCTTCTGCCGATATGCTAAAACTGGACTTTAGTGGGATTTTGAAGTTTTAAATTTTGAAACGTATTAAAAAGTCCATGATTGCATTTAATTAAGAGCAGTGCGTTTAACTATGACATGCCTTCAAAAAGCACTACTGTGGTATGAAAACACTGACCGTTACCATCCACTGTCAATCTAACAAGGCTGCTCCAGTCATGAACTTAAATACAGAAAAATGCATCATTTCTGGGCAGTAAGCACAGCTTACCAGGCCACTTTTGTGCCTGTTGTGACACAATCAATCTTTGCACATGGTGTTTCTGAAACACCCATCACCAGCACTGAATCTTTTCCAAGAAGTGAGCAGACATCAGCAACCTGCTGGACCATATAACTAAAATGAGAAGGCCATGGAGGGCAGCGGTTACTTAGTGACTCCACAAACGTGTCATCTGTCAATAGTCTTTAAGGTAATCTCAGTCTACTCCTCTTTGTAATGTGTGTTACATATATTTCTATTTATATAAAATGCATAGAATCAATTACTAAAAACACTGAAAGCTGTCGGGGAATCAAGTCCTTCATTTTCAGTGTGACTAAAAATGTACTGCTGGTTTTTACTTTATGATCTAATACTGTAATTTTAAAAATCAACTTCAGGCACACTTATGTCACGGATGATTATTAAATAAAACACTGCTGTGTCAATGGAATAAAGGAAAATATATCATTATTAGCTTATCATCAGCGCTGTACTAGAGTTGTATTTGTGGTATGCAACTTGCTCAGTAAGGAAATGCTGTCAATCCAAAACATTTGGAGTTTTACAGTCAAATGTTTTGTACTGTTTATTCCAGTAAATGCTGTAAGATTATATTCCAGATTTTTGAGGAAAAAAAAAGTTAAGTCAAGCCTGCAAGATACAGCTTTCTCAAGTGTCTACAATGCCAGTATGAAAATAAAAAATTAAGTTACATTGATACATCCAAGTTTTTATATGCAGTGATGAGCACAAACATTAATAGAGATAAAATACTGATGCAAATAACACACCCCAAAATAACATAGGCAATTGTTTCCATCATTTACAATACAGTAGTTACAATGACACTCCAAACAGAAAAGCAAAGTAAAAAATCAAAACCCCAGCTTCTATCTCGTGTAATTAGACTTATACAGAAATTAGAAGGCTAAATAACAACTAGTTAATCACCTAATTTCACAGCTATCTGAAGTGGCAATCGTTATATAGCAGCTTATCTATGATACATTCAAGATAAATGATACAATTTATTACTTGCCTGTAAGCTAAAACACAGCCTTGGTTTAATACCTTTCCTTAAAGTCCACCTCTACACTACAATATACTTGAGGTCTATGCAAAAAGTAGCTACCTTTTATATAAGAAATGGATGATTAAGTCTTTGGTGCTGTAAAAGCAACTTCATTTAAACATCACCACCATCACCACCAAGGGGAGGGGGGAGGGAAAAATCCAATACACACTTCCTAAGAGAAAAAGCATGTAATTTCTGTCCCTGACGGAATGTATTAAATAAGCAAACACCACCAACAAGCAAAACGAGTACTACAATGTAAAAATACTTAAAAATAACCAAAAACCAAAAACCTTCTCACATGCATAAATGAAAAATTGCACACAAAGAACTCACATCTTTTCAAGCTTCAACAGTAAATATTCTGCTACTACGTATTAAATACTGCGTGGTCTGCTCAAGCTAAGATGAAACCACATCATGAATCAATGAGCATTTTGCATTTTCTTTCATTATCTACTCAAGTCATGCCTACTGCGTCTCTAAACGTTTTATGAAGTCCAATTATACAGCAAACACTCCCAAAATAAACTTAGGTTGTATTGCAGTTTCACTTAATAGTATATAAAATGCTGTGCTGTGACAGATAGACTATCCATTAGTTACTGAATCAAGTTTTCTTAAGCACTACTAACTGCTTGCTTTTCTTGAAGCTAGATCATTCTGAAAAAAATCAGACAGTAGAATTCAGCTATAGCAAACATGCTGCCCTCTTAATAAGGAAAAAGCAGCTATTATCTGAAATCATACCACACAAAACCAAAAGAAATGTTACTCTACTGAAAGAAAACTAAAGAGTACGTCTGAATTTGAAGTGCTGCAGTCCTCAACATTTACAGATAGGTAATAACTTGAACAACCTCAAATATTTAAGGCACTATGTGTGGGAACGGTTTACAATGCAGCTGAGATTATTAGAACAACATTAAGAGCCAAGTCTAGGCAACATTTTGCCCATGCAAAAGACACATGCAAATGTAAAGAACAATAGCTCAATTGCTTAGGTTAAGTGCCCCAACATGTACACACTAAGACACAGACGATACAATTCACTCATATGCTGTAAATCTGACACATGTGCATCTGTTGCTCTAAGTCTAGACACAGAATGGCTTCCCAAATGTGAACGTGTCTTGCACTAGTTAGAAGGCAATTTTATAAAAAATAGCAGGAGCAAAACTGGACTTCTGCTCCCATAAGTCACCTGTCTAGAGTTAACTACATAAGAAGATACATGACCAAAGACAAGTTATACCAAATGTGCAAAACACATTAAAAGTGAGAGTTTTTTTAAAGCTCAAAGTTGTTTAAATTGCACCCAAGTCTACATGATTCAAAAATAATTTTCTTGTGCCATGGCTAATATTTATTAAATACCATGTTTTTATTTTTTTAATCAAACGTTTATCATTGAGCTTCCTCAATATACTGTTTTTTGAGTTTTCACATATATGGATACTGGCTGAGTTTTGTTGGACTCAATGGAAATCCAGTATATGCAGGTGATGCTGCAATATAAGAATGTGGAGGAAAGATTGGTTTGTACTGAGTCTGATGAATGGTTGGGGATGGTAACAGACGGGGATTTATGCCCACTGGGACTTGGTGAACTATGCCACTGGGGTGGGAGATATTGTAAGTTGGATGCTGTAACATAGGTCTTGAGGTACACGGAGAGGCTAAGAGGTGGGCCACTGGTGCAGCACTACTGAGGGTAGCTGATGATGGGTATGGAAGTAGAGTAGGCTGTCCTCCGAGGTGCGCATTTCCAGCCAGATGGGCATGCACGGCTGTGTGGTTAGGACTTCCGTGAGAAAGAGTGAATGGATTACTGGTAACACTAGTAGGAATATATGCTTGCTGTCTTCGATGCCCAAAGTTTCCATTCCACTCTTGATGCCCAGTTCCAAAATGCTGAACCTAATCACAAAGAAAAACATGACTGAACAGTACATTTTGTAAGATCAAAGTAAAGACAAAGGGAATGTGACTGACAGCTCACACTGGATCTCTCTCAGTTTAGTTTACTAAGGAAAAGGAAGTACATTAACATTTCTCTCCTTACAAGTTGTTGCCATTGCCACTACAGCTAGCATTATCATCCCAGTTACTAATCTCCACAATTTATACAGCACTTACATGTAAAGCTAACATTCACACATACGACTTCATTAAATTCCCCATCATCTCTATTCAATATGTGTACATTCCACACCACATCATCCCACACATGTACACAAAATCAAAAACTAAAATAATAAAGTAAGATGAAATACAGTGCTAAGCTTAAATTCTAAAAGCTCACAAATGCACACATGAACACACCTGGCTGAAGTTCAAATGCTGCTGCTGGAATGCTGATGTGGGTTTTTGCTGACGAGTCCCCAAGGCAGAAGGCTGGTTCAGCTTTCCAGGGGCAGGCTGTCCTTTTAGTAATGGCTGGCATGTAGAATCTGGCAACAATAACCACCACACATATACAAAATTATGGAGTTGTGGCTTCTGCTTCTCTAATGAAAATTAGATGTGTGCTTATAAATTTTACACAACTGTGATTTAAGAACTTTAATTTTAAATGTAAAGAAAATCATGGCTTCTAAGCATCAGATGACATTTGAAGAAAAAAATTTCCCCTGTGTAATAGATATGACAGGGTCAAGTTGGGAATTCAGATGACTTTTGACAACTGGTCTCCGATGTTCCTACAGTCAAACCTTCAAAGGACAATTAGAGAACTAAGTTCACCTGTGTTTGCCATGTGCTCATTGACATTCAATCCACTTTCTATTCCCACTGGTAGCTCCACAGCAGCGCTAACAGCTGGCTTGGCTTCTGTGCCAGCACAGGTCCCCAGCTCTGTGTTTTGTTGAGTGTCCTCCACAAAACTGCTCTCTGCAAACGGACTGTCATGCCCGGAGGAGTCCGATGTTGGAGAGCCGTCCACAGTCTCACACCCACTTTCTTGTTCATCATCTGACATACTACAAGAAAACATTTTTATAATTTTCCACAATTAATTCTAATGTTAAGTCTCCAGCATACTAATAATATGATTAGTTATTTTATGTATATATATATTTTGTCCTTGGCCAAGGTTTCCCACCTTTCCCGCCACCACAGAATTTCCAGACTCTAATCAGACTAATAAAACAAACTCTTCCACTTCAAAAATACCCTTTGGCACTTAACTATTTCTTCTTTCCTTTGCTCTATCATGATAGTTCATAAAATTCTTTAGAGTTCTTCAAAATAGTCCAGGTGGTAGTGGCACACGCCTTTAATCCCAGCCATTTGGGAGGCAGAGGCAGGCATATCTCTGTGAGTTCAAGGCCAGCCTGGTCTACACAGTGAGTTTCAGGACAGCCAGGTCTACAAAGAGAAACCCTGTCTCGAAAAACCAAAATAAAAAGTACTATTCTAGGGGCCAGATAACTCAATTGGCAAAATGCTTGTTATGCAAGCATAAGAACTAGAGTTTGGGTCCCACCACCCAAATAAAAACTTGGGTACAGCAGTGAACATCTGTGGACCCAACACTGGAAGAGACAGAAACAGGAAGAGCCCTGAAGCTCACTGGTCAGCTAGTCTAGCAGATAGGTAAGCTCCAGATTCAGTGGGAGATCCAAAAATATGGTGGAGAGAAACCGAAGACATCCAGCATTGGCCTCAGAGCTCCAGAGGCATACATGCAAACGTGTGTGCACACCCAAAAAATACACACAAACATAAAAAACAGAAACAAAACAAAGTACTATTCTAGATAATTTGGATGAGATCTACAAACACCTGAACCAAGGATTTGCTTATCTCAGATCCAACTGTGCGGTTGGGGTCTGAGATGTCCTGAAAGGGCTTTCCGACCAACCCGCAGCCAACCAAGAGTCCTGAACCCACTCTTCCCACCATCTCAGCCCTTACAAGACCTCACTCCCAGGACTTCCACATCACTGTGGTTTTAATCATTCATTTCATTCCTAACAATATGAGGCATCTCTTTTTATATGTATACTTTCTTTTTACTTTTATACCTTACACGCATATGTTCATGTTTATGATTGTTTCATGTGACCATTATGTGTACACTTTTGTATATACTAACCTCTAAGCCACACAATAAGTAACTTATAAGAGGCACTAAAGATTCTGTATGTCTTCTGCAGAGTTCTGCCTAGTAAGTACTCCAACCACATTTCCTGACTAAAACAAAGAGAAATGTATAATACTAACTTTAAAATCCTTTCAAAGATCGTTGCCAACTTTTATTATAATTGAAAATCAAATGTACTTCATAAAAACTGTTGTGGCTTATCATTCAATGTATTAGCACAACGTGCTAGCTAGGAGAGACTATTTCAGGCCTTGCATGTCCCCACAAGGCACCAACAAAGGAGGCATACAGTCAGTTACCAACGGGAGAGTTAA
This sequence comes from Cricetomys ansorgei, assembly GCA_026225945.1. Lineage (NCBI taxonomy): Eukaryota > Metazoa > Chordata > Mammalia > Rodentia > Nesomyidae > Cricetomys > Cricetomys ansorgei. The sequence continues at coordinate 6,974,431 of JAMJFZ010003875.1, forward strand.
AAATCAGTGACTACTCTATAAGTAGTGGGACACTCAGTACTTGATCATGCAAGAAGTTATTAGGACTTTAATTTTTGAATTAAAGGTTTGGTTTATTTGAGACAGGGTCTTACTATGTACTGACAGAGATCCCCTGCCTCCCAAATTCTGGGATTAAAGGCATGCATCACCACAAACTGGAGCTTTTTAATAAGAGGGAAAAAAAAGGATTACTAAAACCACCAGTGTGTAAAAAGAGGAATCGCTGTAGTAAAGAGCAGATACGAGCTTACACACCACAGAAGAAATCACAGGCTTTTAGCACACTAGATATTTATGACAAGCTACTATTAAAATTCTTTTACCTGTTCGGTCTCTTGCAAGGGGATGGGCTGGACTGCCCTGAGGAGCTGGTGCTCAGGGTGCTATCAGGGCTACTGAGTGAACACATCCGATCAATATTCAAAGTGCTTTGGCAAGCTTCACAATCTAGACTACCTTTACACCTAATGAGGAGGAAGGGGAAACATGGACCAAAAGTGAGCCATTTTACAGTACTTAAAAGCAGGTAACAGTTCAGAATGGCTACTTGGGCCCAAATTTAACGCTTATAAATTCAAATAAAAGGCTACAATCATATTTACTCCAATAAACACTGACAAAGAGCAGGCCACAAAAAGCTGCTTTTCTGCACTCCAGAGGGTGCCACCACTCTCTGTGAAGGCACTTACTCTCTGAGTGAATGTCTGGGTGAGGTCTCTTCATCGTCGGTGTCACTGCTAATGGTGATGACACTCACAGCAGGACTCGGGGAGTCGGCAATGATGATGGTTTGCCGTTGCTTGTCTGAAACTGAAGAATCCTGTCTGATAGACGCTTCACAGCAATTTCTCGCCTCTCCTTCTGAGGTGTGATTGTCCTGTGTTTCCACACAACTTACTTCCTCAACATCTTTCCCATGGATTATCTTTGGAGAAATAAGTGCTGAATGTGGGATATTGGTATTCTGCAATGAATTACTCCTGCAACCAAAGAAATAATTTGTAATCTCTATAGTTAAAATGCAGAAATGATATTTCTTGAAGATATTTTGTTAAACTAAACAATGCAAACTTTCACTTGTTCACATATGTAACACACCGGTATACCAAGAGTTTTGTGAATTATAAATACTATCTCAGAAACACTGGTACAGTTTACATTTACATACTTTTTTGTATATGTGACACCAAATATCTACAGTTGCTATATTACAGTAAATAATACATCAAAAGGGCAATAAAGACAATCTTACCAACTGAAAGCATTTATTTCCTCTCTTCCTGGCTCCCATTCCATTAGTTTTACCAAAATACCTCTGAGAAATTAAGAAGGGAGCCAGCTTAGTGTTTGAATCAAAGCTACAAAAGAGGTCATTTTTGAATACAACAGAGTGACCCTTTAGTGCACATGCAAATTTTATCTGAAAGTCTTGTTTCAAAATGCAGAGAAAAGTTGAGGTACACTAATACCAACCTGTTCTGGCACAGTTTGTTTTTCTTGGTGGTGGCAGGCTGAGGCCAGACAACATGTGCAATGCCCACACTGATAGGCTGAGGGGCTGATAACGCTATCTGGTTGGTTAGAAGAGGCTGTGGCATCACCGAGTTGTAATGACTGCTGTGTGGGATCATTTTCCTATGGAGCAAGTTCCAAAAATTAAATCTCTTTTGTACTATAATCTGTTTTACATATGACTCACAGAGAAGTTGTTCTGCTTTGGACTTACCCCCAGTCTCCAAGCCTCTGTGAGCCAGCCATGCCTTCAGAAGTTAGTGTTGCAGCAGCAGGAGCCATGGGTGTCACTTGCTGCCAGGCAGGGATCAGCATCTGCTGTGTTCTACCAGACCATGTCTGCTGCATCAAAAAACAACCAAACAGAAACAATATTATAAACAATACATCTCAAATTCAAAACAGTTAAGGTAACAACTAGTAATTACAAAAGCTAAAGGCCATGGCCTGCACTGGCCTGAATTCACACCAGATCGCACTCATTACTTCCCAGAAGTACAGGCTGACATAAGACTTACATTTACATTAAAGGAGAGCACATATATAAAAGAATAAGTTGTGACCAACCTGTGAAAGAACCCCAGGTCGGATCTGCAGCGGCTGTACAGCCGGGGCCTGAGTTACAAGCGGAACTGTATTGTCTACCCTTATGGAGTAACTGGTGGGTTTACCATGTGCTGCAGGAATACCTGGGAAATAGAATAGCCATTCAATAGGAAAATTGTCTTGCATAACTTTTAAAATTATTTTAAATGTATGAAAGAGTTTAAATTCTGATTCAGACTGTATCTGCTCCTACATAAAAATAACTAACATAAAGATAAGTATTTCCTATCTATTTTGTAGTATTTTGTCTCAAATACTGATGCCAAGTTACTCCACCTTTTCTTAGAAATGTGCTACAAAGCAAAATCATTTATTCTTCCTGCAATTCCTCACTTCCATCAAGTTTACTACCGTGGCATTACTTTCCTCTCGGCTGGTTTTTCCACTCTGACAAGGGCATGGGAAGATGGGATCAGGATCAAGATCTTTATATTAGCCTAGTAGAAAATGTGCTTCTCAAACAAACTCTTCCCTATGCTTAAGTCATTTCTTCTGCAAAACTGTCAGAACCTCGCACACTTGTCACCAAAAAGGAGTGTATATTTCACAATTAACGGACAGAAACTGGGGGTTTCTGAATTGTATAAATTTATATACTTGCTACCATATTTCAGCCTCCAAAGGAGTAGCAAAAATCCACCTACACTGCCTGATCTGATGATCCAACAACACTATACCCAATATAGTATGAGGGCCTGGTGTTCCTAGTAGAGCTGCTGGGACTACAGAATGTTACTTTTGTAAAGTGGTTAAAAAAATAAAAGGACAGGCAGGACTGATAGCCATTTAATTCTGTTATCATTAAAAGAACTAGAATCAATTCTCTAGATCTAGATAATTCCAAACTGTCATAACAGTCAGTTTCATTATGGACTAGTACATCACTTAATGATGTAATACCTTCAAAAAAATGCATCACTGGGCAAATCTGCCTGCTATGTGAATAGCTATGGGGTGTACTCACACAAACTAAGGATGTGTGATAGGATGGGGGCGCACCACGATGGACTGAGATCACTATGTGGTCTCAACTGCTACAAATGCAGCCCATGTGTCCACAGAACACTGTGGCACAGGGCTGTGTAACTTATCTTTTTTTTTTTTTTATTTTAATGGGAAGTGATGTTTGAGTGTTAAACACACGTTAAGTGTTTCTCTTTAGTCATAAGGAATAAAATACTATAGTTGTTAGTCTTTTCCTATCGAAAAAAAACTTAAATTTTTTTATTACAGAACTCTATTGTTAAGTGCTAAAGAAAACATTATTTTTTCCTTCAGACATTTAGTGTACTGTCCATGTGTTCTATTGTCTGTGTCCACATGTGGCCCTCACAAGCAATGCTCACATTAAATATGAACATTACTCTATACCTACTCTCTATCTCCCCCCCCTTTTTTTAATCAAACTCAATAGTTAAGAGCCCAAATTTTTATACTGAAGGTGGCAAAACTAACTGACAGAAGTCGTTTTAACACTTGAAGATCTGGGTACAATGGCAGTGGAAAGAGTTGGGTGTGGTGGTTCACACCTGAAATCCCGGCATTTGTGTGGTGAAGGCAGTATGTTGTCCTGGGCTACAAAGCCATACACTGTCTCCAAAATGAAAAGCAAATCAAAAAGGCCCAATACTACGAGTTTCTAGAGATGCTGAGACCATGTCTAGGACAGACACTACAGTTAACCCATTAATATATTTCTAACAAATGTACAAAGTTATTCTTTAATAGTTATAAGCCAAATAAAAAGATTAAAAAATTTGTCTTCTGCACTGAAATATACCTCATGCCTCTTATAGCATGCTACATATAGATACACTCTGAAAAACACTGCTGTTCCAAATCTGCACAAATGCACTGCAGCGCATCACACGGCTTTGACACAGAAGAAAGAGATTATCAGAACCAAAGAATCACTTGCCAACATAAATCCAAGAATACTAAGCAAGGAGTCACAAAGTATACTGCTCACTTTCTATAGCACATGCACAAGTAGCATAATATGGTAAAATATTAGCACTCATTGAATCTAAAATGGAAGACAGTATTCTTTCAACTTGCCCATGTTTGAAATTATTTTTGTGAGACACAGCATGTTTGAAATTCTTATCAATAAAAACAAACAAACACAAGGGGAGGGGAGGAGAGGGGAGGAAAAGGAATAAGGTAAAAGGTAAAAAAAAGGCAAGGCAAGGCCACCTAAATTACATTCTAGATGAAAACATACCTTGAATAGCTGGGGGGCAGATAATCAGGGTCTGATGAAAGGCATCACCACAACCGAACTGTGCGGTTCCCGCCTGCAGAGGTATTCCATGGTGCACAACTGAATGAGCAGACGTGGTTAATGCCTGAAACAATGTATTTCACATTATGTAAGGCAGTCTTCCAATTGCTGCAAATACACTATAAATCCACACATTTCTTTAAATCATATTTCTGTAATAAAAATGAACCCAGAAAATAAAACAAAAGCAGACTGACAATCTTAAATTATGTTTACTGAACTCTAGTTTTGATAGAGTCATGGTCTTAACAGGAGAGAAGGAAGATTGGAGAGAATTACTTCAAGGGTATATTCTACTTGGTTTAGATACAACAGAATGGCCATACTAAATGCTCACCCTTGTTGCATCTTCTGTCACATAACACTTCTACACTTCAAAAGCAAAGTGAGCTTCAAAAGACTTTTCATAAAGTATTAACAACTGTAAACTCTTACCTGACTTCTTAATGTTCCGATTTTAGTAAAGTTTGCCGTTAGAGCAGCAGTGCTATTTGATGCAACTGGTCGCAAGAATGACATTTTACTGTGATTATTTGTTTCACATGAACTTGGGAGGGACTTACAAATATCCATAATATGAAAACAGGACTTTACACTGCACAAGAAAAAATTTAAAAAAATATTATAACATTACTTAAAATGCTTAGTTTAGATTCTGTATTTTAACAAAATAAAAATTATTTGGAAAATAATAAATTATAACAATTTGTACTTTATTTCTTATACTTTTTTCTAACAGCAATTTCTACAAGAAAAATTTCAAAACAAATATACATTATGCTGGTGATATTTTTAAGAGAGCAAAGCAGTATTACATACTTTTTGATTAGCACACAATAATTTAATGGTCTCTACCTTATATAGTTTTTCCTATTTTAATGTACAAATTATAATAAATTTTAGTATACAAATCACTAAATTCATGATACCAAGAATGTCATTATGATGTTATTTTCAAAGTGATTACTTGTGAAAATCCATAGACTATTTTCAGTGTTTAAAAAAAGTATACCTGGGTTTTATAAAAATATAAGGACATTTCACAATAATGAATATTCATTCAGTCACATAATAACTTTTTTTTACTATTTTTAAAATAGTAATTAAAGCTGCTTTATTTATTAATGTTTTAAGTAATGGGCTTTGCTGTGGTATTTTCACACATATGACTCATTAAGCTTCATTTGTGTTCCTTTCCCTCCCTGCTCTCTCTCACGCCCCTCCATCTCTTATTCCCCTTTTGCTGGTTCAGTCTTCCATCAGAACAGTTCTTTCTTCTGCTCTGATGTCACATGAGTCTGCTACCTTTGCCAACCCAGAGAGGATAGGCCTGGAGCTGGCAATGCCTTCAGAATGTGAGCATATCTTTTTTCTTACTAAATGCTCCTTTCCTTCTGGAATTCAGAGTAACAAGGGAAGACGAAAAGATGTATAAGGAAGACAGACAATAGAATTACAGGTCTCAAAAGAGGACAGAACCTAGGGAGGTCCGGTGAAAATGGAAATGGGACTTAAGAGTGAGCCTCGGACATCCCTTTCCATAGCCTCACTGCTCCAGCAGGAACGCACCGTTGAAAAGGAACCACTCACTCTCATTTTCAAGTGTGACACCTGGGAGTGAGGAGTTGAACTGGCCTTCCAATTTATGCTTTAATTCTACTTTGCCACTCACAATGCAACTTCGGCCAACTTAGCTCTATCTCTTTAGACTTGGTTTACTAATATTTTGTGAAGACACTGATTTTTTACATACCTACCATTACTTTAAAAAAAAAAACTGTAAAAGATTGTAAAGTGACATACTGGTTGCTGTGAGGGAAATCTAGAAGATGCTTCATATTAACGAACGGGTGGTTCAGCGTCTCAACTGGAGTAATTCTTAAATCTGCATCAATCAGCAACATTTTCTTCAGCAGACTAACAAATTCTCTTCTATCAGCTTTCTCAGCCAAAAGATCACTTCCTTCCAAATCCATCACTGTGTTCACCTATGATATCAAAGTTTCAAGCAATCAAATAAAAATAACCCATAACAGTAAGGGTCTGTTAAAATTCCAGATCTTAAAAAAAGTATCAGTGAACTACTGTTATCTGAAACAAAAAGAACTGAAATTCACAAATCTACAAAATCTTCTGAGGTAGCAAACAGGATTCAAAGTGGGAAATTTAAAAAAAAAATTTATTATTACCACATAAGTGAGTGTATGTGTGTGCATCTATATGGATGTATATGTCTGCGCATATGTGTGTGTGTATCTGTGTATATATCTCTGTGTGAGTGTATGTGCATGAAAAAATTGTATCTGTGTGTGTGAGAGAACATGTGTGTGTATGTATCTCTGTGTGTATATGTTTCTATATGTTATGTATCTGTCTATGTGTGTGTGTTGAGTGTGTAGTTGAGTATGTATGCTTGTGAATGTGTGAGTGTGACCGTGTGTGTGTGTGTCTGTTTGTGTGTGGACATGTGGACATCTTTATGGAGTAGGTTCTTTCCTTCCACCTTTAAATGTGTTCCGGGGACAGAACTCAGGTCATTAAGCTTACATGGCCAATGATTTTTCCCGTGAGCCATCTCAGCAGCCCAAATGTTGTTAATAAACACAGAGCTATTCCTATTAAGACAGGAAAAGAAATCTTCCTGTTAGTTTTCCTCTTAAAGACAAAAAAAAAAACTTTAGAAAATGACAGCACAGTCAAATTTTAAATTGATAAAGACAAACACAATTAAAGACTGACGTTTCAGTAAGTTTCACTAAGACTGAAACTTTTGAATTAATCCTGTTTGAAACACTTAAAAACAAAAAAGTAAGAATTTAGAAAATGAGTGGTCTGGTCTGTTTTGAATCCTTGACACTCAAGGATCATCTTCAGCATACAAGATTAGCAATGTGTCTGCAGTACTTACATGCACTATATCGTCCAGACTGTTGAATATGTACTTTCTGGCTTCTTTAGACTTCATTCCTGTCTCTGCCTCATGCTCTTCCAGTGTCTTATTATAAACATCAAAGAGAAAATAACATATCATTACTCACCATATTCCAATTTCTATTCCTTTATAGCTGACACATTTAGCCTAATTCTGAGTATTATAGTTTCAAAAGAATAACAAGCAAAAATAGTTTTTTTTTTATAATACAAATAAATAAATAAATATGAACCAGGAATAGTATGCATGCAGCTAAGTCCAGTACTCAGGAGGCTGAGATAGGAAGATCAAGTTGGAGGCCAACCTGGGCTATATAGTGAAATCCTGTTGTATTGGTTAGTTTGTCAACTTGACACAAGCTAGAATCATCTTGAAAGAAGGAACCTCAGTTGAGAAAATTACCTCTATCAGAATGGCCTATGGGCAAGTCTGTGGGGCATTCTCTTGATTAATGATTGATATAGGAGGTCCCATCCCACTGTGGGAGGACCCACACCTGGGCATGGTATAAGAAAGCAAGGCAGGGGAGCAGGGAGGAGAAGAGAGACAGCTCAGTGGTCAAGAACACTTGTTGCTCTTACAGAGGATCCACATGGCAGCTAACAAGTATCTACAACTCTAGTTCCAGAGGATCTGACACCGTCTTCTGGCTTCTGAAGGCACCAGGTACACATGTGGTGCACATTTATACATGCAGGCAAAACACACATAAAAAAATAAAATAAATAAATCTAAACCAATTTTTTAATTTAAAGGGAGTGTGGCAGGAGGAGTGGGGCATGCCAGTAAGCAGCACTCATCCAGGGTTTCTGCTTGAGTTCCTGCGACTTCCCTCAATGATGGACTACAGTCAGGTGGTAAAAGCCAAAAACCCTTCCCTCTCCAAGATGCTGTTGGTCATGGTGTTCATCACAGCAACAGTAAACCAAATTCAGATGCCTATCTCAACCCTATAGAAGAAACCAAAGTTGGTAAAAGAAACTAGATAGACACTGGGCAGTGGAGGCAAACACCTTTAATCCCAGCACTCAAGAGGCAGGTGGATCTCTGAGTTTGAGGCCAGCATGGGCTACAGACTGAGTTCCAGGACAGCCAGAGCTACAAAGAGAAACCCTCTCACAAAAAATTGAAAAGCAAAAACAAAACAACAATAACAAAAAAAGTAGATAGATTCAGACCCTGTCCTACAGTACTTATTAATATATAATTGAATGGAAAAATGTAACAAATGTTACACACACACACGTATATATATTCATGCACTTAAAAACCATTAAAGATGAGCTAAACTAAGTTGTTAGGGAATGAGCAATAAAATAAAAAGGGGTATGGAAAGCATTATCTATAAGGCACCTTAGAAAGCTATTTAATAATACGTATTTTTAGTGAATTATATTTTAGTGAATTACCTTTAATCTCCAACCAGAATGAGACATATCTGTTTCTCTGCAAAAAAATCTTGTGGATTTTGTACCCACATTTAACAATTGTTCTCCCGGTAAACCTTGAGTCTGAGAAATGTATCGAATCTGAAAAATAATGTTAAAAAACAATTTATTCTTTCATATGACAGGGATTAATTCAACATTTTATCAGCGACTACACTAGATGTCAGAAGAAAAAGATATCATCTACACCCTCAACGACTTCACATAAGAAAATGATCTACAGTGTTTTGAGTAGACAGTAGATGTGCACTGTGAGGAAAGACAGGGAAGGACACCTAAGATATAGTCAGAGCTCCCCTGAGAAAAGGTTCATCTATATTAGTTATAAGTAAATTATTAATGTAATGTAAAATATTAAAGTTCTGTATAAATCAAGAGAGAAGTGCAGAGATTCACTAAGGCGGAAATAGTAAGAGAAGAAATTACCTTTGGGGGTGAGGGGAGACAATACTGGAGGTTTGAACCCATGGCCTCATACATGCTAGGCAAGTGCTCTACCACTGAGCTATTTCTAGCCCAATAACTTACTAGAAAGGAAGAAGGATTTTGATTGATAGATTAGATCAGCGGTTCTCAACCTTCCTAGTGCTGCGACCCTTTAATATAGTTGCTCATGTTGTGGTGACCCCCAACCATAAAATTATTTTTGTTGCTACTTCATAATTGTAATTTTGCTACTGCTATGAATCATAATGTAAATGTCTGTATGCAGATGGTCTTAGGCAACCCTGTGAAAGGGTCATTCAACCCCTAAAGAGTTGTGACCTACAGATTGAGAACCACTGGACTAGATGAACTGTTTCTTCCATCTGGAACATCTCTCCTAGGTGTCACATGGCTCTCTTCCTTCACTTCTGGGCTCTAATATCACCTTATTCATATGCCTTCCAAGCCAGTAATAGTTGGCTCTGCCTTTCCCAGCAACCTCCATCCTCCCAGCTAGATTTCTCTCCATCACGCTTTCCACCACCTAGCACACTACACTTTTCATTTCCATCTTCATGCTGTACTCTCCAATTTCCAACATCTATGATAGCACTGATACACAACCGACCATTAGATAGTGGTTCTCACACTTCCTGACTGGTCAGAAATAAGCACAGGCTTTAAAGGGGAAATATAACTTAGAACCAAAAAGGTCCTCTATCATCCTTCTTTTCAGCTTAACCTTGGGTACTCTTCTTTATTAAGTAGTCCACCTTTTCCTTCACTTTCTCGTTCTTTTCTCTATTAAATACCTCCTCTCAGATTAAGAAAAATCCCATTATCTTCTAGCCTCAAAAATAAAAATAAAAACTTGCCTCTGATAGTCGCTTTTAAAAGGGCTTTTCATGGCTTTCTTTTTGTGTATAGCTGGAGGTGGGTGTTAAGACAGAGTCTTGCTATGTAGTTCAGACTGGCCTCAAACTCAAAGCATCATCCTCTCCCCCCGCCCCCCGCCGAGTGAGGGATTGTAAGCATATGCTACAACACCTGGCTTCATTTTATTTTCATACTAATGGCTACCATCTTCTTACTTAAAATTTTGTTCACTCAGCTGGGCATAAATGGTACATGCCTTTGATCCCAGAACTTGGGAGGCGGTGGCAGGTAGATCTCTGTGTGTTCGAGTCTAGCCTGGTCTATAGAGCAAGTTCCAGGATAGCTAGGGCTACATAGACCCGTTCTCAAAATACCAAAAGAAGATTTCTGTTATTAATGCCTTTATTAGTAACAAAAGGAAAACATAAAATAAAGACTGATTTTCCAGTCACAGTAGCTCACACTCAGCACTCAGAAGGCTGAAGTAGCTTCAGCTATGTGGCGGGGGGAGGGGGAAGCAGGAAGAATTTGTACAATAAAAATTCTGAGAAATATAAAATGCTACCATCTCAAACAAAATGATAAACTAGCATGGGTTGTTCCTTCCCTGGAACCCAAATCTTAGAACAGGACTATAGGGCTGGCTGAAGTATTGAAAAACTAATGCAGACAAAGAAAAGGCCTTTCCAGGTGCTAGCCTGACACTATTGAGGTGAGACTAGAGTCTAGAAGTTGGCCATTACAAAAGAAAAAGAGGTACAATGCAAGTTCCCTTTTACTCTTAATCCTTTCTCAAGGCTGCTTTGGGAGTATCATTACCCATGATGAATCCACTGGTAATGAAAGGCTTCTGAAAGCAGACTGCCTATGTTAGTTTAGTTTTTTGTTTTATTGTTTAACATGTATCTCTGTGAGAGATGTGATGCGTGTATGCTTGTTTGCATTTATGTAGGAGCACGGTGTGGTGTGGGCGGAAATGTATCTTCATGTATATTCAAGGTGTAATGCACCAAGGTTGAGGCTGAATGTTTTCTGCAATTGTTATCCATTTTATTCATTGAGGCAGGGTCTCCAATTGAACCCACAGTTTGTAGATACAGCTCCTTTCCCTTTCTTCTGAATTTGGGATTATGCCTACCCAGCTTCATGGAATCTGGGGATCCAAAGTCTAGTCCTCACATGCACAAGTACAGAAGTTCACTAGCCCACTGGGCATCTCCCCAGCCACTTGTCTATAATCTAGACTCCCCATCTGAAAACAGACAGTAAATATCCCAGAAGTGTTATGAGAGTAAAGTGTTATAGTAGTAGTTTCTGGGCCAGAAAGGAATTCAGTAAGTATTAATTAGAAATATTACTACTGGCTGGGCAGTGGTAGTGCATGCCTTTAATCCCAGCACTCAAGAGGCAAAGCCAGGTGCATCTCTGTGAGTTCAAGGACAGCCAGAGTTAAAACAGAGAAATCCTGTCTCAAAAAAGAAAGAAAGGGAGGAAGGGAGGGAAGAGGAAGGAGGGAGGGAGGGAGAGAAAAGGGAAAAAAGAAAAGAAATATTACTGTCTACTGCCAGTGTAAGGTAAAAAATATTAATAATGTATTTTTAAGGTAATATACCAAAGCTAAAGTTGTAATTTGGTGGTAGAACACTTGGTTCAATCCTGAACTTTGGAGAAAAAAAAAATCACAAAGTTTTTAGTTGGGCATGATGGCACACATCTATAATCTTAGCACTTGGGAGATAGAACCAGGGAATCAGGAGTTCAAGGTCATCCTCAGTTACAGAGAGAGCTTAAGGCCATTCTAGGCTACCTGAGACCCTGTTTCAAAGAAATGAAAAAGAACCCAATATCTTATCTGATTTCTGGTAGAGGGAACAGATAAGAGAGAGAAGTATATTCTACTAGTGATTTATTATATCCTAAATTTAATGATCATAATCTAAAGAGATAGATGGAATGTATAAAATTGAAACACTTAACAGTTGTAAAATTACTTCTCTTCACAGGGTAGTCCCAGCACTCAGGAGGCTAAGGCGAGAGTATTTCTACAAGTGTGAGGACAGCATGGGCTACCTAGTGAATTCCAGGCCATCCTGGACCACAGTGTTAAACCCTATCTCAAAAGGGAGAAAAATTTCCTAAGATTAAGAACAAAATAAGGATTCATATCTTTATTCTTGTTTATTCATATGCATATATTTTTAAAAAATAACGATTTTAAAAACAATGAAAACTACAATTATTGATACCTTATAATAGAAACTTTCATCAGTTCCTTTGGAAGAACACACTCTGAAAATACTATCCATCTAAACCAGATAACACTTGTTCCTAGTTTGCCTTGGTTCTCCCTAACTTGTCTTTTTAACAATTAGGGGATTTAGAAAAATTCAGGTTTGGGTCAGGTTTTTATATTTAAAATTACTGTTGTAACCTAACAAGTCTATTCATTTGGAGGTGGGGGATGTCATTTTCTCACCTTCATATAAAGGAAGGAGCACAATAACTCATCTCTTAAAATTCTATTTAATACTAACATGAGCTGCCCAAGATATCGTGAAGTCCAATCCCAGAGTATACTAGCAAGCCAAACTTCAAGTTGCCACCAGAGGGCAACCTGCTCCACAGGACTCTGCATGCCATAAACTAATCCATAAAGCTCCAAGTAAGTTTCTAGCAGCTGAGCTGTACCTAGGTGCTTCAGCAGCTTGGAATTATGGGACTCTGGTTAGATAACCAAATCCTTCAGAACTAGCAATAGTCTACCAGTCATATCAAAGTTCAAGTTACTTAAAACATACAGGAAGAGAAGATGTACAGAAATTTTTACATAAACTGTCTTTTAGAGTAATGTGGAATATATAGAAGGCAAAACAGACAATTTAGAAAACCTGACCTAAGAGAAGGTTTACTGGTATAAAGTCACTATAAATGATGAGATTAATGTCAACAATATCATCTCGTGTTAATAACAATACTTCATCTCAGAAACATTTAAGTTACCCATATTAATTACTTCTCACATGCTTTTTAAGGATTCATTTTATCTAAATTATGTGTATTTATGTGAGTGTGTGTATACACATGTGTGTGCAGGTCTCCATGGAGGACAGTAGGTCTTGGATCCCCTGGAGCTGGAGTTAAGATAGTTGTGAACGGCCTGATGTGAGTGCTAGGAACAAAATTCAGGTACTCTAGAAAAGCAGAACATATTCTGAACTCCTGAGCCCTCATTTCAGTCTTCACATCCTTTTTGATATAGAAAATCAACAATAAAAATCAGAATTAAAGCCAGGTATAGTAGTGTACACATTTAATCCCAGTGCTTGGAGACCGAGGCAGAAAGATCTCTGTGAGTTAATCCCAGCCTGGTCCATGTAGTGAGTCCCAGGACAGTCAGGGCTATGTAAAGCAATCCTGTCTCAAAAAAGAAAAGTGTTAAACAGGTGAGGGCAAAATGACACACGCCCTAAGACAGGCAGATCACAAGGCTGAAGTGAGACTGGGCTACACATTACTGCTTCAAACAAACAAAAGCTAAATACTATATGATGTGTAGGATGATGAATCATTTTACAAAACTGGTTTGAAGTCTATAAATTGTAACTTAGCTCATTGATCTGTGGTGATTTGAATGAGACATCCCCCATAAGTCTCCAATATTTGAACATTTGGTCCCCAGTTGGTGGCTGTCTGGGGAGGATTGGAAAGAACGAAGTCTTGCTGGAGGAAGTATGTCAACAGAGGTAGGTAGGAGTTTCAAAAGACCTGCTATTTTGCACTAGCCCTCTCTGCTTCCTGTGGATAGTTTGAGATGTGAGTTCTCAGCTGCAGCTTCAGCCACCTGCCACCTCTCTCTGCCATCATGGACTCTAACCCTCTGGAACTGAAAGTCCAAAATAAACCCCTCCTTCTATAAACTGCCTTGATCATGTTTTATCACAGCATTAGAAAGTAAAATAATACAATACTGAAGTATTAGAAAAGAGCTTTTTAAATCAAAATCTAATGTTAAATAAGTTTAAATTCCACAAGATGCTAAGTTTTGACACTTTATGAAGATTTTCACATTTTGTGTGTGTGGAATCATGCATTACTATACAACTATAAGTTTCTCTTACTTTCTACCAATTCAAATTACTATGGCAGTTCTGTTACCTGATCATACTCCAAGGCTCCTGGGTAGAGTGGCCATCCAAGGAATAACTCTGCAATCACACATCCCAACGACCACATGTCTATGGCTTCACAAAATGGTAACCCCAATATAATCTCTGGAGCTCTGAAATTTAAAAAAAAAAAAATCAAGTTCCTTTTCATTTTAAACTATCTGATTTTATTTGACATTCTAAGGAAAGTTCTAAATGGCAGAGAAGTCTCATTTTCAGTAACATCTGAGAACTCTTCAAACCCCAAGCCTAACCCCAATTAAGACGCAGGAACTGTGAATACAACAGCTCTGTGATGAAGTCTCTTCCCCACAACCTTTTTCCCTTAACAAGATCTCTGTGAACACTTGGAAAAAAATGGAAAAACACAGAGCTTGCTTTTCACGCTACAGCAGATTAGAAATAATACACAGTAAGAAAGCTGGCAAAACTATTAAACATTTGTGATACCAACAGAACTGAAAACCAGGCAGTGAAAATTAAGACCAAATGAAAACAAAAATTCCTGAAGCTAAAAGTTGATCTAGACTACATATCACTTCAGAGCACAACAGTAATGAACAGTCACACAACTGCCATAAGAGACTATTCCAGCAGATTCTGTTCAAATGGTGAAAATATAGTATGGAGCTAGAGTGATGGCTCAGTAGTTAAGAACACTGCCTGCTGTCCCACAGTTCAATTCCCAGCACCCACATGGCAGTTTACAACTATCTGCAACTCCAGTTCCAGGGGATCCTATGCCTGCTTCTGGCCTCCACCAGCACTAGGTACACATGTGCTACACAGACATAAATGTAGCCAAAACACCAATATATATTCTCAGATTATGCTGCTACTTCATGTGGCTTTCTTATGAGGAGTCCAATGTGGTAAAAAAAAAAAAAAAGTCTCCGCCCACTTTCTTATGAGAACTAGCCTGTTGTATGAGATCCTCCACGTACAACTGTATAACTACAAAGAATCCATGAACGTAGTTATCCTAAGTCTATGGACATATGCATGTGTTTAATTTTAAAAGTCCTGCCTTAATAGTCCAAGAGTTTCAAGCATAACGAAACGAATATTTTCAACTAAATGACTGAGAATAACTGGCCATACTGCCATATTCTCTTTTTCCCTACAATCACAGATATTTTCCTGTACAACCACAATATAATCACAAACATCAGGAATTGAGCACAGAACATAACTACCATCTAAGCCTCAGAATCCATTCCAAGTTGACCATTTGTACTAACAATGTTGGACAATGAAACAGTTCAGCAGATACACAAGTCACCAACCTGGCAAACTGACATCAGTCCCTGGACTCCACATGGGAGGAAGAGAGAAGTAATCTAGGGAGTACCCTCTGACCTTCACACATGCACTTGAGCACACATACACACACACATACATATACACACACACACATACATATACACACACACACACACACTAAATAAATGTAAATAATATATACTAATCATGCCTTTTAGTCTTTTTCCAATGTGGAATAGTAGTTTCTGCTTGATTCCTGGCTCTGGCATAAAATAATCACAGGTCTGTTACTCGCAAAATGTCCCTGGGTGTGTATTTGCCTGATAGTTCCTCAAAAGCTGATTTATATTATAAATCTGGTATGGAAATGTTTTCTCATCAAGTTTGTCAGATGGCACACAGTATCACTACTTTTCATTACTAATTTTCACTTCTGAACAACTGACTAATGTGATGTTACATTCTGCCTTTTTAACTTATTCTGTAAAGTTTTCATTTAAAACCATATAAATATCCTATTCCTTATTATACATCAGAGCCAGGTATGGTGTGCACTCCTATAAGACTGAGGCAGAAACACAAATTGAGGCTGAACTATACAGGCAAAAGCCTGCCTCAAAAATAGTAAACAGCCTTTAAATCTGTTCATTAATTTTTCTCTATGGATACAGATTAATGAATTGTAGTGTAACCAGTGGGTTATAATCCATCGCTATATTACTTTGATACCAAATTTTCTGAGAATTGGCCACGGAACTGCCTCACAGTGTGGTCATTCACCATGGCCTCCCACTGTCACAGCTCTCTGGCATAACAAGACAGTCAGACCAAGTTGTTCCTTTCCTCTTACAGCCCTAGAAGCAGCCATTTCTTTTAATTACCTGGTGTTCCTTTTAGTGGAAAATACTACTATGAAATATCTAATACTATGATAATAATAAATATAATAAATTTAATCACCAAGTCCAACACAAATATGACCAAAATTATTTCTATCTAGCCATATGACAATTTTCTTAAATAGATTTTTCAAAATTTTCACACAATATATTTGGATCATATTCTTTCCCCACCTCCAACTCCTCCTGGACCACAGCCATCCACCCAACTTCTCTCTCTTAAAAAACCCAAAACAAAATTAAAAAAAAAAAAGCACACAAAAAAACATGGCGTCAGTTTTGTGTTGGCCAACTACTCCTGAACATAGGGCCTGCCTGGACTGCGGCTGATATACCCAGTGTCGCTCCAGTGAAGAAAAAAGATTTTTTCTTCGTCTAGCTGCTCTCAGTTGGGAATCACCACAACATGAGGAACTGTATCAAAGTAGCATTAGGAAGGCTGAGAACTACAGACTTCTGTGTTCATAGATATCATTTGTGTACTGTACATAGTAGAGGCACACATAGATATGGCTATTCAATGAACAGTCTACCTGAGCCTGAAGCCTCTTGCTTTCTAAGTACTCACAGGCAGAAGTCCAAGGTGAAGCCCACAATTCCAAAGCTGAGGTCACATGGTTAACAAAGTCTGTCTATATATAAAATGATGTTTCTTTTTCTGTCATGTATTTTTAGTCAAATTTATTGATGTTCATCAAGCAAATACTTTGTTTTTCTATAAACTTGAAATACTGATACAAAACACAGCTTAACACTGGAAATTGGCAAGTTGACAAAGAACTTTCCTCAGTGAGAGAACAGAACTCTGAATGCATTGGTAGACTGGTGATAGAGTACTGGAAGGGAATACTCGCAATTCTTCAAATAAGAATGCAGGGACGTAAGAGTCACTCAGAAAAGATGGCTATTAATGGAACATTTAGGGATTTTTTTAGTTCCATTACCTACTTGCTTAAGTCAAATGTTCAATTGCTAGCAGAAGACACCCAGCCCTATTAGGGAAAGGGTTGTCTTGGTTTAGGCACTCAGTATGTCCACTTCTGGAAACAAGTACACCTATAGTAGATAGGTATCATGGGTTATCATTATGCCACTAAACTACAAATTTGTATTTGTGGCATATTCATGAAGGAAGTATTGAGCTATGGATATAGCTCAACTCTAGAATGCTTTCCTAGCAAGCATGAGGTCCTGATGTATAAGGGAGAAGGAGGGAGGGAGGAAAACTGATCATAAAATGGCTCCCACTGGAGTGATTTTACAAGCAGAGATTATAAATATCTGATCTTCATTTCTTCATGTTAATAAACTAAGCATAATGCTGATATGATATGCTCAGCTACTTCAGAGTTAAGTGCTCATAAGAACAAAACCCAGGTCCAATCAACTTTAAGGCAATAATAAAATTTCTTAAATATGAAAGCGATGACTCTTTCAGTAACATTACTAAATGAAATTAAAAGTCAAGCACTGCTCTGTGTTCTTGTTTGTGATAATCCGAAAAGTGTGTACCTGCATGCTTTCCCTACTTTGAGAGAATAAAGACAATAGAGATATACAGCACCACCTTATGAAAGATAAAATGGTTAATCTCAGTAAACATGAAACTACTAAAACCAGAGGTCTTCCCTATGATAGAGGTAGGTGTGGGAGGGATTTTAAAAACAACAGTGACAAAAACCAGACAAGACAGGCACAGTGGGAGAGGCCTGCAGTCCCTGAGGCAGGGGCAGGAATGTTTGAAAAGCAATTATTAATAAAATAAGAGATTTACTCCTGAGGAGTTCTAAGACAGCCATAGAACTGTACAGTCATTACAACACTCAGTTTTTTGGACAGAAGCATAATGTTCTCAATAACCAATCATACTGTACCAAGTTTGCTCCATTTCATTAACTCCTGTGCCTACCTTCAAACTTTGAATGCCGACTTCCTTCTACATTTACTTCCCCTGAGTGACTTAAATCAATCACCGGTGTTGCAGAAGTTTATTTCCAGTTATGTTTAAAATGGTTGTTTTGTGTATTGTTGGGGGAAGGGCTGCCTAAGTCTTGGCATTTTGTATTATCTGCAGGTGTTGGCTTTAGGTAAAAGATGTTGGATTCCTCATGATCTGCATGTGTCACCTGATGAGCTTCTGTGGCAAAAAAATCTCCTGAGATCAGATGATCAGGGTTCCACTGTCCAGTATGGTGCTTGCCACGATAGTGGTTCTCTCTGCTGAGTTCTGGCAGGGTTTGCAGGTATGAAACTACATCCTTGTCTTCTTTGCTGAACCGCACTGTAACTGTCTGCTACACACCTACATTCTTTAGACCAGCGGCTCTCAACCTTCTAATGATGTGACCCTTTAATACAGTTCCTCGTGTTGTGGTGACCCCCAACCATAAAATTATATTTGTTGGCTACTTCATAACTAATTTTGCTATTGTTATGAATCGTAATGTAAATATCTGATATGCAGATGGTCTTAAGCAACCCCTATGAAAGGTTCGTTTGACCCACAAAGGGGTTCCAACCCACAGGTAAGAACTACTGCTTTAGACTGTAGTTTGTTTTTTGTATTTTTTTAAAGTCTATGTAGCCCTGGCTAGCTCAGATTTCATTATGTAGTCCAGAATAGTCTGGAACTCACAGATCCATCTGACTCTTCCTCCTAAGTTCTGACCAGCTTTTGTTTATGCATTATATCCTTAATATTCCTTTTTTTGTTGCTAAACAGTACCTATCCCATTGCATACATTTTATGCATCCATTTATCAGGTGATGGGAACTAAATTGGGTATACTTCTTGGCTATTTTTTTTTTTAAATGATTGACTGAGGACTAACTTAGCTCAGCAGTAGATCATTGCCTAGCATGTGCAAAGCCCAGGTTTGATGTCCATCAAAGGGAGGGAAGAGAAGCAGGGAACAAGAGGAGGTGGGGTAAGTATATCCCTTCATCTAGCCCACACCATCTCCAATGTCCACTAGGCATCTCATACTGAATACACTGAAAACAAATTCTTGATCTCCTCCAACCACTCCCAGCCTTCCAGTGTTGCCCATCTTTGCTTGCTCAGCCCAAAAAAGTCAAATATACCTCTGCTCTCTTTCACTTTCTATATCCACTAGCAAATCTAACACCAAAATCATCCACAATTTGACCACTTTTCTCCACCTTTCCTGCTATACTCTCCTAATCCAGACTGCTGGATTATGTTAACAGCCACCTAAGTGTTTCACAGGTTTGTCCTTGTCTTCTCCACCTATCTCAATCTAGCAGCAGGAGGGGTAACACAAACCAGACCACAGCATCATCACCCCAGAAACCCCAGTAGAATCCTATCTCAGTCAAAGAGTCCTCATAATTGCCTCCAGGCCTTAGCTATAGCAGTATTTCCTGCCATCCCCTTGCATGCTCTGAACCAACTACGTGTCCTAAGTACTGCTTCAAACCTGCTCAAAACCATCACACTTAAGGACACTTAGGAGAGGGTTCAAGACAGGAGGAGCAAGACTTAACTCCCTACTCTTATTTGTCTTTCTGCTTAGTGATCATCTTACTACAACCTCTCACAACCTTAAACAAGAGGAAGTTCCACCACCCTGTGGCATTTAGCTTTCCTTCTAAATCCTGTGTGGTTGTAAAGACTACGTGACTCTTGAGAAGCCAATTCCTGGGTGTGGACTGTTCTGTTCCCAAGTGTCACCCCTCTCTCCCCATTTAATGCTTGTATCTATGTCTATTTTAAGACATTTTCTTTCCTTCCTTTCCCCCCCCCCCAGCCCTTCTCTTTTGGTTTGGTTTGTTTGTGTCAGGTCTCACACTACAGTCTTAGAACTTACTGCAATCCTCCTGCTTAGACACCTAAGTGCTGGAAATTACAGGCACGAGTCACCAAAAAATCTTTCAGTTTAGGCTAGAGATGGCTACGTAGTTGAACATGGAATTTGATTCCCAGCACCCATATCAGAAGCTGACAAGAACCTCTAACTCCAACTCCAGGAGATCTTATATTCCTCAGACCTTCTTAGACACATACACCTTAATAAATGATAACAAAATATTTTTAAAACCTTTAAATTTACAAAATATTACAAAAAGGTTACACAGTATTAATACCCTGAATCATATTCCTCAAACATTAACACATTATCCAATTATGTACGATGGCTGGTGACACGGCTCAGAAGTTAAGAGCATTCACTGCTCTTCCAGAGGACCTAGGTATGTTACCCATACCCACATGGTAGTTCACAACAATCTGTAATTCCATTTCCAGGAGATCCTATGCCATCTTCTGGCCTACAGGAACACCAGGCATGCACGAGATATGCAAACAGAACACTCATACACATAAAGATAAATAGAATGTTAAAAATAATAATAAAAGTAAATAAACCAGTCCTAGGGTCAGCAAGAAGGCTCAGCAGGTAAAAGACACTTGCATCCAAGCTTGACAACCTTAGTTCAATCCTCAGAACACATGTGGCAGGAAATAAACTCCCAAGGGTTATACTCTAATCTACACAAAACACACACACACACACACACACACACAAACACATTCCTTTAATTCCAGCAGAGGCAGAGGCAATGAGGCCATCCTGGTCCACATAGTGAGTTCCAGGACAGCCAGGACTAGGCAGAGAAACCCTGTCTCAGATAGATAGATACATAGATAGATAGATAGATAGATAGATAGAAGGTAGATAGATAGATAGTAGGTAGACAGATAGATAGATACGTAAAAAATAAAATTAAAAGGTGGTAGTAGTGCACCCCTTTAATTCCAGCACTCAGGAGGCAGAGGCAGGTAGATCTCTGTGAGTTCAAGGCCAGCCTAGTCTATAGAGGGAGTTCCAGGACAGCCAGAATTACAACAGAGAAACCCTGTCTTGAATAAACTGGAAAAAAAAGAGAATTAAATGAAAAAAAAAAAAAAAAAACCAGTCCCAGTGACACAGAACTATAATACTAGCTACTCAGGTGGTTAAAGCAGGAGGAACCCAAATGGCCTGCTGGTCTACAAAGTGAGTTCAAAGGCAGTGTGGGCAATTTAGAGAGATTCTATCTCAAAATTAAAAGATACAAAAAGGGCTGGGACTGTATCTCTTGGTATATTGGCTTGTTTGGTATGTGTGAGGCCCTGGATTAAATCCCCAAAACTGCAATAAATGAATGAACAAATAAACAAATAAGAACATAAATTCTTTAGTAATATATCTAGGCTTAAGCAAGTTGTATTTCACTAGCCTCAATTCACTTACAGATGAGGGGTGCTGTGCATTGGATATACCTTGCAGCCTAAGGTTTATACAGTGGATATGCATGTAAAGAGGCCAGCTTCTACCTATGAAAACACTAATGCTGGTCTATGGGAGTGCATTAATCTCATAGGAGAGGATCTGTTCTCACAGGTTATGAAGGGTCAAGGCTGGCTCTCCTCATCTCTTGCTGGCATTTGTGCCCCTTCTGCGTGAGGCTGGTCCCTTTTCCACTTTACCATGCTGTACCAGTCACACAAGTCCTTTCTACAACACTGCATCAATGTTTAGACACCATCAGCTACTAGAACTGAACCAGATAAGTAACTATTCTTAAGAAGTGCCCACCCATCTTACAACACATCTATGACAGGGATATGCTTGCCTTTTCAGACTGTAATAACAGAACCAGGTGAGGTCAGTGGCATATTATTCATCTCCTCAGCCAAAAACACATCTGAAATTGAGTGCTTGAGTGACTTCCTCAGTGTTCATGAAAAAATAGTGGCACAACAAAAACTCAAGCTAACGTATAAACCTGGCAAGGAATAAAGTGAACTCTCTGCAAGCAGTAGGGATAAAGTGCATATGTGTTTTATCTGTCTCTGAAGAAGACTGGAAGTTCCTTAAGACCACTCCTTAAAGAAATATTCACTCGGCCAGCAGGTGGCTCAGCTGGTAAAAGCACTTGCAAGACTGATAAGCAGTAAAAGGAGAGCTACTCCCAAAAGTTGTCCACTGACCACCACACCTGTGCCACAGCACATGTGCACTCCGACATACATCATACACACTGTAATAATAAAATATAGAAAACATTCAACTAACATAAAATTAGACACAATTAGATACAATGCTCCCCAAAATATATTCCACTTCATTCTTTCAAATGAAATTCTCAGATATTGGATAACCTACAAAATAGCTAACTACATTCAGCAGCTTCTGAATCTAATCTACTGGGATTTAAGGGAACATGAAGAAAACCCCCTCCCTCTCCCCCTACTCCTCTTCTAAAACATCACCATATATGAATTCCTACTAAAACCATTAATTCCTTGAGATAATTTTTCTAAAAAAAAAAAAAAACTGCCAAGAACCACAGCAAATTATGATCCAACTATAAGAGCTAGATAATAACAAACAGCTTAGTGTACAGACTTTGAGTGGTAATAATATGTACACAGGATCACTATTTGTAACAAAGGTGTACTGGTGGCACATAAAGTACCAGGAAGGAGAGATATGCGTGTGTGAAGACACCCCTGTCTTGTTGAAATTGTTTTCTGTGCTGTTGGGTGAGGGGCTGTCTAGGGCATTTTGTATTGTTTGCAGGTATTGGGTTTCTGTGGAGGTTGTTTAATTGCTAATGATCTGCACGTGCTGTTATCAGTAGAACACCTGAGGAGTTCTGAAAGAATAAAAACACCTAAGCTGGGACACTCAGGGTTCCGCTGTTGAGTATGGTTCTGGCCAGGATGGTGGTTCCCTCTGCTGAGGTCTGGCAGGGTTTGAGTCTATGAAAATGCCTCGTCTCCCTTGCTGAGCCCCCACAGCATACTACACAGAGGTGTTGACGGCAGGGGTGTGTGAAGGCAAGGGTTCATAGTAGCTATCTCTTACATAACTACTCTAAATGATGAACCTAAAACTATTATTAAAAAACAAAATCTATTTTTAAAGTCTATGGAAAATAAACAAGAACTCGAAGGAACAAATCCCAGTACAAAGAGAAAACATCATTGGACTGAAACTACTTTTCCTTAATATAAATTGTTGAGTTTTGGGTTCAAAAGAGATGCTAAAGTAGATTATCCTTTAGGGTAAGAAATTTAATTAGAAAAGTTATTGGTGGGCATGGTGTACACCTTTAATTTCTACAGCACTCAAGAGGCAGAAGCAAGAGGAATCTGAGTTCAAGGCCAGCCTGATTTACATAGTGAATACTAGGACAGCCAGGACTACATAGTAAGACTGTGTCAAAAAAATAAAAACTTTTAGACACTTAAAAATAATAAAAAAAAAAATAAAATAGGACTGGGCAGTGGTGGCACACGCCTTTAATCCCAGCACTCAGGAGGCAGAGGCAGGTGATTTCTGTGAGTTCAAGGCCAGCCTGGTCTACAGAGTGAGCTCCAGGACACCAGAGTTACAACAGAGAAACCCTGTCTCAAAAAAAAGAGAGAGAGAGAGAGAGAAAGAAAGAGAAAGAGAAGAATGAGAGGAGGGAGAGAAGGAAGGAAGGAGGTTAGCAGTATGGACAGACAGGCATACAGAAAGCAGCACAGTGGAGCTCTGATGGGCATTCAGGCAATGAGGCACAGTTGGGGATCCCTTCTTTAAAGATAAGGGAGGAAGGGGTAAAGTTTCACAGCAAGAGCCTACAGTTCCTGTTTCATGGGTGGTGGGAAGGAAAGGAGGAAATTCCAGGGAAGGCACGTGCACCTCTGAGGACTGGGGTGAGGTTAAGGAAAAGAGAGGCACACCCAGTTGAGGTGCACTCATTAAAAGGGTGGAGGATGTATTGTCACTGGTTATCTTTTTAAAGTCTCTGACTGTGGCAATCTGGTCTGAAAGCTTCTTTGGTAAAGTGAGAATGGCGCCCTGTCATTCTCCTGGAATCCAGGCACCTGTGGAGTCTGTTTACAGGCTCATAGACAGGATCTTGATAGTGTCTGTCTCTTGCTGTAGCAGCTGGGATCCCAGAATCAACTATGAAGATGAAGATAGAGAGGTCTAACTTGAGCAGTATCCCATCTCACTTTCTAAGAGTTGCCAACTAACAGCAAAGCATAAAGGCTGAACAGAAGACAGTGGCCTAGAGCCTGTAACTGCCTCTCATTGACTTGGAAACACAAAAACTACAGTTCAGAACTGTTAGGGAAGAGAGGCACAAACACAACCACAAATACCTAGGAAACAAGGATAAGCAAATAACACCTTTTATACTAAAACTGAATTCATCAAGGAGAGAGACACTATCATTCAGTGTCTAGATAGCCTTGCCCAACAGATGTTCAAAGTAATGAACACAGTCTCTGCCTGTATCATCCAGCTGGACATGTGGCCAATTCGGATCTGACTAATGCAGCTGAGGTGACTCCGTTTATCTCATCTCAAAGAATTTAAATTAGTGCATTCATATACAGTATCAGACACTACTGGCTCCCATAGTAAATAGCACAACAAGAACTTTTCATATCCACAGTTCAGTGCTAAAACACAATACTCTCTGCCAGGCAGAAAACACATTCAAATGCCAAAATCTAGAGGGAGGAAATCAATAGACGCCTCCTTTAGTGAGCTACTGAAATTATAAAATGGGCACTTTAAAATGTTTAAGAAAATAAATAAAATAGAAAGACTTTCACCAGAAAACTCCAATCTCCTTTTTTGTTTTTTCAAGGCAGGGTTTCTCTGTTGTAACTCTGGCTGTCCTAGAACTCTGTAGACCAGGCTGGCCATGAATTTAGAGATCCACCTGCCTCTGCCTGAGCGCTGGGATTAAAGGCATGCGCCACCACTGCCTGGCTTGCAATCTACTTTTTAAAACATACACAAATTCATGAGACTGGAGAGATGGGTCAATGACTAAGGACATTTATTGCTCCTGCATAAGACTGGGATTGGGTTCTCAGAACTTACTTGGTGGTTCACAACCATCCATAACTCCAGTTTCAGGAGATCTAATGTCCTCTTCTGATCTCCACATGGTGCATATACATACATATATGCAGGCAAAACAGGATACACATAAATTATATTATAAAAATCAAAGGAAAATTATAAAACATTTTTTTTTAATTCAAGTGTGCCAAGCATTGGGGCCCACACCTTTAATCCCAGCAGAGTCAAGCCAATTTCTGTGAGTTCAAGGCCAGCCTGATCTACAAAGTGAGTTCTAGAACAGCAAGGGCTGTTACACAGAGAAACACTGTCTCAAAAAACAAAAAAAAAAAAATCCAAAACAGTAGCAACAACAAAAACTTCCAAGTGACCACCCACCTTAATTTCTGAATGTCTTTCATGCATGCTCTTCTCAATATGAAATTTACCTTCAATTAAAAAAAAAAAAAAAAAACTGAGCAAGGTGATGGCTCAGCAAGGAAAGGCACTTGCTGCCAAGCCTGATGAACTGAGTTTAATCCTCAGGACCTACATGGTGGAGAGAACTGACTCCTACAAGTTGTTCGATGAGTTCCACATGCCCCATACACACACACAATTATTAACTTAACAGTAAGATAGCCCAGCGTTTTGTTGTTAATATTAATAATACAGACTAGGTAAATCACAAATCTATTCCCAAGATTGCAAAGGTATCACATGGCAATGGGAAGAAAAGGTGTGAAAGACCTAGCAAAACCAACAGGAACCAACTGGGAATGACCAATACTAAAGGGAGAGCTTTAATTATCTGTTAAATATTCTACCAATCATACTCAGCAGCAAAAAGACCCTGTCACACAAGGTAGGAAGCGGCAACTGATAGATACCCAAGGCTGTTCTCTGACCTCTCCACATGCACTGTGGCACATTCACATTTGCACTCATACACAAACCCATGCACATACACATAATAATAACACTGTAAATCACAGACAGTATCTTGCCACAGGTTTTATATTGGGAATATATTTTTAAATTACAGGAAAAGGAACACAGGTCAATGGTAGAACACTTGCCAGAACTCAAAGAGGCCCTAGGGGTCCCCAATTCCCGCACTGCAGAAAACATTTTTCTTAACAATTTCTGAGTCGGTCATAGTAACACATACTTGTAATCTCAGCACTTGAAGTGGGAAGCCAGAGGATCAGGAATTCAAGGCCATTCTCAGCTATATAGTTAGTTTGGGACCAACCTGGTCTACCTGAGACCTTATCTCAAAAACACTAATAATAAAGCCAAGCATGGTAGTCCTCCCCTTTAACCCTGGCACTCTAAAGGCAGAGACAAGCTGGTATCTCTGATCTCAAGGCCAGCTAGGTCTACAAAGGCCAAATTAGGCCTCTACCGAGTGAGATCCTGTCTCAAGAAACTACTACTAAGCAAATAATAAAATTATACACATACATTAATTAACTAGAATAAGACTACCAAACATATAGAAACACAGATAAAAGTTACTTCACACAGTAGAATACACAGCTTGTTAATAAATATAATGTGTAGTGGTTATATGGGTGTGTTCACACTATAAAATTTACCAAGCTATATGCTTATTACTATTACTATATTTTATATTATCTTCTACTCCAATAGAATGGCTTACCACCTCCACCTCCCAAATAAAGGCTGCAGAGCTGGAGAGATGGCTCTATGGTTAAGAGCACTTGTTATTCTTGCAAAAGATCTAGGTTTCACTCCCAGCATCCACACTGCAGCAAAAAACTGTAACTCCAGTTTCAGAGGCTCTGACATTCTCTCGTCCTCTTCTGGCCTCCAAGGGCACTGCACACAGTTGGTGCACAGACACACGTGCAGGCACAATACCCACATACATTAAACTAAATCTAGAAAAGAAAAAAATCAACAGATGCACTAATTCAGGGTAGATGGTACACACTTGCATCAAGCACTTGGGAGACCAAGGCACTGAAGCAAAGCTCTGCCTGGGCTACACAAGGATTCCCAGGCCAGACTGGGCTAACAAACAAGACCCGTCTGAAAATAACTAAATAAATAAACAGATAGGTAAATGGGCATTAATTCACACAAGTTCAGCTACATTATGCCAACTAACATGGCTCTGAAGAATAGCAGCAGTGCACATGCCAGAAATAAGTCACCAAGAAATAACCATGGGAGGACTCCCTGTCACCATACCATTGCCACTGTATACTCTCCTGGTAAACCACACTGCTCTTCTGTGTAGCTCCTACTTAAAAAGTGTATGCAGTGTCCCAGCGCATTAAGAGCTTTACCTGTATTACGAATTAATCTTCACAACAATCCTTCAAGTAGCTATTAACATTTAAAGATGAGTAAACTGAGGCTCAGAGAGGTTAGTAACTTGCTGCAAGTGACACAGGAAGTAGAAGAACCAGAATTATGAGAATTTATATAGTAACATAATTTCCTGTCCTTACTTAGCCCCATCAATCCTACATTTTTGTTCTGTTTCATGACTTAAATTCCACCCTTGTCTGAAAAGAGGATATTTAATTCCTCATGAACTAAGAATAAATTATTCGAACATAGTATTAATATATTACTATATAGTTATATATCTTTATAACCCTAAATTTGATAACAGTTTCTTAAAGTTTAAGCCACAAACATGAACAACAAAAGAAAAAATAGAAAACTGAACTTTTTTAAAATAAAAAGTTGTATACACTACTAAAGGTAGCTGGAGAGGGACTGAAGAGATGGCTCAGTGGTTGGTTAAGAGTTCTTCTTGCTCTTTTAGAAAACCTGAGTTCAGTTCTCAGCATACACACAGGGTGGTTAACAACCACCTGCAAACTCCAGCTCCAGTGGATCCAATGCCCTCTTCTAGCCTCTCTGAGCAAGCTATGAGGAAGCAAGCCAGTAAGCGGCACACCTCTATAGCTTCACCATCAGCTTCTGCCTCCAGGTTTCTGCCTTGAGCTCCTACCCTAACTCCCTCAGTGACGGACTGTGATGTGGAACTGTAAGACAAAATAAAGTGTTTTCCCCCCCGAGTTGTTTTGGTTGTGGTATTTTATCACAGCAAGAGAAACTCTAACTAAAACATACATAATAAATCTTTTTTGTTCTTTTCTTTTCTTTTTTAACCAAGATAGGGTTTCTCTGTTGTAACTCTTGACTGTCCTGGAACTCACTCTGTAGACCAGGCTGGCCTCGAATTCACAGAGATCTGCCAGCCTTTGCCTCCCGAGTGCTGGAATTAAAGGCATGTGCCACCACTGCCTGGTAATAAATTTTTAATTAAAAAAAAAAAAAACTAAAGAAAAAATTATAGAGGTCTAGACCAGAACAAGACATAGCGAAAGGTATGTCAATATTACACATGGGAATATATCGGAGTTAAACTAAGAGAATCTGGTCACATGATGATCACATAAACAGCAGGGAAAAGTGACCCCAAATAACTGTTTCTAATACTGAATAACCAAGAAAAGGGTTCTTTAATCTTAATCTGTGATATGGGAAGATGAAAAGATTGTTAAGATTAATTATGCCTGAGGTTAGTGACATCTCTATAAAGATTATTCAAGAATAGTCAGAAATAGAAAGAAGGTTTTCAAGAACAGATACGACTAGAAAGGAATCTCACATTTAAAGACATGGTGCTTCCAAAAGAGAAAAGCAACCAACAGTCCCACCCAGCTATGAACCAGCCTATGAACCACAACAGCAACCATCACTGTATAACAACCCTAAAAGGCTCACATACCTTTAGAGGTAACTAACATCTCTCTAATCCAACTTAAATCCTAGTCAACAAGAGGGGGGAAAAAAAATCACACCTGGTACTTCAAACCTAGTTAACTATCCAGGACTAGTGAAGGCATGGATCTTGAAGGAGAACCTACAACTACCACTTTACTAAACCAGTATAATTCCTAACTACTTTCTAAATATTTGTCCTTAAACCCACAGGTAAGTGTAGTCCTCACTCATCAAGAAAACTTCTCTTTGCAACAGAGAACATTATAGAAAGTCACAACCAATCCAAACACAGAGTTGTGGAGACTAGTCCCAACTGACACATCTACAAACAACTCCCAAACCTAAGGCTCAAAGAACACTGCTGAAGGAGGGGCTGGAAAATTTTAAGGCCCAGGAATCAGGGAGTTGGCTGTGAGACTATGTCTCCTAAGTGATGTCAGAAGCCACTCTTTAACATGACTTACCTAAATATGAGCTAAACAAGGACAACAACAGATATGCCAAAATGGACACGGGAGGAAGAAGAGGAGGCCTCAATCCTACACACAGAGAGAGAGAGAGAGAGAGAGAGAGAGAGAGAGAGAGAGAACTACAAACAACTAAGGATGCTGAGAGCAGGAGAAATAGTCTTCCCCAGGGAAGAACACAGCGACTGGTTATCCAGTACTAAAATCAGCCTCAAAACACACATACAAATAACATTACACAGACAAAGCAGGTCATAATCAGAAATATGTGTGTATAAACACACAAATATGCAACAACAATCAATGAAAAAAAGAGGTCATGAATTTGAAAGAGAGCAAGAAATAGAGGGTTATATGGGAGGGATTGCAGGGAAGAACAGTTGATGGCAGGTGAGCAGCCAGGGGGGCCTCATAGTATAGGTAGCCAAAGAGGAATAGCCTCCCATAGAGGAGACCCAGGAAGAAAGGAGAACTCCCTGAAGAAGAGAAGGACATGAAAGGTACAACTGAGTTTAAACCATAGTTCTGCAGTTTATAGGCTTGTGACTGTTCAACACATCTGAATCTTAATTTCCCATTCAGAAAATGCAGATGATACTACTACTTTTTATAACTATGCTAAGGGCCAGGGGTAACTGTGTAAACTCTTTAGCATAGTTGTGAGGACAAAGCAATCAATAAATGCCATTATTTCATTTTATATTTTTATTTCCCACATTAAAAAAAACGTACCTACTAATAACGACATAGAAAATGGGTCTATATTTTTAATGCTGTAAAAGTGGCTACAACAATCCAAATTTTGGGAGTTTATTTGCTGAATCCACTCATATGAAAATCAGAAGAAACTCTGTGAAGAAAGTTATCTTCTCCCTTTTTAGAAAAGACTTTAGGCAAGAAGAAGAGAGGAGGAGATGAAATGGTCTGCTGCATCCCAGAACACGGTATGCAGCTGAATAAAGTCCAACCCCTGATCCTCCTGCCTCCACCTTTTGGGTGCTAAGATTACAGGTGCACATCACCACACCTAATACATACAGTCCTGGAGACCAAACTCAAGGCGTCCTGCATGCCAGGCAAGCACTCCACAAACTAAATGGATTGCATCCCAGTCTCAAAAGGCCATTTTCGTGTTACGAATATACATACCAGAACAGTTTGGTATTTGGAAAGAAGTACAGTATCTTTCAGCAAAATGCACATACTATGCTGCCCTACAATCTTCCTCATAAAAATGTTTTGAAAGTATACCTGTAAGGACGCAGGTTCATACAAGCAGGATCTCCATGATATTATCTGAAAATGATATTCATGTACTAGGATTGTTTTAAATGAAAGGCAAAACTGTTCTATAAAATTATAAAATAAAACTACAATGTAAAGGGAGAAAATGTTCCTATTGTGCTATATGCTTTTTAACTTTTAGAAATTATCACGTGGCTTGAGAGAGGGCTTAGCAGTTTAGAGTGCCTCCTGCTCTTGCAGAGGAGCTGAGTTCAGTCCCCAACTCCCATGCCAGACAACTACCTATAAACACTAGCTCCCAGATCCCATACTTCCGCTCTGGGAAAGCACCTGCATCCGGTACAAACCCAAACACAGACACATATTTTTTTTTTTAATTTTGGTTTTTCCAGACAGTTTCTCTGTCATAACTCTGGCTGTCCTGGAACTCACTCTATAGACCAGGCTGGCCTAGAACTCACAGAGATCCATCTGCCTCTGCCTCCTGAGTGCTGGGATTAAAGGCAAACACCATCACCTCCCATCTATACACTGAATTTTAAAAAATAAAATCTTTTAAAAAGTTTCATAATTTAAAACTGTTAAGTGAAGTAATTTTTAATTTTAGGTGTATGCAATTTTTGTAACTCAGTGCTTTCTCACAAAAAAAAAAACAAAAACATTTTTTCTATTTAATGTCAAAGTTTAGCCGATATTAGAGTCTGTCTCCTAAGTAATACAATCTCACCTCCCAGCTGACACCTAAATTATTCACCAGCACAGAACTGGCACTCTGCCATGGTAACACACTTGGTTATACACACTTGGTTTTAACATTCAGGGTACTAACTCCCAACCACAGGAAGATGCTGAAGGCACAGAATAGGCCTAATGCTTTCAGGTGTATAGAGAGGCTGACATCAAACCTATGTCCTCATTACAGTCTACTGCCAGGAGGCTACTTCCAACAGTGCTACAGACAGCCCAAGGAAAATATGACAGCCTTTGAAATCAAAAGCTTTTACTTAATAGAGTAAAACGCCATCATAAAAGTCTTCTTTTAATCTATGAGTAACTATAATAGGTACAAACAATTTAGCATTAAGCCTTTCTGAGAGAACATGACTAATCT
The DNA here is from genome assembly GCA_026225945.1 of Cricetomys ansorgei. Lineage (NCBI taxonomy): Eukaryota > Metazoa > Chordata > Mammalia > Rodentia > Nesomyidae > Cricetomys > Cricetomys ansorgei. Next base: position 7,006,319 of record JAMJFZ010003875.1, read on the forward strand.
ACTAGCTTACATGGTATTCCATTTATTCTATATTTTATAGCTACCATGTACAGAATTAAACTCAACAGTAATAAAGCTTTAAAAAATGCTTTTGTCATATGCCTGAATATACCATTGAGCATTTACACATCAAAGCCCTGTACACTAATCCACACCTATAAGACATGAGGATAATAACAGTTCCCTTTACCTGTTTATGTAGAAGCGTAAGGCTAAGTAGTCTTCTCATTCATAATGTATATCAGTCAATGACAGAAATTAAAATTCAGAGTTTTTAGTGTCCTGGTTCTAGATATCTTTTTTCTGAATCATATGCACAAAGCTATTATTATATAAAATAATTCAGGAATCATCATACAGGAGTTAAGTGTAAACGATAAAGCATGAGCATACAATGAGAGGGAAAGATTACATGGGAAGGTTATCATTGTTTTTGTTTCATCTAAGGAAAGATCTAACACTCAGTATGCAGATTAATTCTAATGCTCCTTTCAAAGAACAGAATTTGGGCCATAGCCAAAAATCATTCTCCTTCCTTCTATGGCAGTTAGTCCCTTAAGCACAATACTAAAAGAGATATTGTCTAAAATATTTCACATGGCACAAACCCCATGGACAGTGCTCTAAGCAAGGTACAAATAATATACTAGGTTCTGACATTTTGATATTTTAAGAAATACAATATATAAACACAATCTGCTCAGTAGCTAGTATTCTTATGCTAAGTGAAAACACTTGTTTTATATGAATGAACTCAGAATGTGTTTAATTTCTGCTTATTAGAAGAGAAAATTTTAACAAGGAAAGATGCCTAGAAGCAAAGAGCCCACAGGCTTACAAAGATGCTCAGCATCACTCTCCTCAGAAAAATGAGTCCAACCCCAGTCGAATAGGAAGAGAACACTTCGAAGCCATCAGAATACAAGAAAGGGGTCTGGAAAGATGACTCAGCAGACAAGCCTGCTCTTCCGGAGGACCCAGGTTCCGTTCCCTGCACCCACATGCTGGCTTACAACCATCTGTAACTCAGTTCCAGGGAATACAACCTCTTCTGGCCTTCTTGGTACCCGGCATGACCAGGTGCTCAGACACACATGCAAGCAAAACACCCATACACAGAGAATAATTTTTAAGATTTTTTTTAAAGGTGGAAAAAAAACCCAAGAATCAGTAGTGATGTGAACAGCTGGATTCCTGATACCATACTGATTAAAACTGTAAAATGTTATGGAAACAACACAGAGGCTTCATAAAATTCAAAACAGAACCACAATATGAATCCAGCAGCTGAAGGAGGAGCACTGAAGGGGCGGTTGCACCACTGTCCTCAGAGCAGCACCACTCACAGCAGCCACTCACAGGAGCTCTTCTGGAGGAGTCCAGGACAGGATGAGAAACAACAGTGGCTTCTGGGAATTGGGATAACAGGAGTGTGGTTTAAAGAACACATTTAAGATGTGCAAGATGAAAATGCTCTGGAGACGCGTCTCACAACAATGTGAATATACTAAATATTGTGAACTGTATGCTTGAAGATGGTTGGGTGATAAATATGTATTTTTACATCAGGCAAAAAAATGAGCAATATTTCCCAGAATAAAATACTTTGGGGGCTCAGAGGGTAAAGGTGTCTGCCACCAAAGCTGACAATCCCCAAGACTCACATGGTGAGAGGAGAACCAGCCCCTACAGGTGGTCCTCTCACCTCTACTCTCCCACTATGGCACAACACAACCCCCAATAAACAAATAAATGTTATGGATATTAATAGCAATTAATCATAATTTTTGTACTGGACATGGCAGTACATATATGTAATCATAGCTCTAGGGTGCTGAGGCAGGAGGATCACTGAGAGTTCAAGGCCAGCCATGGCTACATGGCAAGAACAAATCTCAAAAAACTAAATTAAATTTTAAAAAGTAGTGCTCACTTCAGCAGCACATACACTAAGATTGGAACAATGCAGAGAATATTAGCATGGCCCTGCACAAGGATGACACGTGAATTCCTGAAGCATTCCATATTTTTTAATAATGTTAATAAATGTTAACACAAAAGAGCTAGAGAGATGGCTCAGTGGTTAAGAGCATTTGTTATTCTTACAAAGAACATGGGTTTAATTCCAAGCACCCACATGTTAGCATACAACCATCTGTAACCCCAGTTCTAGAGAATCCAACAAGCACTCATGTGGTACACACACATGGGTGCAAGCAAAACATCCATACACATCAAGTAAAATAAATAAAAACATAAAAAGGAATCCCAACTAGCTATGTTTAAAAAATAAAAGATGTGTGCCAGGTGCTTTAATCCCAGCACTCGGAGGCAGAGACAGGCAGATCTCTGAAATTGAGGCCAGCCTGGTCTACAGAGTGAGTTCCAAGACAGTCAGTGCTACACAGAGAAATCCTCTCTCGAAAAACCATAAATAAGCAAACAAACAAAACAGATGAATGAATAAAGATTTAGAATGTGAGCTCAAGAGGGCAGTAGTTAACAAATAAATGTAGTCTTCCTGTTTTCCTAACACACAGAGGTACAGTACACTAAATGTGTCCAAGGTAGAGCGTATGTAGAAAAGGATTAAATAATGTAAAATATAATTCCTAATTGCAGTTTTTAGAAATATCATATTCAAGGCCAACAAGATGGTAGGGGTAAAACAGATGCATAGACTACTACGTCAACACAGTCTTCACCTACTAACCACTGCCCCCAACTTCAAAAGAAGTATTATCAAACAGAAGGTCTAAAATTAGCTGGGCATGGTGGACAGGAATGTCTCCAATCTCAGTTCTCTTGAGTTCAAGAGAAAGAGAAAGGTGGATCAGGAGTTCAAGTTTCAGTTATATAGTAAGGTAAAAACCAGTCTGGGCTATAAGACTCTGTTAAAGTCATCAAAATAGCTGCCTACTCGATGGGTAGAAAATCCCTTATATATCTATTATAAACGTATAAACTTTTTTATAAATATGTCAGCTTATAACTCTAATGCTTTAAAATAGTACCACAGCTGGGTGTAGTGGCTCATGCCTTTAATCCCAGTATTCAGAGACAAGGGGCAAGAGGATCTCTGTGCATTTGAGGCCACCCTGGTCTACATAGTGAGAGCCAGGACAGTCAGAATTACATAGAGAAACCCTGTCTCAAAAAACCAAAAAGTATGAAACTCAATCAGAACCAGATACACCAGCACACATCTACAGCTTTACTATATAAACCTATAGAAATGTAGAGAATAAACACATATCATGGATTTTCTAATTTTACCATGAGAAGGGCCTGAGAAAAGGCTGACACACTCAAACTAATAAGTACACTTGCATTAGCATACAGATCTTGTGTTCTAAATAACCATTCTCAAATAAAGGAAATGAAGAGCTCTCCCCAGAGAGCCAATCCCAGGGACGGGGCAACAAGAGCAGGAGACAAGCCAGAAATCTTGTGCCAGAAATAAAGCCCTTAAGGAAGGCAGAGGTTGTATCACAGAGGCTGGGGACAAGTTTTTAAAGGGGTTTCTCTCACTGGGCAATCTGAGGTGATAAGCACAAGATGGGAGGAAGATGAGAGAACAGCTGGGAAGCTCCAGGGCCAGGGAGCCTGGAGTAGGCAGTACAGTGGAAAACCCACAGAAGACCTTGTTGTTAACAGAGTAAGGGAAAAACCAACTCCTGAAAGTCGTCCTCTGACTATGAACTCTGTACCACACATGTGCAAAACAAATTTAAATTCTTAAATAGGTAAAATAAGTTCATCAAATTTATATTGATGTTAGTGAATTTTGAAAATTATAAGGTTATACAAGGAAGGTCCATAAATTATTGTTGTTGCTGCTGTTATTGCATGTATATGACATGTTGGTGGGCATGCATGTGCAATCAAATGAAAACTTTCAGGAGTCCGTTCTCTCCTTCAACTTTTGCATGGGTCCAGGGGATTGACCTCAGGCTGTCAAGGGCACACTGAGCAGCCATCTTGCTGGCCCAAAAATGTCCTTGTATCTAGCAATGTACACTGACTATTTTTAATAAAGGGGCAATGCATCTGAAATTTACTTTTTAATTTTGTAGGAAAAAATATATGGGGGGTTGTGTATGCAGAAAAATATGTATGGTGGAAAACTAAGGAGGTAAAATGCTAGTATTTTATATATTTAGAACTGCCAGGTGGTTGTGGTGCACGCCTTTAATCCCAGCATTTGGGAGGCAGAAACCCTGTCTCCAATAATAATAATAATTATTGTAATTATTTTTATTTATATAATAAATTATATTATTATTATTATTACTGTTGTCTAAAACTATTTCAAACTAAAAAAAGTTGAAAAAAAATTATATAAAAGAACAAAAAAGCCCTTCCTATTAAACTCTCTTACTTTTCTTGTACTAATCGCATGCAAGTCAAGCTGGAGCTACCTTTGTGCTCATCAGTGTACCCGCACGATGCATCCCACTTCACGAGCACCAAGTATTTTAGGAAAAGGCCCTAATCACCAACATTGCTACAATTTCTCTTCTTATATTCTTTTCACTGGTAATATCTTTTCATATCTGCAACCATTCATGATTACAAACATATAACATTGTATATCTAAAACTCAATAAAAAGAAATGAACTGCTAATGCTTGCTACTGATAAATGGAGGTTGAATGGGGCGGGAAGACAAGAAGGTTGGAGAACAATGACTGGGGGCATTTTTTGGAGGGTACATATGCATTCTAAACTTGAATCATCATAGAAAACTTTGACTATAATCAAAGCCATCCAATTGGATGCTTCAAATGGATTGCATGCTTTACATGAATTAAGCTCAAGGGCTACATAGTAAGTTCTAGGTCATCCTAGGTTTGTATAGTAAGACGTTATCCTCCTATTCCCCAACCCTTCAGAGACGCAGAGAGAGAAAGAGACAGAGAGAGAGATGAGAAACAAAGTAGAATAGTTAAAAAGCACTTTGAAAACAAAAATGAAACAGTATATAGAAGCACAGTAGTCTATTCTAAAGTAACTTAGTTGGGCTTAGTAGCACACACCCCATACTCAGAAGTCAGAGGCAGAAGGACAGCAACAAGTTTATAAGGCCAGAATAGTCTACACAGAGCACACCCAGGCTAGCCAGGGTAAGACCCTGTCTCAAATAAATAAATAGACTTGCATAGTGTATCAATCATTATGGGTCTTTCTATATGCCTTAATTTTGCTATAGGAACTTTACTTTTGATACTTCTGGGTCCAAGAAGAAACGAGATGTGGGTATGTCCTAAAGAACTGATGTCTAACTGTTCATCATTCCATCTTTCTGTACTATCATAGGAATATCAATAACCTTCCCTCCCTACCCCAAGTTGGGGACAGAACACAGCTAGGAGAGTAGTCTGACACTCTCAATTCCTACAAAGTATGCTTTACTTCAATGGCAATTAACACCAAATTAGTAAAATAGCAAAAAATATGTTACCTGCTAAGCAGGTTACTTTATAGCCCACTTTCCTGTCTCTGCTCTCAAATAGCTGAGACCCACAGGCTAAAATTCTATATTTAAAAAAAAAAAGAACTTCATGACCTGAATATTGCCACCACACCTCATAAATACAGCACCTTCTACTGCTAAACCTTTCCACATTCAAAAGCTCTATGTGTTCTTGACAGAAACCATGCTCAGGCAGCTGAATTTAGAACATGCTGACCTTGAGCAAATCAATGCCCTTAGCATGTACTTCTGGCTTCCATCACCGCAGGAGCTAGACAGCCTCACCATCTATAGTAGTCAACAATCTCTGGCCACTATTCCTGTCTATTTTAAGATATTCCTACTGCATTTGTGTTACACAGTTCAAACGGGAAACACATGAATCCGTGTCTAAATGCAATCCTTTACCTTAGAAACTAGAGTATACCTATATTGTTCCTACCTTAAAATATTTATTATACTTTCATTTAACTGCACAGTATCTTTTTTAACAGAATTAAAATCAAGTATAATCCAATTTGTAAATAACTTTGTTATAAGTTAAAACAGAAACAGCAGGCCTCCAAAAATGATGTGCAAATTTTGAAATAAAGTAATAGTGAGCTAGCATTTTTATGCAGACATTTATACCAGACATTAGGATAATTCCTAATTAAGAACTACACTGCATTTTTGATAATCTATCTTAATATTTATTACTATTCTACCTCTTAAATCTAACTGCCATCAAGTCAATTTTCAATTTTTTATCTAGGCAAAAATTATCCAAAACATAAGCATGAGCTTTTATTTATTGAATACAAACCTCATTTTTTTTAAACTCTAAACACAGAACCTGCGACTAATCTTAGCTCTGTGCAGCTTCTGAAAGCCAGGTAAATAGTAATCGTAAGCCAGGCAGTGATAGCGCATGCCTTTAATCCCAGCACTTGGGAGGCAGAGGCAGGTGGATTACTGTGAGTTTGAGGCCAGCCTGATCTACAGAGTGAGTTCCAGGACAACCAGAGTTACAACAGAGAAACCCTGCCTCGAAAAACTAAAAAGAAAGAAAAATATATTAATCATAAATTTATGAACAGAATAGAAATTATACTTAGCAATTATTCATAATTTTCTCTGATTCTCCAACAAGAAGCTAATGTTTGTGTAAGCCCTAATGCTAAAAAATAAAGTGTTTACCATTTAGATTGCTTTTTAAAGGATTTTCTTCACTGTTTTGAAACATTTAATAAACCAACAAACATTCTCAAGTATAAAAGCTAAGGTAATGTTTCTGTTGTTTACTCTCATCCCAAACATTTCAGTCATGAAAAGGAGGCTAGACATCACAGGGCACAGAATCTGACACGGAAATAATGAAGGACCCAAACATAGTGAAGTCATTTACTACCAAGTGAACTAAAGATAGGGACCCAAGCAACTGGAGCTGGAGTTTATATAATATGCTAGCTGACTACTAAAAGCTCTGAATCAACAGTCTATGATGTATAATGGATAGGAGGGAGTAGAAAGAAGCACTATTCTCTTCATGCAACTGAATAAGATTTCAAAATCATTTTTTCCATGTTGAAAAAAGTTAGCTGAAATTGAATCTTAGATTTCAATAAACTAGAAAAAGAAAGAATAGTTAGGAGCACAGAGGACCAAGTAAATCTAATCATATGAAAATAAGTAAGACCAGCTACCCGACTGCAATAGCAAATCACCCTTTGGCTACTGAAAAGGTGTTTTTATTGTCATTTTGTTTTTATTTGTGTGTGTGTGTGTTTTGAAACAGGATCTCAGTGTACAGCCCTGGATGGCCTCTAACTCAGAGAGAACTGCCTTCCCAGTGCTAGATTAAAGACGTGTACCTCTAAATCCCACATCTAGACAGTTTTAAGAATGGCATTCAGCATTCTAATACTAGAAGTTATGCAATATTTATATTAATCAGCATATAAAATATACTAAGGATAAAATGGACTACATTTCTAATTCCTAATATTTATGCCAATGAACTTAATTATGACTAAATTATATGAACATGGGATTCCTTCTAATAACCTACTAACAAGGTATACAGAGATAGTTTTTGTAGAAGCTGTCTGACTTCTTACTTATGCAAGGTATTACAGCGTATGTTTACAGAAGACTAATCAGAAAATCAGAAATAGTACAAAACCAAAAAAACTACCTTGTTGTTGGATCAAAGTTTAGAACCCTCATGTTGTAGCAACCTCTGACCATAAATTGCATATCCATCTGTTTAGTAACTTATGAAAAATCACTGCTGCTGCCAATACTGCTGCTGTATTGCCCCCACTGTGTTAGAGATCACGGCGCTCTAGACTACACCAAGAACCTCTCAGTGTTCGTGCTGAAATGTGGTAACTTATTCCCTAATTTATGAATTGGGAATTCAAACTATGAATTCAAGGACATTTTCATGCTCACAAGGGAACTTTTGCTATTTTGAACCTTGTTAAGCATTAGCTAGCCTCTGATACCACACAGTACTTCAGGCCAGCATGACACTGCATCCTGACATTGTAGACTTCTGTCAATAGCTACATGGAAATTGTTTTTGTCTTCAATTTCTTCCACACACTCACAACACCAACACTAAAATAACTTTACTCACAGCATAAATATAGAAAAATCCATGGCAGCTATGTAAACACATGTGAATCTTAAAAGTCATTAATCAGAATAATAGTCTAATTCTTATTTTTTCTAAATGTTGTTATATGGGATTATGTCTTCATTACATTACTTCTCAAGAGCCAGCGAGATGGCACCAAGCCTGATGGCCTGGGTACTCACATGGGAGAGGAAGAGACCAGACTCCCACAAGTTGTCCTCAGACTTGCACACATGTACCATGGCATGTGTACACACACACACACACACACACACACACAAATGTAAAAAAAAAAAAACTTTAAAAATTAAAAATTACTTCTCCCAAGTAGTACTGAAATGCTGAAATGCTCCAAGCACTGAAATGCTCCAAGAAATATAAAGAAACTTTCAACACTTTCCACATTTAAAAGTCACGTATTTATTATTATTACTTGTACATCATTCTGTCCTATCTTCTATTAGTAATAAAAATAACCAGATGTCTTTAGGATGGAACTAGTGGAGATGTCTATTGTCCTTGAAGCAATTTTATGCCTTGTTTTAAGTCTTTTTAGAACCTCAACCCTAAATAGACCTTATTGACTCCATCATTTAATCAACACAGTCTCTCTCATCACATACACTTATCAAATTTCACTTAGCAAAAACTCAGCATTTGTTAAATAGCCAAAAAGTAGTTGCTACTTACCTGTAGTACCGAGATTGTAGATACGTTGAACAAACAGTCTTTGATACATGACTGGCCGACCCAAAGTCTATCACTTTAACCCTGTATGGCTGTCGAACAGGATCCACCAACATAATATTCTCTGGTTTGAGGTCAGCATGAATTAAACCAAGACTTTTTAACTTCTTCAGTGCAGTGGCTACTTGCTGAAGAACTGGCCGGATCACCTTCAGGGGCAGGGGACTGAATTTATTCTGTTTCAGAAAGTCATACAAGTTCTGCTCCAGCATCTCAAAGACTAGGCAGGTATGGTTGCGGTGCTGAAAGCACTCATAAGCTCGCACAAAGTTATATTCATCAGCATTTTCAGTACTGAGCCTCGCTAAGATGCTCACTTCTATCTGCCCCTGACGGGCATAAGAAGGGTGATTCTTCAAAATTTTGATTGCTACAATTTCATTTGTTCCTCTCTTCCAGCATTTAACAACCTGGCCAAAAGTGCCACGACCAAGAAAATCAAGGACTTCATATGTGTTTTTCATGGAGCATAAGACTTCATGCTGTACTAACTGATAATCGCCTTCTCCGGTGGTACAGTTCTGTTTTGATCCTGTGGTCGTTGTCACAACTGTCACTGGATTTCCCATGTTGGTTTGCAACATTGCAGGAAGTATGGACAGTTCATCGACAATCTGCATCGCGCCGCTGTGATTATCCAACTCCTCACTCTTGCGCTTCAATCCACATCGCTGGGGACCTTCTAGGAAATGTAACCTGTTTCGCCACACCACGGTCCGGGGGGCCTCCACTCCAGCTTGCTGCACTTGAGCTGCTATGACCTTTGTAGCACCAGCAGTGTCTTTGACAACAACGGCACCTGCCTGCAATGAAAAGCTGTGTCCTCGAGGTTTACTAAATGGTATCTTTGTCTGAAAAGCACTACCCTTCGTGGAAGGATGAGAATTTCCAAAGTTTCTACCATTCACATAGGTCTGTGGATAGTTTCTTTCCTGGAAAACACAACTGCTTGGCTCTACTTTGAGTTTCTTCACACTACAAAAGGCACTTGACTGAGTTTGATAAACATATGGTGGGTAGACCAAGACTTGTGAGGCCATACCTGCAAAAGAAGAGAAGAAATGTTAATCAAAAAAAACAAGTTTTTCCCTCAACTTTAAACTGCAGGAAGAAAACTTTTAGGGTCAAATTCATAATATGTAGTAGTAATAGTAGTAGTAGTAATAAGCTCCATTAAGATTTTCCCCACAGCCGGGCAGTGGTGGTGCATGCCTTTAATACCAGTACCTTAAGAGGCAGATGCAGGCAGATCATTGTGAGTTTGAAGCCAGCCTGGTCTACAGAGTGAGTTCCAGGGCAGCCAGAGTTATAGAGAAACATGTCTCAAAAAAAAAAAAGAGAGAGAGAAAGAAAAAGAAAAAAAATTTCCCCTCCTGGGAGGAGATAAGACCTTCAGTATTTCCATGTTAGTTCTTCAGTATTTCAGTTATTTGGGGAAATATTTACTCAACAGCTACAATGGCCAAAATATGCAGTAAAAACTGCACCATTTTCCCCATGAAAGTACGACAACTCCCTAAACAAGTGGCACACATGAGGCAAAAGTAAAATATTCTCTCACTAAAATATAATTTATGAACCAGCAGCCAGAGAGGCAGTTCTGCAGTTGGGAGCACTTACTGCGCAAGCACGAGGACCAGAGTTCAGAGTCTAGCACCCATGGAAAAGCTTGGTGTGGTCCCATGCCTGCCTAGAATTCCAGTACTGAGAAAAAGAGACAGGAGGATTGCTGGGGTTTGCTGGCTTCCAGTCTCACTGAAAAATGAGAGCTCCAGGTTTAGCCTCAAAGGAACAAGGCAGAGAGGGTGGCAGGAGAAACTTGACATCTTCCTCTGGACTCTATGTGTGCACTCTTACAAGTACACATGCATACACCTCACACATACACAATTATGAACCAACCAACACAGTTTATAACCAGGAAGAAACAACTATGCATGTTTTAAGTATAGACATACATACAGGGATTAATTTGAAAGGGCCATCCTTTTCATGAACAACTCTGATCCTATATTCTACATGCCAAATATAATATCCTTTGATCTTAAAGGGCATTCATTATACTACAATGACAATTTAATGACTTTCTATCCAGTTACCCTCATGTTGCCTATATTCCCAGAACTAAATGACTTTCTGTGGATTTATTCTTACTCCATCTACACAGCCATCAAGTGCACAATGATTCTGTAAACAGTATCTGACTCCAGTGTAACACAAATACAAAGGCAGATTTAACATGCTACTGGCACAGCTGACTTTCTCCCCTATGACCTTATTTCATGAACTTAGAATTCATGTAATATACAATCCAGCAACTGCTAATCCATGTACAAACTTAAAATACAACACACAGCAAATCCTCAGTACCACAGCCCAAAACACATTAATTAGTTATTTAATCTACTTCCAACTATTTAGTCCATCACACAACATGTAACACAAGGCAAAAATCACCACTTGACAAAACTATTATTTGAACAGTCTGTATACTTTCTTTGCATAGAAAGTCACCACATGTTCTCTTCAGTTAGGTCCTCCTCTGCATCGATCCTTGAGTACATTGCAACCTCCTTTAAGATCTGACCAAAATAATGCTGTACTTTCTTGCTCATGTTCTCTTGAGACACACATACTCACCACACACCTTCCAAGAAGAGCTAAGCATTCAGATTCAGAACAACTCCCCACTCTTCTCCCTTAGACTCACTGACTGTAACTGTCAGTATATACATATGTCTTTCACACTAGATCTGAATCAAACTGTCTAGGATGTAAAGTTGATGCTCAATAAATTTTGGATGGTTCTAGTAACTTCATTTCTAGTAGGCTGAAGAGATGACTCAGTGGGTAAGAGCATCAGGGTGCAAGCACAAAAGCCTGAGTTCAATCCAAACACTCAGACAGAAAGCTGGGCCTACAGAGACAGAATGGCTAGGACTTGCTGGTCAAACAAACTAGCTCAAACGGCAAGCCCCAAGGGTTCAATGAGAGGCCCTGCATCAAGGAATAAGGGGAAGAGTGATACATCAGGACACTTACATCCTCCTCTGATCTACACAGGCACACACATGATCACACACCCATACACACACATGCACATATACCACACACATACACCACAGAGATACAAAAATTACCTTTATTCAACCCAGTTTTAAACTCTGTACTGTACTAACTGTGCTATTTCAACGTATCACAACTACCAATTGTTTTTATCTCAGAAATAATGGATTACCATCACAGTATACAATATCTACAATATTAAAAATAATAAAGCTGAAAAAAATTAAAAAGAGCTACAACCAATGAGGAGATAATTATGTAAATGTTTAATAAATGCTTGTAATATTTGGCTTGATGGTGCTAATATCTTTCCAATTTGTTGTTATGATCACTAAAGACGACTAAAGAGAGTAAGTAAAAGCACTTGCCTCACAAGGCTAGCAACCCAAGTTCAACTCCCAGAACCTACATGAGCTAGATGGAGAGAACCAATTCCATAAAATTGTCTTCTGACCTTCACAAGAGTCATGGCATACACACACACACACACACACACACACCATGCATACATAAACAAATAATAAACAAAAAAGAAAAAGCACTCAAAGGGACCAAGTAATTGGCCCAAGGTTTCAAAACTATGATGGGGGGGGAGAAGTAAATACACCACATGTTAAATAAATAAATAAATAAATAAATAAATAAATAAATAAATAAATAAATAAATAAATAAATTTTAAAAAAGCAAAAAACTTCCAAAAGTTTCTAGTGTACCATCTGCCAGACTCTTTTTTAGAGAGACAGGGTTTCTCTGTTGTAACTCTCTCTGTAGACCAGGTTGGCCTCAAACTCAGAGATTCACCTGCCTCTGCTTCCTGAGTGCTGAGATTAAAGGCATGCACCTCTAAAACCCACTACCACCACCCCAGGCCACCTACCAGATTCTTAAATTGCCCTAGAATAAAGTCAGAGACAAACTTCTTAGACAGATCAAGACTTGCTATTCACCGAGTAAGAGAATACTGCAAATTGAAACTCTGGGGTTTAAACCTTTAAGGACGTCCATCTGCTTTCTTAAAACATCCAGCACCTATGCTTTACCCATGGCGATTCCAAAGCTGCACTGATTCACCACATTTTAAAACAGGGTCTCACTCTGCAGCTGTGACAGGCATGGAACTCCCTATTTAGATCAGGCTGACAACAAACTCAGAGAGATCCATCTGCCTCTGTCTCTGCCTTCTAATGCTGGAGTTAAATGCCCAGCTAATTTAACAAAACAAAACCACACTGAGAACACTTTCTAGACATATCAAACTCATATATTATGCATTTTTGTAAAATGCAATTTTTATAATTATATATAATATTTTATAATTACAACCTTAATAATAACTCTATGATACTCCTAATTTTCAAAACACCTATGTAATCAATACCCATGGACCCAAAATGACAAATATGAAAATCACATGTTAATACCAGTTTCTGTATCCCCAACAGTTACAAGACACCATGGAGTACAAAACACTGTTTTTGTACAACACAATGTTTATTATCTTTCATTGTAATATAAACTATGCTGTGTTGTACTCTGCAGCTATTGTACTAATGTCTTTGCCAGTTGTTCTTATCAGCAGGCTACGGAATGAGGTTTTGAAATACTACCTCTTTAGTAGGGGCTGCCTCAAACTATTACTTAAGAATAAAGTAAACACTCCTAACGAACAACCATTACACGTTTGTTTCTCAGTTTTACTCACTTCAGTTTCTCTTTTGTGTGTAGCTGTGGCTAGCCTAAACCCACAGCGATCCTCCTGCCTTTGCCTCCCAAGTGAATAATTCCAGGTGTGCACAACCACACCCAACTCTCATTTCAGGTACTTTGTTCTTAATGTTTATGCTCTCTCAAAATTTGTACATTGAAACCCTCCCTGCCCACAAAGTATGATCCTAGAAGCTGGGATGTTGAGGCAGAAAAACTGGCATGAGTTCAAGGCCAGCCTGAACTACAGAGTGAGGCCCTATCTCAAAAAACCAAAAGAAGAGGCTTTGGACTGATTAGGCCATGATGACTCCCTTTCATAAATGCAGCCTCAGTGAGGTTGTTTGCCCCTTTACCATGGAAGATCACAGCTAGGTGCTATCTTTGGAACAGAGAGAAAGCCTTCAACAAACCTTGTACCTGGCTGTAAATCTTTATCTTGGGACTTTCCAGCATACAGAACAATGAGCAGTAAATTCATGTACTTTACAGAATTTTATGGTAGCAGATCAAATGGACAAAGACATGGGTTTTACTCTTCTAATCCTATAGTAAACTTCAAATCCTATCTGAACCCTACCTTTTATAATAATCAACCAACAACGTAAGAAACATTAACATCCAAAGACATGGATCTGATCACTGTGAACTATTAGACATACTCTTCTGGCTTCTTCATATACATAAAACCAATTCTACTGAAAAAGGAGAGCAGGAACCGAGACCAAAATACTTTGTTAACATATTCAATTTCTTATCCAATATGAAATTTCTGAAATATTTTCTTCCAAACTTATCTATGCCTTATGTATAACAGAACTAATTAGTTCTGCATAACAAGACAATTATGTCAGTAGCTTCTTAAAGTCTCATTTAATTTCCTTCCACTTGTTCAAACCTTCATTTTTGAATTATCTTCCTTCTTGAAAACTAGTTTATATATATGTATCATATTATACATTATTATATAATATATTATATTATATAATTGTATAATATACATTATTGTATAATATATTATGTTATATGATTATATAATATATTACAGATTATATATTGTATATAATTATACATAACATATATAATTATATATAACATATATATATAGAGAGAGAGAGAGACAGACAGACAGACAGACCCATTTTATCCATTCTTAAGTGTATTGTTTGGTGGCATTGAATGCATTCCCAATGCTGTATAATATACACAATCCTTTATAATTACACCTCCCTCCCAACACTGGCCCTCCTTTGCCATTGAAACAACCCTTTAAACAGTAATTCCCTAGCTTCTCATTTCATGAATTTAGCAACCACCATTCACTTTCTTCTCTATGAATTTGACTTCAAAAGTGGACTCATATTTGCCTTTTTATAATTTAGAATAATGCCAAGGTCCATTCATATTGTAACATATTCCTGGGTTTTCTTCCTTTTAAGAAGATTAAATGGTATTCCATGCATGTGTATTTGACATTTTATCCATTCATGGATGGATATTAAAGGTGCTTCTACTCTGAATAATTATTTGTTGTTGTTTTTGTTGTTTGCTATGTATACTAAGCTTGTCTTGAACTGACAGCCACCTACCTCTGCCCCGCCACATGCTCGGATTAAAGGCTTGCATCTTTCATCCCCTACCCACCCACCCAGGACAGGGTTTTTCTGTTGTGACTCTGACTGTCCTGGAACTCAACTCTGTAGACCAGGTTGGCCTTGAACTCACAAAGATCTGTTGTAGTAAACGTCAATCTTTTACCCTCAATTTAGGGAAAGAGAAAGGAAAGATAGAAAAAATTTTCACTGCTTTTGCAGGAGGCCTTGGTAGACAAAGAGAGAAAGGTAGAAATTTCACAGCCTTTTTAGGCTGTTCTAAATTTGGAGAAGACTAGCTGACAGTGAGTCAGACTAGTGTCTCAGCTCTCTATCTGCAAACCCAATTTCTCCAACCTTTGTTCTTCTATACAAGAATCAACACACTAACGATGGACAAACCAACCAATGAACCACCAACCAACACCCACCCCGGGCTCTCGGGACTTCAAGCCTTTTGTATGCTAAGCAAAAGTTCCCATAAACCCAAGCGGTACACAATCCCAAGAACAAGCTACACGTGCCAAAACAGCTGCACCTAGTCAAATTATAGCCACCTGCACCAAGCATTCCAAATCAAACTCATGATCATCTACCACACCTGGGATGGGAACATAAACCTAGATGGGATGGAAACAAAAACCTGCGCTTTTAAAGAAACCAAAATAACAAAAACTTCTTCCAAGTGTTCCGCTACAGAAATCCACCTGCCAGGGATTCAAGGCACATACCACCACCACCCAACAGCATCTTTAATCTTAATAACCTACCAACTCCAATCAGGAGACGGAGGCAGGCATATCTCTGAGAGTTTAAGGCCAGCCTGGCCTACATACTGAGTTCCAGGACAGCCAAAACAACAAATAGAAATCTTGTCTCCAAAAAAGGAAGGAAGGAGGGAGGGAAGCAGAGCGGAAGGGAGGGAGGAAGGGAAAAAGAAAGAAAGAAGAAATCACCTATCAACTCTTTTGAATATGTTAAAATAAGCAGATGTTGACTCACTGATACTTTAAAAAATAAACTTACTGTCTCTTTAAAGGAAGAGAGGCTAGAACAAGAAATTAAAAACACAATTAAAGTTGCCTAGAGGTAAATATATGTGACAAAACTTTTCCTAGGGAATGCCATACACACGTCTATTCACTCCAGATAGGGAGCTCACAACAGACCCCCCTACACACACACACACAAAAAAAAAAATACAGATACTACTAACTTGGTATCCAACTTGGTGAACCAGTTAGTTTTATTGGGGTTACTTTGAATAGAAATGATTCAAAGACAACTATATCACCAAAGCCCACCCCAGCATGGGTGACAGCTCACAAATCTGGGAACCTAGAGCACATTGCACAGCCTGCAGGCAGTTCAACAGGATGGAAAGTGTCCTTTCCAGGTGCTTTGGTTGATCTAAAACCTATTCCAGACAATTCAGCTGGTTCTGTTTCTTATAGGCACCTGGTCTGGTCTCAGAGTCTTCCTTGCAACTTAGCTTGTCTTCTTTACAGCTCAACTTCCCTGAGAGGCACTCTCAGCTTTTATTAATTACTGTGTCAGGAAGGAATCTACTGAATCTAGTCAGTTTCAGGGACTTCCTGAAGCTATTTTGAATTGTCTACCTTCTTGTTTAAGGAGCTTCCCTACAGGATGAAGAGGTTTCAAGCTCAGAGGAAGCTGTTTCCCAACAATGCACACATTAATCCCAGAACTCAGAACATCAGGCACCTCTCCACTGCTTCTACCTTCTACTGTTACAAATAATGCTGCTAGAGCATGGGTACACAAACAAGTATCTCTTTTGTTCTTTTGTGTATACTGTGACATGAAATTGCAGGGTTATAAGGTTATTATTTCTTTTTTAAGTCACTAACAGTGTTCAACTGAAGCTCACAGTTACTTATGCTGAACACTTTGCTTGTTAACAGTCATCCTAATGGGTATGAAGTGGAATTTCTTTGCTCATTCATCAGCAGTCCTACTCTAATGCTTACAGTAGCTTGATGTCATCAGGAGCCTGACAAATTGTCTGTTCATTTTCTGGAGTTACTAATGTAATGTTAAAACATTACACCTCACACTAAGCTCTAGGCAAACTCATATAAGTGGAGCATCAGGAAATCACTACTGAGCTCTCCCCAGTTCCTTTAAGCCATATACTGAAAAGTAAAGAGATTATATTCTTTTTAAAAATAGGCTTAGTGTAATAGCACAACCGAGTAAATCCTAGCATTGGTGTTCAATGCTAGCCTTGGCTATATAAAGGATTCAAGGCCAGCTTGAGCTTCACGAGACCCTGTCTCAAAAATACAGCCAGGCCTATAATCTCAGGCACATGAGAGGCTGAAGCAAGAAGATCACAAGTTTAAAGCCTGCAGGGGCAACTTAATTAGACATTATCTCAAAATTAAACATGTTTGAGTGTGTGTGCGCGCGTGCATACAGACAGAGGGCTAGGCACTTGTTATACAAGCCCAGCTACCTGCGTTCAAACCCAGAATCCACAAAAAGGTGGAAAGAAAATCAACTCCACAAAGTTGTCCACTGCCCTCCATGTTCAGGCACCACACATGCATATGCCCACACCTACCTATCTACCTCTCTCTTTCTCTCTTTCTCTCTCTCTCTCACACACACAATAATAGTAAATTATTGAAAAATAATTTAGAGATACCAGTATCTAAGGAATGATACTGTAGGTCATCATATGACCTCCATGTGCATACCACACCCATCCACATGTCCACCCACACATGAACACACACACACAAGCAGGCATACACACAAAGGGCATGGGGATAACACTTAGCAATACAGCACTTATCTACCACGTGGAAAGCCTTAGGGTCAATCTCCAGTACCACAAAAAGAAAATAATAAAAGTAAGAAAACACAGACAACTGTATTTGTAAGACAACTGGTAAGACAAGCTGGTAAGACAACTCAGTGGAAAAAGGCACTCTTTACTACCACAGACACTCCTTAAAGTAAGTCACGTGGTAGAAGGAGAGACCTGACTCCTGAAAGCTGTCCTTTACACCCACAGGCATGCTGTGGCACTTGTACACCTATACAGACATACACACACAGAAGCCAAGGATGGCTGCACACACCTTTAATCCCAGAACTCAGAAGGCACTGAGTCCTGAGGCCAGCCTGGTCTACATAGTGAGTTCTAGGACAGCCAAGGCTACATAGAGATTCTGTCTCATTAAAAAAAAAGAAAATTGTGAAGAAAACATGAACAGTACTGAAACTGTCTAAAATACTAGAATGAATGAATGAATGAATGAATGAAAAGATGGCCTTTAAAAAACATAAAATTTTTTAGCTAGGTGTTGTGTGCATGACTATAAACCCAGCACTTGGGAAGGTAAGGCAGGAACACTGCTATGAGTTCAGGGCTAGCCTCGGATACCCAAGAAAATAATGACTCAAGGGGGGGGGTTAACCTAAGATAGCTTAGGGCATTAGCATATTATCCTATAGTAAACAAGGCTTAAGATAGAGAATTAAACATGAAGACAGACCTTCATAACTATTTTTTAAAAGCTAGTAATATAACAAAATTGTCATAAATATATCTTAATTTAAGGATTTTTTTTGCTACATTGGAAATAAGCTCAGATAAGAAATGGTTCCTTTTCTGAACTCACCAATCAACTCTTTCAAATACATTAAAATAAGTAGATGTGGGTTCACTGACATTTTCAAAAATGAACTTACCGAGTCTAAAGGAAGAAAGGGTGAAACAGGCAATCAAACAATCTATTAAAGTTGCCTAATAAGGTAAATGTACCAATGAACTTTTAACCTGATGCCTTCCAGATACATGGATTGTCTAGGTGCAAAGAGCCTAGCTAGGGTGTGGTGGCAAAAGCAGGCAGATCTCTATGAGTTCAAGGCTAGCCTGATCTTCATAGCAAGCTCTGGATAGCCCTGTCCATATAGACTCTGTCACAAAAACAAAACAAAACAACTGCCTGGCTATATTATTACAATGTCTAAAATAAAGGTTTTAAAAAGCTACATTATCTGAGCTAAAGTTTACATTGCTGTTACATAGCGTAATTTTCTTCAAGTTTTCAAACAGTAAATGAGCTGCTGCTCTAGGACAGTTACATCACATTCACTACTACCAATGTCTTATCTCCAACCACAATGGGTATCAATTTTAATATTAGCCTGATTCTAATAGCACGTCACTTATCTAAGGCAAGAAGATTTGGCCTAGCTCTCAGAGTTACATGTGTAGTTTAAAAGTTTTATGACTGAGAGCCAGCAAAATGTCTCAGTGAGTTAAGACACTAGCCGCCAAGCCTGATAACCTGGGTTCAATCCCCAGGACCCACATGGTAAGAGAGAACTAGATGTCCTCTGACCTCCTCATGCCCCCAAAACACACACACACACCAAATATTACAAAAAAGTATATGTTGGGCAAGGTGGCAAACACCTTTCTTTAGTCTCAGCGCTCTGGAGGCGGAAGCAGACACAGATCTATGACTCGAGGCAAGCAAGGTCTACATAGCAAGATCCAGGAGAGCCAAGGCTATATGAGACAAGTCTCAAAAAAGAAAAAGTTCTAGTATTTCAAAGATAACAGAGTTTTAAATTCCTAAACTTTCATTTCTGACAAAACTTATAGAAACTGCTGTTGCTTCTGACATCAATAATTATTTTGTAGAAGAAACTGAAGACTTGCTAATTTTGCTTTCTTTCATTAGTATATTTATAATTTTATGTACTACTTTCAAAAAAAAATGGTGTGGTGGCACATGCCCATAATCTCATAATCTCCGCACTTAGGGAAGTGAAGACAGGAGAATCAAGAGTTCAAAATCATCCTCTGCTGAAGAGCAAGTTTGAGGACAGGCTGGGATACAGAGCTTCTACAGAAAGACTATTTCAGTTCAGTGTGTTATCCACCTCACCCTACACCATCCAAAAAAGGAAGGAAAAAAAGGCAAGAAGATAGGAGTCAGAAAGAGCAGCGTGTTCTGTTATTTTTGGTTAGTTTGGTGTTGGGTTTGGTTTTGGAAGGCTCAGAGGATGCTGTCTTCCCATTTTGGGTTTGGGACAGAATCTCATGATGTAGCTCAGGATAGCTTATAACACATTAAGAGGAAGTTCTTCCTGAGGGATGGAGAGACCATCTAACTGTCTCCAGTTAATGATTCCCAAAACTGTAATCCTAGAATGAACACCTGTAACTTAGCATAAGATTTTTATACTGCTCCATTTGTCTTTCATTATATTTCACTCACATGTTCAAATTATTCTCCAAATAAAGCACAGAATTTCCTTCGTGAGGACTAATACAACCTTTACATAGTCCCACCTTTCTACTACAAAAACTAAAGACCAAAAGAAATCTTAGTCTCTAAATGTCTCAACACTTTGGGATATACGTAAGTGCCCACATAGACTTACATTTTTATCCCTTTCAGTTTAAAGTCATGCTGCATTTTTAATAAATTAATCAACCTATAAAAGAAAAATGAAAGATACAAAAAATACACATTATGAAGAGAAAAAGAACATACTATGAGCAGCCAAGTTTGATTTCATTCATCTGGGTGTAGTGGTACATGTTTACAAGCCCTGGCATTTTCTAGGTTAAAGCAGAATGGTACAGGTTATGTTCACCTTCGGCTACCTAGTAAGAGCCATCCAGGCTAGCTAGGCTATATGAGAGATCCTGTCTCAAAATCCAAAATAAAATATATTTTTTATTTTATTAAAACTTATAACTTTTGTTCATCCAATGATACTAGAAATAAAATAAGCCTCAACACAGAGAAGATATTTACATTTTACTGACAAAAGATCCAGTCATACTGTGGTTGGCAAACAATAGAAAAAGGAGCAAATGACATATAATAGGTAAGTCAAAGAAGGGAAATGTAAGTCAAAAGACATTTAAAAAAGATTCCAACCTCACTGATAATAAGGAAAATAAAAAACGCACAGTCATATGCCATTTTATAGCCATCAGACTGCTAAAAAGCAGCAGAACATTATCCAAAGAGAGCGAGAGTATTTGTAAGTGCTGGTAAAAAGTGCAACTAGTTGCTTTAGTCAACAAAGTCAAAGACAAGTGCGCTCCACAGAGTAGCAGTTCTCCAGGTACATCCCCTATCTAGACAGTGCTCACAAACAAATCCAAAGAAGCAGATAAAATAATACTCTCTTCATTACGGGGTACTAACAATACAAATGTGACTCTTAGGGGTTGAAGGTCTTAGCTCAGTGCTTAGAGTGCTTGCCTAGAAAGTGCAAGGTCCTGAAGATGGTACCCAAAACTGGAGAGAAAAAAGCTGGCTTATAATAAAATTGCTATATACTTGTGTAACACACACACTCATGCAAATCCATAAGAGTTAAGATATAACTGGTTCTAAAATGGATGCCAATACCTAGTGTTAAAATGGGGAATGTTCACGTTATACTAAATAACAGAATGAACTAAAGTGGATGATGTTGTTGCAGATCGTGCATCATTTATTATAAGGTACCATTTACTTTAACTGAAACAAAGCTCTAACATTCTCAGTATCCAAAGGAGCTGGGTATAGGATACCAAAGATACACAATTTCAGTAGATGCTGAAGTCCCTAATATAAAATGACATGGTACTGGAGCTGGAGAGATGGCTCAGCAGATAAGAGCACCTGCTGCTCTCCCTGGAGGCCCAGTTTGGTTCCCAGAACCCACACAGCAGCTCACAACCTAGAACTGGTAACTCCAGTTCCAGGGGATCTGATGCTCTCTTCAGGACTCCATGAGCACTGCACACATGCTGTGCACATATAAACATTCAGACATACAATGCATAAAATAAAACATGTGAATATTTTTAAACTGTTTTTAAAGAAAGAGAATGAATTGTTAATATTTGAGGATTTTAGATGAAAGAGACAGGAATCCTGTAATATTCTTGTAACTTTTCTATAGGCCTGAATTTTAATTGGAGCAGAAGCAGAAGCAATTATTCTGTTCAGGTCACTGTAACTGAACTGCAAAACACATAAAATCCCAAACTGTCAGTCAAGTCCCTGGAATCACTCGCCAGCCTTTGTTTTGTTTCTGCTTTCTGAGACAGTTTCCACTATATAACCCAGGCTGAACTCAAACTCATAGTCTATCAGTAGCCTACTGAGTGCTGGATTTAAGTGCTACCATGCCTATCTTGCTGACCTATTTGGGATTTTTAAGAAATAAAATATAAAAGTATCCATAAGTAGTGATTATGAATCTCTTTGTTTCAAACCAAAAAGCATTATCTTAAGGTTTTGGAGTTTTTGATTAGTATGTTACTTGATTAATAGGTAGTCTAAAAACAGAATTTCGTTATGTGGTCCTATGTTTTACAGTATAAAAGGCCTTTTTTCTTTCCTCTCTTTTCACACATCTGGTTACTGAATTCAAGGTAACAAAACTGCTAGGCAAGTCTCTGCCACTAAGATATATTCCTTACATGTTGTTTTTTACTTTGAAACTGGGTGTCACCCAAGCAGGCCTCAAGTTTGCTGTTCAATAGCCAAGAAGTCCTCAACTTGTGATCCTCCTGTCTCTGCCTCCCAAGTAGCCAGGATTACAGGACTATATTAGACCTGACATTTCTTTTTTAATGAGGCTGTACAAGGCATTCTGGGTAGAACTTGGAGAACAGAACTGCATAGCCTGTAATTTTCAGACAAAGCCATGCCCAGTCAGTTTCCGTCATTGTTCCATTACTCTGAACATATTCATAAAAGACAAAACGTGTCTTCTTAGAATAGAAGGCAAGACACACTAGAAAATAAGCTGTTGATGTGAACAGAACAGTTTAACCTTTCACTGTCACAATTTTAAATATCTGCACTGCTTTATTTCATGTGTTCTTTTGACCACTATTTTATCCAGTAAATTACACTGAACTTCACACAAACATCTGCACATAATTGAACCACACATATAAAGCTTCGTAAACAGAGCCTATTATCTGAGGTGTCTACAAAACACTGAAAATACTGGCGTCTTGGGTACTTTCCAGCAGTATTGTGAAGAAGGCATCTAGAAAATGTGTTGACTATACACAATCTCCATGTTAAATAACAAGCTTGATCTGACTTAGCACAACACTCCAGCTTTTGAAACAGAAAATGACCTGCCAGTGCTAGAAATCATCTTACCATTCTAAATCAGTCTAAAAGGGGGGAATTACTCTTACTAGAATAGGTAATTTCCTAGATTTCTCTTAAGCTATAAGATAAACAGAATCAGAAATAGAAACACTAATTAGCTGAAGATAGAGGGCTTACCTAGTACTTTCTTGAAAGAAACTTAAAATTAAGAATCAAAATTTAGTTCATAAAGGTGGACTTAGTGACTGGCACCTTTAATCCCAGAACTCAGGAGGCAGAGGCAGGTGGCTCTCTGTGAGTTCAAGGCCAGCTTGGTCTACAGAGTTCCAGGACAGCCAGAATTACAACAGAGAAACCCTGTCTCAAAACAACAACAACAAAAAGGTTATAAACATATATACATAAAAGACATAAAACATAAAAACATAGTATAGATACATTGTATAAAAACTATGTAAAATATACAGTTTTATATATATATATATATATATATAGTGTGTGTGTGTGTGTGTATGTGTGTATGTGTATATATATATATATATATCTTACTATATACACTATATATAGAAAAAACTTTTGGTTTTTTTTTCTAAATTAGTTTGCAAGTAGTATGTTTCCTTGAAGCACTTTCATTCATGTTTATTTGGCAAATCAGCTCTCCAACTCCCCCCTCTGCCCCACTTAAATCCTTCCACCCCAATATTCTCTTCATACCATTATGTTCCATTACCCACTTCACTCTTCTCCCTTACAGCCTTTCCCCTCTCATAGGCCCCTTTCTATACTCCTGAAATTTACATTCTCACAAAAAATATACATACACAAAAAATAAGAAGCTATGAGCAATGCTTGGTGACACACACCTTTAATCCCAGCACTCAGGACACAGAGGCAGGCAGATCTCTGTGAGTTTGAGACCAGCCTAGTCTACAGAGCAAGTTCCAGGACCACCAGGGCTACAAAGTGAAACTCTGTCCCAAGAGGTAAAAAAATAATATAAGCTATGGAACTGAGGAGATGGCTCCATCACTGCTTGCTGGGGAAGCATGAGCACCTGAGTTCAGAGCCCCAGCACCCATGTAAAAGCTGATGAGACCATACACATCTGTAACCCCAGCACTGGGGGCAAGTAGACATAGGTGTATCCCTGAAGCTCACTGGCTAGCCAATCTAGGCAAATCCAAGAGCTCCAGGCTCAGTGAGAAACCCTGTCTCGAAAACTAAAATGGAGAGTAACTGAGGAAGATTCCTCTAGTCTCCACAAACATGCAAATGTGTGTATACACATGAATACATGCACACACAAGAATATACACAAAACACACACAAATCAGAAGCCAGTATTCATTGATAGAAAATGCAGTGTTTGTCTTTCTGAGCCTTGATTCCCTCAATATTTTCCAGTCTAGTACCATTTTCCAGAAAGTTCTATAATTTCATGTTTATCACTGAATAAAATTCCACTGTGTATTAAACCAAACTTTCAGTATCTGCTCATCTGCTGATGGACATAAAGGCTGACTCTATTTCCATGCTATGAACAGCAATGAACATAGGCTAGGCATCATGGCACATATCTTTAATTCCAGCACTAAGGAGGCAAAGGTAAGAGAATTTGTAAGGTTGAGGCTAAGCAGGGATACACAGTGAGAACCTGTCTCAAAAAAAAAAAAAAATATGGATGTACAAGTGTCTCAATGGTTGTATACAGTCATTTGTATGCTCAGGAGTGCTATAGCTAGGTCATATGTTAGTTCTAAGTTTGTTTGGATTTTTTTTGTTTTGTTTTAAGAAACCTCCAGATAGATTTCATTAGTAGCTATAGCAAAAGGCTCAGGAGTTTGAAGCAAGCTAGTACTATAAATAAACCCTGTCTGAAAAAGTTTGTCCCATGCACATTGTCACCCATGGATAGCCTTTCCCAAAGACTCCAATTATCAAGTCAAACAACAGGAGGAACAAAAATGACAATATGTTAACAAATAATGGTAAGAAAAATGTCTTTTTCATGTGACAAATTTAAGGAAAGAATCTGGGCAGAGATTTCTAACATGTTCCTTAGAAGAGCTCAGAAAAATTAGAAAGCAATGAAATTTATACTGGGCAGGGGGGAGCTCTTCAAAACAGTACTTGACAGCCAATCAATCCCAAGAGATGTAGTAGACCAGTGTGCTGGCTAGTTCTATGTCAATTTAACACAACCTGGAGTCATCAAAGAAGAGGGACTCTCAACTGGAAAAAAAAAAAAAAGGCTCTAAAATATAAGGCTGTAGGCAAGGCTGTAGGGCATTTTCTTAATTAGAGATTGATGATGGGGGAGGGCCCAGATCCACTGTGGAAGGGGCCACCGTGGGCTCATAGTCCTGGGTTCTTTAAAAAGCAGGCTGAGCAAGTAAACAGCACCCCTCCATGGCCTCTGCATAAGCTCCTGCTTCCAGGTTCCTGCCATGCTTGAGTTCCTGCCTTCACTGTTTTTTAATGATGAATTGTTATATTGAGCTGTGAGTGGAATAAAACCTTTCCTCCCCAAGTTGATTTTGGTCACGACAATAGTAATCCTAAAACAACCAGTTTCTACTTCCTCTAATCCTTAAATGACACATTGTTAATCTGTGTTCAATGTTCCTTAGAAAGGTCACATAAATATTTCTTTGCTTACTTACTACAAGCCTCATAGTTCTAGGGCTAGGAATATAATAACTCAGTGGTAGAGCACTAGCCAAGCATGCACTCAATCCTAGGTTTAATCTGCAGTTGGAAAAAAAAAAAAAAGACTTTGTTTTACATTAGTATAAAAAGCCACGCTCTCAGAATAGGAATATAGCCCAGTAGGTAAATGTGCTGAGTTTGATCTCCAAAACCCATGTAAAAAGCTAGATATACAATGACAGGAACAAGAGACCCTACCTCAACAATGTGAAAAGCAAGGACCAACTATTAAAAGTTTTCCTCTGAGGCTGGAGAGATGGCTCAGTGGTTAAGAACACTGGCAGCTATTCCAGAGGGCCAGGGTTCAAATCCCAGCACCCACATGGCAGCTCACAACTGTCTGTAACTTCAGTTCCACGGGATGTGATACCCTCACACCAATGCACACAAAAATTTTCAAGTAAAAAATTTAAGAAAAAGGTTTTCCTAACCTCCACACATGTCTGTTCTCAGACAGACAGACACAAACACAGAGGCACATCACCAATACAAGATCTAAGATTTTATATATTTACATGTAAGTAAATATACACATACTCAAATGTGTCTACCACATTTCATATATATTTTAATATATTAAAATTAAAACTTACTGAAATTTGAGGGTGAAGAGATTTCTAAATAATACCAACAACTTATAAAATAAGATAAAAAAGCCAGGCAGGATGGTGAATGCCTTTGTATAATTCCAGCACTGAGGAAGCTGAGACAAAAAAATTGTCATAATGTTGAAACCAGCTGGGGCTACACTATCAAAAGAGTAAAAATTAAAATAATAAATTGGAAAGAAAGAAAAGGTGATTTATCCACAGAACCTTAAAAACTAAATAAAAAGCTGGGCAGTAGTGGCACATGCCTTTAGTCCCAGCACTCAGAAGGCAGAGGCAGGTGGATCTCTGAGTTCAGCCTGGTCTGCAGAGTGAGTTCCAGGACAGCCAAAGCTGGACAGCTGGGGGACAGGGCCAGGGGCAGGGAGTGGGGGGAGGGGGCGACTAAATAAAAAACACTACTAAGCCAGTATCATGCATGACCTAGAATCTAGAATCAAACTTCTACAATAGGTACACTAACGACAAGTACAAAAATATTTTTCTAGGGCTGGTTTTAAATTTGCAGAGAGACCCATGCCCAGCCCTAATAGTCAGGATTCCATGCCTAGTGGCAGAGACCCTGTTGAAAAATAAATAAATGCATTACCCTCCTCCCCAAAAAAGCCAAGCTTGGCATCATGTGTGTGTAACCTCAACTCTGGGAGCCAGACAGGAGGATCCAAGGGTGTGGTGAGTGAGTTCCATGTTCAGTAAGAAACTCTACCTCAAAAACTAATGATAGAGGGATATACCCCTCATCAACCTCTGGGCTCTGCTTGGGTGTGTGCACATGAACACAAATGTTTTACTATAAAATTGTGAAAATATTCGTAACATTTATACCTGGGAGAGGTTCAATTTCAGTGTAGCAAAAATCTTTAAGTTATTCAATGTAATACCTGACATACCAGTTTAATTCTTTTATAAGACATCCTTCATTCTGTTTATTAGAATATGTTATACATCATAATGGGCCTCATCATGACATTTTCATACATGTACAAATTGTGATCATATTCACACATCCCTTACCTCTCTTGTTCCCCTCACTCCCACTAATTCCCTTCTTCCCAACTTGCCCTACGTCTTTTTCATGTCTTTGTGTGTATGTGACCCACTGAGTTTCATTAGCGCTGCTTCCTGAAGCATGTGTGAGAGCCTGTACAGAGCATAGGCATCTTACCAGTGGCCAGACAACTGATGAACATGTCTCTCCCTCCCCAGTCAACCATTAACCGCATATAAATCCTCAGAGAGCAGTAGAACTCCATGAGTCCCATGAGCCCCTTTCCTTCCCTGACAGATGTAGACAGGCCCAATCTTGTACAGAGCTTGTGAAAGAAATCAGGGTTGCTGGGAATTCAAGAGTTCAATAGATGGATAGCTCAGCAGTAAAAGTGTAGTTCCCAGCACCCACTTCAGACAGCTGGCTGTCCTGGAACTCACTCTGTAGACCAGGCTGGCCTTGAATTCAGAGATTTGTCTGCCTCTGCCTCTCAAGTGCTGGAATTAAAAGTATGTACCACCACCACCACCACTACCAAGACCCCAGCATAAAATTTAAAAGTAAATAAAAACAAAGTAGATGATTAAGTTAGGGTTATAACTCAGTTATAGAGAACACGCTGAATGTGTGAGATCTTGGGCTCATTCCCAGCACAGTCAGATATAAATAAATGCATGACTGTCTGCCTCAGGAAGTGGATTGTGTGACAGGTATCAGAAATTTGGGCTTTAATTCTGTCTGAAAACCAAGATTTATAGAGTCTGAAATGTACTTTGACTGTAGTTTTTAAGGATCTTTTAAAAGAAAATAGAAATCCTGTAGGTCAAACTCTAATTTATTACCAATATTAAACTCCATGCTCTTTATCCTTCTGACTTCAGAAGCCTGTAATGTAAGACTTTTTAAAGGACTTACACACACCTGTAATTCTAGAAGAAATGAACTTTTATACTTTTTTGTGTTTGTGTTTTGTTGTTGTTTGCAAGTTTTTTGTTTTAAATAAGTCAGATCTGGTGGCAGAATCTGAGAAGTGAAGGCAGGAGGATCAGGAGTTCATTGCCAGCCTCAACTACATAAGACCCTAGCTCAAAACACAAAAAGAAGATAAAATAAATCTGCTAAGACAAAAGCCACTTTAACAATATCATTATGGACACTACTGGAATGCTTCTGGTTCTTTCCACTTCCTCATGAGTAGCTCTTAGGTCTCCAACACCGGCCCAGGTGTCTCAGCATAGAGGCAACTATGTGGTCTTTATTTAGTGACAGGAAGCATCAACTGAGAGGGCCCCTGGTCTCCTAAGAAACTCAACACCTAGTATGACAATCACTTATATATGATGTATAACATACACCTCTGACGTGACTTGTCTACTTTGGTCTTACAGAATAACTAAGATCCAAAAGAACTACAACAGAGCTGTAGAAGAGGCACTCTTCTACAAACCACTCTTAATTAAACCAAGCCAATCAAAAGAAATTAACTGCTTCCTTAAATTGACTACACATCACTGTTAAAAAATAAAACAATCAGGCCATCGGTGGCCCATGTCTTTAATCCCAAGGCTCTGAGGCAGGCAAATCTCTGAGTTCAAGGTCATCCTAGTCTACAGAGTAAGATCCAGGAGAGCCAGAGTTATACAGAGAAACCCTGTCTGGAAAAAACAAAAAGGAATAAAATAAATAAATAAATAACCTGTCCTGACTCAAAATTTCTGCTCCAAATACAGATTCTTCAAGTTATAACATTTTAAAGAAAGGTACTAGTGATGGTTACAATTTTAAGTAGATGAATCCAGAACCAGTTAAGTACATTTAGAATAAATCCTTTTATCTTATATTTACATCACATACAAATGTTGCTCCTGACAAAAGTCTTCTGGGAAAGTTCTCTTTTCCCACAGATAGAAATACTACATCCTAGTTAAAGTGGAGGAGGGGTGATACTTTTAAACAAACACACCAATAAGATTCCTCCTTCTAGCAAAACTCTAGTAGTGCTTCAGAAGTAGCTTCCAACTTAAACATGAAACACTAAGCCTGAACTCTGGACATTAAGAAATCAAGACAGCTGCAACCCACAATTTTTACAATGGGAATGTTTACTTTGGCAGCAACAACATAACCATGTATCAAATTAGCCTGTGTACTCTAATAACTACAAAGCACAAATAAAAACTTGAGGAAGGCCATTTTTTAAAATAGAGAATTTCCAAATTCTTGGAGAATCCATCAAGTATTGTCATGACATCTTTTCATAGCCAAGCTAAGGTGAAGCTGCAATGGAAAACAATATTTCTAGGCCATCAACCATCAATAGAACAATTCTCATCTACCTTACCATACAGGAAGAACTGTACTAGGAAGCTAACTCCTCCACCTCAAAAAAACAAAGTTAACTTCAAAAGATAATGGAGTAAGTCACTGCGACATAGATGCAAACAGTTATTCTATTTAAGCTGATATGCATGAATTACATTTGATTAATAATTCCACACTGTAAGGCTGACATTTTCTTCATCCTCTTTTCTATATGCATTCAGTTGTTCATGCAGCAAATAGTTAAAAATGAAAATTCAATCAGGATGGTTGTTTGACAGCTATTGCTTTTTGAAGTTTCAGGAAAGCAAGCCTTCAGCACTGGCATTGAAACATCTATGTGTCAAGTGCTATACTGGCTACAGCAATCCACCTTTGTAATTTGCAACCTTGCTTTATGGTATCCTATGACAGATCATCCAAAAAATTAACAGAGTATGAGCTTCTTCTCAAGCACGTTTACAAGAATTATCTCATAGAAACCATCTACTTTAATGAGACTCTAAAACCCCATGCCCAGAAGCCAATGGCTGGTTTATAAACAAGATAATGACTAGTTCAATGGAAAAGGCATTAGGACAAAATGCTAAGACTGTCTCACCATGTTATGATCTGCTTTCCTAATATGTATGTTTAGCTACTGTAGTCAGCAATGTCCAAATATAAATTTAAAACATTTAATGGCCAGTTCTGTTCTAGACTTCAAGCTCATCTTACCTGTTTAAAACACTGGTGCTTTTTTTTTTTTTAAATCTAGCCTCCAAAATACTTTTTCTCTTTGCAAATATATTTCCTA
Source organism: Cricetomys ansorgei (assembly GCA_026225945.1). NCBI lineage: Eukaryota > Metazoa > Chordata > Mammalia > Rodentia > Nesomyidae > Cricetomys > Cricetomys ansorgei. The sequence continues at coordinate 7,037,074 of JAMJFZ010003875.1, forward strand.
GAGTAGAAAAGGAGGCCCTAAGAAATAAATTATCCCCCAAATACAAAATACGATAAAATATCCAAACACCGAAATCAGACATTTCTGTATAAAACTACTGTACCACATTTAAAAAATAATCAAAATAATTCAAGGAAAGCAAATTTACACAAATGAGAGCTCCCTACACTTTATGAATGCAGCCATAAATAGACCAAGAATAATCTTGTTGATTTAAAAATAAGAATTTGGGTTGTTTGGTTAAATTTCAATTACTGGTAAGTGTCATGAAGAAAGAAGAATCAATAAAAGAAAACAATTTTTAAAAGGTCATATTTTGTTTACTTAAAATATTAAGCTTAATCATGACCCATCTAAACCTTATCGTTGCTCATTGTATAAAATTAGCACTGCACTTGCAAACCTAAGCAAAATCTAGACTTATCAACATATGGTGAGACTTGCCCAGTTTCTGAAATAGTAAATGTAGATGAAGCATTAAAATATTTTTCTTGATAAACAATAACCAAAAAAAAAAAAAATCAGACCTAGAAAAAATATTTTCATAATCTGATGGGGGGGGCTCTTTAAAATTTTTCAAGCACTCAGCTATTAAAAATCTTGAAATTAGGTGAAATTGTTTGAAGTACTTCCACTTCACAGGCTGTGGCTTACAGCAGAAACCTAAAATAGGAAGCAGAAAAATAAAAACCAGCAGATCTCCAAACAACTCAGAGGTACAAAGAAACGAAGCCGGGTTTTCCAGCTAACTTTTCCAGCCCTGTACCAGAGAGACACCAAAACAAAGTTGGCGGTGAAACCATGAGTTTTCCCTGTAAAGTGGGCCATAATCTGAAACCTTGGGTGTGGGGGGGGGAGCTGCTGCTGCTAATAGAAGCTCCTTATAAGCAGCGAACTGACAGGTGGAAAAATAAATTCCCTGGCAGGCCAGCCAGAGGTTGTGAAAACACGGTTCAAGGACCGAACGTGTTGTGACTACCCTGTAACAGGTCCAAGGTGATTTACGCACACACCCTTCGGCGCGATCCCTGGAGCACAGATAAGGCTGGGGGACCGCAGGCTGCCCCCGAGATCCACATACCATTTTACAACAGCCGTCTCCCCCGGGACAGGAAAACAGACATTCTGGTCCCGAGTCCTTCCCGCTGAGTTCTCCCCGGACACAGAGAGAAGAAGGCCGCCGCCGCCGCCGTAACGAGAGAAGCCGGCAACAGCCCCGCCGCGCGGCCGCCACGCCTTCCTCCCGCCGCCGCTGGGGACGCGGAGCCGCGGATCACATTTCTCCACCCCAACAATCACACGCACGCACGTCCCCGGAGTTGACACCCTCCAGACCCGCCAGCCCGCGACGCCGGTGACAGGGCCACCGGGCCTCCGCGGCGCAGCCACCGGGCTGGGCGCTCCGGCGGCGTGCGTGCACGTTGGTGTTCGCTCCCATCAATGAAAGGAACGAGGTCTCCGTAGTGACGGCCTAGAGCCGCGGAGCCCACACAGGGGGCCCCCCGTGGGACCAAACAAAACTTCGGTTGCTGGGAAGAGCCGTTGCGCAACCTTGGCTTAGGGGAAGGGCCGGACCGCCCGGCGCGGCCAGGGCGGCTTCCCGGAGGCTGCGCCAAGCGCGCGCTGAGAGCACGCGCGGTCCCCGCGTCCGGCCGCCTCGGGCCTGGCGTGGCGCCGGCCTTCGGGAACCGCCCGGGCCGCGGCGCTGGGCAACCGGGCGGAAACGGAGCGGCGGCGCTCCGAGGGTTCCTCCGACCCCGAGGCCCGCGACGCCGCCGAGCTCCCCGCCCTTGCCCCGCTCTCTTACCTTCCTAGAGGCCCGCGCTCTCCCCGCTTCGGGCGGCCGCAGCCCTGAGCATGTCCGGGGTGGGTCGCGGGGGCCGAGCGGGGTCCCGGAGCCAAGCGCTTCAGCAGGCGGCGCCACCCAGCCAGGGCTCAGCCCCTCTCGGCGGCCGCTGCCATCTTGTCCTGGCGGCTGAGAGGAAACGGCGAAACACCCTCCCCCGACCGCTGCTGCTGCTGCTACTGCTGCTGCTCTGGCTGCCGATCGCCGGGCCCGTCTCCCTCATCTTCCTTCCCGGGGACCTGGGGTGGGAACGGCTCGACTGGGGAGAGGGGCGGTGACAAGCCGGCGGGCCAACGGGGCCTACGGGCAGCGCGGGATGCAGGGCCCGCGGCGGTGAGGGCCCATTCCCCCAGCCCTGGGGTTGAGACGAGGACGAAGAGGGCCGCCCGCGAGGCCGCAAGGCCGCGACGCCGGGGGCCTGCGGCTCGGACTACTCAGGGCGCCGCGTTGCCGGCAGTCGTCACCCGGGCAGCTGCCGCGGGCCGCCCCGATCTCGGGCCCCTCCTCCGCGCCCGCCGGCCTCGGCCGCCGCCTCCGCAGCGCCACCGCCCGCTCGGCCGCGCTGCGCGCCGAGCCCGGGCGGCCCCGCTCGGCTAGGGCCCCGGCGCCTCTGCGAAGCCCCTCCCGGGGTCCGCCCGCAACCGCGCCCTTGACGCTCTCAGCCCGCCAGGCGGCCCGCGCGGATCCAACCCTGTCACGCCATCCCTCCAGCAGGAACAGCTTCCGTCAGCCCTCCTCTGCACTTCTGAGCCTGACTCCGGGCCCTCTCTGCCGAAAATACACATTTAAGGGGCGATCCCAATACCCAAAGAAGGGCTCCGGATGCGGAAGCGGGATTTTACAGGCCTTCCCAGGTCGCCCCATCCTGATTCCCTGTACCACCCCTTTAGAATCTGTTTCTTGGCATCTTAGGAGTCTAAAAACAGAGAAAAAGAAAACGTTTAGTCAAATGAACAGTCTCGGTCTAAAATAGGTCCTTCCTGCTCCCCCATTCCAAACAGCAGACTTGTCACACCATGTCAAAGAATGATGGAAGGACTCGCTTGGAAGTTTTCCAAGCGCACCACCACAGACATTGGGAAGCCGCCCACCTCTACGACGATAATTCTCCATCGAGTTAGTTCCACACCCAAGCTAGTTTCTTAGCTCCTGGAAACTAGGAAATCGACAGAATGGTCCATTTCCAACCACGTAATCATAGAACCATGGAATTTGAGATGAAAGAATCTTACTGATGCATAGTCCAAACTCTTATGCTAAGACAAGGGTTTAGACAAGTTTCGACTACGTGAGCAAGGGTAGAGAGCAAAGCCTTAGTCTCCACCCCCTCTCCATCTCTCTCCTCTGGAAGCAACCCACCATTCAGTAAACCTGTTTTTACCACCTGTTTCATCTGGGTCCTTTTGTTCTGAACAGATGTTTAACGCTTTGGCAACCCAAGCACCTTTCTTTGTCTCTATAATGAAAGTGTCCTTTGCTTTCTTCGTATTTTCATTGGGAGGGTCGAGTTTACTGCTGATTTATTTCTCCACACATTTTCTATTGCAGCATCTGGGCCAGGGTAAAGGAGTGTCAACTTGCTGTGTACACATCGCTCCTTTATAATCTACTTCCTTTCAAACTAGGAGAGGACTGTGTAGAATGTCTTATTAAAAGTGAAAGGGTTAGTATGCCTCGGGGCCACTGGTAATAGTTTTCCAGTGACAGGTGCTTTCTTCAAGACAGAGGATACTCAATGAAAAGTCAAAGTAGAAAAAACACTGGTTTTTAGAAAAGGCATATGCATGAAATGGGCATGGTGATGCATGCCTGTTATCCCAGCACTGGGGAGATGGAGGCCAGAGGATCAGGAGTTCAGAATTGTGTCTACAAACAAAAAGAAGGCAGCGTTGGGCCATTCTTTTTTCCTTAGCATTTATTTTGGATTTTTTAAGACAGTAATCAAAACACCAAACAATGAAAATCACTACTAAAAAAAGAAAGTTGCAGTAATAGGGCAATCTCTCAGAAAAAAATATTCCATTAGAGCTAAATTTTCAGGACTTTTGCAAGCATGTGTCTAGCCTCCCAATGGAAGACTTCCCCATTTTCGTGGGTTGCTACATTTATGAAGAGACTGTGGGTGAAGGTCTTTTTTTCTTTCTTCTGAGTAGTTTGCCCCACCCCCTTTCCTGTGAATTCCAAGAAGGATTTCTGTCACCTTTTTTTTAACTGTTGCCTTGCCAATGACTAAATATAATACCTACCTAACTTAAAACTTCCTAGTAAAGCTTGCTAAATAAACATTACCGCAAGCCCTCCTCCTCAGTAAACCTAATGTTGCTTAACCTAATTTCTGATCTCTTCCCTCAAATCCATTCTGAACTGGAACATACAGATAATCTTTCAAAACCCTGAAGTGGCAACTTTTTATTAATTTGGGGATGAGGTGGGGGAGAGAAATGGTTCTAAACAGGGTGTGGTGGTTCACTCCTGTAATCCTAGTACTCCAGAGCCTGAGGCAGGAGGATCTTCCAGAGTTCTAGACCAGTCTGGGCTACATAGTGAGTTCCAAGCCATCTTAGAATACAGACAGACTTCCTAGTCTCAAGAATTAGTGGAATGAGAAAACACTAATTGTCCTCCCATAGTTCTGGACTGTTTTTAAATATAGACTACTTTTGACCTATTGGTGTAGGCCTGTGATCTCAACTACTCAGAAAACTGAAGCAGGAAGCCCTCAAGTTCAAACCAGCCTAGGTTACAGAGTGAGTACAAAGTCAACCTAAGCAATTTCATGTAAGCCTGTCTGAAAAGTTTAAAATAGTCTAGGGAGTCCTAAAATTAAGGGATCAAATTCAGTCTCCATCAGTCACATAAAAAGCCAGATCCAGTAAGCCCAGTGATGGGGAAGAGAAGAGGGTCCTGGGGCCTTTGGCTAGCCTGTCTAATTAAATCAGTGAGCTCCAGGCTCAGTGAGATGCTCTGTCAATGGACAAGGTGGAAAGGGATTGAGGAAAATTCCTGACTGCAACCTCAGCCCTCCACGAACATACAAGTACACACACATACACACACTCACACACGCACACATACACACAAACACACATTAAAGGAAAAACCCTGTGGTGACCTTACAACAAATATTTAACATGAAATTAAAACGTAAAGGGGTAGGAAGCTGGAGACGGCTCAATGGTTAAGGGTGCTTGCTGTGCAAACATAATATCTGAAGTTCAGATCCAAAGACGGGATCAGTCCAACCTGGGGAAGTGGGGACATGGGACACAGAGATAGGATTGCTAGATGCCAGCCTAGCCAAAACATCCAGGTTAGTCAAGAGACCTGTCTCAAAGGAACAAGGCTGAGAATGATATGGGACAACACCTGACACCCTTCTCTGTCCTCCAAGCACACAGAGAGAGAGAGAGAGAGAAGAGAGAGAGAGAGAGAAGGGCTGAAGATAGCTCAGTTAGCAGAGAGAGTAGTGTCTCCCCAGCTTGCCCAAAGCACTGGAGTCAATCTGTTCTAGAGAAAACAGGACATGATGATACTCACATGTAGTCCCAGAACTGGGGAGGTAGAAACAGGAGGATCCAAAGTTTATAGTCATCTGTGGCTACACAATTAGCCCTGGGCTACATAGACCTTGTGTTTTTATTGTTGTTGTTTGTTTTGCTTGTTTTGTTTTTCTGGTTTTTCGAGACAGGTTTTCTCTGTGTATGTCTGGAACTCACTCTGTAGACTAGGCTGGATTCAAACTCAGAGATCCACCTACCTCTGTTTCCCAAGTGCTGGAATTAAAGGTGTGCCCCACTGTGCCCTGCTAACAAGAGAACTTGTTTCAAAAGATAAAAGGAGAAAGAGGAAGAAAAGAAAGGGAAGGAGGGTGAAAATGGAAAGAAAGAAAGAAAGAAAGAAAGAAAGAAAGAAAGAAAGAAAGAAAGAGGCAGACCAAGGCAGAAGAAAAGATATGTAAAAGTCATATAGTTTTTCAAGTAATAGAAAACTAAAACCTCAGGGAACTAAGAGTCTGGAATGCCAGTTAGGGTAAGTCAAAGCAGAGGAAGGTGGAGACCAGGGCTGGGTTGGGCTGAGGACTTTATCCCAGGGCAAAGGAAGCCAGTGAAGGGTTTAAGGAGGTGAAAGTGTGATCAAAACAGCCTCTACAATCTTTGCGTGAAAGAACCCTCAGTGGAATCCATTTGTACTTATTCAAATTTTCCTTCCAGTAGCTGCCAGTCTCTATCACAGTAAAAAGCCAAAAGCCGCGCGGGCTAAACTGGTGCCTTAAGACTCTCAGTAAGACTGGAACACCCAAAACCTCATCTGCTTTCTTTCTCCTGACTCCTTCCTTCCAGACATTTCTTCCTCAGGCACCTGGGCAAATAGCTTCTCTCCAAGTACTCCCTCACCCTTCCAAACCATAGTCTTGATTTTTTTCCCCAGTACTGGAGACTGAACCTAGTACCAAGTGCCACTCTACCACTGAGTGGTAGTCCTTATTCTATTCTTTATTTTGTGGCAGAGTCTTGCTAAGTTGTCTGGGCTGATCTTGAACTCACTCTGTAACCTAGGCAGGCCTTTTTCGGCAGCCCAAGTAGCTACCATCACAGGCCTGCACCAGGCCCAGCAGAACTCCATATCTTTCTGTCTCTCCCAAGGGCCAGCCATCTTAGATATATGCTCATGTACATTTTCTGTCTACCTCCACGAGGAATTTTTTTTTTTTTTTTGTCATTTGTTAGTTGTGTGATCCCCCACAGACTAGAATAGGAACTCAATAAATATTTATAAAATGAAAGAATAGATTTTCTGTGTAAGCAGAAAGAAGCTGTCCACAAACTCAGCTTGCAAGCGATCACAGTCCTTGGACATCACCCACACACAGTATCTGAAACCTGCTTCTTTTTCTTAGGTCTCCCTGCACCTCCAGCAGTCCTCTGTCCAGATGAGGCCAGCCCACCCTGCACTGTCCTTGTACCCATCTCTATCGAGCAGCACACAGGTGTCAGCTTAGAGAAATGGCCTTGTACCGACTTTGTACACCATGCTAACGCTTCTATTCAAAGCATTGCAGTTTCCAGAAAAACCTTGGAACTCTGTCAGAGCCTGAGTCACCGACCCACCCACAGCTATCGTCCTCAAGGAAGCCGGGCTTTGAGGAGTTTTGGGGCTGTTGTTTTCTCTCCTTCAGACCCTAGGTATTCTTTCTTGCCCTTGGTTTCCTCCCCCCCCAACCCCCCCCACACCCAAAGAGATGGAGGGAGCAGGGTGTGCCAATTAACCAAGGAGCTCCTAAACTACAAATCAAGGAGGACAAGTTTATCTGAGGGTTTATTTCTCCTCCTCGCAGGAGGTCTGGGCTTCCTAATGCAAATAATCTACCTTCTTCCTGGAGACCAGCTTTGTATATCTGGGCCTAAGGGAGGGGCAGCTGGGATGGAAAAATCCATTTCAAAGCTGGCTGCTCCTGCCCATACTTGAATAACTAAAAAGCCCACCAAATAACTGATTCTTTGCAGCCCAAAGTTCTGCTTCTCTTTAAAACAAACAAACAAAAAAAAGACAAAAAAAACCAAGGCAGCAATATGGCTGGATGGGTAAAAGAGCTTGCTGCCAAGCCTGACCATTTGAGTTTTATACTAAGACCCACATGGTAGGAGGAGAGAACCAACTTGTCTTTTTAGTTGTCCTCAAGGATGTCTCCATAGGTAATGAATCCTTAGACTCCTCGACACATTGTTCCCATAGGTTTCGCTCCAATGTACCTTTCCCTCTGATTGAGTCCATTGTCCAAGTGCATCAGCTCATCCAGCTGAAAGGCCTGCCAGCACCCGCACCTCCTACACTGCTCTCTGTCCAGACATCCTGTAGCATCTCTTTCTTCTTTCTTGTTTTGTTTTGTTTGAGACAGGATCTCTCTATATAGTCCTGGCTATCTTAGTGCTCTCCATGTAGACTGGGCTGGCCTTGAACTCACAGAGATCCTCCTGCCTCTGCCTCCTCCTGGCTTTTCTTTTGTTTCCATGTCTATTCGTTTGCTTGTTTTTGCAGTGCTGGCATGGATAGAGGGCTTCACTCTAGGGACTAGTGCATTCTTGGAAAGAGCTCTACCACTGAGTTACAGCCCCAACCTCATCATGCACTTTAATTCTCAGAAGTCAAATGAACTTAAGATGAAAAACACAGATCTCACTTCAAAGGGTTTTTTGGTTTGTTTGTTTGTTTGTTGTTTGTTTTGTTTGTGAGCTAAGAGTGACTAGGGTCCCGGAACATGGATTCAGGTTACCCTGAAAGATGACATGCTCCACTTTGGAATCTGATTACATGAACTTTTGTAATCACACAGAACAAAAAGACAGTCATAGATGAATGTATCAACAAATATATCATGGGGACAGCAGGTGAGCGGGTCACAGCAAAGCAGGGAAACTCTGCTATACAGATTCGGGTTTCTTTCACTCCTTTTGTGACAGATTCTCCCAGTGTAGCCCTGGTTGGCCCAGTACTTAATATGTGGACCAGGCTGGTCTTGGACTTGTAGTGGTTCTCCTGCCTCTGACTTTGAGTGTTGGCCTTACAGGTGTGGTGCGTGTGCCACCTCTGCTGTAGGTATTAGATGGTTTCATGACATTCTTAACTTTTGTGATGGTGGAAGCTAGCGGTCTGCTAAAACTATATTCAAATGAATTCTGTTCAGTGAGAGACTTTATCTCAAAAAATACGGTGGGACCAGTGAGATGGCTTAGTGAGCAAAGGTGCTTGCTGCCAGACCTGACAGCCTGAGTGTGATCCCTGGGTCCCACGTGGTGGAAGGAAAGAACCTGTTTCTGATAGTTGCCCTCTGACTCACAGGAGTGCTGTAGCATGTGTATACCCACGTACAAGACAGATACAGGTTTCAAAAGTAATGAGGAAGAAAACAATTAAATTGGAAGATATCCCCGATATTGATATTAACTCTGGGCCTCCAGGAGCACCCACACAGGTGAGTATACCCATACACATGGGAACAAATGTATGCACCAGACACATACACATACATATGTATTCATAAAGAACATTATAATTCCCCTTTGGAAGGGCTAACATAAAAAAGACTGTGTTCCTGAGAAGCCTTAGTATCAAACCATGAATAAGACAAACATACTGGAAAAGTACAGTAGAGCTTATAATCCTCTCGAATAGTAGGTGAAAGCCCAGATGGAGACACATGTCTGTAATCTCCAGCACTGGGCAGCTGTCCTCTGACTTCCACATGTGCTCAGTGGCACTGGTGAGAGAGAGAGAGAGAGAGAGAGAGAGAGAGAGAGAGAGAGAGAGGATAATATTTTTAAAGACTTCTAAAACAGACAATAAGAAGGATTCAAATTTGTGAAGTTTAGGGCTGGAAAGAAGGCTTCATAGAAAAATGCTTGCCTCATAAGCATAAAGACCTGAGTTCCAGGCCAGCTTAGGCTACATAAGACACTGGATAGATAGATAGATAGATAGATAGATAGATAGATAGATAGATAGATAGATAGATAGATAGATAGATAGATGGGGGGGGACAGAGAGAGAGAAGGAGAGGGAGGGAGAGGGAGAGGTTGTGGTGGCACAGGCCTGTAATTCTGGCACTTTGGAAGCTGACAGAGAAGGATCAAGTCTGAGGCTGGCCTGGATTACTAGAACCTGTCACAACATATCAAAAGCCATGAAATGGTGCATGGTAAAGAGTTGTCCACACTTCTGCTATCCTGTCTTTGTTTATGGAAAAGAGAACAGAGATTCAATTGAGTGAGAACAGTTCATAACAGCTTCATAACTGACCAAAGATCACACAGGTTTGACTCTCTTACCTCAGATATCCCACTGATACATCTTGATAGCTTTCTGTATTCCCAAAGTGTGAACTCCTTGCTTTATACCCAAATTTCTTCTTCTGTCTCTTTATATCCAGACCAAGGAAACAGCCTCCGTCACTCTATATTCAAAACTGACTGCCCATCTCCAGGTAATAAATGCCCCATTCTTTCCTTTGGAGTTCAGGTGCCATAGTGTAACACATGAAAAAGTACACTGGGATCATTCAGGACAAGCTGTGCTCACTAACAAAAGTGGCAAGTTCAGTCATGCACAGCCTTGTAACAATGACAACAAGCCACAACTGCAACAAATCCCCGCCTGCTAACACAGATTCTTCTGGGCTGGCGAAATGCCAGGCACTTAGGAAAGAGTCCTTGGGTGTGAATCCATCCTTACACAGCATGACCTACCCTGTACAAGTCAATGCAGCTCTTCTAGGGGACAGGAGTCAGGGAGCGGGGCCCACAATGCCAGTGCAGTTGAAGTCCTGGTGGATGAACTCTGAAGGTGGCTATGAGCGTGAGGCTTCTGGGACAGAAGCCTGTGACATGGCTTAGTGGGTAAAGGTTCTTTCTGTGAACGGACAACCTTGATGCCTGGGACCCACATGATAGAAGAAAAGGACCAATTCCCATAAGCTGTCTTCTGATTTCCACATGTGTGTCATGGCACTTGTGTATACACATCATGCAGGCACGTGTGTATATACACACGTATACACACACACACACACACAAATAAAATGTTTAACAGACTTCTAGAATAGACAATAGGAAAAGTCCAGGTAAATCTGTGAGGTTTGGAGCAGGGAAGATGGCTTGGAATATAAAGTACATGCCTCATAAGCTTGAGGACCTGAGTTCAAGTCCCAACACCCACACAAAAGCCAGGGGCAGCACATCTGGAATGCCAGTGCTGGAAGATGGAGACAGACCGATCCTGTGGTCTCAGCGGCCAGTCTGCCAAAACACTGAGCCCAGGTAATAGAGGAGGAAACATGACATCAACCTGTGCCACGCACTCAGGCTTTGTGAGATTTAGATTCCCTCTCTCTCTCTCTCTCTCTCTCTTCCTTTCCCTTGTTCTTTTTAAGACAGGATCTCACTATGACTGGCCTGGAACTGTATAGATCAAGCCGACCTCAAGCTCACAGAGATCCACCTGCTTCTGCTAGGATTAAAGGCATGTAGCAGCACCCCCAGCCTGTGTTTTATTTGCATTCTTTACATACCTCATTTTATCCCTTCTTTGGTTAAAGTCACCTCTCCAAATTACTTTGAATTCTGCTCCAAATCCCAAAAGTACCCCTGGAATATTCCTATATACACCTGGCTACAGAGACCTCTAGCAGTGAAATTTGATCTTTGATCAAAATAATCATTCTTTAAGTAAATCCAAGTTTAGTCTTAGAAAAAGTATATTATCCACTTAACTGGTGAATAGAGTCCTATGTAGCCCAGGCTTGCCCTGCACTCACTACATAGCTGAGGAACTCTTTAAACTCTTGATCCTCTGCCCTCTACCTCCCAAGATCTAGGATTACAAGGCATCTACCATCATGCCTGGCATTAAAAAGTATGCTACTTAAAACATTTTTTTTTTGTTTTGTGTTTTAAAATAGCCAGAGTAACCAACAACCTAAACAAAGCCTTCAACAGAATTTTAAAAAGATACTGAGAGATTTTGCTTTCTTTCCATCTGTCAGAAAATTGTCCTAATATACAAAGTTTGTTAACCAACATACTTTTCTGCCATCTGTCAAAAAATGTCACAATTAACATAGAAATCTATGTGCCTGCAGCATGCATTGTCCCTGCCCCTGTGCAGCAGCTGTGCTAAGACAGACTTCCTTTCTTATCCTTGACCATCCCAAGAAACGGAGGGGAAAAAAAAAACAGCAAAATCTATCAGGAGAGTCTCCAGCCACCTCCAGGTCTTGGGACACGTTGCATAACCTGCAAAGCAATGTTCATCTTTCTAAACATTGTTTTTATTAGCATATATTAGTTATACCTGATAATGGGTTTCATTATGGCATTTTAATATATATATACAATGCATTTCAATCATGCTGTCCCATTACTCTTTCTTATCCCCTCCCACGAATCCCCTGCTTCTTGCCAACTGGTTCCTCTTCTACTTCAATGTGTTTTTCTTTTTTGCTGGTGTGAGGGACCCATGATTTCATTAGGATTGCTTCCAGGATTATGAATAAGGGATTACTTAAAGGAGCATGGACAGTTTACCAGTTGCTGCATCCTGAAGAAAATGTCTTTCTCACTTCCAGGAAGCGCCTACAGATCTTTAGGGATCAGTGGGTCTCCTGAGTACAAACCCTATTTGATTTTTCTTTGTTTTTGTTTTGTTTTGTTTTGTTTCTAAGATAGAGCTTCATGTAGCCCAGGCTGGTCTCCTACTTGGTATCTAGCTGAAAATGATTTAGAACTTCTGATCCTCCTGGCTCCACCTCCCCAGTACTGAATTACAAGAATGCCTCCATGCATCGTTTTGGTTGTTGAGACTAGCCTTAAACAGCTAAGCCATCTCTGCAGCCCCACCACGCCTAGCTTTATGTTGTTGTTGAATGCAGTGCTGGAGATTGAACTCAGGACTTCTTACATGCTAGTAAGCAGTCTACCAACTGACTTCCTATTTTTTTGTTTATTTATTTGTTTGTTTTGTTTTGAGACAGGGTCGCTCTACAGCTCTAGCTGTCCTGGAACTCACTGTTTTAGACCAGACTGGCCTGAATCTTACAGAGATCTGCCTGTCTCTGCCTTCTGAGTGGAAGGATTAAAGGCCTGTAATACCACACATGACAACTTTCTAATTTTTTCTGTGTTGCTGGACTTCAGGCATGCTAGGCTGGTGCACTATTGCTGAGCTATATCCCCCTTTCTCTTCGAATTTGACACAGTAACCTCTACCTCTCAATGGAGCTGAGAGCTTGCAAACCTGATCTATGGCAGAAGCAAGGTAGAACTTTATTCAGTCTAAATGATAATGATGTCACTTCAAGATAACTGGAGAGGCTGGAGAGATGGCTGGGTGATTAAGAGCACCTGTTGATCTTCCAGAGGACCTGGGTTCTATTTCCAGCATCCACATGGTAGGTGACAAACATCTGTAATTCCAGTTATATGAGATCCATCTGACAATCTCTTCTGGCCTCTGTGGACATATATATGCATATAAAATAAATAAATAAATATTTTAAAATGATAACTAGATTCTGGCAGTGGTAGTACACACCTTTAATCCCAGTACTTGGGAGACAGAGGCAAGCATATGTCTGTGAGTTCAAGGCCAGCCTGGTCTACAGAGTGACTTCTACAACAGCCAGAGTTACAACAGAGAAACCCTGTCTCAAAAAACAACAAACAAAAAAAAAAACTGAAGAAGATAATCTATCCAAGTTCCTAATATAAAATCTGTGTCCTGTTTGAAATCAGCTCCAGAAGTAGGGGAAGAAAGAAAAAGCCTCAGGTTTGCCTGATATTTGCCTTTCTTTGATACTCCCTACCACACACTCCTCTCCTTCCCTTCTTCCCTCCTGTTTTGTTTTTTTTTCTTTTTTTTGAAATAACATGGTACTCTATAGCCCTGTAGCGTAGGCTGACCTGGAACTTGGTGTATAGCCCAGGTTTGTAGTAGTATCCTCCTATGGTGGCTCAGCAAGAAAGACGAGGAGGTATTTTCATAGGTGCAAACTCTGCTAAACCTCAGCAGAGGAAACCACCATCATGGACAATAGAACCCTGAGCATCTGACCTCAGGTGTTTTTATTCTTTCAGAACTGCTCATGTAGTCTACTGATAGCACATGCAGATCATTAGCAATCAAACATCCCCCTCATGAGTCTAATACCTGCAAACAATACAATACACCCTAGACCCTCACCCAACAGCGCATAAAACAATTATTTTATACATAACCAAAAATAAACTTCTACAACATTTCCCCTTTTCTGTATAAGATGAAAAAAATTGCTTTATCTCTACAACACAATTTAACACTACACCAGCAAAACCTTTTACAAGAGGAACAATCACGAGGGCTGCTAATGCACAGGACTAAATAAAACCAAACATCTTATCAAGTTTTTCACAATATCTTTGGACAGCAGAAAAACATTATCAATGTCCAATTATCTAGAATCCACTCACAATCTTCTGAGCTCCTCCCAAGGGCTTGGATCTGGCTCTGCCCTCTGTAGCACACACAGCTTGTCCTCCAGGCTCTGTCTGGCTCCACTCCACTGTTGTTGCTCTTGGTAGTCATCCCATGGTACTGACATCTTCAGAACACTGGGGTCCCTTGCTGCAACTGGGCTGTACTTTCACCAATAGTCTCTCCTGGGCTCTTTTCATGGTGCCAAGCCTCAACTTCTTTAAGTGACCCCTTCATTCTGGGTCTTCAACTGCTTCTGAGGCTGTACTTTCACCAATGGCCTCTCCTCAGCTCTCATAGTGCCAAGCCTCAGAGGCTCTCCATGACCCCTTCATGCCTTCAAAACCAGTACCACCTGGTACTTGATGCTGATAGTACCAAATTCGGCTACCAGCACAAGATACAGCCTTGGCCAGTTCTGGAAGACAGTTTCTGTGTACTGACTCTGAGCAAACACTTTCCAGATTTTAAGATAGAGTCCGGTTTGCAGGAAAAACAACTGTCTTCAGGAAGGATTCCTTCATGAGATGGAGTTCTCATCACCATAGCAGATGTGTCTTGTCAGGACCACCTTACCTCACCAGTATCTGGACAGGTTTGCAGAAAACAAAACAAAGCAGATTCTGCGAGGTCTGGGGTTTCTTTTTCTTCTTCCCTGTCTCCATGTTGAATTAGCTGGTGCAATGTCATGCCTCATGTTGCAGGCACCATTTGTTGTTGCATGCCTACTGTGAAGGCTCACCAAGAGAGACAAGGAGGCACTTTCACAGGTGTAAACCCTGTCAGACCTCAGCAGAGGGAACAATCATCATGGTAAGCGCCATCCTAATGGTGGAACCCTGAGCATCTGAGCTCAAGTGTTTTTATTTATTCAGAATTCCACAGGTGTTCTATTGATCACACATGCAGATCATAAGCAATCAAATACCCCCCAACACACATAAACCCAACACCTGCAAACAATATAAACCCCAAGACCTAGTGCAGCCCCTCACCCAACAGCACATAAAACAATTATTTTATACATAACTAAAAATAAACTTCTACAACACAGGCTGGCTTTGAACCTCCACCAATCCTCCTGCTTCACAAGCGCTGGGATTACAGGCATAAATAACCATGATGGACTCCTCTCCTCTCTCCCAGAAAGGAAGGATTAGTCATTCATAAGTGTTTTCCTTGCTTCTGACATTTACTGCATTCAATTTTGTAACAGAACTATAGTTTTTGATCAACTTTGAAAGGGCCAATTTTTATTGAGAAGAGAATTACCATGCCATAAACACAAAATCCCAAAGTCTATCCTGGGGTTATACCCTAACCAGAAAATTTAGAGTTGTAACTGTCTGGCTCCTCTGACTTAATAATCAAAGACAATACAAAATGTCCTCAGACTAAGTCCAGGTCTTCTCTACCACCAGTAACCCCAGTATGCCTGATTTGACTTCAGTAAATATAAGAGGAGTTATTCATGTCAATTTCTTACTACCTGTAAGTTTAAATTATATGTAGCACTATGATTATTGGTATTAATAGTGGGTTTGGAGTTTTTGTTTTGCTTTGCTGAGGATACAATACAGGGCCTCAAAAAAGCTAAGCAAGACTCTACTATGAGTCATACCTCTACCTCTGTATTTGCTAGAGACAGGGTCTTAATGTATCTCACGCTGGTATCAGCTCACTAATTAGCCAAGGATGACTTTGAATTCTCACCTCCTGCCCCAAACTCCTGAGTTCTGGAATTACAGGTAGGTGCCACCATTTTTTTGTTTAGGTAGTGATGAGGAATCGAACCCAGGACTTCCTGAATGCTAAAGAAACACTCTACCAATTGAGCTACATTCTCAATCCTCACTGTGTTTATTTCTTAAGACATCAAATGCTGCTCAGTATTTTCAGTCTTTATAGTTTGTTTGTTTTATGTGTCACAGACACCTGCTCATAGCTTCAAAGAAGCAGAGGAATGTTAATTAATCCTAAAGTTGCTATTGGGATTAATGCAGCAATACATTGTCTTTCCTAATAGGAAAAACATACATTTGCTAAAATAAAAAAACAAAGAAACAAAGAAAGGAAAATGAAAGCCTACAAGATTGTGGGGGAAGCAATCAAACACAAGAGCAAGAAGTTAAACGATGTGTTTTCCTTCAGAGAATACGTTTCAAGTTAGAGCAACAACACAGAGACATATTGAAAATTACAGTGTGAAGGGCAGTTTTGGTCTGTTCTCAGACAAAGGAGTTTAATTCAGAATGAGGATGATAACAAATTCATTTTCTCATAAATTCAGTGTCCTAATTGGGGTTTTTATTGCTGTGATGAAACACTATGACCAAAAGGAAGTTAGTTGGGAGGGAAAGGGTTTCTTTGCCATACCCTTCCATATCATTGTTTATCACTGAAGGGAGTCAAGACAGGAATTCAAACAGGGCAGGAATCTGTAGGCAGGAGCTGATGCAGAGGCCTTGAAAGAGTACTGCTTACTGGCTTACTCTTCCTATCTTAGTTAGGGTCTTATTGATAAGAAGAGACACCATGACCATGGCAACTCTAATAAAGAAAACATTTAACTGGGACTGGCTGACAGTTCAGAGGTTTAGTCTATTGTCAGCATGCTGGGAAGCATGGCTGCATGCAGGCAGATATGGTGCTGGAGAGGAAGCTGAGAGTTCTACATCTGGATCAGCAGGTAGCAAGAAGGAAAGTGTCAGAATGGACCTGGCTTGAGCTTCAGAAACTTGAAATCCTTCCCCCACTGACACACTTCCTCCAACAAGGCCACACCTCCTAATAGTGCCACTCCCTATGAGCCAATAGTGGCCATTTTGATTCAAACCACCACACTTCCCCTGGCATGTTCAGCCTGCTTTCTTATAGAACCCAGAACTACCAGCCCAGGGATTGTACCACCCACACTGGACTGGGCTCTCCATCATCAATCACTAATTAAGAAAATGCACTACAGGCTTGCCTATAGCCCATCCTATGGGAGCATTTTCTCAGTTGAGGCTCCTTCCTCTCTGATGACTCTAGCATGTGTCAAGTTGGCATAAAACTAACCAGCACAGTTAGTAAAATATCAAAGTTGTGCGAAGGAAAACTTAACTCATGTATACAGCAATTTTATTTAAAATGCAAGTTATAATTACCTATGGTAATGACATATTTTTGTGGCTCTTCTCACTAGTAAAATTTTAATGTAATTCAATTGGTATGATAAGAACATAACATTTCTTACATAAATCATATAGATTTAGGATAAAGTCATAGCTGAAGAGACGGCTCCGTCATCTATATCAGGCTGTTCACAAACACCTATAATTCCATCTCCAGAGAGATCTGACACCCCTGTAGGCACCAGCATTCACACACACACACACACACACACACACACACACACCCTCCAGATAAATATAACAAAAAATAATAAAAATAAATTTTGTAAAAAAAGAAAAAAGTGACTCTATAGTCTGGGCTATGTAGTTAGTAAGATCAAGCCTTTGCTAGAGCATCCGTGCTGCTGGGTTAAAGAATTAAATGTACACAAAAAGAAGTAGGGTTAGCTGTCACTATCATCACCAGTCTTGTTACTACTGTTATCGTCTCTCAGTGCATCATTCCCCACACAGATGGAGCATATAAAGATTTAATCCAGCTGAGCATAGTGATTCTCACTCATAATACCAGCACTTAGGGGGCTAAGTCAGGAGAGTGAATAAGCTCTTATCTCAACAAACTAAAGACAAACAAACAAAAAACATATAATCTAACTCCATTCCTCAAATACCATTGATCATTTTATTTACTGATTTAAAAAAAAACACACACACTCACAAACTAAGCATAACGTGGTAGTACACACCTGTAATCCTGGTACTTGGGAAGTGGAGACAGGAGGATCAGGAGTTCAAGGGCAATTTCTGCTACTTACTAAATTCAAAACCATCCTGAGATTGCATCTCCAAAACAAAACAGTTCTAGAGCCAGAGGCAGGTGGATCTCTGAATATTTGAGGCCAGCCTGGTCTACATAGAGTGATTCCATCTAAAGCAAACAAACAAAACAGCCCAAAATTTAATACTCTTCCCTTTAAGGGCATCTGAGCTGGGCATCTCCAATGTCTTTTATCACCTTATTTTGAGACAGGATCTTGCTGTGTTTATTTGCCCAGACTGGTTCCAGCTGCCTCAGCCTTTGAGTGCTGGAATTACAGGCATGTGACACTCCAGTTTGACTTGTGACTTGTCTTTTGATAGGTAAATAGGAGTGGGAAGATGGTGTGCAAATTGAGAAGATAGGTCATAAAAATTCCTGTGGCTGTCACATTAATTCTATTGCTTCTTCCCCCATAGATATCTATCTTCACTTTTCCAGCCGATATATTGATAGCATCCCTATGGAGAAACCCAGTGGCAAGAAACTCAGGTCTCAGGTCAAGAGCTTTAGGAGAGTCTGAGAGATGCTGCAGTGGCTGTCAGCCAAGTCTCCAGATGAGCAAGCTCTGACCAACACTGAGTGCAATCTCTTTAAAAACTTGAGTCACACACTGGGGAGATGACACCTGGGATAAAGCACTTGGTATACAGGTGTGATTTCAAATCCCTAGTGCCCATATAAGAGCTGGGCAGGCCTGGTAGCTGCCAATAGCCCCCATACACAGAACACAGACATGGAGAATAGCCAAATCAATGACGTTGGTTCATTGAGAGATCCTGCCTCAGTAAATAAAGTGGAGAGCTATTATGGAAGCCACTCAGTGTCAACTTCAGGCCTCACATGAACACATACCATATACATGCACATACACACACATACACACACACACACACAATACAACCCCGAGTCCACATCAGCCTTCAGGAACTCCTGATCCATAGAAACAGTGAAACAGGAAATGCTTGCTATTTTAATCCAGAAGGTTTAGGGAGTAATGTGTTCCATGGTAACGGATAAATGAACTCATCCTTCATGTTCTCAATGACGTATGAACACAGCAGACCCCATCTGTGCCTTCACATGGCACATAAATTCCAGTCAGGCTTATATATCATGAGCAAGTAAAGAAATAAAGTCGAACAGCATTAGCTGCTCCAGGGAATACATAGCCAGTTACTGTATCTAGGGACTGGGGAGAAACATGGTGATCATAATGGATGTAGAAGAAGCAGTTTAGGTAAAGAAGCACACATTTTATGTTTTCTGTTTGCATTTTTAAGATTAGACTTGATTTTAGAACAGTTTTAGAATTACAGAAAACTTGAGAATATAATACAGTAAGTTCTCATGTACCACTCTGACACGGTTTTCCCCCATTATAGCATCTTTTTAATATTATTTTTATTTGTTTATTTATTAAGGTATATTTATTTGTTGAGAGAAGATCTTACTATGTAGCTCCGACTGGCCTGGAACTCATTGTGTAGACCAGTCTGGCCTCATCTCATGAGATGTGCCTGCCTTTGCCTCCTGAGTGTGCCCAGCTGATTAATCATTCTTTAAGTTGATCTGATCTCCTGGCTAGGTTAATGTCTTAGTTACTTTTCTATTGCTGTGATAAGACACCACAAGGAAGGCAAATCATAGAAACATTTTTAAGGCTTACAGTTTCAGAGGATGAGTCCATGATCACCAAGGTGGGGAGCCTGACAGTAGGCAAGCATGGCACTGGAGCAGTAGCTGAGAGCTTACATCTGACCCACAAGCAGGAGGCAAATATACAGAAACACTAGGAATGGCATGGGCTTTTCAAACCTCAAAGCCTACCCAGACACTCTTTCCCCAACAAGGCCATACCCCCTAATCCTTCCAAACAGTTCCACCAATTGGGTACCAAGTATTCAAATATATGAGCTTATGGGGGCCATTCTCATTCAAACCACCACATTTCACTTCCTGGCCCCCATAAGCTTGTGGCCTATATTATGATACAAATAGGCTGTAATCCCAGCTACTCCAGAGCCTGAGACAATAGACAATAGGATTGCAAGTTCAAAGTCTACTTTGGGCTACAGAGTGAGGCCAAGACAAGCTTGGGCAAAAAAGAGGGCAGAGGATATATAGCTCTACCTTACAGACTTGAATGGCATGTTCAAATTCCTAATTCCAATTCCCAGAGATGGATTTTAAAAACTATTAAATAAGAAATTAATTGTACCAGAAATAATTCTAGGTGCTTCCCCCTGCTTTCTTTTAATCAAAACCAAACAAAAAACAAACAAACAAAAACAAAACAGGAAGGCTAGATGTGGTGGCATGTGCCTGTCGTCTCAGCACTCTAGAGTCAGAAGAAGGAGATTGTCCATGAGTTCAAGGCCAGCCTGGGCTATATAGCAAGACCAGATGAGGCAGGCAAATGAGGAAAATAGTTTAGTAACCTGTAACCCCACGTGGTTAGGACTATGAACCTTCTCACTTCCTCCCAATTCCAGTTATGCACTTGGCAGCTTAGGACCCTCACTTACATGTACTAGGCACTCAGACCCCTCCTTGCAATGCATGTTGCAACCTGTTGGCAACCTAGGACCCCCACCAGCATTAAGTGACATGCAAACCCTACTCCAAACAATGGAGCAAGTTTACTCTCCCTTTAGCGGCCCTCAAATAGGAACAGTTTCTAGTCGGATCATTCTCTGATTGTATCTGGGTATAAAGGAATGGAGGGTCATCAGGCCTGAAGTAATTTGAGTAATAGTCAATAAAGCAAATTATGCCCTGTAAGTACACAGGAGAATCCCCTATTTACCATCTTATGCCTATGTATAATTGGGTGTGATATGATTAAAACCAGGTGCATTAAAGGAAGGGCAATAACAGTAAACCTTATATAACTGAAATCTATCAATCAAAATAAAGAACAGCCTACATTATACCCTTAGTAAACAGCCTCTCCTTCGTTTAGATCCTGTATTGGTCTGACAGGGTTCTCTGGAGTAACAGAACTTATAGAATAAATACATAAAGGGACTTATTGGAATGACTTACAGACTACAGGCCAGCTAATCCAACAATAGCTGACTGTGAATGGAAAGTCCAAGGATCCAGTAGTTGCTCAGTACACAAGGCTAAATGTTTCAGTTGGTCTTCAGTATATACTGGAATCCCTAAGAAGTAGGTGTGGCAGAAGTTTATCTCTAGTTATGTTTGAAATGGTTGTTTTGTAATTTGTTGGTGGAAGTGCTGCCTGGGCCTTGGCACTTTGTATCGTCCGTGGGTGTTGGCTTTATGTAAAAGATGTTGGATTTCCTCATGATCTGCATCAATATCAATAGAATATCTGAGGAGCTCTGTGTCAATAAAAACCTCTGAGATCAGACCCGATCAGGTTCTACTGTCCAGGATGGCACTTACTGTGACTTACTGCTGAGGTCTGGCAGGGTTTGCAGACACTAAGCTGTCTACCTGTCTTTATTACTGAGGGACGCAGCAGCATACTGCTACAAGTAGGTTCCAGTGAAGGGATGGATATGCAGAGAGCAGGCAGAGTAAAGCTTCCTTCTTCTATGTCCTTATATAGACTTCCAGCAGAAGGTGTGGGCCAGATTGAAGGTGTCTCCCCACTCAAGATCCTGGGTCCTCCTGCCTCAGGATCCAGAGCAAAGGAATCAAAGGCCAGTGTCTTCCATTTCTGGATTATAGTTCATTCCAGATGTAATCAAATTGACAACCAACAATAGCCATCACAGACCCCATAAAATATTCTGTCGGTCTTGACAGTGTATTTCTTTCTGATCTGTACTATCACATTGCTTTTGCATATAGTTTTCTTGCTATTTTGCAATTTGTGTGTGCCTTTGTTTCAATTGCTTAAATAGGATGTTCACAACCCAGTGTTCCAGTTTGTTTTCTGTTGCTGCAATAATCACCGTAACAAAAAAGCATCTGTGGGAGGAAAGGGTTTATTTCATCTTACACTTCCAGGTAACAGTACATCACTGAGGGAAAGTCAAAATGGGAACTAAAGGTGGGAACCTGGAGGCAGGAACTGAAGCAGAGACCATGGAGGGATGTTGCTTACTGGCTTGCTCCCCATGGCTTGCTCTACTTTCTTCAGCAATCCAGGACTACCTGCCCAAGGATGACACCATCCACAGTAAGTTGGGTCATCTCATATTAATTAATAAAATACCCCACAGACACACCCACAGGCCAGTCTGTTCGAGGCAATTCATCAACTAAGGCTACCTCCTCCCAGGTGACTCCTGTTTGTGCCGCATTGACAAATGCTAACAAGCATATTGGGAAAAGCTTGACCCAGACACCTACCATGGGTAAACACCGTCTCAAAAAAAAAAACAAAACAAAACATACACACACACACACACACACACACACACACACACACACAGAAAAACTAACCATTTATTATAGAGATTATGAGAGGAAACTCCCCTTACAGAGCATAGGATTTTGAGCTAGATCTCTAGCCTAGTTTCTTTTAGTAAATTTTTTATATAAAAGATGATAAGCTTGGGAAGATTTTTAATTTTTCAATTAAAATTTTTTAAAACAAATTGTTTAAATTTTTTCAAAAATGATGACAAAAGCTATTAATTAGCTAAAAGACTAAATGCATGTGTACTCCATCTTAAAGCCTCATTTTAGCTGTGCCTGGTGGTACATGCCTTTAATTCCAGAACTTGGGAGGCAGAGCAGGCAGATCTCTGAGTTCGAGGTCAGCCTGGTCTACAAAGTTCCAGGACAGCCGGAGCTCCACAGAGAAATCCTGTCTTGAAAACAAAACAAAACAAAAACCCCAAAACAAACAAATGTATTACTCTAGGATAGACCTTGTTTTGTATATTTGTTTGTTTGTTTCAAGAGAAGGTCTCTCTATATAGATCTGGCTGTCATGAGAACTCTTTCTATAGTCTAGGTTTGGCTTTGAACTCACAGAGATCCTCCTGCCTCTGTCTCCAGAGTGCTGGGATTAAAGACATTCATCACTACTGACCAGCTGAAGACCTTGTTGTTATAAAAGCATGCTAATTAATGAATTCTAACTCTATGACTTAACTAATAGAAAAATACTATCCTTTTTCTTTCTTCCTGTTTTTTCTTCTTTCTTTTTTCTTTTTCTTTTCTTTGTTTTGTTTTGAAACAGGATCTCACACTGTAGCCAGACTGGCCTCAAACTCATAGTTCCTCCTACTTCAGTCTCCCAGTGCTAGGATTACAGAGCTATGAAACTTACTGCACTTGTTGATTTAAAGGGTAATAAACTGATCAAGTAGATAATCAGCTAAGCAGCATTAGGTACGTTTACTATGGTTCGGTCTTTCTCTGGATTCACAAATGTTTAAAGAGTCATTGAGCCCAGTATTATAGCACATTCCTGTTGATCCCAACGTTTAGGAAGCTAAGCCATAAAACCCCAATTCTTCTTTTTAAATTTTTTTATTTTAATTGATACATATAGTTTTATAGGGTGTGACATTTTAATATACAGATACAATGAACGACTGTGTTTCTGTATGCATGAGCATTTATACGCATGTGTACACACAAAGCCTGCCCTTTTGCATTGTTGCCCCTGTTTTCATCTAGAGCTGATATCTCAAATTATGTGGGTACCAATCTAAGCAAATCAGAACACATTGCTTTTCCTGTATTTGCAAAGCAAATCCAACATTTAAAAACACAGCCTGACGCCATCTCATCTTTTGAAATGAGGAAACAAATGACTGACCAAAGGAAATCCTAGGTTAGATATGTATAAATTCCAAAGGCATCACAGTTGCCCTTTTTTAAAAAACAAGCCTTTTCTAAAGAAGGTTCTCACTACTGAGCGTGCGCAGGAGCATAAACAGAGCAGATTAGGACACAGTCCAGAATAAGCTCTTGGGGTTTGTGTTCCTTTCCAGTCACTATAGAGATAACTAAGGATTGTTGCAAGTTCAGGGCCTGCCTGGGCTACATAGTAAGACACAGGACAACCTGAGCTACAGAGTGAGCCCCTGTTTCAAAACAAACCAACAAGCAGATCTACAAAACTGACATTACAGGACAGTGGTATCATTTCCTGTGTGACATTTTTGGTATTGTTTTCTTGTCAAAACAGAAAGGAACAGTAGAGCCTATAGAGATGGCTTTGTGGCACAGAGCACTTGCTGTTCTTCCAGAAGACTTAAATTTGGTTCCCACCATCCATGTCAAGCTGTTCAAAACTGCCTATAACTCCAGCTCCAGGGGATCCAATATCTTCTTCTTGTCTCCTGGGTTACCCTCAAATACACATGATACACACACACACACACACACGCACACACACACACACACTCACACATATTAAAAATAAGAAAAGGGAGCCAGCCATGGTTGCTCACACCTTTAATTCTATCACTCTGGGGGCAGAGGCAGACAGATCTCTGTGACTTTGAGGCCAACCTGATCTACATAGTGAGTTCTAGGATAATCAGGACTATGCAGAGAGATTCTGTCTCGAAAAAGAAGAAAGAGGAGGAGAAGGAAGAATTCTTCAAGGCCTGCCTGAGGCCTCCTGCCTCACCTGCTACCAGGACTCTGCTCACCCTGTGAACACTGTTGGGTTGACTGCCCTACGCTGCCTTGTGACAGTAGGTCAGTTTTCCCAGGTTCCTCCTACACAGGAAAATCTCTCAGGCCTTCTGGATCTGGCAGCCAAAGGCTGATGCTGCTCTGTGTGGTAGCTGAAGATTTAATGCTGTCCTGCAGAGTCCAACTCTTCTGCCCCCAACAAAGACATGGAGACCACCACAGGAGTCTAAGGTAGCAGAAAGTCTTTGTCATTTTACTTGCTTGGATTATACTTTTTGCTATAATTTATCCTTCTCAGATCTCTGATGATATTGATGGCTAAGTGTAGCTTTATGTGAACAGCAGCAAGTAAAGCAGCTCCTCCCCTAAGGCTGAAGGTGCCAGGTCAGTTTATTTCTTATGTAAAATCAGGCCTCACTTTCTCAACCCACTAGGTCTTGTGCTGAGAAAGATAGACACAAACACAGTTTACCTGGCTGGCAGACTCTGAAAAAGATAAACTCACAAAACAGTTTTCAATATAACTTTTTACTATTCCTTTACATAAAGGACTTGCTTTGCAATGTCAGCTCTCAGTAGTCAACCACCTGTGTTTCATGGTAAATAACTGGATGAAAAGAAAAGGTTTAAAGCTTATATATTCAAGTTGGGAAGGTCTGAGGATGTAAAGGCTTAAGTAACTGTGAGGTTCTAAGAAAGTATTTCAAGATGTGTAAATGCAAGCTGTAAAGGTCTAAGAAAGTGACTCGAAGCATGAAAAATGTTTCAGATTTCATTCCCATTTCTATGCCATTGTTATACTAAGATTTCAAAAAAAGAATTAGAGTTTAACATTAAATAATGGAGTTCTGATAAACTATTAATCTAGCCCTGGGAAATTTCCTGTGGTTGTCTTCTAAGTATAGACAAAGAAAAAAAAGTGCTTATTATTATGCTGAAAACATCTCTGTCCAATCTATATGTCCAGCCTTCTGGACAGAGGAAAGAGTGCCCATACTTTAAATCCCAAACCAAGCTTTTACTGTGACTCAAAGGCATGAGCCTACTGCTTTTTCTACAGTGTGGATTTCAGTACAGATTACAAATAGTAGTAATGCTAACATAGCTAAAACTTTTATCTCTTTTTATAAACTTGGAAAAAATTCTTGTAAGCTTCGGAGAGTCATGAGTCAGATACACCTGCCACAGGCTAAAGGGCTCCAGACAAGTACTCCTGTTAACCAATAGCCTAAACATTCTCCCCTACTGCCCATTCAAGAGGGCGGGATCTCTCTCTCTCCCCTAGTCACAGGACTCCCCTCCGGCAACTACCAGGATGATGGCCCTGGTGGTTTCAAATGTATACCCAAGATAAAATAAATTTCCCCTAAACTCCTTAACTTTACCATCTATCCCTAGTCTATTTCTGCCCCAGCAGGTTTTCAAACAACCGCAGATGACTCTAAAACTGCCTGCACCATGTCAGCCCCAGGTGCTTGAGAACCTGCACCCTAAATTGCTCCAGAGCTGCCTGCACTTCAGTAGCACCAGGTGGTCTCACAGAACCTGGGCATGGTGCGAAACAGATGTCTCCTAGCCTGTTCTCCCCTCTTCCTACCCATTCTTTAACCATCAATTCTAGCCTTCCTGCTCTTCCACACAACAATGACACTCCAATTTCAGCAGGAAGTAGTTATAGAAGAGATTATGTTGCCCCTTATCATGAACAAAAGGTTGAGATGTCAAGTCTCATAGAAACCCAGAAGTCTGACTCAATACCCATTGCTCGGCCTAGCTCTTCTCACCCCATCTCTATCCTAAACCTCTCCAGCTCAGGGGCTGGGCTTCTGCTTCCCTTCCCCCAGCTTTTCTTCCCTATATAATTCAGCCATTTTGGCTACGTGCTCTCTTGGCTCCTAGTTGGCTCAGCTCCTAGATCTCTCTTGGCCTCTTGGTTCAAGGTTCCTCTCTTGCTCCCTCTCTCTTCTCTTCTCTCACTCTCCCCTTCTCTCCTCTCACAGCCTGGTCATTCTGGACCCTTCCAGATGCCTCTGGATGCTTTCTCTCTCATATGTACAATAAAACCTCTTCAACCATACCTTAGAAGTAGTCATGTCTTCATTTCCATTTACTGACTTCATGTAAAAAGTACCTGTGTAAGAAGTGGACATGGTTACAAACCTTGTAACTGTGCGGGACTGAGAGAAGAGTATCTAAAGGGTTTCCTAGCTTTCAGTCTAACTCCAGATCTAGTAAAAAGGCTCTGTCTCAAGAAAATATGGTGGAGGGTAATAGATCAGGACACCCAACATCTTCCTCTGGCCTCTATGCATGGGTATGGATACCCTCATTTATATATGTGTATACATTATCCCCATATATCACATATCACACACAGACAGACAGACACACACACACACACCAAAAAAATACAGGTACAAATAATCATCTGTATAATATACTTTAATACACTGATCTCAAACATACAATTTTCACTCATGTATTTAGTTTTTTGAGACAGGGTCTCTATTTATGTAGCTCTGGCTGTCCTGGAACTCAGTATATAGATTAGGTTCTCCTGGAACTCACAGAAATCTACCTGCCTCTGCTCCCAAGTGTTGGAATTTAAGGCATGTACTACCCCTCCAGGCTTCCCTCCTCACTCCCTTGCTCATGTATTTTTAAATAATATTTACTACTTTTTAGTAGTATATTTAATATTTAATATATAAATTTAATATAATATATATAGTATAAATAATATTTAATATTATTATTGCTGTCATCATCATCATCATCATGTGTGTGCACGCACGCATGCACACACTCGTGCCCACGCGTATGAGCATAGTTTCCCTTGGAGGACAGAGTAGGATATCTAATTTCCCAGAATTGCAGTTACAGGCAGGTTGTGAGCTGCCCCTTGTGGGTGCTAGGAACTGAACCTGTGTCCTCCAGAAGAGCAGCTAAGTCATCGTTTGTTTTCACTATCTTCTTGTTGGGATCTTGCGAGTTCTTCTACTTACACGGAGACAATCACTCATTAGTTTCATTTCCACCTTTTCATTTAAAGGACACTACTTGTAAGCACTTGCCACTCTGAAAGCCCATTCATCAAACAGTCCTTTCCAACTTGCCGTTTCTCTAGCATCTCTCTTGACAAAAAAATACCTAAAGCACTCTACAATTTTTCATTATAAAAGCAATAAAGCCAAGCCATCCGATTAGAAGAGCCTCTCCTCAGAGGCCAGTTTGTCAGAAAAAGCACTCACTGTAAACTCAAAATGTTTATTATGGTCTTTTAAAATGTTGAAAACATTTGCCAAGATGACTTTTACATTTGTTGGTTTTGAATTCAACAGTCAGTCAACTGCTTAATATCTAACCCAACAGTAGAAAATTTTTTTAATCAGTAATATTTAAAATTATTCAGTAAACATTTATCAGAACCGCTTGTCAAATCACCACTTAAAATAGAAACTTGCAGCCTTATCAGAAACTGAAATTGTTCAGGCACCGAGGCATCCTGTGAGACTGGTTGCAGGTCACGTGCATCATGAGTAAAGTCCACATCTGGAAACTGGCCACAGAGCTTTCAAAGCTCAGGAAAGGAAAAGTGACATCAACCACTTAGCTGCACCTTCCCAAAACCTCAGAGATAAGTTTTATTTGAGTTTGTTTTTCTGGCTGTTACAAATAGGCTGGTTGCAACAGAGGTGTCAGATTACTTCTCTTTATGTCAACCTCAAGTTCAAATTTAGGAAGCTGTTCTTTTTCCTTCAGAACATGTTGTACGAATTAACAATAAACTTCCAGGCCATAGCACATTTTAACAGATCTAAATTTTCCCTCGTTTGTTCTTTTTCACATCTCATTCAAGGGACTTGGTGGAAGTCATTGCTATTACCATGATCCACTGGGAATAAATAGTTTACCAGAGCTGTGATTTGGAAGAGAATTTCCCAAGAACAATGTGGCATTTTTGGTTAGTGTGTGAATGTGTGCATGTGTGTGTGAGTGCATGTTTATGTATGTGTCTATATACATGACAGCCAGAGGTTAAGGTGCTGTCTACCGTGTGGGGCTTTTGTTGCTGTTGTTTGCTTTTTGGGTTTTTTTGTTTTTGTTTTTGTTTCTCTGAGACATGGTTTCTCTGCTTCACTCTGGCTGTCCTGGAACTCTCTCTGTAGTCCAGGCTGGCCTTGAACTCAGAGATCCAACTGCCTCTGTCTCCTGAGTACTGGGATTCAAGACATGTGCCACCATTGTCTGGCTTACCTTGTGGGGTGTGTGTGTGTGTGTGTGTGTGTGTGTGTGTTTTGTTTTCTGGCAGGGTCTCTTACTAGAACCCATGGCTGATTAACCTAAGGTGGCTAGCTAATAAGTCCCTAGGATCTACCTATTGTTACCTCCCTGAGGCAGGAGTTACAAGCATGCATGGCCATCATTGTCTTTTTACTGAATGCTGGGGCTCAAACTCAGGTCTTCACATTTGTATAGCAAGAGCTTTACCAACTGAGCTAACCCCCAGCCTCGTGTTCTTGGTTTTGAGTATTCCTTGCAATGAACAGTATTTTCAGTTCCATATTTTATTAGTTACTTTCCTTGTTGTTGGAACAAAAACATCTGACAAAAAGCAATTTAAAGAAGGAAGAATTTAATTTGGGTCACAATTAAAGGGTACAGTCAATCATGGTAAGGAAGTGACAGCAACACTGGCTTGTGTGACTGTTTATACTGAATATAGTCAGGAAGCAGAGGGTGATGGCTGCTAGTTTGAAGCTTGCTTTCTTGTTTTTATTCAGTCCAGGGCTAAGCCTATGGAATGATGCCACTCACATTTAGGGTGATCTTCCCACCTCCATTAACCTAATTTAAAATGTTCCTCAGACATCACTAGAGATTCATCTCCATGGTAATTGTAAATCCCACCAAGTTGACAAGCAAGATTAACCATCCCATATACTGACAGAAAGCAATGTGAATTCTTATTAGAATTATTTTACTTTACCTAGCAAATTCCTAAAGGAATAGCACAAGAGATAGGAAAATTCTGATAGTTAAAAAAATAGTGTGAGACTGGGGTCTGGGGATGTAGCTCAGTTTGCAGAGTGCTTGCCTAGCATGCAGAGGGCCCTGGATTAGATTCCTAGCATCACATAAAAATGAGGGCATGGGCATGCTATTACATACTTGTAATGACAGCACTTAGAAGATGGAGGAAGATCAGAAATTCAAGGTCATCTTGGCTACATAGTGAGTTTCAGGGCAGCCTGGCCTACATGAGGCTTTGTCTCAAATGACCAAAGAAATCTGGGAGGGATGAAGTGTGAAATAGTGCTTAGAGGGGAACAAGTGAGAAAAACAGTATATCCCCCATATACACAGTAGAAAGACTTGTGGGGAATGAATAGTTATAGAGGAGGGATGAAACCGATGGGAAAACTTAAACAGGAAAATCCCTCTTCCAGAGGACTCAAGTTTGAGCACCACACCAGGCAGCTCACAACTGCCTGGAATTCCAGCTCCAGTGTGTAAATGTAGATGTATGTGTTGGTTTCTTAATTAATCTCATGGGTTCATGGCAGAGGACAGTTTATTCTTTGCTAATTCAATCCCTGGTCCTGGAGGGTTTCAACCTTTGTACAATCTAAACTTAAGCCTAGAACTGGAAGGCTTCTGCCTCTCTACAATCTAATCTTCAAACCTAACCTAGAATGTTTCAGCCTCCCAGACTAACTGCTGACTGATCTCACTCAGAGCTGTACTGAACTCAGCTGACTCTTCTGATTCAACTCACTGTTTTGGCTTAAACTCTTCTGTTGTGGAAGTTAAATTTTAGTTGTGTTTAAAATAATTGTTTTTATGTACTGTTGAGTGAGGGGCTGTCTAGGGTGTTTTGTATTGTATGCAGGTGTTGGATTTCTGTGGGGGTTATTTAGTTACTAATGATCTGCACGTACTATCAGTAGAATACCTGAAGAGTTCTAAAAGAATAAAAACATCTGAGCAGAGAAGCTCGGAGTTCCACTGTTGATCCAGTATGGCCCTGGCCAGGACAGTGGTTCCCTCTGCCCAGGTCTAGCAGGGTTTGCACCTATGAAAATGCTTCCTGTCCTCTTGGTGAGCAGCCACACTCTTCTCAAAGCTGACTGATTCAAACCGACCTTTTGAGCCAGCTGACTATTTCTGACTGAACTCTTCTGACTCTGGCTGACTCCTGCAATTTCTCTGACTGAACTGCTCTGCGTGGCTTCAAATTGATTCTTGCTGTTAATTGACTCTCCCAAACTCACTCTTCCTGTCTGACACTGACTCCTGCTGAACTGCCTCTGTGTCTTATCTGATTCTCTGACTTCCTTCCTTTCTGAGCTGAGAGCCTACTCTTATATTGTGAGAGTTGGGTATGTCTTCACTCTGACTCACTCTGCTAACTCTTCCTCTGATTCATCACTTTGCCTGCTCTTCACTCTGTTTCATCTCAGATATCTTTCTGCCAAGTCTTCACCCTGACTTCACCAAGTCATTCTCAGACTTGAGATTAAAGGCATGCTCTGTGCTTCACTCTGCCTCTGACTTTCTGCTTCTCAGTTGATTAGCATGCTCTGACTCAATCTCCTTCTGTTCTTTCAGTCTCTACTGCTTTTCTCTTACCTCTGAACTGACTGGGAACTCTGAACTGAGAACCCTGAACTGAGAGCTGTGAACTGAGAACCATGACCTAATTCTGAACTGACTGCTTCCTTTTATATCCCAGGAGCTGGGGTTAAAGGTGTGTACCACCATTGCCTTCTGAATTGGGTTTAAGGTGTGTACTAACAGAAGCCATGCTGCTGGGTTAAAAGATTAAATGCTCTTCTACACCAAGGTATCTGACATGTTTGACCCCCTCAGGATCCTGTCTCAAAACAACATGAGTCACATCTATGAATAATCTATACAAATGCAAATATATATTTTCTAAATCCGGGCACAATTATTTCACAGAAATTATCCTAAATATATCTTCTCAAAGCTTATATTTACCAAATCCAATGCTCTATAGAACATTATGTATAGTGTGTGTGTGTGCGTGTGTGTTTTGTTTTGTTTTTTTTGAGACAGGGTTTCTCTGGTAACTCTGGCTGTCCTGGAACTCACTCTGTAGACCAGGCTGACCTTGAACTCACAGAAATCTGCCTGCCTCCGCCTCCCGAGTGCTGGGTTTAAAGCCATGCTCCACCACTCAACAAGATGAATAAATTTTATTTTGAGATAGGGTCTTACTAGGTAGCCAGGCAAGCCTTGAACTTGCTCTCCAGCCAGAGTTGACATCAAACGCAAGATTCCTCTGCCCTATCCTCTGGAGTGTCTGGATGACAGGTCAGTGCTACCACACCTGGCTCGAGGAATAACGCTTATTTTGAAACACTGTTACAACACATGCCTAACTTGATTCTTGTAATTAGAATGTAAGTGAGAACTTTAGGTGAACCACCCTTTGGTGAGTGTGTGTGTGTGTGTGTGTGTGTAGTTTTTCTGTAGTTACCAGCAGAAGAGTAAAAAGGCACGACCCAGTATTTCCAGAAGCTTGAGTTTGTTTCTGTAACACATTTTAATCCTGGTCTATTTTTATACAAACCATGGGGAATAAGAACTGGGAAATGTGTCTCTAAGGACACATGTTGGAGTACGATTTTTGTTTTGTTTTGGAGTCAACAAGTCCTTGAGTTTTTTGTGAGCCAAACATTGTATTAGGCACTTGGGTCATGCAAAAGAAACCAAAAACCTAATTGTGTATGTTGTTTAAAAGAAAAAAAGACAAATTTAACCATCTCCCAAATATGAGTTCATTTTTAGAACAAGCACCTTGAATGTGGTAGGTTTTTTCAGAAGCATACAAATGCATTGTTGTGTTTATTTTGTTTTGTTTCTGTTTTTCTTTAACAAGGGTTTTTATACTTTAGCCCAGATTGGCCTCGAACTTGTGACCCTCTTACTCAGCCTCCTTCTATATTTATTAGTGTTGAGTGGCGTGTGGTGTTAGGTGGCAGCTATTATAGTTCACAGAGCAGGGGAAATGGGGTCAGGAATCAACTCCTATACTGGCTGTGTGTGATAGGATTCTCACTAATATGAAGACATAACCTAAAATGTAAATATTTACAGTGTGTAACTTTAAAACACTCCACATAACAAATGCCACTAAATGTCACTCAAAAACTTTTAAGTGCTCATGCCTACATATTGTTCTCAAGGTCTTAAAACTTCCTTTAAAAAAAAAGCTAATTACATAACTCTGATTTGTTTTTAAATTATTTCTTCCTGTTTTTTCCTTTCCCTCTGTGTGTGTGCAAAGGGAAGTGGGGTGCATATGCCTGCAGAGGCCAGAGGCTGATGTTGGGGTATATTCCTCAATTGCATTCCCCCACCTTAAAAAACAATGTTTTTTCTTCTCTTGTATGATACATCCTGACCCCCATCCTCCCCTCCCTGGATTCCTCCCAGGTCCCTCCCCATCTTCCCACTCCCCCAGATCCACCCCCTCTCCCATTCCCTTACCCCTCACCCCCACTTCCCCTCAAAAAAGAGTAGTCCTCCCAGGGTTACCATTTGAACAGGGCATAATAAGACAGAACAAGGCTGGATGAGGCAACCCAGCAGGAAGAAAAATGTCCCATGGGCAGGTAAAAGGGTTAAGAGACACCCCCACCACCTTTTAGGAGTTCTCCAAGAACACCATTGCAGAGAACCATAAGATGTCAAACAACCATAAGATATATATGTATAGATAGATAGATAGATAGATAGATAGATAGATAGATAGATAGATACATAGATAGATAGATAGATAGATAGATAGATAGATAGATAGATAGATAGATACATAGATACATAGATACATAGATACATAGATACATAGATAGATAGATAGAGATATCTTCAGGTTCTGTGTCTGCTGTCTCAGTCTTTGTGAGCCCCTAAGGGTGCTGGCCAGTTGACACTATGGGACTTGTTCTCTTGGTGCCTCAATCCCTCTGTTCCCCGCAATCCCTCCTCCCCCTCTTCTGCTGGGTTCCAGAGCTCTGAGCTCCATACAGGGTCTCATTGTGTAGTTCTACCTGTGGCTGTCTTGGAACTGGCCTAAAACTCACAGGATTCTCCTGCCTCTACCTCCCAACTGCTGGGATTAAAAGTATGTACACCACTCCAAACTCCTCCTCCCTCTTTTCTGTTTGAGACTGGACCTCTCACTGAACCTGGAGCTCACAGTTTGAGCTATACTAGCTGGTCCACAAACCCCCAGGATCCATCTGTCTCCCCTTCCCCAGCTCTGGGGTTACTGAAGCACGCTACTGTGCCCCATGGATGCTGGTGATTAAACTCTTTTGAAGCTTTTGAAATAAGCATTTTTTCCACTGAGCTATATCCCCAGTCCTGTTTCTTTCTCTACATTTGTACCTGTTGAGGAAAATCAAAAGCAAGTTAAATTATACTCTAGCATGAATGTAAAAGGAGTGTGACACTCTCTTCAAACAATTATTAAATTCTTGAACATTCATACAGAGTCATAAGAAAATCTCGGGGGCTGGAGAGGTGGGTCAAAGGTTAAGAGCACTTGTGGTGCTTGCAGAGGATCTGGGTTCAGTTCCCAGCACCCACATGGCAAATCACAGCCATCCCTAACTCCTGTTCCAGAGTATCTGATGAGTACTTCTGACTTCAGCAAGCACCAGGCACACACCTGGTGCACCTAGCACACATGTAAGCAAATCACTCACAAACATAAAATAAATAAATCTTTTTTTTTTAAAAATCTCAAACTTACGGACTAAGGATACACAGTTCAGTGGGAGCACTTGCCTAGCATGCACAGGGCCCTGGGTCCAATTCCCAGCACCAAAAAAGAAAGGTTTAGGCTTTTGTATTAATATTTTAACAGCCTTTTAACATAATATTTGTACCAGAAATCTTCCCCGTTAGTTTACTCATTTTTGTTTCTTTTCTAAATATTTATTCGTGGTGTTACTTCTCTGTTTAAATGAATACAGTACAACATAGCTCTGTTGACACAATAACTTAAAATTTCCCAAAAACCTAGGAAGGAAAAGCTAGACAACATAAACAAATAAAAAGCAAATTGGAAACTAAATTTAGCTGTGAGAAGGTTGGCTGACTTCTTCTGAAGAGGCTAAAGAGACAGGAGCCATTTACAGGAAGAGCTGATACACAAATGACCTTTAAAGTATGTTGAAACCTGGCCCATTGATGGCTCACCAGAAAAGGTGTTTGCCACAGGCCTGAAGACGTGAGTTCATTTCCCCACAACCCACAGGATGGAAGGAGAGAACTGATTTCCCCCAAGTTGTCCTCTGACTTCCAAATGCAGGACATGGAACACACACACACACACACACACACAGGGATACACACACGCGCGCGCACGTAAAATGCTAACATAATACCCTATTACTAGCCACTTTAATGCTTAGATATATATTTCTACAAACAAGCATGTTCTGTATAGCCAGAAAAACATTAAATGAAGGCCAGCAAGATGGCTCAGCAAGCAAAAACACTTGCCAACAAGCCTGAGACCTGATCTCAATCCCTGGAGCCCATGTGATAGGGAGAGCTGACTTCCATAAGTCATCTATCCTCTGACCTATGTAAGCTACCCCACACAACATATAAAACATCAAACAAGAAGGTTATCATTGGCTCATTGCCACCATCTAATCCTTCGATCCCATCCGTTGTCTTGACAATGAGCTTGACTGCCACCCATTTTCCACTAAGTGTTTTTATCTAGTTGCCCTGCTCTGTGAGGTTTCTGACTCCCCACATGGTAAGGAGAGGTGCTTTTCTCAGGCTCCAGGGCCCGTGAAAGCCCATTCTGTGGTCTGTGACATCCCTCAAGCCCACTTAGGCATAAAACCTAGTATAAGTAGGATAGAGACACAGTCTGTAATCCCAGCACTAGGGAAGCGGAGCAGAAAGATGTCAACTACAAGGCTTGCCTGGGCAACACAGTATGACAGTCTCAACGCAAGGAGGATCAGGGTCTGGGGAAGGGGCTGAAGATGTCATGTTGGGCACCAAGGGTGGCAAGGAGAAGCTCCTGAGATAGCCCAAGAAGCAGGCTGATGAGATAGATAAGAAAAGATAAGGCTTTCAAACAGAAACAAAAAGAACAGAAGAAACTCCAGAAGTAAAAAGCCAAGGCCACTGGGAAGGGCCCCTGATCATAGGTGGAATTAAGACATTTGGCACTTGTGAGGCAGAGGCAGGAGGATTTCTATGTGTTCAAGAATAGCCTGATCTATAAAACAAGCTCCAGGCCAGCTAAGGGTGCATAGTAAGCCCCTGTTTCAAACAAACAAAGCAACAAAACAACAGAAGAAGAAGAGAAAGAAGAAGAAGGAGGGGGGAAGGGAAGAGGGAAGGGGAAGAGGAGGAGGAAAAGGAAGAAACTTGGCCAAAAGTATGATGTTCCTTGTACCCGAGATGATGAGACACTCTTCCTCTCCTATTAAGTATCTAGATTCACATCTTTTGGTACCTGTAGCTAGAATGAAACATTGTCTTGGAACTCATTGCACATTTTAATAAATTTTTGGTTGTTTTTTTTTTTTTTAAAAAATAAAAGCAAACAATACAAACAAACAAAAAAACTGATCTGAACCAGCTGGTTATATATTTTACTTCAATATTGACCATGAATCATCATCTCCTCATCCTTAAAGACAATGGAGACTAAATAAATATTCAGTTAATCATCATAGCTAATTAACTTTTCATCTTTAGTATCTTTAAGTAGCTCAGTTGCGCTAGAGCAGTAGGGGTGGGGCACGATTAAATCATTGCTTACTGTCTGTACCCCAGTTTAATAAAATATTCCTGGGGGTTGGAGAGATGGCTCAGTGATTAAGAGCACTTACTTCTCTTCCAGAGGACCCAGGTTCGATTCCCGTGCCCACATGGTGCCTCACAACCATCTGTTAACTCCAGTCCCAGGGGATGCCCCCTTCTGGCCTTTTCAGGCACTGCATGCACATGGCACAGATAGGCACAGGCAAAACACCCACAGGAAGGGAGGGAAAAAGGGAGGGAGGAAAGGGAGGGACAGAGGAGGAAGCTCTTCAGGCACTGCATGCACATGGTACAGATATACACAGGCAAAACACCCACAGGAAGGGAGGAAGGGAAGGAGGGAGAGAGGAACGGAGGGATGGAAAAGGAAGGAGGTTTTGTTTTTGAGACAAGGTCTAGCTTTGCATCTCCATCTACCCTGGAACTCAGTATGTAGACTAGGCTGGCCTCAAACTTGAGATGCTATAGCCTCCCAATTGGTGAGACTACAGGCATTTGGCACCATGACAGCCTGAAACACAGTATTTTAAAACCAACCCTCAGTACAGGTAACAAAAAGTTTAAATGAAAGTGTTCACCATTCCAAGCAATAAGCAAGTTCTAAGTTGGGCTAAAATTTAAGTGCAGCATAAAGCCCAAGTAGGGTAGAAAAATGTGTAGCTTTGAATAGAACCTCTATGGGCAGAGTTTCATTAAAACCGTACTGGGTTCTATTCTGTAAAATGGTGCCTTTGGTTTTATTCTCTACTCTTTTTGGTGGGTGGTGGGTCATTATGAATAAAACATGGTCTCTTGTAGCCCATCCTAACCTGAAGTTGCTGTGTAGCCAAGGATGAGTCTGACCTCTTGATCTAGCGTGCTGGGATTAAGAGCATGGACCACCATTCCAGGCTTACTCTTCCTTTATTTTTCCTATGAAAAGATCCAACCTTTGGCACTGTAAACTCTTGAAAACCTTTCCACAATTTGGCATTAGATATTGAGTTATAAAAATGTTCATAGCCTTTGACCCGGCAACCCTGCCTCTTGGCAACACATTCTGAGACAAACACTGTAAATATATGAGACTGCAGCCTTAGTTGTAACAGTGCTGTGTTAAAAACAGCCTAACTAAACAATGATAACAGCAAAAGGGACAAGTAAATATGGATTATTTTGCAACCACTAAAATTTATAATTAGGCAAACTATGTGGTAACTGGGAAAATAGTTTCTGAGATAATGTTACTTGAGGTAACCGAGGAGACACATGTATACATGCCTCAGGATTCAACTATTTTAATTCACACTTTCAGAAGGAGGAGACAAAGGGGAAACAAAAGGGAAAATAGAAACATTATTTAGACCATGAGATTGCGGAGGTTTTGTTTCTTTTAAACCTTAATGTTATACTCTTATTGCTTGTGATATTAAGCAAAAATAAGGTGGAAAATTCAACTCTGTTTTTGAGAGTTTAAAGGGTTGGGAAGAATAATTTCCTCCTAGGTTAAAGTGAGAGTCGGGATGCGCTCAGAGGAGAATGGCTAAAATCATTATAGTCACTGC
Source organism: Cricetomys ansorgei (assembly GCA_026225945.1). Taxonomy (NCBI): domain Eukaryota; kingdom Metazoa; phylum Chordata; class Mammalia; order Rodentia; family Nesomyidae; genus Cricetomys; species Cricetomys ansorgei. Next base: position 7,074,808 of record JAMJFZ010003875.1, read on the forward strand.
GGTTCCTATGACTGAGCATTTACTGATTTCTCAGCATTAAATTAGGAGAGTTTTGACGCAGCTGACATCCTTCATTAAGAGCCATGGACTGCATGGACCAGCAAGATGGCTTAGAGGACAAGGAGCTATCACGCGGCTCCGACCCACAGAGTAGAAGGGAGAAGCTGACTCCTAAAAGTTGTCCCCTGCTAAAATGTAAGCTCTGTGAAGGCAAAGGTTTTTATAACTACACGGTTGCCATGTGATGGAGCTAGGAACATTCCAGAAGGTCTATTCCAGAGTCATTTCGCTATACTAGTAAAGTCCAGCTCAGACCCCCCGGGAAGAAAAGCAAAGAAAGCCAGGGCAGACGCAATAAGCACAAGCTGCCTAGGCTAATTCTTCTTGGTCTCCTGGGGGCCTAGTCATTTTGTCCCCGTGCTGGTGACCTTTTGAAGTTCTTGTTGAATTCAGCTGGTCTTTCTGGAGAGGAAAGAGGGGGATAAGATTTGATAAAGAGAATAAGAAGCATTAAGTCATGAATACTTGCATCTTTTCCTACTACAAAGACTTTCTTAACAGGTACAACAGCACTGTGAAGAGGTGCAAATACGCTAGCTACAGACTGTTTAGCTGTCTCTCTCTCTCCCAGAAATCAGGCTACAGCCCCTCCTTTGCAGGTCTCTCTCTGGGACAGAGAGTTGATAAGAAAGCATGCTGTGCTGTAACCTTGCAGCCCCTCCTCCCCTGCAGCTGAAAGATAAGCAGCTGTCTGACCTGGTGCTTGCCTCCGGGCCCCTCCGCCATCAGTGAGTAGTACTATTTAAAAAGAATTAGGAGGTGTGGCCTTGTTGGAAGAAATGTGTCACTGGGGGTGGGCTTTGAAGTCAGCCTCTCTCTCTCTCTCTCTCTCTCTCTCTCTCTCTCTCTTTTTCTCTCCCTCTCTCTCTCCCTTCCCCCCTCTCTCTCCCTTTCCCCCTCTCTCTCCCTCTCTCCCTTTCCTCCCTCTCTCTCTCTCTCTCTCTCTCTCTCTCTCTCTCTCTCTCTCCCTTTCCCCCCCCTTTCCCCCTCTCCCCCCCACTCTGTTTACAATCAGGCTGCAGCTCTCAGCTACTGCTTCTGTACCATGCCTGCCTGCCGCCATGCTCTGCCATGATGATGGTGGACTAACCTCTGAAACTGTAAGAAATCCCTCGATTAAATGTTTCCTTTCATGAGTTGCCTTGGTCATGGTCTCTTCACAACAGTTGACTAAAACTGAAAGCAAAGGGTTTGTTTCAGCTCACAATCCATCTGTGATTTAACTCTTTATAAGAAAAGGATCTATGGGGGTATTTTTATTGATTAATACTAGCTTCTTATATGTTTTGGCTATCAATCTTTTGTTACACATTCATGCAGTCCACCATTGAAAAAAGCCAGAGCATGAGTCCTGGGCTGTTTTATTTCCTTGGCCTATTTGTCTGTCTTTGTACTAGAACCACAGTATTTTGATTACCATAACTTTATAAGTTCAAAATTAGGAGCAACTTCCAACTTACTATTTTCCCAGGATTGTTTTGGCTAGCTGGAATTCCTAAGATATCATATAAAGAAAGATTTTTTTCTATGTTTTTAAATATTTATTTTATGTGTATGGGTATTTCCTCTCTATATATATGTCTGTGTACTGTGGCCCAGGGAGACCAGAAGAGGTGTCAGATCTCCCAGGACTGGAGTTACAGGCAGTTGTGAACTACCTGATGTGGTTCTGGGAACAGGACTCCAGTCCTCTGCCAAAGCTGAGTCACCTCACCAACCCCCCCACAAAATTTTTTTTTAATAAGACAGGGTTTCATTGTGTAGACCTGGCTGTCCTAGAACTCCCTCTGTAGACCAGGCTAGCCTCACAGAGATCCACCTGCCTTTGCCTCTAGATTACTGGGATTGAAGTATTTGAGCGCCATTATACCTGGTCCTGATGTGTGTGCATGTGGAAGCTAGAGGTTGATGTCGGCTGTCTTCCTCAGTCACGTCCCACTTTACTTACTGAGGCGCGGTCTCCCACTGAACTGCATCTTACAATTTGGATAGTCTCGCTAAGAGACCCACTGACCCGCCATCTAAGTGACAGGATTACTGGCGGGCTGTCACACCTACTCAACTTTCATGTAGGCGCTGAGCTCCACATCTGGGGATCTGAGCTCCAGTCCTCAAGCTTGAGTGGCAATTGCTTTAGCCAATGAGCCATCTCTCCAGCCCTTTGGCTACATGTTTTATACTTCAGGATGCAGAGAATCTTCTTCTTCTTCTTCTCTCTCTTTTTTTTTCTTTTTTTTAGTGAGTCAAGGTCTTTTGTAGCCCAGTCTGCCTTCAAATTTGCTAAGTTGCAGAGGCTGATCTTGAATTTCTGGTTCTCCGGCCTCCACCTCCCGAGTGTTGGGATTCATGCGGTACTGGGGGCTGAACCGAGAACTCCGTGTGTGCTAGGGAAGCACAAGGCCAACTGAGCCATTTTCCTAGCCTGAATCTTCAATGTTTTTCAGAGTCAATTGGTATCTTGATTTCATAATCATTGATTCAAAGAATGTGTCTTTGCGTAAATACACAGCACTAAATGGCAGATGCGTGTTTATGGACATTTCAGAAATTGATACAAATTCTGTCCTAATCCCGGGTCAAACGCAGTTAATGAAACTTGTCAGCAATTTATAAAATCAAATATTCTGACACAATAAACCCTATATCTAAACTCAAATAATACATATATGCTTATACATGAATATACTGAATATAAATACATGAATATATTAAAAATATTTATTTTCCATAATTAAACCACTATGTTTCTGTAAGAGCAGAAGAATTTGTGTGTATCGTAAAAACACAGCAATTCACACATACAATAGTCTCAAATCTGAGTAGGGTGTTTTAGGCAGCCATCATTGGCGTGTGTGATGGCATGCTGCATATTCAGAACCAAGGCTAGAGTGAAGACACACCACGTGACCCAGGCAGAGGCTGACAGAAACACTGGAAATCCTACATTTGATGTTGAATTAATTTTCGATGGCTATGCATGCATTCAGAAACCTTTTACTATGGGCAATATTTTTGCAACCCCCATGTTCTAGTTCCTAGAATTACAGACATCGTGAGCTGCGGTGTGGGTGCTGGGAACTGATCCCCAGTCCTCTGGAAGAGCAGCCAGTGCTCTTTCCTGCTGAGCCGTCTCTTCAGCACCCCGCACACACATACACACACAATGGTTTTGTCTTTTAAGACAGTGTCTCTCTGTATCCACAGGCTGGCCACAGGTATGTGCCACAACATTAATCTTTTTTTCCCCGGTGTTGGGAATCTATCCAAGCCTAGAGCTTCATACGTACCAGGCAGGCACTTTGCAGCTGAGCTATATACACAGCACTATAGCTAACATTATGGGGCTTTGTAATCCTTAATTTCTCAGCTATATGCATCTAGAATTTTCACTGTTTGGCAGTTTTCTTCTTTGTTAAAAAAAATAATTAATTAATTGAAGGTAGATTTTTTTTTTTCTCATACAATGTATCCTGATTATAGTTTCCCCTCCCTCCACTCCTCCCAGTTCCTCCCCTCCAGACCCACTCGCTTTACGTCTCTCATTAGAAAGAACAGGCTTCTAAGAGATAACAACCAAACATGACAAAATTAAATATAATAAAATGAAGCAAAAGCTTTCATATTGAAGTTGGGTATGGCAACACAATGGAAGGAAAACAGTTCAAAAGCAGGCACAAGAGTCAGAGACCCACTTGTTCTCATAGTCAGGAGTCCCATAAAAATACTAAACTAATACGAGCTAAAATATGTGTGTGCGTATGTATGTATGTGTATACAGATGACATGGTGCAGACCCACGTAGGCCCTGTGCTTGCTGTTTCAGTCTCTGTGAACTCATATGTGCCTTGCTTAGTTGATTCAGTAGGCCATGTTCTCCTGGTATTCTCCATCCCCTCTGGCTCTTACAATCTTTCTGTTTCCTCTTCCATAGGATTCCCTGAACTCTGAGCTTTCCGTGTAATGTCTGGTTTTGCGTCTCTGCATCTGTTCTCTATGATGGCTTTCTTGCCATGTGACTGAAAAAAAAATATTTTCAACCAAAGAAAATTTTCATTTGTTTACTTGTTTGTTAGGTGCTGGGGATTGAACCCAGGGCCTCATGAATGCTAAGCCTGTATTTTATCACTGAGCTGTACTCCCCCAGGAAGATTTTTTTGTATTTCATTTCTTACTTTCTATAACATGGGTTAAGATGCAAAATTGAGGAAGCCAGAAGAAAACAAAAACATTCTACAACAGAAAAATAGACTTAGGAGTTTGGAAGAAAGGTCCTGGGGAGTGTGAAGCTGGCTATGAGTAGGTGACACTCAGAAGGATGCCTGAGGAAGTGGTCCTGAGGGAGGAGGCAGCTGGGATTCAATCCCAGTAGCTGGTATCCCAGGATGAACTTAAGGGGACAATAGAACTGCTTAGTGGGAGTTTTATTAAATTTTATTGTGTGGTGTATGATGTAACCCACCAGCTTGCTTTTTCTGCAAAGCTTTCCTCTAATGCCTCTTAGAATGGATTTTCTTTCTTGGAATGAATAAAGAGGAGCATTGAGTTCTACCCTGAAGGCAGGACAAGTCAGGAACAAAGGCTGTCACTGGGTTACATAATACTAGAGATGCTCCCCTTATCTTCTTTGCTGTGGAAGAAAAAGGAAGAAAATAAAACATACACCTGACTCCCCCCACAAAAAAAGCAGATTTTATGCTTTCTAGAGCGTGTGTCAGCCACAACAACTGACCACGAGGCTGTGATTACCAGCTATGACCTCAGCAGCTAAACACAACAATTTTCTTTCTTTCTTCAATCCTTCCTTTTAAACAACAACAACAACAACAAAACAAAAAAAAAAACCCCTCCTCTTTCATGATTAAAGTCATGTTAAATGGGATTTAAGTAAACTGAATCAAACATATTTGATTGGTCTAGTAGTGTCTTAGTTAGGGTTTCCATTGCTGCGAAGAGACACCATGACCACAGCGACACTTATGAAGGCAAGCATTTAATTGGGGCTGGTTTACAGTTCAGAGGTTTAGTTCATTGTCAGCATAGAGGGAAGTATGGTGGCATGCAGACAGACATAATGTTGGAGAGATAGCTGAGAGTTCTACACCCGGAACAGCAGGCACCAGGAGAGAGAATGAGACACTGGGCCTGGCTTAAGCATCTGAAATCTCAAAGCCCTCACCCAGTGACACACTTCCTCCAACGAGGCCACACCTCCTCACAGTGCCACTCCCTATGAGCCAATGGGGACAATTTTCATCTAAACCACCATAAATAATAACCATGAAAGTTGAAATAAGCATTGAAAAACTGAGATACTATGGTAATATGGTTTAGTCAGCAAACAAACAAGAAACCAAAGAGCTAAGCTATATGGTGAATTAAAGGAAAATGTACCCAATTCTACTCAAGTAGAAAATGTACCCAATTCCAGGCAGTAGTAATTCTTGGCTGATAAAAATGATTGCCATGAAATTCTGATGACTAGAATTAAAGCCCTGAACCTGCGTATAAATCTAAATGCTGTGGTACACATCTGTGATCCCAACACTTCTTTTGCAAGATGGTAGAAAGCTTGACTACATAGCCCAGCAGCAGAGACAGTAGGAGATTCCCTACCTCAGAGCTGCCCTCTGATCTCCACATATACACCATGGCACAATGCCTCTGCCATCATTTGTGCACATGCATGCATATACATACACAGATAATAATAATTTTTTGAAATTAAAACAACAAAAACAAAATAAAATACTAAAAACTCTAAAGAAAACAGGGTGGAAAACGTCCTCTGATCTTCACACTCATGCTGTGGCTTGAGTGAAAACATATTCACTCATACACACTCACAAACACTAAATAAATTTCTAAAAAGGTTAAGGAAATGTGCATTATTCCATTAGTTTTTCACTCTTTTCCTTGAATTATAGTTTTGCTTTTAAAACAAACATCTGGAAGTTGAGGATGTAATTCCATTGGTAAAGTGCATCTACAAGGCCCATGTTCAATTCCAGCATGGTATGTATAAACGAAGTGAGAGGGTACACATCTGTTATCCCAGCACTTAGGAAGTAGAGGCAGGAAATCAGGAGTTCAAAGTCATCCTTGGCTTCATACATAGTTTAAGTCCAGCCTAAGCTACATAAGACCTTGTCTTAATCAATCAATTATAGATGCTGGAGAGATGGCTCAGAGGTTAAGGGTACTTGCTGCTCTTCCAGGAGATCCAAGTTTAACACACATTAAATAGCTCACAACTACTCTACCGCTAGGTTTTAATGCCCTATTCTGACCTCTCTGACCTCTAAACAAGATGGTTTTAGAACAGAATTATACCAGATTTTCAAAGAAGGGTTAATGTCAATAACACAAAATTATTCTACAACATAGAAATAGAAAGGACATTGCCTAATTTGTTCTACAAGGCCATGGTTACCCCGATATACAAACCACATAAAGACCCAACAAAGAAAGAATTACAGACCAATTTCCTTATGAACATGATGCAGAAATTCTTAATAATTACTTGCAAATGGAATCCAAGAACACATCAAAAAGATCATTGACCATGATCAAGCAGGGTTCATCTCAGAGATGCAGAGATGGTTCAACATACATAAATCAATAAATGTAATCCACCATATAAACAAACTGAAAGACAAAAATCACATGATCGTCTTTTTTTTTTCCTTTCTGTTTTTCATTTGTTTTTTTTTTAAGACAGGGTTTCTCTGTTGTAACTCTGGCTGTCCTGGAACTCACTCTGTAGACCAGGCTGTCCTTGAACTCACAGAGATCTGCCTGCCTCTGCCTCCTGAGTGCTGGGATTAAAGGAAAGACCCACCACTGCATGGCTACATATCATCTTATTAGATGCAGAAAAGGCCTTTGACAAAATCTAACACCCTTCATGATAAAAGTCCTGGAGAGATTAGAGATACAAGGAACTTACCTCAATATAATAAAGGCAGTTTACAGCAAGTCCGTAGCCAACATCAACTTAAACGGAAACTCAAAGCAATTTCACTAAAATCAGGAACAAAGCAAGGTTGTTCACTCTCCATACCTATCCAAAATAGTACTTGGAGTCTTAGCTAGAGCAATAAGACAACTGAAGAAGATCAAAGGAATATAAGTTGGAAAGGGGAAGTCAAAGTATCGCTATTTTTGATAATAAGATGATATACATAAGTGATCTTAAAATTTCATCAGGAAACTCCTATAGCTGATAAATACTTCCAGCAAAATAGCTGGTTACAAAATTAACTCACAAAAAGCATTAGCCATTCTATATACAAATGTCAGACTGAGAAAGAAATCAGGGAAACAGTACCTTTCACAATAGCCTTAAATAATATAAAATATCTTGGGGTAATTCTAACCAAGCAAGTGAAAAACTTGTATGATTAAAAACTTTAAGACACTGAAAAAAGAAACTAAAGAGGCTCTCAGAAGATGGAAAGATCGTCTATGATTGTGAATCCGTAGGATTAATACGATAAAAAGGGCCATCCTACCAAAAACAATCTGTAGATTAAATGCAATCTGATCAAAATTCCAACACAATTCTTCACAGATCTTAAAACAATTTTCAGCTTCAAATGGAAACACACACACACACACACACACACACACACACACACAGAATAGATAAAACAATCCTGAATATTGAAAGAACTGCTGGAGGTATCACCACTCCCATTTCAAGTTGTGCTACAGAAATATAGTAATAAAAACAGCATAGTATTGGCACAAAAACAGACACATTGATCAATGGAATCAAACTGAAGACCTATTTATAAATCCACACACTTTTTTTAAATAAAGACGCCATAAAAACACACTGGGAAAAATGACAGCATCTTCAGCAAATTGTGCTGGTCGAACTGGCCTGCTTATAGAAGAATCCACATACATCCATACTTCTCACCCTGCACAAAACTCAACTCCAAATGGATAAAAGACCTCAACAAAAAAACCAGATACACTGAATCCGATAGAAGAGGAAGTTGGGGGGATAGTCTTCAACTCATTGACACAGGAAAAGACTTTCTGAACAGAGAAACATTAGCACAGGCACTAAGATCTGTCGTTAATAAATGAGACCTCATGAAGCTGAAAAGCTTCTGTATGGCAAAGGACACTGCCATTCAGACAAAATGGCAACTTACAGAACGGGGAAAGATTTTTTTTCAGTAACTACACATCTAAAATAGGGACTAATATCCAAAATATATAAAGAACTAAAAAACCTAGATATCAAGAAAACAAAATAACCCAGCTGAAAAATGAGGTACAGATCTAAACAGAGAATGCTCAAAAATGAAAACTCAAGTGGCCGAGAAACACTTTAAAAACTGTTCAACATCCCTAGTCATCAGGGAACTGCAAATCAAAACTACCTTGAGATTTCATCTTACAGTGGTCAGAAGGGCTAAGATCAATAGAGCAAATGACAGCCCATGGCAAGGGTGTGTAGTAAAGGAACCCTCATCCACTGCTGGTGGGAATGTGAACTTTATAGCCACTATGGAAATCAGTGTGGTAGGTTCTCAGAAAGAAGAGAATAAATCCACCTCAAGACCCAGCATACCAATCTTGGGCATATACCCAAAGGATGCTTCATTCTACCACAGAGATACTTGCTCAACCATGTTCATTGCTGCTCTAGTTCTAATAGTTAGAAATTGGAAACAACCAAGATGGTTCTCAATATAAGGATAGATAAAAAACATGGTACAATGGAGTAATACTCAACCATTAAAAAATGAAATCATGAAATTCACAGGTAATTGTATAAACTGGAAAAAAATCATCCTGAGTGAGGAAACCCAGATCCAGAAAGACAAATAGAGTATGTATTCATTTAAATATAAGTATTAACTGTTAAGTCAAGCTAATAATTAACCAAGATAACCAAGCTACAATCTATAGAAACATGGAGGTTAGGTATGGAGTGAGGGACTGGGGTGTGTGTGTGTGTGTGTGTGTGTGTGTGTGTGTGTGTGTGAGTGTTTGTGTGTTAGGGAATAGATAGATCTCCTTTGGAAATAGGAATAGAGTAAATAGATATGGATTAATGGAGGGACTGGAATGGGAGAACCAAGTAAGGAGGGAAGATGGTGATAAGGGAGGGAATTCGGGGAGAGACAGCTTAACTAAGGACCATTTGAGGGGTAGTATGGAAGCCTAATACAGTAAAAGCTTCCTAAAATGTAGACATATATGAAGGCAATCTAAATGAAATTGCCAAATAGTGGGGGAGACAGAACACCGAGTAGACATCTCTTCTCACCAAATGAAGTTTCCAATATGGAGAATGGATTACATCTAATTGAGTTTTTGGCCAAAAGGGTCTCATGGGAACTCCCAAACAACCAAAGATGTTGCCAATACTATACGTCGCTCTCCACAAACTGGTGTCAAGACCCATTGCTAAAGACAATGTTTACATGAGTCACTGAACATGGAGACGTTGAACTGACGTCCATATAGAACCTTATCTGATTTGACTTAGGGCCAGCTCCTTGAAATGGAACCCATACCTGACACTGCTTGAGGTGATCACAAACCTGGGACTAGATACCCCAGGGAACTAAATAAAACTAAATACTACTGTTCTACTAAAAGAATGTAGCAATAAAATGACTCCTAATGACATTCTACTCTACTCATTGATCAGTGCCTTGCTCACCCATCATCAGAGAAGCTTCTTCTTACAGCAGATGGGAACAAATACAGAGACTCACAGGAAGACATTATGCAGAGAGTGCGAGACCTCAAACACTCAACCCTCAACAGGATGTCTTCCACCAAATCCTTTCCCTCAGGGCTTAGGAAACCCTGTGGAAGAGGAGGCAGAAAGAGTATAAGAGACAGAGGGGATGAGGCTGCCAAGAAAACAAAGCCCTCTAAATCAACCTGACTGATGCACACATGAACTCACAGAGACTGAGGCAGCATGCACAGGGCCTGCATGGGTCTGCTGTAGCTAAGAGGAGAAGGGGACACATGCCCCCATCCCTAACCCAGAAGCAATCTCCAATTGATAAACATATATGCAAATGAAAATTTCCTTTCCTCCAAGGGAGTCTCACTGGAGAAACAAACTATTCCTAGGGTAGCCTGCCTGCCCAGCAGTAGATGGCCAACAGAAAAGGAACCTCAATCTTTAGGGGTTTCTTGTCTGATAATGTTGTGTCAGGACTTTTCTTTTTCTTTTATAGTTTTTTCTTGTTATTGCTTATTTTTATTTTATATGTATATTTTTCTTTCTCTTTAGTCCTTTTCGTTTATATTATGGCTTTCAGATTAGTATTTTTATGGGATTCCTGAGTGTGCGAATGATTCTCTATTTCTTGTGCCTTCTCTTGGGTTCTTTTCCTTTTGGTTGTTTCCTTTGCCCAATTCTGATGTGTTATTTTTTTTTATCATCTCACAATGTATTATATTATATTAATTATATTATATTATATTATATTATATTATATTATATTATATTATACATTAGAACCCTGCTTATTTTCTAATGAGAGACAGAAAAGGGTGGGATCCAGACTGGGGGGGAGGTGGAGAGGAACTGGGAGTAAAAGGAAGGGAAACTGTAATCAGGATATATTATGTGAGGGAAAAAAATCTATTTCAACAAAAGGAAAAATAAATAATTAATTTTTTAAAAAACCTTCTTTTGTAAGTTGTCTTGCTAGTGACATTTTATAGCAGCAATTAAAAAGTCACTAATACAGAAGTCTTAATAGATTTTGTGGTTATAAAAAGTTTGCTATTAAAGTGGCCTGAAGAGGGGATTTGTCTGTGGAGACAACTATGTCATCCTTGTGTTTTCCCTTAGCTTAAACCGAAAGAAGTCTTCAAAAACATTAACTTTGACTTTCCGGTTAGATGGCAGTCTACAAGCTGTTTCTGTGTGACCAAGTGAAGGAGAAGAATCAGAAGAAAGGAAAACATTCTATTCCAAAGATGAAGGACAGGAGGAGCTTCAGAATTTCACAAAGGTGATAACGGGATACCCAAAAACCTGGAGAAAAAGACAGGTGTTACACCAAAAAGAAGTAAGCCATGCCAACCACATCTCTGACCCACGGTGGTGGCCAGGTGGGGGGCTGGGGGCAGAAACCTCATCTGAAAGGTATGCCAGGCAGCCTTGGTAGAAAGAGCTGGGCAGACCTATGCACAGGACAGGCCCACAGCCCTCACAAGCCTTGAGTCCAGTTGTGGGTTGTTTTTTGTTGTTGTTGTTTCTACCAGTAGACGAGTCAGCAATGATGAGGAGTGCCATTTTGTCAATTTATATGACTTGGAGAGCAGTGGTTGCATGCTGTCCTGAGACAAAAATTATTGTCTAAAATTGAGACGTTATGGGGGCTTGAAAGCTGGGAATAACCACAAGTCTGGAACCTGAATTTAATATGTTCCAGGAAGAGAGACAGCCCTGGAAGGCAGTTGTGGAAAGCAAGAGGGCCAGATGTTGACTAGCCAAAAAGTACAGGCAGGGAGCAGTGAGGGAGGGGGGCTGTCTCAGTGAAATACATAGGAAAAGAAAGCTGGGTCCTTCGTGACCAGGACCAGGTTCCATCAATGGAGAATAGCCTTGAGATTGATAGTCTGGATCTGAGCTCAGCAGGTAGATCAACCTCTAGAACTATTTATCTGCCACTCAGAAATAGCACATCCACATCTGCATCAGTTGATACTGAAGAGGTTGAGAAAGACAGGACCTCTGCCTATATGATAACACCCCTCAGCTACAATGTCAGCTGTCCCAGAAGATATGAGTAGGGACCTGTGAGGAGATAGAGAAAGCCTGGCCAGCCCTCAGACTGGGCATGTATGCTGTTGGAATTAATCCCAGGTCCTCTGTAAAAGCAACAAATTGTCTTTTAAAACCACTGAGCTATTTCTCCAGTACTCTATTTTCTTAAAAAAAAAAAGTTTGATTATTTATTTGTTTTGATATAGGGTCTCATGTAGCCTAGGATGGCTTCAAATTTGATATACAGACAAGGCTGACTTCGAACCCTTGATCCTTATGTCTACACCTTCCAAGTAATGGAGTTATTAACATGTGCCACTGCAGTCAGATTCCTTCTTTCATCACCACCACCACCACCACCACCACCACCACCACCACCACCACCACCACCTTCGGTGTTCCCTGCTTTTTCTTTCTATCATACTTCTAGTAGTATTTTGACTTTATCTTAGGTCTGTCAATCCTTATGTTTTTTGTTGGTTTGTTTGTTTTATTTTTTGAGACAGGGTTTTATATAGCCTAGACTATTCTTAAACGATCCTCCTGCCTCCACCTCCTGAGTCCTGGGATTATAGGCATGCACCATCACACTCAGCTTTATGCAGTGAGGGATGACTTGTTGGTAACAAGAAGGGGTTCAGTGGAGGGGATAAAATGATAAAGGGGGACAAGTATGACCAAAGTACATTGTGTGTATGTGTGTGTGGAATTGTGAAAGAATAGATAACTTTTAAATTGCATTTACATCAAGCATGGTGATGCATGCCTTTAATCTCTGCACTCTGCCCTCAGAAGGTAGGGGCCAGAAAAAGGTCAGACTTCTTTAGGAGTCATCTGGAGTGGCTTACTTGCCCACTTGGCATGAGCACCAAGTGTACCCAAGGGAAAATATGAACCTGAAATGAGGTTTAAGATGACAGGAAAGCTTTGTACTCTGCTTGTAGGAATGTAACTAGTCCAGCCACTGTAAAAATCAATATGGAGGTATCTCAAATAAAAAAAAAAAAAAGATTATATAAGAAATCTTTGCCATATGAGCCAGTTACATCAATTACAGGTTTTCACCTGAAAGACTCTGAGCCAACACATTACAGAAACACTTGAACATCAGTATTTATTGCAGCATTGTTCACAACAGCTAAGTTATAGAACCAATATAAATATCCAGCAACAGAGAACTGGATATGTACACAATGCTGGATATATACACAATGGTCTATACATACAATGGACTTTTTTTTCAGCCTTATTGAAGATCTTTTGTCTTGAAATAGATGCAACTGGAGACTATTATATTAAGTGAATTAAACCAGTCTCAGAAAGACAAATATCATGTTTTATTTTAATTACATTTTAATTTTGTGTGTGTGTGTGTGTGTGTGTGTGTGTGTGTGTGTTTAGATGTGCCTACCATAGCTCTGGTACCACAGCAAGCATGTGAAGATCAGAGGACAACTAACTAACAACTAACAGAGAAAGAAATCTACCATGTGGTCCTGAGTATTAGACTCAGATCATTAGGCTTGGAGCAAGAATCTTTACCACTAAGCCATTTTGATGGTCTTGTTTCTAGATTCTATATAGATACCTAAAACAATGCATGTATATATGACAGAAGATACATCCTGAGTGTGTGCAACACCATCCAATAGGCTAGGGTCCTCAGCTGAATAAATAGGAAAAAAAAAAGTACCAGCATTCATCTCTGTTTCCTGACTGCAGGTGCAGACCGATTGCATCAGGCCCCCGCTGCCATGACTTCTCAAAGTGATTAACTCTATCCCCAGAACTGTGAGCCAAAGCGAACCTTTTCCCCTTTTAGGATGGTTCTTGGCAGGTATTTGGTCCCAGTAAGAAAAATAACTGATTCACCACAAGACTCCTAATGAAGGTTGGGAGTTTAAGTGGCCTGCTGGGGAAAAATGCATCAGCCATGTTACAGGGAGTACAACCGGGAGCTCTTAGCTGGGATATCTCTGAGACAGCCGTAGAAGGAGGAAGAGGGCCTGGAGAGACGGCTCAATGGTTAAGAACACTGGCTGCTTTTCCGAAGGATTTAAGTTTAGTTCCCAGGACCCCTATGTTGACTCATTACTGTTGTGAGGTATTAACCAGGGAAGACTACTCGGACATGGGTTTAAGCCAATAGAAAGTCTTCACTAGCGGGCTGGCGACTACACTGTGTGTTTAGGATCCCAGTGTAGCCCAGAGCCTTTCTCAGAATGAGCTCTTAGGCACAAAACAAACAAACAAACAAATGTTTTGGATAGACATGATTCAGTTAACAAGAACTGTTAGCCATAAGCATAACTATAGAAGCTAAAAAGAAAGGTTAGTGCGTTTTGAGACTTTCCCAGGATGATATGGATTTTGATGGAATTAGGTCTTTGTTTTCATTTTGACTGGTGGTGATGTCTACGTGCTGAGTTTTACAGCCTGAATGCCACTTCCATCATGGAGTCAGTTGTGCTAAGGTTTGGGGGCATGTTACAATTATCATCTGTTAACTCCAGTTCCAGGAGGTGCTCTCTTCTGTCCTGTGAGGGCACTGCATGCACATGGTGCACAGCCATACATGCAAGCAAAATATCCATACACATAAAATATTTAAAAAATAAAAATAAAAAAGAAGGGATAAAGAGTAAGAACCTGATACTCTTAGAAGTCCCAAGAGGGGTTGCCTGATTGCCAATCAAATAAAACCCTTTTCTTCTGTTTTTTCTAAGGAACCAGAGTTGCTTAGGTATCAGGTGGTAGGCAGTATGAGAGAAAGGCCTGAACTTTTCATGGTCAATGCAGAGCTGAACTAGAAGTAAATGCCAATTCATATATGGGTTTAGGGCTTCTATTATTTGCTTGACTGGACAATTAATTACAGAAATGAAACTATTATTAGAAACAAGTGTTCTGGGGACTTTTTGTAACCCAAATGATGACCAAAAAAGTTACAAGGCACTGACACAAAATTTCCTCTAGGGTTTAATGAGTCACTGAGAGGGAAATAAAGCTGTTTACAATATATCTCTTTTCTTTTCTGTTTTGTTTTTGTTTGTTTTGAGTCATAGTCTCTTTGCATTGCCTAGGCTGGCCTTGAATACCTGGGCTCCAGAGATTTTCCTGCCTCAGCTCCCACTCCTGGACCAGCATTGTTTGTATTTTGAGTATGACTCATTTAATAGAATTTGTTCAAAAGGCATATATATGCATATCGTAATACTGTTCTTTTCTTTCATTTTTTTAGATCATAGTATAGCTGGTTATATATATAAATATATATATATATATATATATATATATATATATATATATATATACATGGCTGCAGAGTTAGTCAGCAGTTAGGAGCGCTTGCTGCTTTTGAAGAAGACTTAGGTTCAATTCTCAGTCCCTACATGGTGGCTCACAACCATCTGTCACTCTAGTTCCAGTGGATCTAATGCCCTCTTCTGGCCTCTGTAGACACCAGGCACACGTGGTGCACATACATACATACATACAGGTAAAACACTCATACATAAAATGTAAATCTACAATTTTTTAGATAATTTGCATTTCCTTTTAGAATATTAATTAAGCCTTAATTAATTTAATTAGTTTAAAACAAATGTATTAAAGAGCATAAAGTGACCAGGTACATTAGCACATACCTATAATTTCAGCTCTCAGGGAACTATTTCAGGAAAACCGTGAGTTTGAGGCCAGTCTGGGCTACATAACAAGATTCTGTCTTGAGAAACAACTAAAGGTATTGTTCCAGTTTGCTTTCTATCGTGGTAAATGCCATGGCTAAAACAACTTGGAGAAGAAAGGGCCTATTTTGATTAACAGCTTATAGTCCCTTATGAAGGGAAGTTAGGACAAGAGCTCAAGGCGGGGATCTGGAAGCAGGAGCTGAAGCAGAGGCCAAAGCAGAATGCTGCTTACTAGCCTGCCCCTAATGCTCACTCAGCTTGCATTTTTATACAACCCAGTACCACCTGCCAAGGAGGCCACAAAGGGCCAGGTTCTCCCACATCAATCATTAATCAAGAAAACGCTCAACAGGTTTGACAGGCCAATTTGAAGGAGACATTTTCTCAATTGAGGTTTCCTCTTCCCAGATGACCTTAGCTTGTGTCAAGTTGACAAAAAACCAAAAGCAACAAAACATTTTAATGCTTTCACTCTACTTAAACCCATCTGTTTTCTCTTTTTCAAAACTGGGGCCTTTCCCTTACAAGACAGGGGCATGGAACTATGTCTGAACCCTCTTTTTACTTTTGATCATGTGACTGGGTCTTGGCAAGTTTGCCCAGACCATCCTAGAACTTACCCTGTAGCTCAGGCAGACCTTGAATTTGGGATCTTCCTGATTCAATCTCCTAAGCAGCTGATGCTAAGGCCTTGTACCACTCATAATTTCAACTCAACTAACACATTTTTCAGTGGTCCAGGCTAGCTTGAAATTTCAGCATAGTTGAAGATAACCTTGAACACTGGACTTGCTACCTCCACCTCCCAAGTACTGGGATCAATGGTATGGACCACCAACTTTGCCTAATATTTAACATTTTATGATTTTGAGAGAGGCTCTTAGTAGCTCAGGTTGCCCAGCAACTAGTTGAAGCCAAGGATGATCCTGAGGTGATCTCCCTGCTTCCTGCTCTGGAGCACTGTAATTGCAGGCCTGTGTATCATCAGGCAGGTTTATTTGGTACTGGTGATCCAGCGCAGGGTCTCCTGCATGCTAGACCAGCACTCTTCCTACTGAGCAACTTTTTTTTTTTGTTTATGAGACAGAGTGTTACAAGTAGTTGAAGATGGCCTCAAGCTCACTGTCCTCTTGTCTCAGCCTCCAAAGTACTAGGACTATAGGCTGCATATTTTATCTTTCATGTTATTTTATTATTAACGTGTGTTTGTGGGTACCCCGGCCACAGTACGCTTACAGCCGTCAGAAGACAACTTTGTGGAGTGTACTCTACCTTTGTGGGGGTCCTGGGGATCAAACTCAGAACTTTCCAATCATCGGGCTTGCACAGCAAGAGTGTTTGCCCACTTAATTATCCCACCAGCTTTCTTTGGCCACCATTCAACAGCCTGTTGATTGCTTGACTGATGAACAGTTTCCTAACGCATTGTGTGTGTGTGCAGCTGACGCCCACTCTAAGGAAATGAAGCTCTAATTGAAGAGCTTGAAGAAAAAGTAGATAAACATAATGAGGTTTGTTGTGTCAATGCCATTTTTAAGATTCACTGTGTAGCCAAGGCTGGCCTTGAACTCTGGATCCCCCTACTTCTGACTCCCTGGTGCTGGCATTACAGGCTAGCGCCACCACATCTGGCCATGTTGGCTTGATTCTTTATACATTCTTACAAGAAGTCAGACACAAGAGGGTGAACTGACCCCAGACAAAGGATGTCTTTGTGACAACTGTGGAAATGTCCGGACTGTAGATTCCTCCTGGTGCTCTGCTTCCTTGGTGTGTAAATAGCCTTCTTGTTTATTTTCAGTGACAGAAAGGAAGGGCAGGGGTCATTTAGGCAAACTGAATCAGACCATAACCATAACCAGACTTGGGTAGGATGAGGTGGAGGAGGAACCCCAGGAAATGGAGCAGGCAGTGACAGCTGTGAAGAACAGAAAACTGTCTGTTGATTCCTTAGGAGCCAGCTCAGTGCTAGAAAGAGACGCTGAGGGAGGTGACCTAGAAATGGGAATGGAGCGGGCTTACCAACCTTTCTCATGGAGTTCTGGAATAATGCCCAACATTTTGTTAAATTATTTCTTTTTTTTTATATTATAATGTAATTATATCATTTCCTCCCTACAAATCCTCCCACATATTCCTCTTTGCTCTTTTCTAATTCAAGGCCTTCTTTCTCATTAAGTATTGTTACATGCATATGTCTATGTGTATATATTCCTAAATACATAAATATAAACTGCTCAGTCTATACACTGTTACTTGTATGTATGTTTTCAGGACTGACCATTTGGTATTGAATAACCCCAGTTGGTATGCACTTCCTGGGGAATACTATTTCTCCTGCTCTCCTTAGTTGCCTGTATTTTTTGCATAAGGTTGAGGCCTCCTGGGATTTTTTTTTTTTGGTTGCCCTCTAGAGCTGTAAGGTAAGTCCTTATTGCTGAAAACACCATGTGTTTCAGACACAAGGCCCAAAAGCCCCTGAGCTAGAACTGACATGAATGCCCTCTCCCTGAGGACTAGATCTCATAGCACCAGAAAGCACCTTGTAAGCCTTCAAAGGAGGGAGGCAATTAACAGCCCTACCCAGCTATGACACCTATGAACCACAACAATGACCAGCATGGTATGATAACCTTAAAGATGAAATAGTGGCATGCATATTTTTGTGGTAATTAAATGAGTCTCTAATTGAATTTAAGACTTGTTAAAGAAGAGAGAAATAATGCTGGATACCAGAAACTTAGCCAACTACTCATGGGTAGTGAAGTCATGGATCTTGGAGGAGAACATATAATCACCATTTTACTAAACCAGCATAATCCCTTACTACCCACAGGTAAGAATAGTCCTCAGCCTTCATCAAGGAAACTTCTCTTTGCAACAGATAGAGACCATTACAGAAAATCACAACCAATAAAATGCAGAGCTAAACATTTTAAAATTTAATTTAATTTCATGTTTTTGTGGGTATTTTGATTACATTTATGTCTGTATACCATGTACGTATCTGGTGCCAGCAGAGGCCAGAAGAGGGTATCAGATCCCCTGAAATTGAAGTTATGGACAATTGTGGGCCTCCCTGTGAGTGCTGGGAATTGAACCTGGATCCTCCACAGGAATAATCAGTGCTTTTAACCCCCTGAAATCTCTCCAGTCCCAGGATGTCAGATCACCTGGAATTGGAGTTCAAGACAGTTGTGAACCACTATGTGCCATATGACAAACCCAGGTCCTTTGGAAGAGCAGCCAGTGATCCTAAAGACTGAGCAATCTCCTTAACAATCAAACTGGAGAAATGATGACATAGTGCTAGGTTGGAATAGAGTTAAATAAAAATCACAATCATTGCCGGGCATTGTGGCACAAGATTTTAATCCCAGCACTAAGAAGGCAGAGGCAGGAGGGTTTCTCTGAGTTTGAGGCCAGCTTGGTCTGAATATCAAGTTCCAGGACATCCAGGACTACATAGTAAGACCTTGTCTCGAAAAATTAATTAATTAATTAATAATAAATTAATGAAAAGTCTTGAGAAGAAAGAAGATGGTAAATTTTGTTAGCTTTTCAAATAAGAGATCTTGTTGCTTGCAATAGAAAAAGGTTAGAGTCTTACCCCTTGACATTTCATATGTGTTTTATAGCGCTGTATTTATATCTCTTCAAAACTCTACATATAAGTTCTAGGAAAATAAAAATATAGAGACAACATATTTTACTTTATAGTCAACAATTTGGAAAATGTTTTATTCTTCTATGTTTATAGCCACAAATGAAAAGGCTTAGCCTGTGAATAATGTCAGAGGCAGTTATTTTGTCAAGATCTAACACGTTCAAAGAGAGGGGAGGTAAATGCTAGAATAGAACAAACACTTCTAGGAGAAAGAAAGTCACACTGCGTGCAGTTTTCATCAGCGAAAACACCACCCTGGGCCTCTGGGTAAAGGTGAATTACCCGTAAGAAGATTTGCCTAATAAATCCTCTGCATCAGACTTATCCACCTGCTCCACCCAAATATGTTGTTAGGTCACTTGAAGGCACAGTCATGTTTATTAAGAAGCTCTTGTTTTCTAAAAAGAAGTGAACTCTAGTGTAATGTGCTGCCAAATTACTTAATATAAAAAGAACTACCTTTTCAAAAGAGCTTTTCTTTGAAAGGATCCATACAGCGTTGCTGAAAGCCCTTCTAACTCTTATCAAAAACTGAAGAGACCCCTGTGGAAATAGGGAAACAAAATGGTCATTTTCTTGTGAAATAAGTTTAAGCAGTTCTCTCTCTCTTTTTTTTTTAGATGCTTAGAACATTGGGATTTATGTATTAGAAATAGATTTTGCTTGTTTTCATAAGTGCAGCGCATTGAAATAGAGACATTCCTTAAAGGTCTCTTTCTCAGATAAATTTAAAAGATTCCACAATGTGGCAGGTGGGTGGCGCATGTAGCCCTACAGCAGAAGCAAAGCAAACTTAGGAACAGATTTTAAAAAATAGATTAAGTGTTTTCTAAGCTACTGCTTGCCTACACTAGCCAGCTGAAAGCTTTAAATAATTTAATCCCTACAACAACTGCCAGCTCCAACTGGAAGCTTTAAACAAGGGCTGCGTTCACGCTGGGCGCCGACAGGTGCAGTCTATAAACACGATCCCCGAAGTCAGCTACGGATCTATGTTTGTCCATTCGTAGGACACTATACTCTCAAACTTACCAGGGTGTTATTTCGGTTCGTCCGTGGGCCCACCTCCCACCCTCATATTACTTGAGACATTCTTCTGTTTCTGTCTGGAGGAACTCTTAGTGCAATGAGAGCATGGGAGGTTGTCATCAAAGAGCCCTTTTATCACTTTGGTTTTGGGATCTGTGTATTAATTAATAACTTATTAAACTAATTCCTAATTATTTACTTACTAATTATGATTACTGTTATCAACGTTATTATTGGGCCGGATTGTGAGTATGCAACAGTGCTTATGTGGAGGCCAGAGGATAACTTCCAGGGGTTGAACTCGGGTAATCAGGCTTGGGAGACAAGCACCTTTACCCATTTAGCCATCTTACTGGCCCTCTTCCCATTATTATTGCTATTTTTATCCAACTGACTTTCACATATTAGTGCTTACTGACAACCTTGAATATTACTCAGAAAAAAAAATTATTTTTGCTTTTTGCACATTTATAAGATGCATGAGAATCTACTGGTCACAAATTTCTTCAAGTATATTTACAGTGAAAATTGACAGATACTTAACTTTTATATTATCAAGCAAGATAACATTCTTTGTCAAGTTAAATCAGAAAATCAAACAAGAAAAGACTATTGTCAGACATAGTGGTGCCCACCTTTAATCCCAGCTCTCCAAAGGTAGAGGCAAGCAGATCTCTGTAAGTTTGAGGCCAGCCTGGTCTACATAGTAAGTTCCAGGACACTCAAAGCTACACAGTGACACCCTGTCTCAAAAATCAAAGGAAGGAAAGAAGGAAGGGAGGGAAGGAGAGAGGGATGAAGAGGGGCTCTTTGGGATTGGGGATTTAGCAATTTTTTCTTGAGTATGATACCAAAATCATGAGTAACACAAGTGAACATAAACAAATGGGACTTCATCAAAAATTTAAAATATATATAGGAGTTGGAGAAAGGCTTAAAGGTTAAGAACACATACTGCTCTTGACGCGGCCTAAGCTAGATCCCCAGCACTCACAACAGGTGGCTTCACAAATGCCTCTCATTTCCATTCTGGGGATACACTGCCCTCTTCTGGCCTCTATGGGCACTACACTTACATGCACAAACCCACACTCAGAACATACACATACACATAATGACAGAATAATGGCTCACACATGGAACCCTAGCACTTAGTGGTCTGAGGAACCATGGGCTACACAGTGAGTTCCAGGATGGGCCTGGAACTGTGTTTAAAAATAAAAGACAAATGACCTGGCCTGGTGACACAGGTCTATAATCCTAGCTACTTGGAAGGCTGAAATGAAAGACTGAAAATTGAAACCTGCCTGGATTACAAAGAGAGTTCAAAGCCAGCCAGAGCAACTGAGCAAGACCCTGTCTCAAAATAGAAGAGACTTGGAAGAATGAGGAACAGTTTGGATGCACCCATGTTAGAGATGGGTGGGTGTGGCAGATCGCCTGCAGCCTCAGCATTTGGGAGGCAGAGACAAGCTGGCTTGCTAGACTAGCCAAACTGGGGGCTCCAGATTCAGCAAGACAGCCTGCCTCAGTATATATGGTGGAAAGCAGATGAAATCAACCTCATGCTTTTACATGCATAAATACATCAACATGTGGACACACACATGCCAATTCACATAGATGCAGACCGCTAGTGAGGTTGAGGCGGGAGGTTCAGGAATTTAAGGTTATCCCTGACATAGCAAATTCAGGACCAGTCAAGGATTTCAATTTTCAGGACACTGTCTCAAAAACCAAACAAAATACCCTCCAACAAACAAACAAACAAAACCTCACAACCTTTTATTGTTTGTTTGTGGGGTTTTTGGTTTCTTTTTTTGTTTTTTGTTTTTTTGAGACAGGGTCTCTCCACATAGCCCTGGCTGTCCTGGAATTCACTATGTAAACAAGGCTGGCCTTGATCTCAGAGATCTACCTGCCTTTCCCCCAAAGTGCTGGAATTAAAGGCCTGTGCTACCACACCCAGCTTAATAAAAAATTTTTTTTATTTTGTTTCTTGTTTTTCAAGACACGGTTTCTCTGTTGTAACTCTGGCTGTCCTGGAATTCACTCTGTAGACCAGGCTGGCCACAAACTCACAGAGATCCGCCTGCCTCTGCCTCCTGAGTGCTGGGATTAAAGGCGTGTGCTACCACCACCTGGCCCTGGAAGCATTATTTTTGTTGTTGTTACTTTAATATAGCCAGGGATGACTCTGACCCCCTCATCTTCCTGTCTCCGAGACAATGCTGAGATACAGGCATACACCACTGTACTCAGTTTGAAACTTTTATGTTTTGTAGGGGAAAAAAATGCACCAGCAGACTAGGGTGAAGACTCATAAAGGTAATTTTAGTGAAAACCATGAAAATTAGGAATGAGCATCTGATACATATATTTTTTAGTTACCTAATAAGTCCCCACACAGAGGGCATTTCATCAGTTTGCTTTATGACGATCTCTATCTTTGTCCTTTACCTAATGTCCTCCTGACTGTCTCTGACATCCAGCTATCTTTTTCCTTTGTGGTAGAAAAACATTCTATGAGGTAATACTTTGAGATTGTGTGAATGTCTTGTTTTCTAACAGTCTTACACATAGTAGCTTTAGAATTTATTGATACTATATGGCTCAATTACTAGTTTAGAGGCTATAAAAATGATTTTCTTTTTTGTATGCAATAGCATGGATTTGTAGATTCTTTTTTAGGTTAAACAATTATGATACATTATGTTTATTTTTATTTATAAATTATTTATAAAAATTGTTTATTATACATGAACAAATACGACACATTATGGGTACTGCTTATTTTGATGCTCTAATTGGGCAACATTTGGCCTCTTCCAGCTAGATTTTACGTCTCCATCAAAATTTCATTGTTGTTGTGTTCTCCTGACTCAGTCTCCCAAGTACATGGATTATAGGCATGTCCCACCACGTGCAGAGCCATCAAAGCTCTCTGGCTGAGACAGTTAATACTGATCATCAACTGCACAGGATCTACACTCACCTAGGAGACAGAGCTCTGCGAGAGATTATCTAGATTATCTGGCAATGTCTGTGGAAGATTGTCTTGATTAGGTTAATTGAGGTGGTAACACTCACCCTGAAAGTGGGAGGCCCCATTCCTGGACTCCGGTCCTAGACTTCATAAAAGGAAAAAGCTAATAGCTGAGCTCAAGAGTTTTTCATTCTCTGTTTCCTGAATGTGGATACAATGTGACTAGCTGCCTCAAGATCCATACAAGTGTATGGGAGGTCACCAGGCTTGGTGTCGAGCACATTTATCTGCTGAATCTTCTCATTGGCCACCAATAGGTATTAATATAAACATATGTAAGGATTTATTACAGATTGGGCTCCTGCAACTGTGATGGCTGAGAAGTTCCATGATAGAGTAGAGCCTTGCAGCGCTGACGATGCAACCAAGTTCAAGTCTGAGAACTTCAGGACAAAGGAAGCCAATGGTATAACAGCTGGATGTCAAAGCCTGAGATCGCTGGTTTAGATCTTAGAGTCTGAACACCCAAGGGCCTGAATTTCTGATGTTCTGGGCAGGAGATAAACATGCCCCAGCTCTGAGAGGGAACAAAAGGCCAATTCACATGTATTTGTTCTCTCCTATTCCTATCCTACTGGACAGTGCCCAGCCACATTGAAGACGTGCGTTCAAGTCCTCTCAGACTCTTGTGCTAACCTTCTCTGGAAACACCCTCAAAACAATGCTTTTCCAGGTTTCTAGGTATTCCTTCATCTAGCCTCCACAGAGTTATTTTTACTAAAAACCTGTATTTTGGGCAACACTGCTTCAATCCTCATTAACCAACTTTCATGTAACTGTAGTCCCAAGTTAGATGCTAAAGAATATATCATGTTCTTTCTGGTGCACAAATGGCACTAAGTTATTTTATGAGAAATTATGTGATCTAGGTAGCCAAAGGGGTAGTTTGGTGCTTGAAATGAAGTAGAAAGTAACACTTTTCACCTGAGCCAAATTAGGTCAGTCTTGGTTGTTTTTTTGGTTGCTCTTAGATTTGATGTTTCAAAGAAATGACTTCTATTTGAAACTCAAGTGGCCATCCATATTTTTACATAAAATGTTTTGGTTTCGTGTGTGTATATATGTGTGTGTGTGTGTGTGTGTGTGACATGTTGGGTTTTGAACACAGAGCCTCATTCACTGAGCTACAGTTCCAGCCCCAAGTCTTTCATCTTAAGAAGTCTGTACCTGTGCACTGATCCAGACACCATAAAATAAATTTGGGGAATTACCGCCATTAAGATAGATTAATAAATTGTTCATCTAGAATATTTACGGATTTATTTTCCTGTGTAATATGGGCAGTGTCTTCATAAATACTATCCACCAGTACTTAGATACAAATGTTAACTTGCTAGATGTGGTGGCACACATCTTTAATCTTAGTACTCAGAAGGCAGAAGTAGGGAGATCTCTGTGAATTCAAGGCCAGCCTATACAATGAATTCCAGGGCAGCCCTGCCAGGGGAACATAATGAGACCTTGTCTCAAAAAGAAAAAGAAAAAAAAAAAAGCCTCTTTTAGTTCATTATCAATCAAATAAGTGTTTTTGTTTGTTTGGCTTTTTTTCTTCTAATTATAGTGATGGGTTTGTATAGGTTTTTGTTGTTGTTTTTGACTTTGGGTTTCACACAGCTCAAGCTGGTCTTAAATCTCCCAGGTGGCTTAGAACAACTTGAACTTTTGATGTTCTTACCTCTATCTCCCCAGTGCCTAGGACTGGAGACATGAGTCACTCAGTATATCTGGTCAGTTTAAGTGGTACAGGGGAATCAAACCTGAGGCTTCATGCATGCTGCACAAGCTCTCTACCAAGGGATCCTTTTCCTCAGCCCTACATGGATTTTTAAAAATTCTTTTTTTAGGTTCCCTTTTGCTAAAATAAAAATGACATTTGTTAAACAGTTGGCCAGAGTTAGGGTACATGCTATAATTAAGGAAGCTAGCAGAGATAAATGAGCCACAACTGGGAAAAAACGTATGACCTCACTGACAAAGAGTTCCAAGGAACTGGCCCAGAGGTAATAAGTATATGCTTCTTGGAACTTGCTTTCTCCCTTTCCACAAGTGTTTTCTCCTTAGCCACTAAAGTATGAAGATACTTTATTCTCTGTAGACTTCCAGGAGAACTCTTTGTGTCAAGAAAGCACATTCCAGCCTCTATGTGCTCTGACTAGTAAATAATGAAATGAGCATCAGAGAGTCAAAACGTTTGGGGCCTCATACAAGGAATGTAGAAGTGTCTTTGGACGAAAGTCGCATAAGTGGTACAATAGTGTGTGGTGAGTATCATCGTACCAAGATTATGAGGCACACATCCTTATCTGAGAATTCTTTGTGGGTCAAATGCATGTGCTGAAAACAGGCATGCATTTTAAATAATGTAAATTTATGGAGATTGTAGATAATCTTTTTCCTCCCAGAAAATGAATACATCCTTTGTACAGTTCTCATGACACAGGACAACAATGAAGCTTGTGAAAGAAAAGCCCAAAGATGCTCATTATGTTTAAGCATCACCCAGTAGTTTTCAGAATTAGTAAAGTCTGTTTTTAAGATCACTTCTAAGTCATGTAGGGTGGTGCCCAACTTTAATCTCAGCATTTGGGAGGTAGGGGCAGCTTGGGAGTTTGAGGTCAGTGTCTGCTACATATCTTGTTTAAAGTTGGGGCCATCCTGGACTAAATGAGACCCCTGTCTCAAAATAGCAACAAAGCCAGCAAGATTGCCAGCCGGTAAAGACTCTTGCCACCAAGCCTGATGACTTCTTCTACATAGTTGAAAGAGAGAACTGATTCCCAATGGCTGTTCTCTGACCTAAGGTGGGATATGTGCTCGTGAGAACACAACCACACTTGAACACACACACAAATTAAACAACAAACTGACCTCAAATGGATCACCAAAGGAACAGGCTCATATAAGGAGTGAAGAAACAGAGAAGAGAAAACAGAACACATCTGCAGTTTGTAGGATTCACAGCTGGCTAAGATTGTTGCTGCCTTTATTCTCACAGTGACCATATAGCACCTCCTGCATTCCAGCCTCCTTTCTCTGCATTGTGCAACAAAGGTATGTAGTATCTTCAGCATCAGAGACCTCACATTCTTTAAAACTACAAATAACCTCCACTTAATCAAATTTGTATCTGTCTAATGTGTACTACAGTGGGAGAGGTGTATACATATGATTGAATATGGAAAGAGATTGTAGGAAATAAAAATTTTCCTTCTTCCTTACTTCTCTGGCCCTTGCTATATGAGCCAGGCTTTGAACTCATGGCAATCTTCCTGCCTCATATGTCCTCTGCTTAGAGGATACAATCATGCCAGCTTAAAAATAGGTGTTTTTGTTTTGTTTGGTCCTTTGGTTGGTTGGTTTTCATGTTTACTTATGACAAATATTTCTCAATTTTCTTTGATCAGAAGTTCTTTGAGAAATGCCATTAGCCTTAGCCAGCTAGAGAATAGAACCATCTGACTCAGCCATCCTGCAAATGGTGCCATGGATAGCGTAGGTTTTAATCTGATCATTAAACCTCCGTGTGACCTTGTCAGTATTGGCCACATTTGATTGGGATAGATGTGTGGTCCTTGGAACCAATGATATGGTTGGTTGAGAGTTATAGAGGTCCAGGAACTTGATGATCGTTCTTCATGTTGAGCCTGTACGGGCTCCTCAAGGTCCAGGAGGGGTACAAATAGTTTTTGAAGTAGTAAAACGATGATTTTTGTTTTCTTGCCCAATTTACTCTAATATTGTTCTTCTAGGGTTTTGAACTCCCCCCCGCCGCCCCAGTGATAGTGATTGATCTCAGAATCTTTCATATGCTGCACAAGCTCTCTAGCTCTGAGTTGTACCTCCAGTTCAATTTGGGTGTGTGGCAGGGGTGGGGTAGTTGAAGCAGTATCTTTTTATGTTGTCCAGGCATCTTCAAGCTCTTTTACTTTATTTATCCTCAACCTCTCTACTCTCCCACAGCAATCTCTAGTACTTAAAGGCTTGTGCCACCACAGCTAGACCAAACTGCTGAGGATCAGAGTTCAGTTCCCAGCATCCACACAGCAGTTCATAGCTCTTGATAACTCTAGTTTCCAAGGATCCAATGCCCTCTTCTGGTCTCCTCAAGTACCAAGCAAACATGATATACACACATACTTGCAGGCAAAGCAGTCATACACATAAAAAAATAAAAATAAATTACTCTTTCTGGGTTTGGTGGCCCATACCTTTAATGACAGCACTCAAGAGGCAGAGGCAGGGAGATTGTTACGAATTTCTGGCCAGCCTGGTCTCCATAAGGAGTTCCAGGCCAGCCAGTACTACATCGTAAGACTCAGAATCTAAATAAGTAAATAGATCTTTTATAAAAGATGAATATAATTGAGTACCTAGATGCTTTTAAACTGATTATCAGTCTTAGTTTAATTTTAAAATATTTTAAATTCAAGTAAGAGAGTCAAACTAAATTTCGGGCATGAAAAATGTGTCCAGTCAGCATTCTAATTGAAGATAAGTCAGCAGCCATTCCAGTTCCATCATGTATACTGAGAATCTGTTTCTTGAGAGTGATACACATACTTTAAAAATAAAATCCCAGATATATCTGTGTCCCTCTCGCACAGGCTTTCAAAATATTTACCAATCCCTCCACATAGCTGAAGTCTTGTGCCTGTCAACCTTTTCTCTAAAATAAATCAAAATATAAAAAGAAGACAGAAATGGAAGGAATACAGCTGCATGGGTTCAGAGGCGGGCTATACTTGATCTATTTAGAGCAAGTATTTGAGTAGCAAATGTGATTGATACCCAGCCTGTGATTTTTCGTTTGTTGTTTTTTGTTTGTTGTGTTTCTTTTCTTTTCTTTTCTTTTTTTTTGTGGTTGTTTTGAGTTAGGGTCTCCCTCTATAGCCCTGGTTATCCTAGAATTCTCTGTGGAGATCAGGCTAGCCTCAAACTTACGGAGATCCACCTGCCTCTGCCACCATCTTCAGCTAGCCAGGAATTTTAACTTAGAAATAGCATCCAAGTCTGTATCGCTACACCAGCCACCATGCTCATCACCAAGCCCAGCTGCTACCTTAGAATTCTCAGGAAAATTTCTAACTGCTTTTCTTCCTTTCATTTCTTTTCTTGTTTTTAAAGACAAAGTCTCATGTAGGTCATGCTGGCCTCATGTGTAGCCAAGGCCAACCTTGGATTTCTGATCCTCTCCTACCCCCTTGTGCTGGGATTACAGTTGGTACCACAATGTTATCCTTTAATTGAATTTTGACATATTTTATATATATGCATAATACACATATGTATATGGTATATACATCTATGTATGTGCCGTATTCATATAAATGTATATATGCATATATATACATATATACTATATACATATATGAACACACACACACACACACACACACACACACATCAGTGGATTTACCACCATTGTTTAATCGTTAGATGTAAGTTGTATTTGCTGCCATCTGGAGGATTCACAGAACCATTGCAAGTACATTTTTCTTTTCTGTTCTCTGCCCTCCTTCCCCAGAAGGTCTCAGTATGTATTCCAGGTTGGCCTCAAAAACTCAGATATCCTCTGGCCTCGGCCCACTGAGTTCTAGATTTTTTTGAACAGTCACACTTTAATTAAATAAGGACTTGTGGGTGCTGACTCAATATTAGTGGCACAGTTATTAAAATAGAGGTGGGACTGGGAGTGTAACTTCCTTGATACAGGAAACATTTTACATGAGAGGCCTAGATTGAATCCCCAGCTCTTCAAAAACTAAAGATGGATCAAGAAGGCATTGTGTCTTACTATAAGAATGATTAAGATCCTTTGTGCTGGTGGTGGTGGCCCATGCCTTTAATCACAACACTTAGGAAGCAGAGGCAAGCAGATCTCTGTGAGTTCAAGGCCAGCCTGGTCTACAGAGTAAGTTCTAGGACACCAAAGTTACAGCAGAGAAACCCTGTCTCAAAAAATTTTTTTAAAAAAGAAAGAAAGCAGGAGTGGCAAGCCAGTAAGCAGTACCTCTCTATGGTCTCAAAAGCTCCTGCCTCCAGGCTCAGGACCTGTTTGAGTTCCTGTCCTGACTTTGGAAGTGCAAGCCAAATAAACCCTTTCCTCCCTAACTTGCTTTTTGGTCATGGTGTTTCATGAAACTCTAACTAAGACAATCCTTTCAAGGTATCTATAAAGTCAAAATATTTCTTCCCTGGGCTGTGCATGGTCACATAGATGACTTCAAAACAGTCACACTGGAAAGGCTGTACTCACCAATAATGATGGCTTCCCCATGGCTATACATATGAAACCCTTTCCCTACCTATGTCTTTAATCCCTCTCCCAAGACCCCAAGGACACATACCATTAGGACAGAATTGCATATAACTTTTTGAAAGGAGTGGAAGGATACTCAGATGAGGGACCCAAGACCCTTTCCAACTCCTCCTACTAAAGGGATAGTCAACAGGCCCAGCTCTGATGCTCCTTTGCAAGAAAGCCCAGCAGAATGCTAAAGGGTTGTCTCAAGAAGCCAACAACCAAACCAAACCAAACAAATAAAGACAAACACAAATATACCTGTAAATATATGCTTATAAAGCAAACGTGCCCAAAATGTTAATCTCCCAAAGTAGTGGGTACATTTATTTATTTATTTATTGTGTGTGTGTGTGTGTGTGTGTGTGTGTGTGTGTGTGTGTGCAGGTGCATATTTCCCATGGCTCAAATGTGGAGATCATAGAACAACATGCAGGAGTTGGTTCTTTCCACCTTGTAGTTCCTGGCATTAAATTTAGATCATCAAGCTTGGCAGCAAGTACTTTAATCCCTGAGCCATTTCACTGGCTCGGAACACACATACACACACACACACACACACGCACACGCACACACATATTTTGTTTTGTTTGTGTTTTGCTTTGTTTTTTGTTTGTTTGTTTTTGTTTTGTTTTTTGAGACAGGGTTTCTCTGTTCTGGCTGTTCTGGAACTCCATCTGTAGACCAGGCTGAGCTGACCTGCCTCTGCCTCCCTAGTGCTGGAATCAAAAGCGTTCACTGCTACCACCCAGCACACACACACATTTTTTTGAGACAGGCAGGCTTCTAAATTACAGTAAAGAATGATCTTGAATTCCTAATGCTCCAGCCTCCACTTCCAGAGGTATGTGGGGCTGGGGAACAATTAAGGGTTTCTGTATGCTAGGCAAAGTACTCTGCAGACTGAGCTATATTCTAGCCCTATTTTTTGAACTTTTGTCTATGAAGTTTTTCATTAAAAAAAAAGTGTGGAGGAGGGGCAGATGAAATTTTAAATACAATGTGAATATAATATTTTATGATTTTTGTTTTGTTTTTCAAGACAGGGTTTCTCTGTGTAGCTGTGGGTGTCCTGGAACTCCCTCTGTAAACCAAGCTGGCCTTGAACTCAGAGATCTACCTGCCTCTGCCTCCCGAGTGCTGGGATTAAAGGTGTGCCATCATGCTCAGCCTCCTGCTTTTATTATATGAATTCATTAAGGGAAAATTCTTTTTATAAAAGAATTATTTACTTATTTATTTTCAAGGAACAAGTAAAATATTTTTCTATTATTTATATTCCTTCTGTATAAATACATTTATATGGAATGCTCAGAAAGGGCAAGTTGATATTTTTAATTGTTTCCTTATTTTTTGAGATTATTATAATATAGTGGCACCATCTCCCCTTTCCCTTTTCTCCATTCAATTCCTCACATATACCTCTCCATGCTCTCTTTCAATTTCACAGTGTCATCCAGGCACTAGTGTTGCATGTTTTTGTTCCCAGCACTTTTGGGAGGCAAAGGCAGGTGGATCTCTGTGAGTTTGAGGCCAGCCCTGTCGACATAGTGAGTTTTAGAACAGCCAGAACTGCATAGTGAGAGCTTGTCTCTAAAAGCAAAAACAAAATCCCACAAAGAAAAATCCATACTGTCTTTTCTCATTAATTGTTATTACTTACATTTGTTTATATAAATGCATAATAAATGTATATATATATTCCTAAATACATAAATATAACATGCTTACTCTGTATGTTACTTTGGTATTGGATAATCAATTGGCATGTTCTTCTCTAGAAAAGACTTTTTCTCCCAATTCTCAGCATTTCTTGGTTGCCTGTAGTTCTTTGTGCAGGGCTGAGGCCATGTGAGCTCTCTTCTGTCACTTCTGTTGTTATTTTGGCATGTCTATTGTTGTTATCCCTTTCAGCTCATGTCTAAGCAGTCACACTGGTGAGACTTATGAGTGTGGCTTCTGGCATTTCTATGAGACAGTGACTCACAGTAAATTCTCTGTTCCTCTACCACTTATCATTTTTCCATTATTCTCTTCCACTATCACCCCTGAGCCTTAGGTTCAGGAGTTCTATTGTAGATATATCAGTTGGGATTGGGCTTCACAACTGAATTCTGATTGGTTGTAGTTTTCTGTAATGGTCTCTGTCTGTTGCAAAGAGAAGTTTCCTTGACGAGGGGTGAGGATCCTGCTTATCCATGGGTGTAAGGACACATCTTTAGAATGTAGTCAGGGATTGTGCTGGTTTAGAAATCAGTGGTTGTAGATTCTCCTCCAAGATCCAGAACTTCACTAGCCCTGGGTAGTTGGCTAGGTTTTTGGTACCAGGTGTGATTTGTCTCTTGTGTAACAGGTCTTAAGTTATTTGTGCCATTATTGCATTCTTAGGGTTTTCATGCCACGATGGTCATTGTTGTGGTTCATAGATATCATAGCTAGATAGGAGTTTTAGGTGCTTTCTTCCTTTGGAAACTTGCATGGTACCTCTGGAACCATGAAAGTTAGTCCTTAAGGAGGAAGCATTCCAGTCAGTTCTAGTTCAGGGGCTTCCAGGCCCTGTGCCTGAAGCACATGGTACTTCAGCAGTAGGGACTTATCTTCCACCTCTAGGATCAATCAACAGCAATAGCAATAGTCTATAATGTTTGAGGAGTCTCTTGGACAACTCCAATTAACAACTTAAAAGAGGGTTTCTCGTGCCTGGTATTGGGGGTTTTTATTAGTTGGCCTTTGGCTCTTGGAGGGAGCATTGTAACTGTTTTCTGAAACCTCATTTGTTGGGGACCAAATTTATTTGTTTACTTTTTCGCTAGTAACTGAACTCCCCCTCCTGGATCTCCTGGCCTCAGCTTGTAGTTGCTTGTAACTAAAATCTCTCTTCTGCCCTGAAAATGGTTTCCTTGCTCTCAGCTGGAGTGTAGCTTGTAAGCTTCTAACTGAATGTTACTGTAACCAATTTTTGTTTTCGTGCTCCAACTGCTACTGAGACAGATTCCTAACTTGTAAACTTTTTAAGCCTCTAACTCTAAAAGGTTAGAAGGGAAAGAGAGAAAGGAAGAAATCTTCACAGTCCTTTCTGGCTATCCTTATCTGTCTGAGCCTGGAGAACTGGACTAACTTCTAAACTCTTCTATCTGAAAGCACTAAACTAACATGTATCATCTATATATTCTAACATCTTCTGTCCCCTAACTGTCCCATCCACTAACTGTCCCATAGCATGAACTGATGCCTGCTTGCTTTCCCATCAGTGTTCTCCCAACAACTGTCCTCTGACACTGTCAACTCCAATTGGGCACTCTCCTTTATAGGGCTCCTAAGCTGTTCCCAGAAGTCCAAGTGGCATCTAACCATAAGGAAGGCTGCACAGTACAAAAGTCTTCTTGGCAAAGTAGCACTAGTTTGTATTGTCAACTCAGATGGGAAAAATTAATTTAAGCTATGTATGTGTAATTTTTTGAGACAGTGTTTCTCTGTTGTAACTCAGGTTTATCACAGAACTTACTCTGTAGACCAAGCTAGCCTCACAGAGATCCACCTGCCTCTACCTCCCGAGTGCTGGGATTAAAGGTGTAGGCCACCACCAACTGACTGTATGTGTACTTTTATACCAACTTATGTGAATTATAGCTATTTTTAGGTAAATAGTTAATAGTATGATTTCTTACTACTTTTTCAGACATCTTTTCTGTTATTTTACCCTTCCTCCTTCTGTATTTATTTCCTCCCCTCCCTAATTAGAATTCCTTATTCTTATTTCCCCCACCAAATCACTGTACCCTGCTATTCCCTCTCTATTGTTTTCTCATTCCCTTAGTCCCAGCAACGGTCCCTTTTTACTTTCCTAGTTTCTGCAGTTGTTACTCCAGGCTATGTGCTCACATCTGAAGATTTGGAGCTAGGAGACTCAAATGAGAGAGATCATGTTACATTTGTATTTCTGGGTCTGGAGTGCAACCTTAAAAATTATTTTCTTTAGTTCCATTCATTTACTGGGCTAGACCCTGGGGAAGAACGTGTAGAAGAATCATTTACTTTATGTGAACTGATATTTTTCCTCGTGTATATGTGTTCAATACTTGTGTGCAGTGCCCGTGGTGGCCAGAAGATGGCATTGGATCTTTTGGAACTGAAGTTACAGATAGTTTGTTGCAATTTTTGGGCTGAAAATCAAACCCAAGTCATCTATAAGAGTAACAACAAGTGCTTTTAACTCCTGAGCCATATCTGCCTGGTCTCTTAAGATGAATTCTAATTTTTGTTTTGTTTTGTTTTTGAGACAGGGTTTCTCTGTGTAGCCCTGGCTGTCCCGGAACTCACTCTGAGGCCAAGCTGACCTCAAACTCAGAGATTCACCTGCCTCTGCCTCCTAAGTGTTGGGATCAAAGGTGTGTGCCTCCATACCTGGCAAGATAAATTTGTAAAACAGGTACAAAGAGATGATATGAGCCATGAATGATAGCTCAAGTTTATAATCCCAACATTGGGAAGACAGGATGATCAAGAGTTCAAAGTCAGCCTCAGCTATACAATGAGATCTTGTTTCAGAAAAAAAAGGTGAGTTTATGTCTTTATTTAATGCGTATTTATTTATTTATTTTGTTTTGCCTGCATATGTCTGTGATTCATTTTCATGACTAGTGTCTTTAGAGACCAGAAGAGGGTATCAGATCCCTCTGGAACTGGGGTCAGATGATAACTGAATCACCTATCTAACACACACCCCACTTTGAGACAGGGTCTCCTAAGTAGCTCTGGCTACTTAGTAGCTCTGGCTGGCCTGGAACTTACTATGTAGACAAGGTTGTCCTGCACTCATACAGATATGTCTGCCTCTGCCTCCTAAATTCTGGGATTAAAGGCTCATGTCACTATGCTCATCTCTAGATGTTGTTTCAAGTAATATTTTTCAAGGTATTGTAGAGATAATCACTGAGATGGATTTCAAGTAAGCAGGTCTTTTAATAATGCTGGCCACTTTCATTGGGCCATTTCATTTCAACCTCATATAGGAGATCCAACAGCAATCCACACGGGGGAAAAATCCTAACTTTTGTAGGCTTTATAGGGGAGAGGCCTCTGAGTTTATCAGATTAATGAAGGTACTAGATAAGATATAAGGAAAGAGGGATTCCTGCCCTGTGATTCAACAGGTATATTGACATACCTATAATCTCATTATTCTAGAAGTGGAATTGAGAAGATAGGAGTTCAAGCTATATGAGACTTTGTCTCAAAAATAAATGCATACAGCTAGTGAGGGCTAGGCAAAAGTGACTGCCGTCAAGCCTGATGATCTGAGTTTGATCCTAAGGACCTTTATGTTGGAGAGATCAGATTCTCATGGGTTGGCTTCTGCCTTCTGCTCTCAGAGCTGAGGTACATGTGCATATGCATGTAAACACGCACACAGAAAAACACAAAAATAAATAATAAATGTTAAAAAACTAAAATAGACAAAACCTAGAAAGAAAAAACATGTAACATAAAATCTAGAGAGAACTAATAAACCAGGCTGCCTCCATCTTAGGCTTGAAAGCCACCTTACAGTAAAGACAAACTAGGTTCATTCCTGTTTATGATTAAATCTCTGTTTCTCAAGGACTGGGCTATGCCCCACCTGTAACCTTAACTATAAGTGGTTCCTGTTCCAGGAAAAGGTAACCATGCCTTTGTTTCAAAAGGTTATTATGACCAGCTTGTTGTGACTACCTTGTTATGACCATGATGCAACCATGTCTTTGTTTCAGGTTGTTATGACCAACTTGTTATGCTTTTGTTCTGTTTCTGTACCTCTGCCTATTTGTCTGCCAAATCCCCCTATAAAAACCCCTAACTTCCCCGTGTCCAAGGCAGATCTCTTGAACCCTGCCTTTAGGGAGGCACCGCCTATATATTTAAAAAAAAAAAAAAAAAAGCTTGCTTTAATTAATTTAGCCATGATTTGGGTCAATGGTTTCTCCTCACATCTGTAGGATTGGCAATAATCTCTAAATGTTTTGATGGTGATAATACACACACACACACATACACAAACACACACACACACATATACATATATATATATATATACACATAGGCTATTTTTTATTCTGCATTTTTGGCTTAATTTTGTGGAGATCTTTAAAATTATGTATTTATTTTGTGTGTGTCCAAAAGTGTGTGAGTTCAGGCGTTCATGTGCCAAAGCGCATGTGTGGAGGTCAAAGGACAACTTTCTGGAATCCAGTTTTCTCCTGTCAACCTACTGGATGCCAGGATGAAACTCGGGTCTTTTGGACAGTATGGCAAGTGTCTGTACCAGCTGAACCATCATCCTGGCCCATCGTGGATATCTTTATAAGTCAGTGAGTATACATCAAGAACAGTTAAAAAGATTAATTAATATCCCATTGTAGAAATGACTCCTGATATATTCAGACTTCCATTATCAAACGTTGCAATGGCTTTTAATATATGTACCTTTGATTCGTGTATGTCTGACTGATTGAAAAGGGAGGGTAAACCAAAAAGCTCAGAGACTAAAACACATAAGGTGTCGAGTAGTTTAAGTTAAGGCAAACGGTGGAAAAGAAGTTCGAGAAGATTTCATTTCATTTGCTCTTTTCCCCTACCTGAGACAGGACCTTACTTTGAAAATCTGGCTGTCCTGGAACTCCTTTTGTAGACCCGCCTGCCTCTGCCTCCCCGAGTGCTGAGAGTAAAGGCTTGCGCCACTATGCCCAGGTTGATTTGATATACTCTTAAACCAAATATAGTACTGTCTGGGTTTTCACTTTTTATTTAAATCGCAACTACTATTGTTACCCCTACCTCCAGAGAAGAAAACAGACACAGAGAATGCAGATTGCCCAGGTTACTTCTCTAGTGAGGTGAGAAAGTCTGAATTCAAAGCCACATCCGTTCCGCAATTTTGCAGACAAGACATCGTGGTGGGATGCTAAGCTAAAATCCCGGGTTTTGTAGGGAATGGCGACAGGAGAAATTAATACTGACTTGATTTGTCCCGCCCATCCCCAAGAAAAGAGCATTAGCCGAGACCACAGAACGCTTTAATAGACTCCTTATCCCCTAAACATGAGAGGTATTTCACTCTCAAAGCTGTTCCCTAAAATGGTCCGTTTGCCTGAACTGAACTGATTGGCAGTCAGGCTTCAACAGGGAGGAGCCCGGCTCTCCTGCTCAGTTATTAAATTCCAAGAAGCGCGGGAGCTCTCAGACCAATAGGAGGGATCTTTCCGGCGGCCCTTAGAAATGTGGGCAGCGGAGTCATCAGTTCCGGGCCGTGACGTTAGTTCACGCATTGAGCCCGCCTCCTGGGAGCGCTCTGCGCTTGTGCACCTTCAATAATCCGGGAGTTGAACCCCAGCCCCGCCCATTGCCCCGGAAGTAATATACGGAAGCGCCTCACACCCCCCCTCAGCCGGCTGGGGCGCAGCCATTTTAATTCATATCTGAGTGGGCGGTGGCGATTCCTGTGGCGGCCCTGGCTCTGCTGGGCAGAGGGTAGCGTTACTGGTTTTTCGGGGGGGTTGTTTTTAGTTTAATTTTTCCTTTCTAGCTTTCTGTTGCCGGCCAGCGTGTACGTTGTAATCCTCTGAGGCCATGTCAGGAGACGCAGCCGCGGAGCAGGTGAGGAACGAGAGCGGTGGGGCCTCGTGGCGACCTCGTCTCTCTCCGGCGGTGTGGGTGCGAACACTCCAGCAGTGTTCGCGTGAGGAAGGGCTCTGGGGGTCCAGTGAACCCGGGACCCGGGAGAGCATCCCCTGAGGTCTCCCAATATGGATTCTCTGTGGCGTTCACAGGAACAACCTTTTGACATAGACAATAGCTGAGAGTTTGCTTCGCCGTCTTCAACACAGTTCTTCGGTCGGGACGGTTTAATTGATACCATTTTGTTGTTCTGGTAGTTACAGATTATTTTCACGAGTAAACTGCCATGGCAGTACTTGCCTCTTCTGCTTTCCAGTCCGCTGTCCTCAGAAATAGAAACGAAACCAGTCTGGGGAAATAGGCCCTGAGAGAGCGAAGGTAGAAAGCAGCAGTCCAGAAGCAGGCAGAGCATGGCTGTGCCGAGCTTTGGGGAAAATTTGTGGATTTTCTCTCGCTTTATCTCGTTTTTAGGAACATTCTATTTTTTGTTTTTGCGTCTGCGCAGACATTGCAGGATTTGATAAATTGAAAACGGGAAATGTGCTTTGGTCACTGTAGGCACTGTTCGAACGGTAGATATTGAGTGATATTTAAGTATTTTAAAAATCAGATCTTTAGATGGGAGATCTCCTTTACTTTTTTTTTTTTTTTTAAATAGGGTTTTACTGTATATCCCTGCTTAGGCTCGACCTTATGACGACAGTCTTGCTTCGTTTGCCTCTCCAGTGTTAGATTAGCTGAGGGTTCCGGCGGGCATCTCCACTTTGCGTTCTTTTGCTCTTTTATAGCCTGAATTTTGTAGAATAGTTTTTGCCTTTTATTGTGAATTTAGAACCGATTTTATGAAAGATGCATTTTTCGATCTTGATCCTAGTATATTTATTTAGATTTTAAAGAAAGATAGTCTTGAAAATCTTAAATTTCATATTGCTGTAGCAATGAAATACGCTTAGATTCTTTTTTTTTTCTTCAAGTTCCTAGCTTATAACTTACTGGGGGGGTAGACAGATGACATAATATGGGACTGTTTGTTAATGAAGTGTGTGGGGAAACTATAAATTTAATTACTTTGGGAAAGTGAACAAAACTCTTATGTTTGCTTAAGGACCAATTTCATCCCTGAAATCTTGGCAGTACTTTTGCATTTTATCGAAAGTTAGGACCCTGAGTGCAGTGTCTTTGAACTATTTTACCAAACTTTCTTTTACTCCACTCTTTTTCTGGGCTAGTATTTTTGTTTTCTGAAAATAAAGCAATGGTATTGAGGTTTTATTGGATGTGTTTAAAATTCTTTTTTTTTTTTTTTACATAAAGTTGTAAAGACAAAAATATTGCTACCATTTTGTTTATAGAACTGTGTGGTTTTGGTTTTTCTGTATGTGTCATCCTGTTTCACCCCAGCTGGAGATTGAACCCAAGGACTTGTAAGCCCTCAGCTGCTGAGTTACAGCCTCAACACAGAAACGTGATGTTTTAAGGAAAACAATGATGAGAACCTTACTTATCCTCTAACCCCCCCCTTTTATTTTCACAGACTCACTATATTGTCCTGGCTGGCTTCAAATCAATGGAGCTAGCCTGCCTCTGCCTTGCTGAATGCTAGGAGTAAAGATGATATACCACCACACTGAGCTTTTTTTGGAGGGAAGGGGTCAAGACAGGCTTTCTCTAACCCTGGCTGTCCTGGAGCTCACTGTGTAGACCAGGCTGGCCTGGAGCTTGGAAATAGGTTTGCCTCTGCCTCACCTCCCAAGTGCTGGGATGTGCTGCCACCACCTGCTTTTTTTCTTTTTTTTTTTTTTTAAACATGAATTTCCAGCTCAGGCTAGCCTTGAACTCATTGCAATCCTTCTGCCTAAGCATCTTGAATCTTGACATTATTTACCATTCCAGGTTTTCATCCTTCAAATTTTATCATGCAGTTTACAACAAATAAAAAGTTGAAGGAAAAATTCATGAACATTTTATATTCATACTATAATTTTCAGCAAACCCAACAATGGTTACAGGTTTTGTTATATATGTATGTGGTGTTACATATTATTGTATTACATACATATGTTTGCATATGATTTTTTGTGTGTGGTGGTGGTTTGACTCAAATCTAAGATCTTGTTCATGTTAGTGACCCTGTATTGTCGTATGCCTCTAACCTTGACATATTTTCTTTCTCCATACACATTTCTTTTAAAGTTGACATATCACACTTCAGTCCAAGCTATTTCAACATTTCTCTTATATAGTGGCATTAATCCTGTTAAACAACCACCATACTATTATTCCACTCAAAATTTATTAATGCCATATTTCTAGTTTAGTTTAGTTTGAGATAGGGCTTTGTTCAAGTTTGAGGACAGGCTGGCCTCAAACTCCATAGCTGATGATGACCTTGAACTCCTTCCCCTTCCCAAGTACTGAGATCATAGGTTCTCTCCAGTGTACCTGGTTTGATAATGGTGTACTTCTAACATAATCCATATTCAGCTTTGTCATTGCCCCAAGAACATGATTTATAGGGCTGAGGATGTTGCTCAGTTGATTTAAGAGTGTTTAAATATCATGCACAAGGCTCTGGGATCCAACCCAGGGTAGATCCTGAGCACTGCCTACACCAGGCTTTGTGGCAACAACCTGTAATCCCAGCACTCAGGACTTGAGGCCAGAGGTTCAGAGTTGGTTCCGTGGTGAGTTTGAAGGCAGTCTGGTCAGTAACAGACTTCGTCTTAAACAAAACACCATACAAACATCAGAATTTAATATAGGTAAACACTGGATCCTGTATTTATATATTTGTTTATCTCATAAACAGTCTTTCTATTAAACTGCAATTCCCTCCTCACCCATGTTGTCTGTTTGAAAGACAATTATTTTATCATCTTATGGATTTTGTTTGGTGAGTTTTTGATGACATCATTTAATAGATCTTATACTCTGTATTTCTTGGAGAATTTATAGTTAGAACTATTCTCAGTCTTGATAATTTTGAAGTTGAATATCTTAGAATATAATATATTAAAAGGCATTCAAAAGATCTTATAGGTGTGTGTGTGTGTATGTGAGAGAGAGAGAGACAGACAGACAGACACAGAGAGAGAGATAGAGATTGACTCTGTATGTGAGGGCCTTGTGAGCTTGTGGAGGTCAGAGGACAGTCTTTGAAAGTTGCTTCTCTTCTTCTACTTTATAGGTCCTGAAGATTGAACTCAGGCTTGGTGGCAAACAGTTTTACCTTGAGTCATCTTGTTGGCCCAAGAGGCACTTTTAAAGCTAGGTGTAGTGGCATGCCCCTGAATTCACAGGATTCAAGTTTAGACAGGAGGGTGGGAAACCATCCTGGACTATGAAGACCAGCAGAGTCTGATGCAGATAGTTGTGAGCCATTGTGAATGCTGGGAACCAAAGCTGGGGCCTTCTGGAAGGGAAGTATTCACTCTTTAACTGATGAACCCTTTCTCAAGCCCCATTTTAAAACCAGAATTCTATTTACAAACCAGACAAAAACAAAAGGTAGCACTTTTCGCTGACTATTCCACTCCTAATGATAGATGTTTGTTCACTTGGTTGGGGTAATGATTGCCAGATGTCTTCCTTCACTGGATGATTTTATCCTATTAGTAATCTGTGTTAATACTATCCTTCTCAATAGCCACAATTGACAAACTTAGAGTAAATTGGTTATTGGAGGTAATAAATAGTTGGTTCGCTTATTTATTTATTTATTGATTGATTGATTGATTGATTGATTGAGACCGAGTCTAACTATGTACCTCTGGCTGATCAGGAAGGCCTTATATAAACCAAACTATCTAGAACTTGATACCATCCTCCTGCCTCTGCCTCCTGGGTGCTAGGCTTACAAGGGGATATGCTGCCACACCTGGCTTTTAACTTTTTAAGTGTATGAGGGTTTTGCTTGCATGTTTGTATGTGTACCATGTGCATGCTTGGCACCTGAGGTCAGAAGAGGGCTTTTGATGACCTGAAATATAGTTACAGTTGTGAGCTGTCATCTGGGTACTGGGAACTGAATCTGGCCAGTCTTTCTCAGCCAGTAGAGTCATGTTTTTCTACTAGTGAAAAATACCTTGGATAGAGAAAATAGGAAAAATATATGTACTGTGGTATATTTCTTAATGAGGAAAAAGAGTTGAAACCCTTATAGTATTTGTTATCTGAAACAGTTTATTTTCTCAGTACTTATAATCTATTTAAAAGTAACAGTATTACCAAGTAATTTAAAAGTTATGGTGGATGTGAGGGGAGATTTGGAAGAAAGCAGGATAGCCAAATATTATGTTGGACAAATGTATTTTTTGGACACAATTATTTTTATCTGTTTAATAAAATTTCTCCATTATAATCTTTTCTGTGTTCTTCCCTCCTGTTTTAAATGATATTTAGTATAAGACAATTTTGAATAGGTAAGTTGGTTTGATTTTAATATTTCTTAGGAAGAATGGACTTACTTATTTGGCAATAATTATTTCTAAGGGTACTAGATCTATGTTTTTTGTTTTTTTTCTTTTTAGAACTACAGCAGAAAAGAACTTCCAAAGATTGTATTTGTTGAACATTAAGTTATTTCTGGACATAAAGGAATGTATATTCCAAGTAGAATAGCAAAAATCAATATTCAGGTGTTTGTATCTATTCATTACTATTGCCAAAAACAGTTCTTGGTTTTAAGCTTTTCTACCATATTCTGTATCTGCATTTCTACTTAAACAAAACCTAGTTGTAAATTTGGGTCATTTTGTTTGGGCTTTTACAATTGTAAAAGTAGTTTGACAGATAATTTAATTCTGTAAATATTGAATAAAATTAGGATGACAAAAACTATGTTTTTTATTTTTCTAATGTTCCAGTTAATTTAGTAAACTTTTGGTTAAAAAAGCCTTGTGGTCAAATTCCAAAAGGTTAAGATTTTGCTTTTTGTGATTTTTTTTTTTTTTGTTATTGTTGTTGTTATTTGTTAACTGGGTCTTTGGTAGTACAGGCTGGCCTTGAACTTCATTTCCAAGTGTTGGGATTATAGACGTGTCCTCACATCCAAGGTCTTTTTCCATGAGGGACCTTCTGCTACAGCCTATCAGATGCTAGATTATAGGTGTGTATCAGCACCAAGCTAGACTTTTTCTTCTGTTATTTGGTAGTATTAAGAATTGAACCTTAGGCATTATGCTTGCTAGACAGATGCTTTACCACTGAACTATATCCCTAGCCCAAGAGTTTTCTTAATGGTGATTTTCTTGCATTGCTGGGTATTGAACCTTGATTATGCTAAGTTCATGCTTACAGAGCTACATCCCTAGCCCTTTGTTTGTGTTTATTTCCTAGGGGATAGAGAAGTGAATATGATGGTTATTTCAACCAACACCTTACTTCTAGATTTTTTTTTTAAAGTTTTTAAATTGAATAGAATTTTTGGTTTTTGAAAAGTTGGAAAGTTATTGTTATATATAATGCCAAATATAGACTGCTTTTCTTGAACATGGTTAATTTACATTGGGGGAAAAAACTTTATTCATTGAGGATGTAAGTTGGCTCAATTAAGTTTGTACTTAATCTAAGAAAGTCATAGAATGGTACTGTGGCCTATTTTTATTTATTTTTTCTTTTGGTTTTTTGGAGACAGGGTTTCTCTGTTGTAACTCTGGCTGTCCTGGAACTCACTCTGTAGACCAGGCTGGCCTTGAATTCACAGAGATCCGCCTGCCTCTGTTGGAATTAAAGGTATGCACCACCACCACCCGAATTTTTAATTTTTAATTTATTATCTTTCTTTTGAGACAGGGTCTAGTATTTTAGCAAAAATTCAGTTAGGATCATTTGGGTTTGGTACAACCTTACATTTTATGGCTACATGATATTTGGGAAATGTATTTAGAATAGATAGAATAGGTAATGGTCATATTGCTTGGTGATATTCCTGAAGTGATTTTTTTTTCGTTGTGTTGAACATTGTACAGTGAGCATGCATATATACAAACTATATGTTTAAGTATGTGTGTGTGTGTGTGTGTGTGTGTGTGTGTGTGTGTGTGTGTATCCATCCATCCATCCATCCAAGGTGGGAATCCAAAAATGAGTGGGGAAAGGAAGAAAGAAAGAGAAAGGAAGCTCTTTCATAGCCTACCAGGTAATACTGGTTGGCTTATTTGGTGTTCTCCATGGTGTTAAGAATGGAACCCAGGGCCTCAGACATGCTAGTCAAATTCATTTTGCTTTGTTTTTGAGATGGGGTCTTACTGTGTATCCCAGGTTGCCCTGGAACTCACTATGTAGCTTAGATTGGCTATAGGCTCAAGGCAATTCTGCCTCACTCAGTCTCCTAAGTGCTGTGTTTTAGGCATGAGCCACAATGCCCAAATGATACTGTTGTGTAGTAAACTGTTTTGACTGGCTATGTAGCTGAGGCTGCCCAGAAACTCTTGATCTTGTCTCAGCTTCCTGAGTAAGTAGGCTTGGAACTCACAGAGATCCATCTGCTTCTCTCTCTGCCTCTCTGCCTCTGTCTCTCTAGTACTGGCATTAAAAGGCATGGAATACCACACTTGCTTCACACCTTACTATTTTGTTTGTTTGAGACGGTGTCTTTGTAGCTCTGGCTGGCCTAGAATTTACTACATGGACAAGGCTGGCCTCAAACTCACATATCCACCTGCCTATGCCTCCTGAGCATTCACCACCATGCCTGACTATACCTTATTTTTTAAGTTTAGACACTGAAAAATGAGTATGTGTTATTTGATACATATTTTAAAAGTATATTGTAAGTATTTAAGGCAGCAACC
The DNA here is from genome assembly GCA_026225945.1 of Cricetomys ansorgei. Classification (NCBI taxonomy): domain Eukaryota; kingdom Metazoa; phylum Chordata; class Mammalia; order Rodentia; family Nesomyidae; genus Cricetomys; species Cricetomys ansorgei. The sequence goes on from JAMJFZ010003875.1 coordinate 7,118,814, forward strand.
CAGTTATTATAAAGTAGTATGTAGTATGTGTGTAATTATATGTGCTAGATCTTTGTTTATACTAGCCGGTATCACTTCTAACACCAGTAATGCAATGAAACTGATGATCAAGATGTCACTAAATTCAAATGTGGTGGAATTTTCAACACCATTATAGTCCTATTGGTATGTGGCATTGACTAAACTGTTACAACATATACTGTTTCTCACAGTGGAGTTCAGGACCCATTTTTGTCACACTTATTGGGTGCTTTATGAAAATATAGATGCCTGTGCTACAATTTTCAGACCACTGTCTCTGATTCTGTCAGGAAACCAAGAATCTTCATTTAAAACGTGTACTAAAAAAAGAAAATAACATATACTTGAAGTGATTTTAAATAAATGGAAGCTTGCAAACCTCAGAATTCTCAGGAGGAGGATAATGGCCTTAAATTCATTCACTGGCTCACATTCGCTTTGATAGCCTCAAGATTATAGAACTGGCTGGCCTTCAATTCAGTCTTTGACTGTCTTCAATTTACCAAGTGCCGGGATTACAAGCATGAACTACCATGCCCAGCTACAAGCTGCAGTTATTTATGTTTGTTTGTTTTTTGTTGTTGTTGATTTTTTTTATTTTTGTTTTTGTTCGTTTAGTTTTTTTGAGACAGGGTTTTTTATAGCCCTGGCTGTCCTGGAACTCCCTCTGTAAGATGGGGCTGGCCTCGGACCTATGAGACCTGCTTGCCTCTGCTTCCCGAGTGATGGGATTAAAGGGGTGTGCCACCACCACTTGGCTTATAAATTTTCCTTCTTGACTCTCTCTGACTATAGTTAGTACATTCAGTAATGGAAAACACTTCAAAATGGGAGTTGAGGCTCATCTCTGCTTGTTCAGTTGGTCACAGACAAGATCTTATTATCTAAGCAAAAATTTAAATCCTCTTGACTTCCCACCACCACCGCCACTTCTTATAATATCCTTTTCCCCCTAATTCATATATATGTTTGTTTTGAGGCAGGGTCTCTAGGTAACCCTGTCTATCCTATCCTGGAACACCCTATGTAGACCAGGCTGGCCTGGAACTCAGAGATCAACCTGTCTCTGCTTTCCAAGTACTGGGATTAAAGGCATGTTTTACCATGCTTGGATCATTCATATTTTTTAAAGCTTTATTTTAAAATTATTTTTAGTTTTGTGTATGTGCACTGTGTTTGTGCACATGATTGCAAGTGCCCTGTGGTCAGAGAGGTCAGATCTCGCTAGAGCTGGACAGATGGTTGTGAGCTACCTGATGTAGGTTCTGGGAATTGAATTTGGGACTTATGGAAGAACAGTAAGTGCTCTTAACCACTGAGCCATCTCTATACTCCCAGTTTTGATGTGTATTACTTAAATGAAGTCAATCTTGTTTTTAATTGTGTGTATATATATAACCCAAGGTGTCCTAGAATTCATGATGTAACCCAGGCTGTCCTTTGAGCTTAATGCACTCTACCCCAAGTATTGGGATACAGGTGTGAGCCAACATACCTGCCTAAGCTAATTTCTGTTTCAGTTTCACTTTGACCCCCTATGTAACTCCACTCCAGTTTACCCTGAATAGTTATTTGGAGAAAGCTCTATCCTCTAGCCTCTTTTACCTCCCTAGTAGGAACAGAAAGAATTGTATTTTTATTTATTTTTGTTTTCATGGTGGTGGGAATTAAATCCAGGGCCTCATTCATAACTAGGCAAATACTTTATTTAGCACTGAGCTATTTCCATAGCCTTTGCTGTTTTAAAAAAAAAAAAAACTACTTTTTGGGGTTGGAAAGGTGGTTGGTCAGTTAAGAATACTTGTTGCTTTTGAATTTGGTTCCCTCAGCACCCACATGGCTATTAACAACCACCTATAAATTCAGTTCTAGAAGATCCAGTGCCTTCATCTTGCCTCTGTGGGCATTGCATACATACAGTACACAGACATACATGCAGGGAAAACATCCATACACATAAAATAAAAATAAATAACTCCAGGACATTTTTTTAAAATTACATTTTATTTTACTTGAGATCTGAGACTCAACTCAAACTTAAGCTTTCTAGACAAATACTCTATCTACTATTGGGCCACATACCCGTCTCCCTGCCTTTCAAAAAGAATTATTTGTTTTATGTGTATGAGTGTTTTGTCTGAATGTATGTTGGTGCCATGTCTGTGCCTGGTGCTCTTGGAGGCCAGAAGAAGGTATGGGATCATCTGGAACTGGAGTTAGAGATGGTTGGGAACAGCCATGTGAGTGTTAGGAACCGAACCTAAGTCTTCTGGAAGAGCAGCCAGGGCTCTTAACTGAGCCGTCTCTCTAGCCCCTTGTCTAGATACGTAAAAGATACCCAAATGTACAACCATTGGGGATAACTCGATAATAGTAGAGTTCTTGCCTAACAGGCACATTACCTAAGTTTGATTCCTGTGCACAAACCCACCACAGCCTTCTGTTTCTTCGTTATATAAAGTACATTTCCATAAAACACATATTGATGTGTAAGGTGTTTTCTTTGTGCTGGGGTTGAACATGGTGCGACTCACAGAGATCTGCCTGCCTCTGCCTCCCTAGTGCTGAGATTAAAGGTGTGTACCACCACCACCCAACTACTTGTAATTTTTTAAATTCATTTTTAATTTCCAATATAAGCATTGATAGAACCCACATCTTTAAGAACTCTCTAGGTATCTTAGCTAGGCATTGTGGTTACTCCCTGGGATGCAGGAGTAGGCGGATCTCTTGAGTTTAAGGCCAATCTGGGCTACACAGTGAAATCCTGTCTGAAAATAGACAAAAAGAAAAACAAAATGGCAATATACCTTTTAGAAGGGTGGATTATATAGTATGTGATTCATGTTCCAATAATAATGTAATGCATAATATACTTACTATACCTCCATACTTGAAGTTAATTGTGATATAAGTTTTATTTTAGCTTTTGTTGTATTGTTTCCCACTAGTGTTGCCTGAAGGCAAAAGCTGAAGTTTGGTGCTTAATTCGGTACTTCTTTTTCTTTTTTTCTTTTTTTTTTTTTTTTTTTTTTTTTTTTTTTTTTTGAGACATAGTCCCTCTATGTAGCTCTGGCAGTCTTGGAATTCAGCTGTGTATACAAGTTGGCCTCAAAACACAGAAATACACCCATCTCCGCCTCTGAAATGCTGGGATTAAAGGCTAGCTGTCGTTTTGCTGACAATTAATGCAGTTGCTGCAACAGTCTGTATTGCAGATGGGCACTAGAAACTCACTGAGTTTTCCTTCTGTGTCCTGTTACTTCACTTCAGGAACAGAGCCAAGAAAGAAATAACCAAATTCCATATGGAGACTCAGTCTGTCTTTTAAAATGTTTTTATTGGCATATATTAATTATGCATATTGGGTTTCATCATGACATTTTCATACGTGTATAAAATGTATTTTGATCTTATTTACCCCCTTTATCTTCTTAAGTCCCTCTTCTCTCTCTGATCCTTTTCTGGAATATCTAATCTTCTATACTTGATGTCTTCCTCTGTCCTCCTTTAGGGAACCTAGTGAGTTCCATTAGGGTTACTTTCAGGAGTGAGAACATCTTATCAGTGGTCATACTAAAGAAAATGTCTCTTACTGCCCCAGCAACTATTAAACTGCCTGTAGATGTCCAGAAGAAGCCTAGTGTGCCCCTAATGATGAAACCAGTTCTTTAAAGGTCTTATACAGGTAATCAAGCTGCTGTGTATTCAAGGGTGCAGTGTCCATGCCTTGCCAGGAAAGCAGCTTTCTGTATCACACCCCCTTCTTCTGGCTTTTTAATCCTTTTCACTTCTTCTGAAGTTTTTTGTGAGTTTTGGGGTGAAGGTAATGTAGATGTACAATTTAAAACTCAGCATTCTATATCCCTTTGACTAGTCATGAGTATGTGATAATTAACTGCTGTTCACTGCAAATAGAAGCTTCTCTAACTAAATCTGGCGGCAGTACTAATATATAGGTGTAAACATAATTACTTAGAATGTAGTTTGGCAGGCTCATCATGTCCATTTAGCAAAACAATTTTAGTTTCTTCAGTAAGGACTGTGGCCTTCCCTGTCACAGTCGTTTGACCAGATTTACACTACCATGTCTCTTTTTTGTGTATCCTAGGAAATTTGAGTTCTCTTTTGACCTGTAGTGTGACAGAAGGCAAAAATGTAGCTCTTAACTTTGGCTACCTACTGGCTCATAACCAATAATGAAAGGGTTTTTTTGTTGTGGGATTTGAATGTGGCCATAGCTAGTAATAAAGCAGGGCATGTGCTTGTAACCATTTTGGTTAGCTTTCATTGTGGTTGTATTTTGGGGTTTGTTCAACTGCCCAATATTGTTTATTGGATCTGAATTTCATAAATGTCACTGTTGTTATCAGTGGTCGAACTGGAGAGTACTGTACCTTCTTCCATCTGCACTGTGAGAGCCATCAATAGTGTGGTGGAACTTGGCCACAGCTCTTGTACATGCAGATTATCAGCCCCACAGATCTCCCTGTGCTGGTTTGGTGATTACTGAGGGTCAGGGTTTCTACTGATAGCTTTATGGATGGGATCCATGAGGATGACCTCAGAGAATTTACATGTGGAATCTTTACCAGCCTAGTAACAATTCAGGACACTCAAGGCCCCACAATGGCATCCAGCTCTCTCCTCAGCAACAGATTGAATGAAGTCTTTTAGCTTCCATTGTTAATACAATTGAGAATTACCTATGTAGGTTATTTTATGAACATTTCACTACATCATCAGAGAAAAATAGAATTATAACTGTCGTTCTTGATGTTCATACAGTTGCTTATGCACAGAATTTTCAGGGTTCTATGACTCCCCCTCCCCTTTTTTTTAAACTAATCTCTAATTGAGCATTTTCTTTTAGCATTTTATTTATGGTGTTCTCTCTCGCTCTCTCTCTTTCTCTATCTGCTTATACACACGTGTGTGTGTGTATGCTCACCTGGAACTGGAGTTACAGATGTTTGTGAGATGCCCAATGTGGGTGCTCTGACCCAAATTCTGGTGCTCTGACAGAGCAGTAAGCATTCATAATTGCTATGCTGAGCCATCTCTCCTGCCCAGTGTCTCAGTCCAAAGTCTGTCTCTTTGTAACTGGCCATGGAGCTTCTGTGGATTATCTGAATTAATTATCTGTTTTCCCATCTCACCATAGGAGTGCTGGTATTATAGACCCATGCTACCATTTCTGGATTCTGAGAATAACTAATATAAACCAAAACTAGAGTAGTAGTGTTAGCTGTAATAGATATCTGTGGCTTTGACATAAACCAAAATAGTTTGTATTCATCATTGATCTGGCCACTTGAACTTTTTTGATATATTGATTATACATTACAATACATAACTTTGGTTTTAAATAGATGTGGTGGTGCGCCCCTATCATCCCAGCACATGAGAGGTAGAGGAAAGAACATGAAGAGTTTGAGACCAGCCTGGGCTATATAATTGGGGCTCATTAAAAAGATAGCGTATTCTATTTAATTAGGATGTGTGTGTGTGTGTGTGTGTGTGTGTGTGTGTGTGTGTGTGTGTTAAGATTAAGCCTTGTTGGAAAAACTGATTTTGAAACAGTCTTACTCTGAAATCCAGACTAACCTCCAACTCATGGCCATCCTCTTTCCTTAGTCTCCTTAGCATTTACATTGCAGATGTAGGCCATATACTAGTTTTTTTTGTTGTTTGTTTGTTTTTTTAGTTTTTCTATTTTACAAATTTTATGGTGTATAATTATTTAATTTGGAGGGTTAATTTTCTCTAGGTGAGTTCTTATAAACTATAAGACACTTTAAATAACTCTCACAGTTCAAAATTAAGCATCTTTCAAGAGTGTCTTAGTTACTTTTGTATTGCTGTGACAGAACACCATGCCCAAGGCAATTTATAAAAGGTTTAATGTGTTTACATTTCCAAAGGGTAGAATCCAAAGCATAGGCATGGTGGCAGGAACAGTTGAGAACTCACATCTTGATCCACAAACAGGAAGCAGAGACAGCACACTGGGAGTCTTTTGAAACCTCAAAGACTGTCCCCAGTGACACACCTCCTCCAACAAGGGTACACTTCCTATCTTTTCCAAACAGTTCCACCAACTGGGGACCAAATCTTTAAACATGAGCCTCTTGGGTCCATTCTCATTCAAACCACCACACAACAGTTAGAAGAAACAAAACTACAGCAATAAACCTTTGCTAATTTGTTGCTGTTATTGTTGTTTTCTTGCTTTATTATTAGGTTTATTATGTACATGAGCTGTGCTATTAAAAGGTTAAAAGTCTATACCTTGTATCTATTTTTTAAATGCAATTGCTAAAATTTATTACATTTAAATTTTTTATGTTTTGTGGGTGGGTGGGTGCCTTATTGGAGGTCAAGACATCTTGAAGGAGCCACTTCTTCCATTACAAGGGTACTGATGTTCTAACTCAGTTCATCAGTCATGGCAGTAAGTGCCTACTGAGCTGACTCACCAGCCCTACACCTTGTGTTTTGTAGGATTCTTGGTCCTTCTGTACCATCTATTCTGTGTCAACAAAGCCATGATTTAGTGATTTAGGTATTTTTCTCTCATTCTTTTTTAAGACCTCATGTATATCGTAGTCTTCTCATTCTCCTCCTATTCCTTTGAAGTGGGTGCCGGGAAATGAACTCCAGTTATCATGAATACAAATCAGGGCTTAACTAACTTTGAACCATTTCCTCAAACCCTCTTTTTAATCATTCTTTTATTATTGTTTTTTATTGTGTGTATATGTGTTGCTATGCATGATGTGATTATGTGGGTGCATGGAAGTCAGAGGACAACTTTTTTGGATTCCACGAATCAAACATAGATTATCAGGTTTGTATGGGAAGTTACTTTACTTGCTGGGCAATCTGCCAGCCTCTTTAATAACTATTTATTTAATTTTAAGGGTTTTGTTTGTCTGTTTGTTTTAGAGAGTGTATGGGTGTTTTGCCTGGGTGTATGTATCTATACACCATGAGCACGCCTGGTGCCTGAGGAGACCAGAAGAAGGCATTGGATCTCCAGGAACTAGACATACAGATGGCTGTGAGGCTCAGTACAGGTGCTAGGAATTGAATCTGGGTTCTCTATAAGAGTTGTAAGTGCTCTTAACCACTGAACTATCTCTTAAGCTATTTTAAACCCATGGTTTGAGGTCATTTTAGGAACTCTTAATTTTTCTCCAGTCTTTTGTTTTTGCTTTCTATTCACCGCCACTCCTCAGATGGAATCTTTCTTTTGGGTGCCTAGAACTCACAGATCTGCCTGCCTCTACCTCACAAGGGCTGGTTGATTTGAGGTTTATGTCACCACATCTGGTTGTAATTACTGTTTTATAGTTACCTCAAAACAAAACTTATTGGTTGCTTTAAAAAAATTTTTATTGTTTTTATTTGTGTATATTTGTGTGTATGTGTGTACCCAGGGAGGCCAGAGAAAACTTTCAGATCCCCTGTAACTGAAGTTACAGGCATTTGAGTACCTCTCAAATCCAGAACTTGGATCCTCTGAAAGAGTAACAGGTGCTCTTAACTGCTGAGCCATCTCTCCAGTCTCCTTGGTTTTGTTTTTGTTTTTTTTGAGACAAATTCTTACTGTGTAGTCCAGGTTGTCCTTGAATTCATTATTGTCTTTGCCTCCAGATACTGACGTTGCAGGTCTGAGCCACCATGCCCCTGTTATTTTTTTATTTTTTTGGTTTGGTTTGGTTTTTCAAGTAGTAAGCCTTTTGAAAGAATTCTCTAATTTGTCAAGTGCAAGAACTCACTCCCTCAACAACATATAGAATATACTAGGCACTGAGCAAGTATTTCTTAGTTTAGTAAGGAAAATTCAGTGTTTTAAGAGTATGGTGTTCAAGTAAGTGTATATGTTACATGTATGTAGTAGTCTGCTGCTGTGGCAGCTCAGCAAGAAAGACAAGGAGGCATATTCATAGATGTAAACCCTGCCAGACCTCAGAGGGAACCACTATCATGACCAGTGCCATACTAACAGTGGAACCCCAAGCATCTGAGCTCACATGTTTTTATTGATCCAGAACTCTTCAGGTGTTCTACCTATAGCGCGTTCAGATCATTAAATCAGACATGCCTCACATAAATCCAACACCTACAGACAATACAAAACGCCAAGACCTAGGCAGCCCTTCACCCAACAGTGCACAAAACAAATTATTTTAAACAAAATTAAAAACAAACTTCTACAACATATGTGCCCCTTGCCAGCCTTCATTCATGTTTTAGTTACTATGGAGGTTGCAATATATTACTACTTGTACTGTTTTTAGTGACTCCAAATTTCATAATTTAACTGGTTCTTTCAGAAATGCCTATTAAATTTTTACCAGTCTTCACACAGCAGGCCAGTAGCTAACTATGTTCTCTTGTGCATTGTTGTAGTAGTATAAGTTGCTAAAAGTGATATTCAGTGTTAGGTATTCACATTAAATTTTGGTCACTGTTGCTTCCTGTTTTCCCTCACCTCAACACTGAGAATATCAGTGTTATAGAACATTTCTATCTCATGGGATACCTTTCATTTATTTGAGCACTCAAAAATTAATTTGCCCTTTTTCTACTCCTGGTTCAAGGAAAACACAGGCTTCTTTAATTCTAGGCAGGTATTCTGCTATTGAACATTTACCTGGCTGCAGTCCCTTTATTCATTTTCTTTTTGAGTCAGTGGGCTTTTACTTTATTGACTGGACTTTATGCTAATAAGCTTAGTGGCTACTACTGTCCTTTCATATGTTGGTGTTGTTGTCCGTCCATCCCCCAACCCTTGTGTGCCCAATTTTGGAGACAGGGTCTGTGTATCCCTAGTTGACTTAGAATTTATTATGTAGACCAGGCTGGCCTCAAAAATTCTACAGAGATCCTCTGCCTCTGCCTCGCAAGTCCTGGGATAAAGGCATGTGCCACATACCCTCCTGTGTGTTGGTTTTCTTAGGATAAATTTAAATTTGATATAGTTAACTTTACTTAAAAGCTTATGCAAAATTTTCCCACCTCAGAATATTGTCTAGTTCGTATGTGTGTGTTTGTGTGCACACGCGTGCACACAGAGCTTGCAAATGCTAAGCATGTTCTTTTACCATGAGCAAAACTTTTAAATGTCGTGGTTTTTATTTTTTGGGTGTACTTTTTAAAATGATTCTTTGTTTTTATTTTGCTGAACAAAAAAAGTGGGAATTTGGCTTTACAATGATAAAAGTGATTTCAGTTATTTAATTACAATTGCTAGAAATTCACTCTTTTATTATAAAATGCTACCTTTATTATTCAATGTTTTTCCACGCATTACTGTTTTGAGCCATACTGGTTTAGTGATTCATTTGTTGCCATTACCAAATTACAGTTTTAGATGTTTAAAGATTTGGGTCGGGCTAGTAGTCATTTTTATGAACTTTTCTTCCATAGTTCCTTACATTAGTCATAAAGCTCTTGTATAGATTAGTAAAGGATAATATTGATTTAGATTGCAGGAGTCTTAGAACATAATTCAAGTCAGTGTTGTGGCTCGTACCAGTAGTCCTAGTGCTTTGGAGTTTGAGAGTCACCAGTATTCAAGGCCAGCCTTACTACATAGCAAGACCCTGATTCAAAAACAAACAAATAAATAAATATTCTTTCTAAATCTATCTTTCAGTGGTTAAAGCTAATTTATTTCTAAGAAAAGACTTTATTTCTCCTGGGTAATTTTATTCTAAAAGCTGACTTTTAGGGGTAGAGAGATGGCTCAGCAGTTAAGAACACTAGCTGTTCTTCCAGAAGACCTGAGTTTGAATTCCCAGCAACCACATGGTAGCTCACAACAATCTGTAATGGAATCTGATTCCCTCTTCTGGTGTACATGAAGACAGAGCACCCAGATACATAAAATAAATAAATAAATCTTTTAAAAAAAAAAAAGAAAGAGATGACTTTTAAAACTTTCCTAGATTGGTGCTTGACTGAATTGTTTCTTAATAATTCCACTTAAAAAAGGGGGTGGTGGTGCCAGATGGTGCCAGATGTGCTAGTCTATGCCTTTAATCCTAGCACTTTAATGCTGACATAAGCAGGTGGATCTCTGTGAGACCAGGCCAGCTTTGTCTATATAGTTAGTTCCAGGGCATCCAAAGCTACATAGTGAGATCCTGCCTCAGAAAGGGGTGGTGGTGGTGCTAAGTAGAGTGTGGTGGCATGTGTCTATGATCTCATCCATTAGGAGATTGAAGCAGAAGTCCAGGGGTGTGTGTGTGGTGGGGTGAAACTTAGTATGTCAGTATTTGTGGATTTCTTTTGAGTATTACTTTTCATTCTAATATTCAGGAATATTCTAATAAACAATTTTAGAAGTAATACTTGTATTTATGCCGCTGGTACTAGGTGCTGCTTTTTTTCTTTCATTTTTACATATCTTTAGGGTTTTGGTTTGTTTTATATGTATGAATGTTTTGCCTGTGTGTATATTTGTGCACCGTGTATGTACTTAATGCCATAAACAGCAGGGTATTGGAACTGGAGTTGTAGACAGTGTAAGCTGTATGTGTGTGCTAGGAACTGAACCTGGGTCCTCTGGAAGAACAACAAGTTCTCTTAACACCCCTCTTTTAAGATGTGTGAGTTTGTGTGTGCACGCCAAGTCAAGGGACTTGAATTTAGGGCCTCACATGTTTGGCAAGCTCTCTACCAGTACCAGTAAGCTATACCCCAAGCTCCAAGAAAAAAAATTGTTTTTTTGAGACATGGTTTCTCTGTTGTAAACTCTGGCTGTCCCAGAACTCACTCTGTAAACCAGGCTGGCCTTGAACTCAACAGAGAAAAGCCTGCCTCTGCCTCCCAGGGCACAGAGATTAAAGGTGTGCACTACCACTACCTGGCCTCCAAGAAAAATTTCTGCAATAAAACTAAATATTAAAAGACTGGGGAAAAGAGTTGGGGATGCATATAGCTGAGTTGTAGAACACTTGTCTAACCTGTGTAAGGACCTTGTTATTAAGGCACTGGAGGGGGAATGTTTGGAGAGTACAAGATTTTAAAGATTTACTTGTTATTTGTTTATTGTCTGTGTGTGTCTGCATAAGTTTGTATGTTTCGTGTGCATTCAAGTACTCAGAAGTCAGAGGGTTTATTATCTCCGGAACTGGAGTTATAAGTAGTTGTTAAGTCTTTCTTTGTGGGTTCTGGGAACTGAACTCAGGACCTTTGGAAGAGCAGCAAGCAATCTTAACCACTGAGCTGTTTGGTTTTTTTTTTTTTGTTGTTGTTTGTTTGTTTTTAAGACAAGGTCTCCCATGTATCCTTAGCTAGCCTAGAACTCTGTACAATCCACCTTCCTATGCCTCCATCGTGCTGGGATCAAAGGCATATACCACTACGCTGGCTAGACTCTCTTTTACCAACATCTAAACATGAGCAGCATAAGCATCTTGTTTGTTTGTTTGGGTTTTTTTTTTTTGGTTTTTTCTTAAGACAGGCTGAATACCAGGCTGGTTTGGGATTCATGCTTTTACAAACCTTAGGTTTAGTGATATAGGATTACATTTCCTTCTCTATGGGTCCAGTCACACTACTTGATTCTGCAGTAATAATTTTTTTATAGTCTTAACATTGTAAATGCTGTTTATTGGTTTTTCAATTTTAGAATCAACTTACAGACAAAGCATGGAAGACTTATGAACGCCTCTTTTAAGTGCTGGAATTTGTAGCCATATGCAGCCGTGCCTGGTTTAATATATTTATTTTCTATTCATTCCATTCATCTTTATGTAGCACCACCCCACCCCACCCCTTTTTTATTTTTATTTATTTATTTCTATTTATTTATTTATTTATTTATTTATTTATTTATTTATTTGGAGACAAGGTGTCATGTAGCACAGATTGGCATAGAGCTCATATGTAAATGAGAATAACTTGCTACTTCTAATTTTCTTGCCTCTACCTCTTGAGTGCTAGAATTACTGGTATGAACTACCACACCTGTGTGTGTGGTGTGTGAGACTTCTTGCATGCTAGGCAGACACTAAAAATAGAGCTACCTACATCTTAAACCTTTCATGAAATTTTCATTATGCTATATACACAAAGTGCATATTGTGTCTTTGAATTATCTTACATAAAAATTGGGGGAGGGGGTTGAGGCAGGGTTTCTTTGTATAACAGCCCTGACTCTCTTGGAACTTGCTTTGTAGATCAGACTCTTGAACTCACAGATATCTGCTGTCTCTTCCTCCTGATTGGGATTGGGATTGAAGGCATAGTTCAGATAATGCCTTTCCCTTAACTTTGTATTGACATTGGATCCGGGAATAGATGTTTTGTTCTTGACTTAATTGGGCATGAGATTTTGAAAACAATAACTTCAGTTTGTTATTCTTTTTTTCCTCCCTTTAGGCAGCTGAGTATGTCCCAGAGAAGGTGAAGAAAGCGGAAAAGAAATTAGAAGAGAATCCATATGACCTTGATGCTTGGAGCATTCTCATTCGAGAGGCACAGGTTTAGTGATACAGGATTACATTTCCTTCTCTATGGGTCCAATCACACTACTTGATTCTGCAGTAATAATTTTTTTATAGTCTTAACATTGTAAATGCTGTTTATTGGTTTTCAATTTTAGAATCAACCTATAGACAAAGCACGGAAGACATATGAACGCCTTGTTGCCCAGTTCCCCAGTTCTGGCAGATTCTGGAAACTGTACATTGAAGCAGAGGTTAATATTTTATTTATTTTTTCTTATATAGCATCTGATGGGAGTTATAGCTTACACTATAGTGATAGAAAAGATGTTAGGAGCATAGTATAATCAGGACAAGGAGGATTTAAATGTCTCTGCCTTTATTTTGTAAAATAGGTATAAAGGAGTAATTAAAATGATTTTTTGAAATTTGGGTCTTTCACAAGCTGATGATTGTTGCATTTTGGAGTTGCAACAACATTAAAACAGTTTCAATGGTGTTGGAGTGCTTTAGCCTTTTATTTACTTGTCATGTGTCAATTTATTGCCTCCTGTGTCATTTATTTAGAACTCATTTTTCTTTTATTCCTATAACAAAACTAATACAAAAATACAGAAATGTTGGCTTAGTTTAATAGAGTAAATGTCTGGTGAAATGAAACATTTTAGAAAATAATTATTTCACATTTTAATTTTATGAAAAATGCATGGTTTGTCAGTTTAAGCACTTCAATAATTTAGTTATTTTGCCATATGGTAAAGCTTACATTATACAGGAATAAGCTAATATGACTCAACTTTTTAATCATAATTTACCCCAATGATATTTTGATTTTTTTTTTTCCTTTTTGTTTGTCTTAACTTGAAGTCAGGCACGCTTGCTTAATTAGTAAAAAAAAAAAAAAAAAAAAAAAAATCTTGATAATGATTTAAAACATTTTTAAAGACTGAAATTAACAGTCAAAGCTACAATAAAGTGTTAATGTGCCAATATTAATTGGCACTAAGTAGTCACAGATTATAAATTAATGGGCTAGAAGGGAGAGATGGAAATAGTTGGAATATCCACATTAAGCTGAAAATAACCATTTCCTTTTACTTATACTAGTTTTACAGTACTTTTAATATTTTGTTATATAAATTCTCAACATAAGTACTCTGCAGCCTTAACTGTAGCTGAAATTTGATGATCAGTGGGTCTCATTTGGACCTCTGTAAGGACTTTAGCCATCAACTGTATTAAATAGACTTTGTAGCACATCTGTGATGCATCCTCAGAATAGTCCCAACCAGTAACATATTTAAACAGAGGCTACAGTGTACTCAATTGAATCTGTGCTATAAGTTTAGATTGTATTATTTTTGGGGGGAGGGAAATTACTGGGCAATAACAGGAACATTTTGTGTGTTTGTATGTGTGTGTTTGTTTTGCATGTTTGTTTGTATGTGTGAATGAGATTGTAACTTAAGTGGAGTCTGATGGTTTGACCCATAACCATATCTTTAAGGTTTCATCATCTGTCCTTTGGAACCATTTTGTTCCTCAATATATTTAAATCATCAAGGTAGATGGGCTTGAAACTCAACAGGTGAGGCCTGTCTTATATATGCTGAAGATGATACTGCTTCCTATTACTTGATAAAACAAAGAACTGGCATCACCTGCACCCATGTTACTTCCAGTCCAACTTTACAAAACACGTTAGTTTATATTTAAACTCACCAGAAACAAACATGGTTGAAAGATAATTATTTTTAAAATAGAGTTATGAAATTCTCTAATATTTAGATACTAACTTTAAGTTAAGCTGATACTGGCAGTGAGGTTCTAATTCTTTTATTATAAACATGCAAAAAAGGGTTTTTTTTCTCCCCATTTCCTCCATAAGTATAAGATAAAAACTGTATTCTAAAAAAAAATTGCAAGGAAGAATAGGTGTTATCCAAGTTGTTTACATAACAGACTTACTGTATATGGTTCAGAGCTACTAGGCATTGACTGGTTTGTTTAGTGGTAATGTTTGCAGCTATTTTACACACACACACACACACACACACACACACACAGAGATATGTATGTGTATGTATAAAACACAAGCACAGAAATATGTATATGTATAAAAACTATTGAGAAAAAATGATAGCAAATATATGTGTGTTTAGTTTTTTATATTTCTGGTTTAGGAATTAAAGTATTAAATTAAATATTGGTTTCAGAAATACACACCTAAGCTGTCTTTCTCTTTCCTGGTTTTAACCTCCTATATTTTATTTTCACATTTGCCTTTTGACCCACAAGAAGCTAAAATTTTCCTTGATCATGTCACTTAATGTGACCTTTATTTTTGTTGAAGACATATAACCTATTTATAGCACTTATAATACTAACTGTTTTATAACATCCTGTATGCACACTCAAGAAAATAAAACTTTGTTAATACATTGTTGTAACTCAGTATTTCATGGTGGGGCAATTACGATGTTACATTTGTTTAATTCAACTAAACTATTGTGTAGCTAAATACATTAGTTTTTTTTTGTTTGTTTGTTTGTTTTACTAGGGAAAAAACATCTTTAGTAAAGTGGAAAAAAATGCTTCCTGGGGATATTCCTTGTAAATTCTGTTCCAATACAGAAGGAACAAAAGAAAACCGTTTTTTAAATTATTTTTCAGCTTGAAATATGAATTAAAAATAAAGAGTATGTCATAAACAGTTAGAAAAAAATGTTAGCTTCTTTTGTTTGTTTGTTTTGTTTTGTTTTTGTTTTTTGAGACTGGGTTTCTCTGTGTAACAGCCCTGACTGTCCTGGAACTTGCTTTGTAGACCAGGTTGGCTTCGAACTCAAACAGATCCACCTACCTCTGCTTTTCTAGTGCTGGTATTAAAGGTATGCGTCACCACACCTGGCCTAAGTTAGCTTTTCTCATATCAGTGACACCATTATGTAAATTTGCCTGTGTAAAATACATGTTTTAAAATGAGATCCTTAATTTGTTACCTAGGTGTTTCTTGTTTTGTTCTTCTTTTTTTGCTACAGTTTAAAAATATTGGAGGTAAAATTCTCCTGGTAGATGGACATTTAGAATCAAAATCTGTATTTTTACAAAATTTGAAAATTACAGCAACATACTTACTACCATATATATATATATATATATATATAATATTTAGAATCATCTTTGTTCCAAGTCCTTAAAATGCATTGTTTTTCTTTTGAATTCCGTGACTTCTGTCCCAGAAGATTTAATAAGAATAGCAAGCAATAACATGACAGCGTTATCAGAAACAGTGTCTAAATATGATGGCCTAGTTTTTATGTAAAAGAAACATTTTAGTGTGTCTACAGCTTTACGGAATTGCATATATTGTCTTAAGTGAACGCTAATCTTTTTTTAGCTTAAAAATGCAACGTTTTCTTGTTTAATATCTTAGGGTATTCTGGCCATAATCAACCTCAGCACTCCTTACAGAGACACTTTTTACAGGGATTTAATGGGTCACTAAGTTACCACTGAATTGAGGAACATTACACAATTTTGCTATATTCTCCTAAGTTTCTCTCCCTTTTTGTGGTTTCTGTAGCCTTTCACATAATTATGTGATTACTATGACAACATGTAAGTTACAATGCTTTTATCATTCAAAGTAATTTGTCTTGAATTGAGCCACATTCATAAGACTTTGCGAATGGAAGGATGTTCTCTTTGGTAGCTGAAGGAGGAAGAAATTATGCTGCATGTAATAGCAATGATGCACCTTGCTGTCTGTGAAAGCTGTGATCTAATAAAGCATGTAGAGAGTTGATGACTTTTCATTTAAGAACTTTAATGTGAACTCTTTACTCTATACTTGTTTTTTCTTTCCTTATAAATAGTGGGTTGTAAAGTATCATTTTTAATTTTCTCAAAATAACCTTACTTGGAAAACGGAAGTGAACTCAAGATGGAACATGAGTGACTTAATTGAAATAAACTTCTCCATTCTTGATTCTGTTTTAATGCCTTTACACAGCAGTTTAAATTACTGTATTATGATGTTTTGTATATACTGAGCAATGTGATTTTAAAATGCAGATGAAAATTTTTACATTATTATGTAGACTATGGAAATTTTCAGCTTTATAGCCCTTCATTAAAAAATCTGTACTCTTCCTAAATCTACTTTTCCTGTTTGTAATAAATGTTGGTCCATGTCTGTGTGATTATTCAGATTTTACTCTGAAACTATTCTTCTTAATCTACTGTTTCTTAAATATAGAGGAAATAATAGGGATTATTTGAAACCACAACTGAGTAATGAGATAAGTGAAAGTTCTTTGGATAATTATAGTACTGTTTTTTAAGTGAAAGAAGTATTTGCGTATTCATTATTGCAAAGTAAATTATCATTATTATTATTATTTTGGTTTTTTTAAGACAGCGTTTCTCTGGGTATCCCTGGTTGTCCCGGAACTCACTCTATAGACCAGGCTGGCCTCGAACTCAGAGATCCACCTGCTTCTGTTTCCTACATGCTGGGATTAAAGGCATACACTACCACCATCCTGCAGTAAATTATTTTTAAGTTTTATTGAAGTATCTTTCTTTTTTCCCTTGTCCATTTGTATAGACTGTTATTTAGATGTTGTCACTATTATTGGCAATATCTGAAGTTTTTTTTCTCTTGTGATCCAAGGCATTTCATACTAAAACTTTGCAAAAGACATAGCTTTTTAGGTAATAGTTTCTTTAAATAAAACCTATAGTTTCTACTTTCTAGTAAATTTATTATTTTCTCTGACATTTATTCACTGTTTTGGTTTTAGGTACTCTGATAACTAAAGTTTTTTAAAATTTCTGAACTTTAATTTCATATGTATTTGTGTGTATACATGCTTATACTTGTGTCATCACTTGCCTGTGGAGGTCATTGGACAACTCTGCCATGTGGGGATCAGGATCAGGCTCCGATTATCAAACTTTGTGCCTAGGCAAAACAAGTTTACCACCCAAGCCATCTTACCATTCCTAGATTTTTCAACTTGTAAAGCAGAATTAGTGTTGGGTGGTGGCTCATACCTGTAATCACAGCAGTTGAGAAGCTGAAGCAAATGGATCACAAGTTCTAGGCCAGCCTGTGCTACTAGTGATTTCCACCACAGTCTGGGCTACAGTGAGAGAGACCTGTATCTAAAACTCAAAAAGTTCTTGGAAATGTAGAAAAGGAACGATACATGTAGATTTTAAAATTAATTGTGAAATAGAACTCCTGGATTATGTAGTTTGAAGTATTCCTGAAGGTATTAGTGTTTCAGCCTAAATGTCCACATTTATAGAATAACATAGTACTTACTCTTTTAAACTTGTTGAGAATATAGACAGAAAGATCATAAAAGATAGATGGGGCTTTTGAGATGGCTCAGTAGTTAAATACTCTTGTAGAGGAGTTTGGTTTCTAGCACTAACATCAAGAGACTCAGAACTGCTTGTAACTCCAGCCCCTGGGAATTCAGTGATCTCTTTCACACTCCAGCAGCAACTGCACTCATGTGCACATATCCCCAAACACACACATAATGAAACATGAAGTGAATCTTAAATAATTAGAAACTTATTTAATGCATTATGAATGTTTGCCTATGTGCATGTATATGTATCACATGCATGCTTGGTGCCCACAGAGGTCAGAAGAGGGCATCATATTCCCTGGAGATGGAGTTAGAAATGTTTGTGAGCTACCCTATGGGTCGTTGGATCTGAACCCATGTCTTCTGCAAGAGCAACAGGTAGTCTTAGCCACTGAGCCATCTCTATAGCTCTTAAGTGTATGTGTGCATTTTTCTTACTTTAATCATAAAGGATAATTTTGGTATATGTGTTTTTCCCATCCTAAGAGATGAAGATACACCCCAGTATGGTATCCATGAGTAAACAAAAATGCTCTAATGCTTCACAATCTTGTATTGTTTGGAAATAGAAATAATTTCAGTCAGAATACAGACTTTTCAGGGTCCCTAACTGAACATGTGGCAGTTGACTTTATTAAAAAAAGGCCCTTGGAACACCCCCTCTCCCAAGACATGATACCTCAGACTGTTATTCATCCTGATTCAGACTCTTGCATCCTCAGATTTATAGGTGTGTGCTACCATATTTTGATTGTATCTTTTTAAAAGCTGAATTTTGAGTTGGCAGGATGTAGGCACTCACCCACAAGCCTGACAGCTTGAGTTCAATCACGGGTCCTCACAAAGTGAAAGAAAAACAACTCCAAGTTGTATAATAAATTCCACACCGACAAACAAATATTAATTTTTATAAACTACAATTTGCCTATATTGGTAGGTAGTTTTTGTTGCAGTTTTTGAGACTAACCAGATGTGATTTAATTCAAGCTGTATTTATAGTTAGGTTATAGCTAAGGGTGGCCTTAAATTCCTTATCCCTCTAGTTCTACTTTCCAACAGCTGGGATTACAGGTATACTCTACCAGACTGGGGTAGATTAGTTTGTTTTTTAATTATTGTGTGTGTGTTGATTTCATAGTATTCAGAGGTCAGAAAACTTGGGAGTTGATTCTTTTCTACTGTGGGTTTCAGGAATTGAACTCAGGTTGCTGTGCTTGTGTGGCAAACAGCTTTACTCTGACCATCTCACTGGCCCTGTTCTGTTGTGAGACAGTGTCACTCTGTAACCCAAGCTAGTCTCAAACTCGGGACAGTTCTGCTTCACTCTTCCGAGTGCTGATGTTATAGTTGCCTCTATGCACACGTAAAAAGCTGCATTCTTGCTGAGCAATGTTGGTGCATGCATTTAATCCCAAGCACTTGGAGGCAGACACAGGCATATGCCTGTGATTTCAATGCCAGCCTGTTCTACAGAGGGCATTCTAGAACAGCAAAGATGACACACAGAAAATCCCTCTCAATAAAAACAAACAAAACAAAAACTGCACTCTTAAGTTGATGTGGGCAACAGTGGATTAGCTTGTTACTGAACTGTTTTTCTCTTAGAAAATTCTTAGCAGGAAACAAGTAATTGGTTAATATAATAGGCTGACGTCTGTGTATGCTCTTCCATTTACTGGAACACATAGCCATTTGAACAAAGATAATGAATATTTGCCTTGAGTATGAATTGTTGAAAAACCCACCTACTTTTCTGAGGCCCAGAGAAGCTTTATGTGGGTAAGTTGCCGTTTTGCATGCCTGTGACTTCACCAAAGGAAAAATTTGGGGGTGTTAGTCAACAGTTCTTAAGACATGTATGTCAAATGCAAAAGTTGAAATGTACTTTTGAAATAATGTGATACTGAAAGCTAACAGTGTCCTAAAGGGTTTTTTTTATCTTTAAATATTACTTCCTAAACATGTTCAGTTGTAGACATTGTAGATAAAAATTTTACCTTTTGCATCTAACTTTTGACATTGTTTTTCTTTACCTTAAAATTCACACATCAGAGATGACCCTTTTTATGATGGTAATTTCTGAGGCCTTTTATAATGTGTTTGAAGAAACGATGTTGACCATTCAATGATAATGATCTTGAGTTTTTTCACTCCACACCTTAAATGCTGAACTATTGGCATATTTAAAGCAGATATTGTTTCAACTATGAACTGTAGAACAAGAAGATAAATTAGATTCCTCACACTAAAAGCTTTGAGTTTTGTGTACCCAAATACTGTGATTTGATGTTCTAACAGTGAAACATGGTGGTGTTTTTCTAGCTGCCACTTTGGGAGTTGAGGCCTTAAAGGGCAGCAGTCAGATTTTATTATTGTCTGGCTGAACATTCCCTGTACTTGTAAGGATTGTAATTTTGCTTTTCCTTACATAGTTAGGAATTGCTTCGAGATGTCTACCAGGTGTTTGGTAATATAGCTGTTTATTACATCTATAGTCGGGGACAGGAATACGTGAGTTATTTTTCACTATCACCACCCTCCTTTTTTAGATAGGGCCTTATTGTATAGTCTAGATAAGCCTTAAACTCTTATCTGCCTGTCTCCACAGGTATGAGCTATTGTACTTGTGGCAATTTTTTACTTAGTAAATTTATTGTCAGTTTTAAAAAGATTATGTATGGGTGTGGTTTTGCACACAGTGCAGTGCCTGGCAGATGCCAGAAAGAGGGTATTGGATCCCCTAGAACTGGAGTTACAGGCAGTTGTGGGCCACCATATGGGGCAGAGAAAGGAACGCTGCAAGAGCAGTGAGTGTTCTTAACCACTGAGCCCTTGTTCCGTAACATTAAAAAAAAAAAAAAAAAAGCTTGCCAGAAATGGTGCTGTCTACTAGAATCTCACATGTTAGGATGAAGAGAAAGGAAATATGAGTTGAAGGGCAAACACTGCCCTACGTTCTATGGGATCCAGCTACCCCCTCCCCGAAAATAGCTAACAAGATGGCTCAGCCAGGCTAAGGCACTGCCACCTGAAGATCTGAGTTCATTTTCCACACCCACTTGGTGGAATAAGAAAACTGATGCCCTGCAGTTGTCCTTCAACATATGTGCCCTTGCCACCCGAGGATCTGAGTTCAGTATCCAGGGTCCACATGGTAGAAGAAGAAAACTGATGCCCCAAAGTTGTCCTCTGACCTCCACATACGTGCTATGATACATGTTTCTCCCCAATAAATTAAAACCCAACAATTTCAAAAAACCAGCATAACATCAATATTGAACTTTTAAGAATGTGACAAGCTTTAAAGAAGTGTCATGTTTTATTAGAGAATCACTTAAACTAGAGAAGATTTGTGGCAGCATATTCTAGTAGCCAACCTACACAAATTCTAGTTTAAATGGATGCCAGATATTATGTTTTAAACTCCTTTGTCCACCAATTTCATTGATTGTCAGTTTTAGTTTTGCATTGCAGATAAGAAAATTTGGAAGGACTGGAGAGGACTCAGCAGTTAAGAACACTGAGTGCTCTTCCAGAAGACAGGAGTTCAGTTTCCAGCACCTGCATGACTGCTGACAACTATAAGTGTAGTTCCAGGGGATCTGGCCTCTGAAGGCTCCAGACATTCAGGTGGTGCACAGACATACATGCTGACAAAACAACCCTACATGTGAAATAAATTAAAAATATTTGAATATTGTGATTCTCATAGTTGGAACCTAGTAGGCAACAAAAATAATTAAAATATTAGATTAAGAGTTGACATTCCAGGTTAAATAGTGATTGCAAAGTCTAATTTGCTTTTTACTATAAAGTGATTATTAAATGTTTACACTTTTTATTTTTAATGGGCTCTTATTATTTTCCCCTGACTGCCTTTAAAGTTGTGAGGCTCCTGTTCAGCTTTCCTTGTGCTTGGGTTATAGATGTAGTAGACTACTGTGCCTAAAAAATGGGAGCTATTTTTATAGTGTATTTGAAACTTACTTTGAAATTATTTAATCTTAAATTGGATGAACACACCAAACTCTACCAATATATTCTTTGCATTGATGGCCAGTTTTTAGCATTTCCTTTGTAATCACTCATCTCTTGGTACCCATGGAGGTCCTAAATCTCAAATTTACAAGTGCTTGAGTCTGTTTAACTTTCAGTTCCTCTGTATGCTTTAATTCATTTCTGAATTGCTTAAAATACCTACTACAATGCGATTGCCGTGGAAATACTTGTACTCTATTGTTAACGAGTGATGATAAGGAAAAAGAATCTATTCAGTACAAATGCAGTTTCTCTTGAGTATTTTCAGTCCTTTGGTATAGGTTACAGAATCTGCACATTTAGAAGACCCTGTAATCTCAGATACTTGGGAAGCTGGGACAAGAGGATAAAGCCTGCCTGGTCTAGAGTGACTACAAGGCCATTCTAGGCAATTTAGTGAGAACTTGTCTCAGAAAGAAGTAGGCTGGAAATGTAGCTCAGTGGTAGTGTCCTTCTCTAGCCTTCGGTTCAATTCCAAGTAGTCAAAATGTGTGTAAACCAGCATAGTGGCCCCACACCCTTAGTCTTAGCACTCAGGAGGCAGAGGCAGGTGGATCTCTGTGATTTTTTAGGCCAGTCAGGGCTGTGTAGAGACCCTGTCTCAAAAATAAAAATGTGTGCAACATTTAGTAAGAATCTTCCTGTGTATTCTGTGTTACCATGTTTAGTCATAATTCACCTTTTGACTTACAGGTATATGATGTGATTTTTTTTTGAGATACTTAGTTTAAGCAAAGCTAGAGATTTAAACATAATGATTCTAATTTATGTATATGAAAGTAGATATGTTGCAGGTTAATAAGTAATTCATTTTCTCACTATAGTTTATTAGCTGTGTTCATATAAGTTTGTCAGAATTTAGGGTGCACTTAAAATAGATTACTCAACCACATAAAATTGCTTTAAAAGAATTTTCAGCAAGTCTTTTAGAAGCTGTCAGAGTACAGTAATTACATGGAGCCTCAAATTATGCTTTAATATTAAAATACTGTATTGTTATTTAGCCTTAGCTGGCCTCAGCCTCCCAAATACTAGGATTACAGATGTGAGTCACTATATTCGACTTGCTTTATATAATGACTAACCTCAAAAATTCTTCTTAGTACTGTTATGTGTACCTTTTCCCCCTTAACATCTTTATTGTAAATATTTGATTTGGGGAAAAGGTGATTACTGGTATGAGCCACTGTGCCCCTCTTTATGTAGTGCTATAGAATCAAACCCAGGGCCTCATGCATGCTAGGTAAACACTCTAGGAACTGAGCACTCTTCAGCCCTGTGTGTACTTTTTTCAAATGAAGATTGTGATTCTTTTTTTTCAAAGTCAGCATGCTTCTCTCATACTTACTTCTAACACCAAAGAAAGTGTTATATGATCCCCCTGACTGATAATAATGGCTGTTTCTGAGATTACATTGTTTTCATTTTTTTTTATACATTTACCTCTTCAGGATTTGTGCATTCTTAGTTTTTATCTGTATGTGCATGGGTCTAATTTAGAATAGCTGAGAAGGGGACAGGTCTTTGTTTTGAGTTTTTTCAAAGCAGTGGAGAGAATACATTTGTTACTTTAACCTTGGTGCTGAGGTTAAAATTGGGGCTTTGTACATGCTAGGTAAGTAAGTGCCCTGCTACTGAGCTGTGCACAACTCTTGATATTCTTCACATTCCACATTGTAAGAATATCAGATCCTCTGTTTCTGGGTTAGTAACAGGGATTATAACTAAAGTGACCAACATAAAGAATTTAAAGTATAGTTTGTGTGTGTGTGTGTGTGTATGTGTATGTGTGTATGTATGTATGTGTATGAATGAATTCAGTGGGCTGGAATCCACTGTCACCTGGGCTTTCCAAGTGCTGGGCTACAAGCCTCTACTACTATCAGATTAGGTTTGTTTTTTTTGTTTTTTTTTTTTATCTGCTTGCTAAATGGTTGTCTTTATACTTTTCTTTTCAGATAGTAGAGAAGTCGTACAAAATAAGTTTTTTGATAGGATAAATATAGTGGGAGGTCTTTAAGTTACTTGAAATTATGAAAGAAACCTTTTGAGAAAAAAGAAACTGAAAAGGTGATGTAAGGGGTGCTCTAACTCTCTTAGTATAAAAGAGTCTTCTATAGAGAATGACCACCCCATATTTACTGAAACTATCTCAGCATTTGTAGTTACTTGGTTGTTTCTATTTGAAACATAATGCAGACTGGCCTGAAACTTGAGACAGTCCTGCTTAAGACTTCTGAGTGCTGTGATTACAGCTCTGCACCACCATACCTGGCTTCCTTTTACTTGTGATTTATGGTTTATCATGCCTCTAATGTTCTGTTTTACATTACTGAGAATGGAAATCCCTTCATACAGATACAGTAAACTACTGTTCAGTTGAAAAAGGTCATCATGATACTTTACAGTTTTCCTATAAAATCAACTTTCAATTCTGATTTCCAAATTTGAAGAACTATATAGTTTTAATATATTTAGTGATGTTTACTCCAGAGTATTTTATGGGTAGAAAATTATATAGTATTTGTAAATTTAAGGAGAATGTGTGGCTAGGTGGTGCTTGCCTTTTTAATCCTAGCACTGGGAGGTAGAGGATCTCTTGAGTACCTGAGTCCTAGGCCAGCTTGTTCTACACAGTTCTAGGACATCCAGAGCTACATAGTGAGACCCTGTCTCTTAAAGGAACAATAAACAGGGCAGTGGTGGCCCACGCCTTTAATCCCAGCACTTGAGGCAAAGGCGGGCAGATGAGTTCAAGGCCAGCCTGGTCTTCAGAGTGAGTTCCAGGACAGCCAGAGTTACAACAGCAAAACCCTGTCTGGAAGAAGGGAAAAAGAAAAAAAGCAACAAAAGCAAAAGTATACAGACAATGCAGAATTGTGTTAACAAATATTCAAGTCTGGTTTTGTTTTGTTTTATGTGAAAACCTCATCCTTAGAAGAACCCTAACAAGGTGGGGTTTTAATAGAATGAAGTGGGTACAGTTGGATGTGTTTGCCTTAATTAATTGTAGTCAGATAAATTTGTCTGAAGTCTTACATATTTTCCAATAGCACAGTTTACTGTTGTTTCCACAGATAATTAGAAAGGGCATCTGGTATTTTTTAAGCCTTACAGCTGTATATTTTCAGAGGTTTTACATAGCTGCAGGTACAGAGTGAACATTGTCTTCTTTTAAATTTTTACTTTCACTTTTTGTCAAGGGAGAATAGAGAGAATTTGTATGTTACAGACTTCATTAACTTTTCACCATATACTGAATAAAAATGTGCTAGATGTTAGTTGCTATGCACATCTTTGGTGTAGAATGCATAGAAAATATGGAACCCACTGAATATTCCTGCCTCCTCAGTGCTTTGATTAAAGCAGATGCCACCATGAAAGTTTTCTTATGTACAAGAACAGAGCTAAATTGTTCACACTGAAGAAAAAGTATGGACATAAGACATTTTAAAATGCTTAAAGTAAGCCAGGCGGTGGTGGTGCATACCTTTAATCTCAGCTCTCAGGAGGCAGAGGTACATGGGTCTCTGAGTTCTAGGACAGCCAGAGTTAAAACAGGGAAACCCTGTCTCAAAAAATCAAAAAATAAAATGCTTAAAGTTATGTGAATAATTTTGTTATAGAAAAGTATTAAGTAGAAATAATTCTGAAAACATCCATATAAGTTTAGAGGTTAAGTAATAGAAAATTACTGTAATTTCTGTAATGTGATTTTTAAATGTTTATATGTTTTCCTTGCATGTTTGTCTGTGCGCCACATACGTGTAGTACCAACAGAGTCCAGAAGAGGGCATGAGATCACCTGGAATTGGGATTACAGATGGTTGTGAGCCACCATGTGGGTGCTGGGAATTCAACCCAGGTCTTCTAGGAGAACAGGCAATGTTCTTAACCACTGAGCCATCTTTCTAGTACCTACTTAACTGTTCAGTTCATCTGTCTGTATGTCTTTATCTGTCTACCTATCTAGTGTTGTTTTTGTTTTTCTAAACATCATTATAGCTTTGGTTGTCCTGGAGCTTATGATACAGACCAGGATGCCTTCAAACTCACAGAAATCCTCTTGCTTCTGTTTCTGCCTTTGCCTCTGCCTCTGTTTTGCTGGGATTAAAGGCATGGACCACCATGCTTATTCTACTGTTCAGTTTTTAAAGACAAATTGTATATTGGTTAGAAATTCTCATTTGGTTTCAGTTCTTTCAAATGTTAAAAACTAAGAAGCTATAAAGCTTCCTTTCCACTTTAGTTGTATTTACGTAGTTTTGAGTAAAACATGAATTTCCTAAAGTCTTATATTTTGAGAGAAGAAAAGTTCTTATAGAAGCTACCAAGTCTAGCTGAACCATTGACAGTTTCCAAGTTGTCTTATTCTGCACAGAAAGTAACTAGTTCATTTGTTGTGTGCATTTTTAAGATTTCTGTGTGTATGAATGTTTCATCTGCAAATATGTATACCACATGTGTGCAGTGCCCACAGAGGACAGAAGAGGGCATGAGATTCTCTGAAACTAGAGTTACAGATGACTGTGAGCCACTATGTGGGTGTCAGGAACTGAACCTAGGTCTTCTTGAAGAGTAGCCAGTGCTCTTAATCACTAAGCCATCTCTCCAGTCCTGTTATATACATTTTATTATTGATAAAAATAACAATGTACACTGAAAAGGATAGACACCAAAGGAAAGTTACCAAGATATAGGGGTACCAGTGTTTGTTTGTTTGTTTTTTTATCCTAATATCAAAAGTTGAAACATAGCTTTGGAACCCACAGCTGTCTTGAAGTCTAAAATACCTGAGTACCTCTAGAATATGTGAAGGCCTACAGGGTACCTAAATATGGCATGGCTAAAATTAAGAAAATTGAAAGCACAGGAGTAGTAGTTTCCAAGTTTCTGTGTAGTTGATCGTAACAGATTCCAGATTTTACTGTTTTATAAAATTAAAAGATTTTGAGAAAGACTTTTAAACAATGTTAATGATGAGGGAGATTTTAATAAAAATATTTACATAGTAATGTTATATATATTTATTCATTTTGGGATAGGGTCTCACCATATATCTGACTAAGTTGGAACTCACACCAAACTAACCTCAAACTTGAGTTATCCATCTGCCTCTGCCTCTCAAATCCTGGGATTAAAGGTGTATCCTACCATGTCCATGTTGTTTAGTTTTAGAAAGAATGGTGTTATGTGATGTAATACATTATTTAAGGTAGTAGAATCAGTAAGGACATTTGATTTTTGATTTCATGAGTGCCAATTTTTTTGAGACAGGATATGGTCTCTTTATAGTCAGTCCTGATTATCCTAGACTATGTAGACCCGGCTGGCTTTGAACCTACAAAGACCTGATTATGATTAATTACCTCTGCCTCCCAAGTGCTGGGGTTAAAGGTGTGTACCACCTTACCTGGCTTGAGTGCTGGGTCTTGATCACATTTAGTTACTTTCTAGAATCTCCAAAAACATTAGAATAACCAGGGTGATATTCTAGTAAGTCGGAGTTGTGGAGGTAGGATTTTGAATTTGAGATTGCCTGTGATATATGGCAAAAACCTATCTTAAGAAAACAAGGGGGGGATATCCATGCTGGGAATTTACAGGCCTCCAAATTCTGAGTTTTGATTTATTTTAAATATTAATGTATATGGATGTTTTGTCTGCACCCCATACATGCCTCGTGCTCA
Organism: Cricetomys ansorgei; assembly: GCA_026225945.1. Lineage (NCBI taxonomy): Eukaryota > Metazoa > Chordata > Mammalia > Rodentia > Nesomyidae > Cricetomys > Cricetomys ansorgei. Next base: position 7,146,414 of record JAMJFZ010003875.1, read on the forward strand.
TGGAAGTCAAAGGATTAGATTTCCTTGGGAATTTGAGTTACAGATGGAGGATATAAGATGCCATGTGGGTTCTGCAAACCACACTCTGATTCTCTTAAGAAAAATGCTTAACCTCTAAACATCTTTCGGACCCCAAATCATGAATTTTGATTTCTAAAAGTTGGAACATTAACAATTTATAACAAAGTTTCACTTTTATGACTTATAAATACTATGTTGCTGATACGTACAGGTCTAGAAAAAAATCTGTTTTTATATTTAAGCATTAATGAGACTTTTAAAAGGATTTTAAAAATTATTATTACATTTAGTGTATGTGTGCACACTCTTAAGCAGATGAGTGCCACAGCACACATGAAGATGTCAGGGGACAATGTGCCAGACTTGTTCTATCTAATATGTGACCCATCAGTAGAAAATTGTCATTTATTTATATTTTCAAATAATATGAAAAATCCGGTTCTAAACCAGACATGATAGTAGCACACTTTTAATCCCAGCACTCAAGAAACAGAAGCAGGCAAATCTCTGTGAGTAGGAGGTCAGCCTGATGTATATAGCTGTCCGGGACAGCTAGATAGCCTGGACTACATAGACAAAAGCAAACCAAAAATGAGGCTGAAGGATGACTCAGTAGATTTCGGTGCTTGCTACTAAGCGTGATCTGAGTTCAGTTCTTGAAACCTACAAGGTGGAAAGAGCGAGACAATATCCATTAAGTTATCCTCTGACTTCATACTATGGTTCAAGTACCCACATTCGTACATTAATTTTTAAAATATATTTAATTCCTGTTTTAACTTAAATATAACATTAGATTTCAGAAAAATCTAAAAGATTAGCTTTCAGTTTTACAGAAGAGAATTGGAAGTCTATGTTTAATATTGTTTGCCTTTGGTAATAGAAACCTTTCACTTAGGCATAACAAACATTAAAGATACCAAATTGCTGGCCTTCTGAAGGTTTTTAGTGAACTTCATTATACTAATTTGGGACTTCTATAATGCAGAAAATATACTTGGTTAGTTGAATTTTGTTAAACCTTAATCTTTTACTCTTGGAATTTTGCTATTTCAAGAATATTGCATAGAGTAATTGTTTGCTTTCCGAGACAGTTTTCATATAATTGTCAGGGAGGGGTTGATGTTCATAAGTGTACTACAGGAGAGTATTGGGTAATGAATTAGGATGCTCGCGTCTTTTTCTAAAGTTAAGCTGTTGGGTTTACGACCATCTTTAAGGCATTGAAGAGTTGTCAGTACAGCAAAGAATTCCAAAGACCAAAGCCTCACTGGGAGGAAAATGGAAAAGAAGCTCAAAGATAGGAGTGGTTAAACTTTGTCTTGAGAGAATTTGCCAAACTGGGAGAATCGAGCTGAGATTGGAGAATCAAGCTGAGATTGGAAGTCTTCTGCACTCTAATGAAGCTTAAGACCTGCCTGCATTGGGGGTTCAATGGCATTTCTTCTCTCCTTGGAGTTCTGTGCCAAAAGGCTACACTTAAAATGACAACAGTGAACCAGAAGTAAGTCTGTACCATTTTACAAACTGGAAAGATGAGGAAAGTTTATTTGATCTGAAGAATGGAATAGGGGGAATCCTGACATGTAACAATGAAACCATTTAAAACCGTGTAATAATGTTACATGGGCTGAGTACTGAGAAAAAAATTCAAACCATCAGTTTGAGGGGACTCTGCCTAAATTATGATACTGACGCTTGGTAATCATTTATTCAGACTTTTCTGGAGGAATGCACCTTCATATGAGGCCTCAAAGATTAACTCAACAAATCTGAGACCTGGAATATTTTGGTTGTTTAAAGCTAAGCATGTAAAGAAACTTCGTACAGTAGCTACAGACCTCCAGAGATTTCAGAAGCTAGAATTGAGTTAGGTTAACTGATTATGCACCAGTGGAAGGATAAAGGAGAATCAAAGGAATCCAGACCAAAAGAACAAAACATTTCTTGACATTCTAGAAGTAGAAGAGACATCAATTCATCAAATTCAAACAATTTGAAGAATTTTCTAGGATTCTAGACTTCAGTCAACATATTCATGATGCTTATTGAATCCTAGGAAGGATTGAGGGTTATGGAGAGCTACATCCAGACACATGAGAATGAAAGTTTACAGCATCAAAAAGTCTTCAAAGTAAGAATACAGAGTGTCTGTGACGGCAGTTTGCTTGACAACTCACAGCAACAGAGAAAGCAAGAATACAGTGGAATGGCCTCTTCAATTTGCTCAAAGAAAACAGCTGGCCAATAAAATTATGAGATGGAATATATTTTTTGTTAAGGTAAATAAATGTATTTGAAAATGTATTTTTGGACATTCTCAATAGTATATAATAAACTGAAAAGGATGTATGTTTCATATATGTCTATATGCTTTATTTACATAAAGCATAGAGATCATTTAGTAACTGTCATTGAGTTATATGTGTGGGATGTTTTTGTTATTTTGTGCTACAGATTGAATTCTGAGCCTTGGGCATGGTAGGTGTATACACTATCACTTAATATTACCACCTTTAATACTTTTAAGTTTTCTCCCCACAATGGTTCTTAGAACAGAGTTCTAAGTTTCTGATAAGTAAAAAGACTTACTGCAACAGATGTGTGATACCATAACCATTTTATATGATGCTAGAGATTGAACCCAGGTCTTTGGGCATGCTAGACATGGACTTTACTAACTCAGTTACATTCTCTGCTCAATTTAAAAAAATATATATTATTTACTCTTGTTAAGCTATGTGTATATACATATATAAGGAGGTGTATGTGCACATAAGTGCAGGTATGTTCAGAGTACAGTAGAGGGTATTAGATCCCCTGGAGCTGGGGTTAGAGACAGAATAGATGTTGGGGACTGAACTTAGATCCTGTACAAGAGCACTGTGTGCTCCTAACTGCTGAATCATATCTCCAGCTCCTTAAGTTAAAAAAAATTTTTTTAAATTCATGTGTCTATATGCCACATGTGTGTGGGTGGCTGTGGAGGCCAGGGATTGTCTAATCTAGAGTCAGATTTGTATGCTGGGAACTGAACTTGGGTCTTCTGCAAGCAAGTGCTCTTAACTGCTGAACCATTTTTAATAAGAGATTGTAAATATTTCTAAATCTGACTTCATTTAAGTATATGTGTATGTGTACAGTGTGTTCATGCTACATTTGAAGATCAAAGGGTAACAACTTATAGCTAGGTGGTGATGGTGCCATTCCTGCACTCTGGAGGCAGAAACAAGAGGATCTCTGTGAGTTTGAGGCCCGCTTGGTCTACAGAGTGAGTACCAGAACAGCCAGGGCCACACAGGAAAACCCTGTCTTGAAAACAAACAAAAAATAAAGGTGTGTATGTGTGTGTAAAAATTTAAAGAAGTCGATTCTCTTCTACCATGTGGGTTTCAGGAATTGAACTCAGGTCTTTAGGCTTGGCAGCAAGCACGCTCATCCATTGAGCCATCTTATTGCCCCTTGCAAATGTTATTTTATAGGTTTAATCTCAAAAGTTTGTGATTTGCATCAAGCAAGTAGTTCTTGAAGATGTTGACTCAAATTTCATTTATTTTTGAGAGAGTGTGAACCATGGGCTGACCTTGAATTTTGTAATCCCAGCTGTCCTTGAATTAGCTAGCCCCTCTCTCTCTCTCTCTCTCTCTCTCTCTCTCTCTCACTCACACACACACACACACACACACACACACACCATCCAAGTGCTGAAAGTATAGGTGTATGTCAGTATGCTTAGTTTCAATTCCAGTAGCTGTTTATAAGCTGAGTATAATCTTTCCCTAAAGTAAATACCATTAAGTGCTAGAGAAATACCTAAGGAGTTTAAAAGTGCTTTTCTTGTGCAAGCATGAGGACCTAAGTTTAGATCCCCAAAACCCCTCATACCAAATGCATTAGCACATGTCTAATCCCTGCCCTGCTAAGGTGAGATGGGAGGTGGAAACAAAGAGAATACCCAAAAGTGTGGATTAGCTAACCTAATTAAGCAGTGGCAAACAAAAGACCCTGTTTCAAGGTGGAAGGTGAAGACTGGCAACAGCTGTTGCCCTCTGACCTCTACATGGACACCATGGCATATGCTCCTGGATATATATATGAACGTACTAACATGTAAACATACAAGTTAAACAGTTATACTTTCAGTATGTATAGTGTATGTTTTATTTCTTCTGTTCATTCTTAAGAGTTTTTGTAATAATTGTTCTGAGAACTGATTGACAGTATGTTTAATATAGTAACATAAAAAAGGCTAGGCCTGGTGGTGCATATGTGTAACCAATCAATCCACTGTGGAGGTTGGCTGAAATAACCCTACTTCAAGTTCTGCTTAGGCTACCAAGCAAGTTCAAGATCAGGCTGTACACTTTACTTTAGCCTTACTGTGTATCAAAATAAAAGTCATAAAGGGCAGAGAACGTACCTCACTGTACAGTGCTTGCCTAGCAAGTTCAAAAAAGTACCACAAAGACAGCTGAAAAAGGTATGTATCCCATGCTTTAAAATGCATGTCAGTAAGAGGTCAGAAGTTGGTGAAGGCACCTACAATGAAATCTTGAGGCACAGAACCTTTCTTCAGTGACAGTGTTCAGTTTCTGAGGAACTTTAAGATGTCTAATGTGTTTGCATGCATGTTTTCTTTATTTTTACCTTAACAGATGACTACTTCATTTTGGTTTTTAGTCTCTGCATGTCTGTATCACATGTGTGCCTGGTGCCCATGGAGGCTAGAAGAGGGCATCAACTCTCCTGGAACTGGAGTGACTGACCATGAGTTGCCATGTGGGTGCTGGGAGTCTATGCTCTTAACCACTGAGCTATCTCTCCAGCCCCAATGTGGATATTTTCATTAGCACACAAGATCCTGTCTTTTATTTACTTTGTCCTATACTTCAGAACATTAAACTACTTCCCAAACTTGTTTTAGTGCAGATAATACTACAGTGAATAATTGTATACATGTGACCTCTAGTAGTCACAAATATTTGTAGGTTAAATTCCTACAAGTGTGAAGCTGGAGTGATGGCCCAGCTGTTAAGAACACTTGAGTGCTCTTGCAGACAACCTGAATTTGATGCCCAACACTCACATGGTGGCTCGCAAACAACCATAACCCTATTTGCAGGAGTTTTGACACTCTTCTGGCCTCAGGCTCACACATGGTTCACAAACACACATTTAGGCAAATTATCCACACTTTTTTTTTTAATTCCTAGAAGTAGAATTTCTCTATCAGAGAGTTTAGAACAGTGGTTCTCAACTTCTAAAATGTTGTAACCCTTTAATGCAGTTCCTCATGATGTGGTAACCCCCAGCTATAAAGTTATTTTTGTTGCTACTTCATAACTGTAATTTTGCTACTGTTATGAATTGAAATGTAAATATATGCAGATGGTCTTAGGTGGCTCCTATGAGAAAGTTGTTTGACCCCCAAAGGGGTCGTGATACACAGGTTGCGAACTGCTGGTCTAGATTTATCAGAACTTCTAAAGTCCAAGTGATTTTCTAATCAGGCTGTTAAAAATTTAAATTCTGACTTCATTTGATAATATTTGTAAGCACCCAATTTACTAAGTCATTTCTATACAATGTGTCATTACACTTTTTAAGCTTTGTCAGTACTTTTGGGTAAAAAAAAATTATTTCACATGTATGAAATTGTCAGAGAATAAACCTGGTAAATTACTTTAAATGTCATTTCAGGGAAGCTTTCATTTGCATTTCTCTTAAAGAAAATTGAGCATATTCTCATATGTTCAGAGTTCTTTGAATTTCTTTTTCTAATAGCCAGTTTGTCTTAGTTCATTTTCCTCCTCTTTCCCCCATATTTGCACAAACACTTTTGGGTAAGTTAAAGGAAGTAGTACAATTTGTTATTTAGTAGTTCGTATTTTGGGGGGAAGTGAAGGGACAGAGGATTGAAATGGTCCAGTGCAGTTGGCCTAGAATTCACTGTTTGGGCAGAGGGTGACCTTGAACTCCTGGAAGTCCTGCTTCTATTTCCCAGGATCTAACTTTGCAGGCATATACAGCCGTGCTTGGCTTATTAAAAGTTCATATATTTCTGGCAATATTTAAATTGTCAGTGTGTTATCATGTGTATTGCCTTTGCTTGTTTTCTAATGTCAGTGGTGGGAGTGATCAGTATAGTTTAAGATAAAATACCGATATTTCCTTTTGTTTTGATGTACTTATTGCTATGCTTTAGTATTTTTCAATTACATGTTTTGTACTTAGATTTTTATTGGTCAACCCCTAACTTATTAAGTCTTTTTTTTTTTTTTTTAATCTGTTTGTGCACACACACTACATGATAGGGGAGTGTGGGGTGGCATGAGTTTGGAGTCATAGGACAACTTTGTGGAGTCAGTTCTTTCCCTCTACCTCTAAATTGATTCAGGGATTGAATTTGGCATCAGGCTTGTTTGGCAAGTGCTTTATCTGCTGAGCCATCTGGCCAGTTTATATAATTATTTTTAGTACATATTTTAAGCTTTTTATATTTTCATAATTCAAAATCAGACATGAGAATATTTGGGTGTCCTTGTGAAAATAGTTTCACATAGTTTTACAAGGATATATCTCTGCTGGTTGTATTTTATTTTCTGATCATTTCCTTTAAAAATATATGTGAGAGTCAGTTGCTCCAGAGCCACCAAGCCATTCTGTTGGATCTGTCCTTCTGGAGTCTTTATTCAAAAGGTATAACTTTTCCTTTTTCTTTTCTTTCTCTTTTGGATGCTCCCTAGAGCCCAAATATGCTTTTCCTAACTCTTTGGGCTTCTTCTCTTCTGGGAAGTTTCTCTCCTCTTGCCATGAAGTTGACGTCCATGCTTAACAGAAAATAATGGCTTCTATTCCTTCTCCACCTAGCTGCCAAGATTACAGCTTGCTTGCCCTTGAGTTTTTCTTTTATCTGTAATATTGTCCTTTAGCCTCCCCACACATACCTGTGCCCCCACCCCCACCCCGGTGGGGGGGGAAGATGTTTGTGAGAAAATTTTTGATTTATTTCTTGAAAGACTTGTATTGAGTCATTTTATGGAAAATTATTAACATTAAAATGATTGTTTAGTAATTAAAGATCTTTTGAAATAAGTATTATATACAAAAATTATATTCTACTTACTAACATTAAACATTTCCATTCTAGTTTTTCTAACGGTAATATAGTCAGATATTAATACAATCCACTCAATTCAATGAAAATCTTGCCTATACAAATTCGATTATTTGTCTCTAGATTTTATACTTTGTTACATATTATGGTAGGACAGTATGGTATAGAGAGGGGGAGAGAGCAAAGGTTTTATATCCCTCTAGCATTCAGATTTGGGTAATGACTGAAAAAGGGTTGCCAGGTACTCACTTAGCACTATGTATTTATTTTCCTATTTTTAAGCCATAATTTGTTGATAATTTGACAGTCCAATGTAAATGAGCTGTTAAATTAGAAATAGCCAGATCTAGCTGGGCAGTGGTGGCACATGCCTTTAATCCCAGCACTCAGGCAGACGTAAGTGGGTCTCTGAGTTCAAGGCCAACCTGGTCTACTGAGTGAGTTCCAAGACAGCCAGAGTTACAACAGAGAAATCCTGTCTCAAAAAAACAAAAGAAAAAAACAAATAGCCAGATATCAATTTTTGAACCATTTTCTTTCACACAAAAAGTAGAATTTTTATGCTTTTTTTTTTTTTTGTAGTTGTTATTGTTGTGAACTTAAGACTCCATATCAGAGCCTGTGATATGGGTCAACAGGTAAAGGTGCCTTCCCCCAACCTTGACAACTGAGTTAATCTTTGGGGTCCATGTGATGAAGGAAAAGAACTGATACCTGCAAGTTGCCTTCTGACTTCCACACATTTACATGTGACGTGTGCGTGGATGCACAAAATACACAAATAAAATAAATTGAAGAGAGTTGTTAAAGCTACCCTCTTGAGGATTATAGACCTTGTAATGAACTTCTAGAAATTTATACATTTTACTTTTCCTATTATACTTAGATTTTTTTTTTTTTTTTTTTTTTTTTTTTTTTTTTTTTGGTGTGTGTGTATATATGTGTGTGTGTGTTTCGAGATGGGGTTTCTCTGTTGTAACTCTCTCTGGCTGTACTAGAACTCACTCTGTAAACCAAGCTGGCCTCAAACTCACAGAGATCTGCCTGACTCTGCCTCCTGAGGTACATGCCACCACCGCCTGGCCTATGGTAGTATTTTATGGCTAGGCATGATGACATGCTTTTAATCCCAGCAGAGGCTATCATGTCTTGGGTTTAAGGCCAGCCTGGGCCACATAGTGAGACACTGAAAAACCAAAACAAAATAATTTTTGTATGTAATGTTAACCATGATACATAAATATGGATGTTCATATTTATGAGTATCTGATAGCTGATAGGTTATCTATATTTATTTAGTACTACTGTATGTCATACGCTGTTCTAGGTGCTATGAGAAAACTCAAGGAATTTTAAAGTGTATGTGTGTGTACAGATCAGAAGATAACTTTCAGGAGTCAGTTCTTGCCATCCGCTTTGTTGAGACAAGGTCTTGTTTCTGCTGCAGTGCTGCATACTCAAGGCTGGCTGGCCCACTGGTTTTCAGGTGGATTCTCTTGTCTACCTTCCTGTCACTATTCCAGTGCTGGAATTATAAATGTGTGACACTGTATTTTATGTGAGTTCCAGGTTTAAACTTGTGTTGTCAGGCTTTCGTGGTCAACTTTTTACCTGCTGAGTCATTTCCTGACACTTGTGGTATTTTGATAATTATGTTGAGCTATGTGTACACAAGTTTAATCCTAACACTGAGGTTGCAGATAGATCTTAGGAGTTCAAGGCCAACCCGACATACAAAATGAGACCCTTGTATCAAAAAAATAAAAAGAAAAGAAAAAAATTATGTTGAATCATTTGTTTTCTGATGAGTAAGCAGAATGATTCTTAGGTGAGTTAGTGCAAGGACATTGTCATACACTTTCAGTAGCACTTATATTACTGAAGCTAAGTATATGTATAAATAACTTTAGAATCAAAGGACTAATTTTAAAAGGCAATCAATGAATGATATCAGGTAAAAGGAAGATGAGAAAAAGCAGAATCTTTTCTGATTCTTTAAAGGAAAGCAACATTTTTATCTAAAAGGGTAATATGTTTTTGTAGTAAAATTAGAAAATTATGAATATAAAGAGAAAAATGTATATTCCTACTTTTATACCCCTCCCCCTCTTTTTTTGTTTTTTGTTTTTTTAAGACAAGGATTTACTATGTATTCCAGGCTGTACTAAAATTCATGATCCAGCTCCAGGCCACTACCAGCTACCTTTTCCCTTTAACCTGATCGCTCTAACTTCTAGGTCTATAAAATCTTAAGGCTTTTTAAGATGTTTTTAGTATTTGGACTGGAGAGGTTACTCAGTGGTTAAGAGCACTTGTTGCTTTTGTAGAGGACAAGGAGTCAATTCCCAACACCCATGGTGGCTCACAACTATCCATAATCCCAGTTCCAGGGCATCGAACAGGCACACACATTTACACATGCATGCAGGCAAAATATTAATATTCATAAAGTAAAGTAGTTAAAATTACTTTATTGTTATTATTTACATGTGTATGTGTGCAGGTACCCATAGAGCAGAAGAAGATGTAAAATTCTCCAGAGCTGGGATTAAATGTAGTTGTGAGCCACCTAATATGGGTACTGAGATTTGAACTCAAGTCCTCTGGAAGAATAGCAAATGCTCTTAAACTGCTGATCTGTCTCTCTAGTCCCTTTTAATGCTGTTTTGGCAGCTTGTATTTTTCACATGGTAGAGTATTTTTCTGGTGGTGGGAACTGAGCACATGTCCCCATATGCTACTTAAGTGCTATACCACAGCTAAGCCCTAGAAATGGTAGTGTACTGTTGTATTTTTTAAAATTCATTTGTACTGTACATACAGTACTGTACATACAGCAGTCTATTTGAGGTAAATGCTAATTAACCAGTCTTATACATTCACATTATTTCCAGTGTTTTGCTTTATAGGAAACTAACACCTGGGTGTGGTGATACATGTCTTGGTACTTAGGCAGAGGCCAGTCTGGTCTACATGTAGCCAGAACTACACAGTAAAACCCTGTCTAAGAACAGAGAAGGTATAACCTTTCAATATTTTTATACTTTCACAATGTTTCTTTGGGTGTATCTTTTAGAATTTGATTTCATTATCAAAGATTGCTGATAAGATCTTTCAGATTGAGCCATATGATGATTTTTTTAAACCTACTTTGGATTTTTTTTTTTTTTTTTTTTGACATGGTTTTTCTGTGTAGCCGTGGGCTGTCCTGGAACTCATTATGAAGACCAGAGATCCGCCTCTCCCTCCTGAGTGCTGGGATTAAAGGCATACGCACCACTACCTAGCTTCCTTTGGAATTTAAAAAGAATAGCCAAGAAGTAGTTTGGCTAAAGGAAATAGGATTGAATAAATGTATAATTTTGGTGTAAAAGCTGATTGCGTTATTTGGTAAGCATTTTAAAGGTATTTGTAATTGAGTTATTTCAATAATAAAATCAGAAAACTATGCATGTAGGATTGAGAGAATGGCTGTTGGATCATAATCCAATTAATTGTTTTCTTAAAGCTGTTCAAGTAGTATTGATTTTGTTTTTAAAACATGAAATGTTTTAGAATATGGATACACTGTAATTTTTTGAATCAGTGAATGTTTATTTCATAATTGCAGGTCTTTGATGAGAGGTAAATTCTGGAAGAATAGGAAATTTTCTTTAAAAATAGAGGAATGTCAAGACTGGAGACAGAGTTCAGTTTGGTTGAGTGCTTGACTAGCATGAACAAACCATAAAACATGGCAGACACCTATAATCCTAGCACTGGGAAGCCAGAGGCAAGATAATCTTGAATTCAAGGCTAGCCTATGATACTTTAATATGACGCAGTTTCTAAAAAATAAACACTATAGTGATTATGCTTGGAAAGGTAATGATATGATGACAAACTACTTGGTTTTGTTAGCTAAAATAAGGCTGAATGCAAATGTTCAGTGTTTGGTATTGCAGATGCTCTCTAAGTTAGGGCAAATTTAGATATAGGCCCAAACTTTATGTTTCACAGTCTTGATTGAAATCAGTGAGTATATACGTAATGATTATTTGGCTTTGTTAGCCTGGATAAAAATCTGAGAGTATTTAAAATCAGGTTTACAGTGGAGATGTTTCTAATCATAGAAAAATGCCAGTGATAGTTGAAGAGGAACTACTGGAGATTAGTTTGACCAAAACAATCCAACTCTCTTGGCTGTTGTAAAATTTGTAACTGTGAGAGAGAAATTGTTTCAGCCTTTCCAGTGTGTATTTTGGTCTGCAGTTCTGTATACATTCTTCCTGTGCTGTTTTCTCCTGGGTTCTAATACATACATAGACATCAAATGTGTGTACTGCTCAGTGTGTTACTTTTTTTAAATGGTCATATGATGTTGCCTAGGTTGGCTTTGAGCACCTGGACTCAAGCAGTCTCCCATGTCAATCTCTTGAGTGCTTCAACATTTAAGTTAGTTTTGTTTTGTTTAAATCTTGTGAGGGCTATTGTTAGGTTATCCAGGTTGGTCTCAGTCTTCTAGCTCAAATGATCCTCTTGCCTCAGCCTCTCAAGTAGCCGAGTGTATTATCATATCTGGGTACTCTTTTTTTTTAGTGCGTTTGTTTGTTTGTTTGTTTTTTTGTTTGAGATAGGGTCTTGTATAGCTTAAGCTGGCCTCAAATTTGTCATAATAACCAAGAATGACCTTGAACTTCTGATCTTCCGCCTGATACTTCTCAGGTTTTGTGAGTACGTGTATGTGCCACCACAACCAAGTGTTGTTTTAATTCACTACAAGAGAACAAAAGGTTGGACAATAACTAAGTAATGCCTGCAGCCCATTTTATGTGGTGCTGGAAATTGAACCCAAAGACTTGATGAATGTTAAACAAGCACTCTACTAACTGAGGTACATACCCAGCCCTTTCCATTCTCTATTCTAAATGTACATATTCGATTTTTGTTTGCTTTATTTTTATGTGTATGGGTGTTTTGTCTTCATGTGCATCTGTTCACGGTGTGCGTGTACACCTGATGCCTGTGGAACCCAGAAAAGAACATTAGATCCCCAAGGATTGGAGTTACAATTGTGAGCTGCCATATGGGTACTGGGACTCTAGATGAGGTCTTCTGCAAGAGCAAGTGCTCTTATCCACTGAAACATTTCTCCAGTTCCTATATTTGTTTTAAAATAGGGCCAGGGGTTGTGACAAGAGGATCATGAATTGAGGCTAGCCTGGGCTACATAGTGAGATCCTATGTCAAGAAACCTCAGTGGTGTGGGCTTGGACAAGTCTAAACATCTCTGTACCTCATTTTCTTCCTTAAATCTGATTGCTTTTCTTTCTTTCCTTCTTTCTTTCTTTCCTTCTTTCTTTCCTTCTTTCTTTCTTTCTTTCTTTCTTTCCTTTCTTTCTTTCCTTCTTTCTTTTCTTTCTTTCTTTCTTTCCTTTCTTTCTTTCCTTCTTTCTTTTCCTTCTTTCTTTCTTTCTTTCTTTCTTTCTTTCCTTCTTTCTTTCTTTCCTTCTTTCTTTCCTTCTTTCTTTCTTTCTTTCTTTCCTTCTTTCTTTCTTTCTTTCTTTCTTTCTTTCTTTCCTTCTTTCTTTCTTTCTTTCTTTCCTTCTTTCTTTCTTTCTTTCTTTCTTTCTTTCCTTCTTTCTTTCCTTCTTTCTTTCTTTCTTTCCTTCTTTCCTTCTTTCCTTCTTTCTTTCTTTCCTTCTTTCCTTCTTTCTTTCTTTCTTTCCTTCTTTCTTTCTTTCTTTCTTTCCTTCTTTCTTTCTTTCTTTCTTTCTTTCCTTCTTTCCTTCTTTCTTTCTTTCTTTCTTTCTTCTTTCTTTCTTTCTTTCTTTCCTTCTTTCTTTCTTTCTTTCTTTCTTTCTTTCCTTCTTTCCTTCTTTCCTTCTTTCTTTCTTTCCTTCTTTCCTTCTTTCTTTCTTTCTTTCCTTCTTTCCTTCTTTCCTTCTTTCCTTCTTTCCTTTCTTTCTTCTTTCTTTCTTTCTTTCCTTCTTTCTTTCTTTCTTTCTTTCCTTCTTTCTTTCTTTCCTTCTTTCTTTCTTTCTTTCTTTCTTTCTTTCTTTCTTTCTTTCTTTCTTTCTTTCTTTCTTTCTTTCTTTCTTTCTTTCTTTCTTTCTTTCTTTCTTTCTTTCTTTCTTTCTTTCTTCTCTAATTTTTTTATTTGTGTCTGTGTGCATGCCACATGTGCCATGACATACATGTGAAAGTTAGAGGATAACTTTTCAGACTCAGCTCTCTGCCTCCCAGGGATTGAACTTATGTGGCTAATCTTGGAGTCAAGTGTTCCCCAGCTTTCCTGTCACAGATCTGGTTGTTTTTCTAGCAATGAGTTAATGTACATTTAAGTCCTCAAAAGCTGGATTACTTCAACTTTCAAATTGATCTTCTTATTGCTGAAGCTACTTGCTTTTGATATACTCTCCTTTTGACCTTTGGCATTTTCCACCACTCACTTAGTCATTATGTTTTATATTCTCTGGCTACTTTGATATTATTTTTCTCCTGTTTCTCTTATCTCAAGTACTCTTTGTAAATCTTCTCTTTCTCGGTCTGGGAATAGATAATTTAGAAGAAGTCTTGGCCAGGCATGGTGGCACAAGCTATATAATCCCAGCACTCAAAAGGCTGAGGCAGGCAGATCCCCTACTAGTTCAACGCCAGCCTGGTTTATATAGTTTCAAGACAGCCAGGGATACATAAAAGGAGACTGTCTTCAGAAAACAAAAAACAAAAACAAAAAAAAAAAAAGAGTCTTTGGGTATTTTTTTTATGTTTTTTCTTTTTTGGGGGGTGGGTGGGTGGGTGTCTGTATCCAAGTCATGCTGTCTTATTTGAAAACAGTCTGTTTCCTGGCATGAATGTCTACCTCAGTTACAGTTATTTCATAATCTAATATAAAGCAAATTTTACTGTGCGGTAGCTCTTATAACAGCTTTTGTGTTTGTTCCATGGAAAACTGTTTGTTCTGTTTCCCTTTGTATTACTGGCTCGGGCCAAAATTCCCTGACATGAATAATAGCTAGTCTTGTAACTAGTACTCACGGCACCAGAAATTATACTATGTTCTTTCTGATCTGTAAACACCACCACCACCATTTTTCTCCCCGCTTACATTATCATTATCACCTGCCAGAAGAATCACAATGACATCCAGGTTTTTTGGCGAATCCATTTTAACTCTGCTTGACTCTTTGCCCTCTGTGGTGGATCTGCACTACAATTAGCCAACCTGTTTTCCCAGTATATATTCTTACTTAAGCATGGGTATCTTTACTGTTGTACAGAAAACCTCGTACTCTCATGTGATTTCATTAGCTTAAACAAACCCTGCTTCTCATGATGGCCTGGATTTCATCTATTCAATAAAAACTTTGTTACAAACACTACTTTCCCCTAAATTTTATAGAATACAGAACGTATACAAAATAAATTTAAATTCATTTCTGTATTCTTAACATTGGTTTTTATGTTTCCAATTAAGTTATAAGATTTTTAATAGAATTCAGTTACAGTATTCTCATATCAATTTGGTAAATCATAAGAAAACTTGATAACACTTTCTTGAGGGATGTTGGGAATTAAAACTATAACCTCGTGCATGGAAAGTATGCTCCACCACTAGAGCTGCATCTCCTAGCCCTCACAAACTTTTGAGTTGACTCAGGAAAGTAACGCATTAAGTAGTACCCAGTAATTAGTACAAATAGCCCAAAATGAAGTAGATTTAGTGTAGGCATGAAGTGAATAATTTTAATTCATTTAATTATACTTATAATAATTCACAAAGGTCTATAGTATCTGGTTACAATTGACAAATAGTTAATTCTATGACAGGTGCTTAAAGTATATGAGGCATCTATTAGTCTGGCCAACCTATTAAGTCTTGTTGGTGTGTACACCACTGTAGTGATGCATTTGTATGCATTTGTATCTGTCCTTTTTTATTTTTAAGGTCTGAGCACTCTACCACTGAGCCATACCATACTCTTAGCCCTATTTAGAGCTATAATTAATAGGAAAATTACAAATTACTTAAGTAACAAATGTTGGTAATAGAAAAAAATTAAGAAAATAGATTGGCAAAACTTAAAAATTCACCTTTTTCTTCAATTGTTCAATTGAATTATCTTTACTACAATTAAAATACAACTCCAATAGTTAAGGCTCAGTTTCTTCCACCAGTGTTCAGAAAGGGAGAAGGACCTGCCACATGGTGTTCATGTAATTGCCTGATGATTAAAAATCAATTTAATTGTAGACACTCCTCTCTTGACAACTTTACTGTAAAACTTTGAGTGAGGCAAAGAAGAGAACTATCCCAACCACTTAAACAATTTGACAACTTATTTGTACATATTTATTTATTTTGAGGAGGTTTTTGAAATAGATCTTCCTTATACAGCCTTGACTGTCATAGAACTTGCTTAGACCAGGCTGGTCTCAAATGTATGATCTTACTGCCTCTGCCTCCTGAGTGCTGGTATTACAGGTGTGTGCCACCATGCCTGTCCCAATTGTAGTCATTGTTTTGCAAACTCCTTAAAACCGTTTATATTCTGTAATCTTCCAAGACATAATTTTTAACTGTATTAGGGGACTGAAAAGAAGCCAAATTGTAGTGGGGAAAAAAAGTTTAAAATAAGGATTTATATTTAGGATTCATTTGTTTTGAGGTTTCATAGTTAGCTCTAAGCTTGTTTTGTTTTTATTTTTAGAGACAGGGTTTCACTGTGTAGCCCTGGATGTCCTTAAACTCACTCTGTAAACCAGGCTGGTCTTGAACTCAGAGATCACCTCCCAAATGCTGTGATTAAAGGCTATAATTATACCATGGCCTGGCCTAAGCTATTTTTCATGATTATAATTTGACATCTTTGCCCTTCAAACTTCAGAGTGAACAACTGCCATACGAATTCCTTACTTTTTTACTGTCTAAAAATACATACTTTGACTTGTCCCCAAATAATGAATTTGTGAAAACCTCAACAAAATATATAGACTGAGATTGTTTTGCCTAGGTTTTTTGTGACAAAGGGCAGGGTCTTGCTATGTAGCCACTTGACCTCGAGCTTTGTAACTAATTCTGTGTATATTTGTGTGGTATGTACACATGAATCCAAGTTCCTGTAGAGGCCAGACGTGTTGGAGCTGGAGCTGGAGCTGGAGTTAACTGCTTGATGTGGGTGCTGGGAATCTAACATGGGTGCTCTGGAAGAACTGTTCATGCTCTTAACTCCTGAGCCATCTTTCCAGCCCCAAGAATTTTTGTTTTTAAATTTAAGCAACCAGGTACAATGGTGCCTGTAATTCCAGCACTTGGAAGGCAGAGAGAGACAGATGAATCTTTGTGAGTTCACAGCGTGCATAGTCTATTTAGCAAATTCTAAGGCTAGCCAAAGCTACAGAGTGAGATCCTGTCTCAAGTGAATAAATAAATTTAAGCTAAGCTTTAGTTATCTATAAGGATAATTATTTTACAGAATGGTATGAAATGGAATAAAAAGATTAAGGAATGTGACTGAGAATTTTTATTTTTTTATACAAGATCTTACTGTGTAACATCTGAGATAGAACATGCTATGTAGACATGCCTCTGACTTCTCCCCCTCCCTGACGCACCCTAGATCCTGGGATCACAGTAGTGTGCTACCTGGCTTGTGACTTATTTATGAATGTTTAATGTAGGAAAGATGTTTCTCATTACAGGCTTATACTTTTTTGATTATTAGTAGGATTTTTTTTAGCACCTGGACCTTCCAGATAGTTTCAGTCCTTGGGACAGCCTTTTGAAGTGAAAATTATCATTCCTATGGTATAAAGGGCAAAGCTGATACTGGCAGTGATTCTGTAGTTGATACAGTATGATCATATTCTTTTCATTTTATTACAGTGTAAATTTTACTCCCAAAACAAGTTGAGAATAATTGCTCAATTATTTTCAAAGAATATTTAAGGAGCTGAAAAAATGATTTACCAGTTAAGAGCACTGGCTGCTCTTCCAGAGGGCTTGAGTTGGGTTCCTGGCATCCACATAGTGACTCACAACCATATGTAACTCTCTGTTCTTTCTTCTGGCTTCTAATGATACTTCATGCACATGGTGCATAGACATACATGCACCAAAACACCTATGCACATAAAAAATTTTCTTTTAAAGAATATTTTTAAATTAGTGAGAAGATAGGGTGGGAATTTGGCTCATTTAGTATAGAAAAGTGCATAAAGCATAAAGATCTGAGTTTAAGGGCTGGAGAAATGGTTCAGTGGTTAAAAGCATATATTGGTTATTGCACATGACCCAAGTTTAATTCCCAGCACTCAACATCAGGCAACTCACAACTGCATGGAACTCCTGTTTTAGGGAACCAATACCTCTCTGACCTCCTTGGTCACATACACAGACACACATAATTAAATTCACATTAAAAAAGAAATTTGGACAGGCAGTGATGGCTCATACTTTAATCCCAGCACTCTGGAGGCAGAGGCAGGCAGATCTCTGTGAGTTTGAGGCCAGCCTGGTCTACAGAGAGAATTCCAGGACAGCAGAGCTACAACAGAAAAACCCTGTCTTGGAAAAAAAAAAAGAAAGAAATCTGAGTTTAGATATCCAATGCCCTCATACAAGCTGAGTACATCATATCTGGAACCCTAGGCAGAGACAGGTGATTGATCCATAGAGCTCACTGACAGCCAGTTTAGCGTAATCATTGAGCTCCGGGAACAGTGAGAAATCCTGGTTCAAAACTAGGACAGAGGGTCAATGAGATTGCTCAGCAGGTGAAAGATTGCCAGCAAGCCTGGTGACCTGAGTTTAATCCCTAGGACCTGCATGGTGAAAGGAGAGGACAGACTCCCACAGGTTGTCCTCTGACTTCCACATGTGCTCTGTGACACATGTGCACACACACATATGCTCTCATACACAAAGAGGTAATGAGATTATCTGTTACAGTACTTTTGTTAAGGTTGGCTTACTAGAGGAATTCTCAATATTCATTTGTTGAATTAATGATTGATAATCAGTGACCAAGTACAAAGTGCCAGAAAACTAACTTTATATTAGTCAAAAGTATCTTTTCCTGCATGTATTTTTTATGTTAATACCAATTAAAGAAATAATCAAGAATTCAGGAGAGAGGACCAATTTGTTTGGGGGAACAACATAAATTATGTATAGACCTTTTGAGGTGGAGGATACTTTATCACTATGACAGTTATGACAACTGTTTAACAACCTTGTATCTTCTATGTTTTTTATGGTCATGAAAAATCATATATTATTTTTGACCATTGTTTCATAAAGACAAATTATGTTATGGACCTCACTAACACACACCCATTTATCATGGTCTTATGGAAATCCCTCTTAGCTAGTATAGCTAGTTCATTTTATATGGGTACACAATAATCCATGATGTACGGGCATCATAATTTTTTGTTTACATTGTGGGCATTTATTTTGGTAATTGTTTTTGCTAATAATATGTTTACAATAAATAGCTTGTTCAAATACTTTATATAACTTGCTGCATTTGTTTCTTTGGCATGAATCCCAGGACTGTTGAGTCTCTTTTCTTTTAATTGAGAGAGGATCTCATGTATCATATCCCAGGCTGGGTTCAAGCCTGCAATGTGGTCAAGGGCGACCTTTAATTTCTGATCCTCCTGCCTATACTTCCCAAATGCTGAGATGACAAGCATGAGCCACTATATCTGATTTTTTGGTGTTGGGAATCAAACCCAGGGCTTCATACTACCAACTGAGCTATCACCAACCTGGATTTTTTTTATTGTTTTCGTTTTAATGGCTGTTACTAGTAGCTTTCCATAAAGAATATGTCATGCTTTGCCCACTAGTGTATAACTTTTCTTTGCATGTCTTTGATAATATTAATATCCTTTTGTTGTTGTTGAGACAGGGCCTGTCTACATAGCCTTTGCTATCCTGGAACTCACTATGTAGATCAGGCTGGCCTCGAACTCACAGAGATCTTTCTGTCTCTGCTGCCCGAGAGCAGGGATTAAAGGTGCTTACCACCATGCCCTGCTTCATACTCTTTTAAAAAAGTTTAATCATTCTGGTGAGTGTAAATTGATACATAGGATCTTAGTTTGTCTTTCTCACTTTGGAAGTTTGTACATATTGCCATATGGTTTTTAACTTTGCATCTTCTAGGAGTTGTATATACATATTCCTGGTTAGTTTTCACAATAAGTAATTTGGTTTTTCTTACCAAGTATATGAGCTGTAAGTAATTGCATCTACATATAGGAAGCTGGTGAGTTAAACTTACCCTTTACACACTCACCTTCAACCCCCCTCTCAAATGATTAGATGTATGTCCTCTATGCAAAAGAGGGTTTGCATAGAGTACAGGGAAAAGACCAAGAAACTGACCCATATTAAGACTTAGGACTTGTTAATTGCTTTTCTACCCCAGAGGAAAGTTAACAGCAGCCTGGCTTTTTTTTTTTTTTTAAGATTTCTTTATTTTTATTTTATGTTTATGAGTGTTTTACCATCATTTATGTCTGTGCACCACTTGTATACAGTACCCATGGAGACCAGGAGGTGTTGTGAGTGGCCATGTGGTTACTGGGACAAGTCCTCTGTAAGAGCAGCAAGTGCCCTTAACTGCAGCCTATCTTGGTTCTTAAGAAACCAAAACCAGAACCAGACAGGCAGGCAGAATCCTTAACCAAAGCCTGGTTGCTTGATAGAAGACTAGCAGCAGCCTGCTTGCTGTCTATACCTGCTCCTCAACCATCAGAGAGGAGTCAACTTCTGCCAGTGCAGCTCTGTGAATCAGAAAACAACCATACGTCCAAAGTGTAATAACCAGGAGAGTATAAACTAAAATTGACACTACTGGCTCCCAATAAAACAGCTATTAGAGGAGGAGAATTGGGGGGAAAAAACAGTTAAACACAAGATAAAAAGTACATTATTGATTGATGCACACTTGATGCTAGGAACCATTAATTTGTGAACCAAATACAGCAACAGTAGGTGAAATGAAGTAGAATGGTCGTACAGAGACTTGATTGCCTAGAAAGTCTAGCAGAGAAACTTTCAATTAAAAACAAAAAACAAACTAACATTTTAATGCTAGAATCAGAAGAAGACCTTAAGTGTAGGAAGAAGAGGAAACCATGGAATATGACCATAATTTAAAAAGAGAAACATTTTTTTGCATGCAAAAGACTTAAACTTACAGGTTCACAACCACTTTTGAGTTGGGTTTAACACCCACTCTATGCGATAGAACCTATACCAGGCAAAGAATCTGAAACTCGATGGGTCATGAGCCTTAGGGAAAACCTATCTCAGTTATTCTGCTGAATGAACATTACAATAAAATGACTCCTAATGACATACCGCTATCCATATAGAGCAGAGCACCACTCAACCTTCATCAGAGTAGCTTCCTCTTGTAGTAGATGAGAATTAACACAGAGACTCATAACTGGACAATGTACAGAAAGTGACAGATTTTAGAATGTTCAACTATGAATAGGATATCTTTATTGTACTTCTTCCCTCAAAGCTCAGGGATCTAAATGGGAGAAGGGACAGAAAGGTTGTAAGACCCAGAGGTAGTGGATAATTTTAAGGAAATAGCATTTTCCAGACACAACAGGATAAATGCACATATGATCTCACAAAGTGATAGGATTTGCAGACCTACACAAGCTCAAACCTGACAAAATCCTAGCACAGAGGAGGGAAAATGGGTACACAGTTCCATCCCAAACCAAGAAGCTATTTGCAAATGATAGCTGCTGGGAGAGGGAGTAATATCGTATGTATATCAACCTCACTCTAGGGCAGGCCCCATACCCAGGAGTAGCAGGCCAACACAAAGCAGGCTCTGTGGTTCTTGATGACTTTTTTCTTCTGTTTGTTTTTAAGAGAGAGAAAGAATATGAAATTGGATGGGGAAGATAGGGGAGGAGTTTGGGGATGGGAAAGAATGATAAATACCTGGGCATGATGACTCATCTCTTGCAGAGGCAAGTAGATCTGAGTTCAAGGCTGGCCAATCTACAGTGAGTTCCAGGACAGCTAGAGATACATAGTGAGACCCTGTCTCAAAAAAGATAGTATTGTAGGAGTCTCTTGGATAACCCTGACCAACAGCTCAAAAGAGGGCTTCTTATATCTGGTGTTTGGGTTTATGTAGATGGTCCAAGAGACTCCCAAAGCATAGGCTATTGTTAAAGACACTGTGCACTTCAGACAGAGGGCTGAGAAACCTCTGAGCTGGGTCTAACATGAAGCCACTTCCCCAAGGACTAGCTTTCATGCTATCAGAAGGCACCATACAAAGTTTCCAAAGGAGGGAAGCAACCAACGAACCACAACAATGACTAAAACTCATAGCACAATAACCCTAAGGGTATAATAGTGGCATGCGAACCTTGGCTGTAGCTAACACCTCTCAAATAAGACTTTAGACCTGTTCAACAATAGGGAAATCACACCTGGTATTGGAAACCTACCCACTATATGGAGCTAGTGAATTAATTTCATGAATCTTGGAAGACCTACAACCTCTGCTTTACTAAACCAGCACAATCCCTAACTACTTTCTAAAGATTTATCCATATAACCACAGAGAAGTGTAGTCCTCACCCCTTATCAAGGAAAATTCTCTTTGCATTACAGAAAACCATAACCATTCAAATGTTGTGAAGCTTAGTCCCAACTTGAACATCTACAACACAACTATATACCTTAGGCACAGGGGTTTTTGTGGAAGAAGGGATGGAAAGATTGTAAAAGTCAGAGGAACAGAGTGTTTGCTGTAAGATAGTGTCTCATAGGAATGAATGTCAGAAGCTATACCCATGATCACCCAAAAATGAGCTGAACAAGAAGGATACCAATAAACATGCTAATGTGGATGGGAGGAGCCAGGAGGCCTCAGCCATACACAAAGAACTGCAGGCAAGTAGAATGCTGAGACAGACAAATAGTCTTCCCCAGGGAAGAGCACACAAACTGGTTATCCAGTATCAGATGCTTAGCCCTGAAAACATACATACAAGTAATATGATAAAGACTGAGCAGGTTGTATTTATGTATTAGGGATGTCTATATGTTTGTAATAACAATGAAAGAAGCAGCAATGAATTTGAAAGCAAGGAAGGGTATTTGAGAGGGTTTGGAGGTAGGAAAGGGAAGGGGAGAAATTATATATATACTTAGGAAGATCTCAAAGAATAAATTCTAAAAAATTACAAGTTTAAAGGCCATGCTTAGTTCCAAACAGAAATTTGTGGTAGTGATAATAGTAAATGACAGGTAATAAAAGAATCAGTTCTTGCCTCACCACATGGGTCCCACATTTGAACTCATGTCATCAGTCTTAACAAGTGCTTTTATACACTGAGCCATTTCTTTGATGTCCCCATTTTTGTTTGTTTTGTTTTGTGAGACACATTCTCAAAAATTTATGGCCCAAGCTGGCATTAAATTTACTCTATAGCCTGGCACACCTTTAATCCCAATACTTGAGAAGAAGAAGCAGGAGAATCTCTCTGAGTTTGAGGCCAGCATGGTCTACAGAGAGAGTTCCAGGACAGCTGGGGCTACACAGAGAAGCCTTGTCTGTTTAAAATATATATGTGTGTGTGTGTGTATTATATATATTCATTATCCATTATTATATATAATATATACACATTATATATATATAAAACTGAAGATGGCCTTGAACTCCATCCTCCCTTTTTTACCCAAGTGCTGGATCACGTGTGTATACCAGTATACCTGACCTATTTGTTATTTTTGAATGACAAATTTATAAGGTTGGTTAAAAAGTTAGTAAAAAATTCAGAAGTAGTATGTTGATACTCTAAAAAGAGTAACATTAATCTTTGTTTTTCTTTATTTCTCTTCAGATTAAAGCGAAAAATTATGACAAGGTTGAAAAGGTAAGTTCTCTTAAATATATTTTGAAGTTTAAGAGTTTCTATATGACCAATATGGTAAACATAGTAAAACAGTTTAAGTTATTGAATCTAGGTAGTAGTTTTTTCATAATAATACTTAGCTTTCTTAAAAGCTTAAAAGTTCCTTTGCTTTAAGAAATATAAATTAAAACTACTTTGAAATTCTAATTTATTCCAGTCAAAATGGGTAACACTAAGAAAAAAAATGTCAGTAAATCCTGTTGAGAATGAGAAAAGAGAAGTACTTAAACATTGCTAGTTATGTGTAAAGTAGTGCAGCCACTATGGAAATCAGTATGGAGGTTTCTCACAAAATGAGAAGAAGGAGCTGGGGGTGCTGCTCAGTTGATAGAGTGTTTACCTAGCACACATGAAGCTATGTCTTCAATCCTGCATCCTTCAAGTACTGCATAAAGACCAGACATTATAGTGCACCCCTATAATTCCAGTCTTTGGACGGTGGAGTCAGGAGAATTAGAAAGTCACTTTTAGTACATAGTCAGCCTTGATAACATTTGGCCCTGTCTCAAAGATAAAACAGCAGTAAGTTGTGGTGGAGTATGTTTTTAATTCCAGCACTAGCAAGGCAGAGACACATGAATCTCTGGTTTGAGGTCAACCTGTTCTATATAGGGAGTTCCTGGCCAACCAGGAATATGTAGTAACAAATAACAAATAAATAGTTATTATGTTACCC
This sequence comes from Cricetomys ansorgei, assembly GCA_026225945.1. Classification (NCBI taxonomy): domain Eukaryota; kingdom Metazoa; phylum Chordata; class Mammalia; order Rodentia; family Nesomyidae; genus Cricetomys; species Cricetomys ansorgei. Next base: position 7,170,188 of record JAMJFZ010003875.1, read on the forward strand.
AACTACTAACACACCTGGATAAGTACCCAAAGAACTCTTAAGTCCTATCATAGAGATATTTGCACATCCATGTTAACTGCTGTACTATCCACAGCAGAAGAAATGGAAGCAGCCTAGATGTCTACCAACAGATAAATAGGTAAAGAAAATACAGTGCATGCATAGTGGAATCATGACATTTGCAGGAAAATGGATGTAGCTAGATATTGTATGTTATACAAAATGAATCAGACTCAGACAAAATTGTTGCATATTTCTCTCAGGGATTCTATACATGATTGTGTATATGTGTGTATTTTGTTTGTATGTATGAGAGAGGGGCAGAGAGAGAGAGAGAGAGAGAGAGAGAGAGAGAGAGAGAGAGAGAGAATATTAGAAAGGGGCCAAGAGAAAAGAGGAAATTTAAGGAGAAGACGTGTATGGAATGCACTGGCCATGAGAGCAGAGGGAGAGCTATTAGGAGAAAGGGAACCAGCAGGAGTGGGGGTAGGGAGGAACAAGGGACAAGGGTCAGTAAGAGCAAAATATGAAAATACCTCAATGAAATTAATTTCACATGCTGATTAAAACTAATGAAATGATTAGAAAAGAAAAACAATTGTATTTGCTTATTCATATATTTACTTATGATTCTGGGGAGAAAAAAATGACTATACTTGCCAAATGCATGATTTTAATTGCCTAAACCAGTGTTTCTCAACTTTCCTAATGCTGCAACCCTTTAATATAGTTCCTCATGTTGTGGTGACCCCCAACTATAAAATTTTTTGTTGCTACTTTATAACTGTTATTTTGCTACTGTTATGAATGTAATATGATATGCAGGTGGTCTTAGGCTACCCCTGTGAAAGGGTCTTTCGATCCCAAAAAGGCTGTAACCCACAGGTTGAAAACTCCTGGTCTAAACTGAGAGGAAGTGACTGTTATTTGCCTTTTTAAAAAAAATTTAAGGAATTTTTTATTTTGTATATATGAGTGTTTTGCCTGTGTGTATGTATATGTATACACCACATGCACGCCTGGTGCCCACGGAAGTGGGCATCTGATCTCCTGGAACTAGAGTTACAGATGGTTATGAGCTGCCATATGAGTGTTGGGAATCAAACCTAGATCCTCAGCCAGTGCTCTTAACCACAGAGCACCCTCTTATTTGCCTTTTATTTATAAGAAAATGAATTGCTGAAAAGGCCTGATCTTACTTTTAATATGCTATTTCATTCATGAAGATATAAAATTTATTTAACTAGATGCTGATACTGTTTTCTTATATTTAAAGCTATTTCAAAGATGTCTTATGAAGGTTTTACATATTGATTTGTGGAAGTGTTACCTTTCCTATGTCAGAGAAACCAAGGGTAAACTGCCAAGTTACAAGTAAGTGAAATCATGGTCTTAAGAATGAACATTGAGCTGGGCGTGGTGATGCACTCCTTTAATCCCAGCAATCAGGAGGCTGAGGCAGGTAGACCTCTGAGTTTGAGGCCAGCCTGGTCTACAGATTGAGTTTCAGGACAGACAAGGCTACACAGAGAAACCCTGTCTTGGGGTGGGGTGGGGTTCATGTCGTTTCTAGACACACAGTCATTTCCACGGGACTCACATCATCTCTTGTCTCTGAGCTACAGTTGGGAAGAAATGTAAGCATGAAAAAGTCAGAATTCCCCAAAAAACCAGTAAAGAGGCTTTTAAGAAAGCCGCTGGCATTTATATTCTACTAGAGAACTGACTCGTGCAAATGTTTTATTTTGAAGCACTGTGAATTTGCAACGCCATAACACTTTTTGACAGATTTGTCAAACTTTTTCAAGAAGCTTCTTAATGCTTGTCTCAGCACTATGCTTGCCAAGTTATATAGTACAATGTGCCACTTAAAGATGGTGGTGGTGGTGACCCATGCCTTTAATTCTAGCACTCAGAGAAAAAAAACCAAAGATCAAAAAAACAACAACAAAAAGATGTAGCTGCTTGGTAGTTAACTCCCAGCTATGACTTATACCTACTTATCTTCACTGACTCTAACTTTAGATGTTCTCAGATGCGTTTGGGAAATTTTAGGTTTAGTTTTGGTTTTTGATTTTTTCAGATAAGATCTCCCTTTATAGCTCAGAGTAGTATGGGATATACTATGTAGCCCAGGCTGGCCTTGAAGTCAATATGTAGCCCAGACTGGCTCTAACTCAGGGTAGTGAGGTAAGAAGCCTCAGCTTCCTGAGTTAACAACTTCTTGGGTTAACAGGCATGGCATTATTCTCAGCTGATAACAAATTTTGAAAAATACCTTTCATATTCATTTCAGAGAAAAAATGGCTCAAGCTTATGACTTTGCACTGGATAAAATTGGAATGGAAATTATGTCCTATCAGGTAGAGTTCAAATTTTTAAATATATACACAAGGGCTGGAACTATAGCTCAGTGATAGAGTACTTATAAATATTCATGAGACTCGGGGTATATATTTAAATATTAAAATATCAGAAAAGATATTAACATTTTGTTTTATTTCTTAGATTTGGGTGGATTACATCAATTTCTTAAAAGGCGTGTAAGTATTGCCTTAATTTTTAACATATAGACAATTATTTTAGCTATAATACAATTAATGATATTTCTTATCCAACTTCAGGGAAGCTGTAGGATCTTATGCAGAAAATCAGAGAATAACTGCTGTCCGAAGAGTTTATCAACGAGGTTGTGTTAATCCAATGATCAACATTGAACAGCTCTGGAGAGACTACAACAAGTATGAAGAGGTAAATTAAGCCAGAGTTTATTACAAACTGGCCATTTTTACCTCTTATCAACTTAAGGAATCTAGCCTTCTAGTGTCAGGTGCCTGAATCTTAGTGTTGCACAGTATCTACTGCAGCTACTGATTTTTGTTTTGCTGCACCATGGATTAAACCCTGTCCTTTATGCCTATGAGGGAGACTCCCTACCATGAACTATATACTCCTAGACACATTGTTTTATATTGATTCCAATTTTTAAAAATGTATTTTTTCATAGAACTATAGTAAACATTAATGTACAAGTATCTTTGTGATATGTTAGCTTCAAGTCCTTTAGATCAATACCCAAGAATGGTATAGCTGGTCTATTTGGTATAGTAGGTCTATTTGTAGCTTTTTAAAGAAATCTCCATATTGATTTTCATAGGTACTGCTTTAATTTACATTCTCACTAGTAGTGTAATAATTGTTCCCTCTGTCCACATCCTTGCTAGCATTCATTATTTGTTTGCTTAATGACTGCTTTGACTGGATAAGAAGGAACTTCATGATTTCATGTCTATAAAAATTCCTGGGCCAGGAGCTCAAGAAATTCCTCAACAGTTGAGAGTACTGCCTGCACTTCCAGAGGACTAATTCCCAGCACCCACACTGTGGCTCACAACCATCTGTAACTCCAGTTCCAGAGAATCCAACTCTCCCTCTTGTGGCCTTCATGGGCACCAGCCATGCACTGGTACACACAGGCATAACTCAGGCAAAACAGCAATACACATTTTTTTTTTTTTAAGGAAAAAAGTAAAGGAGAGAGAGAAATTAAGATGGCTCAACAGGTAAAGGCACTTACTGCCATGCCTGATGGCCTGAGTTCAATAATCAGAAAATTCACAGTTGTAAGTTTTCCTCTTGACCTCTATGCATGTGTTATGGCATATGCACCACACAAAATTAAATAAAATGATTTCCTAATGTTAGGTTACATGGCCTGCTTGCAATAGACTCAGTAGATATTGTGGGGGTGAAGGAGCATATGTGCTATGATGCATGTGTAGAGGTCAGAGGAAAACTTTGAAGTCAGTTTTCTCCACCTTTACCTGGGTTCTAGGGATGGAACTCAGGTCACCAGGCTTGTATGGCAAGTGCTTTTTTACTTACTAAACCATCTTGCCAGCTAGTTTACTTAATTATTTTTCCAGGATGCGTATATAGTTTAGTGGTAGAGTGTTTTTCTAGTTGCCTAGTATGCAGGAGGCTGTGGGTTTGGTCTGAACTGTAAAAGAAAATAAAAAGCAATTGATAACAATAATTTTTCCCTTAGGGTATCAATATTCATCTAGCCAAAAAAATGATTGAAGATCGGAGTAGAGACTACATGAATGCAAGGCGTGTAGCAAAGGTATGAAATTCCATCAGGCTATTTAATTTAATGTTATTGAATCATTAAAATCATTAGCAAAGCTTTCCTATCTGATATTACTCTTGATAGTTTCAATCATTTGCAGTCCTAATTAATGACAACTAATTGTAGTTAATTGATATCTGTCTGAGATGATAAATTTTGTTTTTGTTTTGTTTTATTGGAGACAGGATCTTTCTATGTAGCAATGACTGTCCTTATAGTCACTAAATAGACCAGTCTAGCCTCAGACTCATAGTCTCTTTCTGTCTCCTGAGTGCTGGGATCAAAGTCTGGCAAGATGATATAGTTAAATTGAAATAGTTCTTTATGTTAAATGACAATAAATAAGTTGAGTTTGGAATTTTTTTTTCCTTTTTAAAATTTTTTTTATTGATTTTTGAGTGTGTATGTTACTGGGCATCATCTAACCCTTGAGTCTATGTGGGTGTTACTGGGCATCATTAACTAAGTGTATGTATTTGTTACTGGGCATCATGTAACCTGGGGGTTCACACATGTTAGGCAGTGTTGTACTACTGAGTCACATCCCTAGTCCAAAATATATGTTATTTGTTTTGTTTTGTTGTTGTTTTTGAAATGGTCTTTTACATGGTTCTGACTGGCCTGATACCTTGTAGTCCAGTCCACCCTTGAATTTATAGCACTCTTCCAATGTCAGCTTCCCAAGTGATAGAACTATAGAATTATAGGCATGACTATGCCTGGACAGAAATATTTTTCAAAACAGAGAAGTTTTACATGGAATTATTGAAGTAGTTGATATCCTTCCTTCATATTTGCATATCTGAATATTGTGTTACTCTGTAGTCAAGAGTGTGGTTATAAAATAACAGCTGTCTGGGATAAATTTTGTGCTCTGTATGTACCTTTCTATTCATTGAATAAATAGCCAAATAATATAAATTATTAGCTTCTTCAAAGTTGGCAATACATTGCTACCAAATCTCCACTCGCGTTATTTCTTACATCTGCAGAGTGCAGAGTGCCGCTGCAGAGTGGCCCTCCCACATTGCCTGCAGAGATAGCCTATAGATATTCTGTTCACCACTCCTAGGAATCTAGTCTTGATTAGCAATACTCTGTTAGGTTTTCCCTTACTCTTGGGTTTTGTTTTGGCTCGTTGTTTCATTGTTTGTGGATGTTTGACCTCTGTTTTTTTGAGACAGGTTCTCATGTAGCCCAGGTTGGCCTCAAACTCACTATGTATCTGAGGATAATCTTGAATTCTAAAATCATAGTAACAAAGTGATATTGAGGGTAGGAGAGTAAACATTTTAAATGAGGTATTGCAGAATGATCAATTCTCTCCCCATATATCTAAGTTGTTCTAGGCTCATCAGAAAAACTTCTAAATGTTTGTTTAGGAATATGAGACAGTAATGAAAGGCTTGGATCGCAATGCTCCTTCAGTGCCTCCCCAAAATACTCCTCAAGAAGCTCAGCAAGTAGACATGTGGAAGAAGTACATCCAGTGGGAGAAGAGCAACCCTCTTCGTACAGAGGACCAGACCCTTATAACAAAAAGAGGTAATAAAAGTAACCCTCCTGGGACTCCAAACTACATTTGTCTTGGGCTATTTAACATTAACCTCATGAACTACCTCAAGCTCTGCTCCTGCTTCTTCTCCCACCCACCTCTCCAGGCTCTTGCTCTGCAGGTTAGGTTGGCTTCAAGCTCACTGTGCAGCCTCAACTGACCCCCAAATCATGATCTTCCTGTCTTAGCTTCCTGAGTTGTTAGGGTCACAGAAATGTGCTACCATGCCCAGATGAGGCTGTTTTTTATTCCTAAATCTTTTGTTTTTCCACTTGTGGTTTTTCATTCATAATTATGTCTATAGATCTATCTTCATGTTTACTTCTCTCTTATTTTATTACATCCAATCTGCTGTTAAGCTAATCCAGCAAATTGTTCATTTTATATATTATACTTTTTAGTTCCATGAATTTCCATTTTAGAAAGTTTTTTTTAATTTAAATTTCTCTGTTGAAATTCATGTGTTACAGTGGGCGTTTGTGTGTGGGTTTTTTTTAATTGTATATGTGTATGGATGTTTTGGCTGCATTAATGTCTGTGCACCAACTTACATGCCTGGTGTCCAAAGAGACCCGAGGCGGCCACCAGATCCTCTGGAATTGGAGTTACAGATAGTTATGAGCTTCCATGTGGGTGCTGGGAATCAAACCCAGGTTGTCTGCAAGAAAAAATACTCATAACTTCTGAGCCCTCCCTCTGGCCCCTGTAGTGTGTCTTCTTTAGATTCTTGAATGTGATTATTACAATAGCTGTAAGGTCCTTTTTTACTAGTTCCTGCAGGCAGTGGGTTGTCACAGGATTGGTTTCCTTTGACTTTTGACTGTTGGTCACATTTTTATGTTTTGCTGCCTGTTATAGTAAACAGTTAATTTTTTTCCATTAAACATGTTATAAATGTATAAATAATAGATTGTAAAGTCTGGATTCTGTTGTCTTCTGAATCCTGAGTTTACTTAATAGGAAGGTGAATTACTTGTTGTCCACATGCCCATGGCCCAATCTGCTCTGATTTCTGCTTTATTCTACAGTACACCTTAATCAATGCTCTTGGAGGGGAGGGGAGCTTTGTTTCAGTTTTTGTATATAAAAACATATACACATGGAGATAGAAAAATGCCGGGGACTGAACCCAAGGCCTTATACGTTTGTGCATGCTAAGCATATGCTCTATCACAGAGATATACCTTTTGTCTTCAGCTTATAATTTTTAATTTCAGAAAAGTTAGTCCTATACAAATTACCTTTATGGCTGGATTGGAATATCATTGAATAATAAAGTTGTTATCCCAGTAAATAGTAACTTGGTAAATAGTGGACAAATCAGACTCTGCATGATGGCATCAGAAGTTTCTGTTTTATTTCTAATTATCATTCATATTAAAGACCATGTCTAAATCTAATAATGTAGGTGTGGTGCTTGTGGTGATAATTTTATTAATGACATTAATGACACTTATCTTATTTGAGTGTTTTGTGTTTGTCTTTCCTTAGTTATGTTTGCGTATGAACAGTGCCTGCTTGTGCTGGGCCATCACCCTGATATTTGGTACGAAGCTGCCCAGTATCTGGAGCAGTCAAGTAAGCTGCTTGCAGAAAAGGGGGTGCGTATCCCTCCATATCCTCCTTTTTTCTTTTGTGACTTTTATATAGCAATAAGATATTCTGAAAAAAATATAACACTGTTTTTAGTAATAAAATGTAAGTATTGTCTAGATTTAAAGACACACACACAAACACATAATGTGAAGTAGCAAAAGGGGAAATATTTGGGAGATGAAGAGGGAAGACTAGACAAGGTAGTGGATGTATTAGGAAAGTACAGTGGCATATATGTATGAAAAATGTCATAATAAAACTCACTATTTTATATGCTAAATTTACTAAAAGTTTATATATAAAAAGTATATGCTGAAAAATTTAAGCTTATGTCAGTATAATTTTAGTAACACTCATAATTCGACTTCCTTAGAATTAAAATAGGACTTTTAAAACTGTATCATTTAAAGCACTTAAAATAGTTCTCCTATAATTTAAAGTAATGGGAGCTGGAGTATATAACTGGGTGATAGAGGCCCCTGGGTTTAAACCTTAGGAACTGTTCTCTGCCCAGAATAGGAAGAAATCCCTGGTAATTTTTAGAAATCTTAAATGCAAATGTGTATTTGTTTTCTTAGTAAGTACATATAAAGTAGATACTGTCTCATTTTTACTGTTTCAACTACATTGAAGTTATTGAGGATGTGTTTCCTTTTTCCTCTTAGGATATGAACAATGCCAAATTATTTAGTGATGAAGCTGCTAATATATATGAAAGAGCCATAAGCACTTTATTAAAGAAGAACATGCTCCTTTATTTTGCATATGCAGATTATGAAGAGGTGAGAAGAGTCAGAAGGTTTGGAGCCTTGCATGTATAGGTGCATGCGTGCGTGTCTCTGTGTCTCTGTGTGTAAGAGTGTGTGTGTGTGTGTGAGAGTGTGTGTGTGTGTGAGAGTATGTGTGTGTGTGTGTGAGAGTGTGTATGTGTGAGAGTGTGTGTGTGTGTGAGAGTGTGTGTGTGTGTGTGTGTGTGTGTGTGTGAGAGAGTGTGTGTGTGTCCCAGATTTGCCTCAAACATAGTAGAGCTTACAATTTTACTGCAGGACTAAATTTTTTTCCTGGCAGCTTCTTTGCTTTTGTAGCCAGAGATGATAATAGTAAACAGTTGTTAGTCCTCAAGTTCATATAAGTTTATGTGCAATATAGGTGCCATTGTGTGTGTTGTGGGAACAGTCTTCAGGTTCCTTAAAGCTCAGATCTGCTCATTTGGGAATATATATTTATATTCACTTCTCTGCCACCTTAGAGTCGCATGAAGTATGAGAAGGTTCACAGTATATATAACAGACTTCTGGCAATTGAAGATATTGACCCCACCTTGGTGAGTAACCTTCTAAGTCTCACTTTCCCACTGTCATAGTCTGACTTAATACAACAAAAATTTAATTCACATACAGTAAGATTCCTTTGTTCTTATGTCTTGTTAGATCATGGGACCTCTATACAAACATTAGTGGGCATGATGACTCACACTTGTAATCTCAGTATCTGGGAAGTGGATACAGAAGTATCAGGAGTTCAAGGTTATCTTTGTATAGTGAGTTTGAGGCTAACCTGGACTATGTAAGATTCTGCCTCAAAAAATAAAGAAATGAAGTTTCTGTAGCCCTTTGTAGTCAATCTTTCACTCTGCTCCAGTCCCTAAAAATTATTAATTTCTACTCTATTGGATTGGTTTTGTTTTTACTGCATTATTATGAAATAGCTACAAAAGGGTCTTTCTACAACACTATATAATTGTATTTTTAGATTAGTTTTTTTAAACTGGCATACAAAGTAAGGGCTTTAGTATAGCATTTTAACACCTATTTTGTTTTTATTACAACCCCATCACATCTCCTTTCCCCTCTTAGCTGATCCCTTTCTAATTCCAAGAGCTTCCCTTCTTCTTTCATGTCACATGTCTACCCTTATGGTCTCTTTCCTTATGATTGAGTTTATAGTTTTATGGTCCATCTTTCAGATACATACACACACACACACACACACACACACACACATACACACACACACACACATAGAGATATACACACATATATGAAAATCAAAGTTTAGGATCTACATATGAGAGAAAACATGTGGAATTTGTCTTTTAGTCTGACTTATTTTCTTAAGATATTACTTTCCGGTTTCATCCATTTTCTTGACAATGTCACAATTACAATTTTATTTATGTCTGAATAAAATTCCATTATGTCTATATACCACTTTATTTTTTCTTTTTGACTTTGGGGAATTGGGGGATTGTGACAGGGTCCATTATAGACTAAGTTGTTTTGAGCTCATTGTGTAGCTGAGGTTAGCCCTGCACTGCTGATCCTCCTGCCTCTACATCCTAAATGCCTGGGAATACAAGAGTGTCACCACACATGGTTTATACCACATTTCTTTTATTTATTCATCTGTTGATGGACATCTAGGGCAGTTCTATGGTGAACTGAGTTGCAATAAACATGGATACTTATTTAATTCTGTGGTAGGCGTATGCCATGAATAGAATAGCTGGGTAATATAGTAGTTCTAATTTTAGTTTTTGGAAAAGTCTTCATTCGATTTCTATAGTAATTGAGCCACATTACACTCTTAAGTGAGACATAATTTCAAAGTAGTTTTATTTCCATTTCCCTAATAGCTAAGGATGGTTGACACTTGAAAAGAAAATTGGTCATTTTTGTTTCTCCTTTTAAGAACTTTCTATATTCAGTTTATTGATTTAATATAGATGGATTTCTATATTCCATTGATTGATTGGAAGACTTTTGTTGGGGAAGTGTTTAATTTTGCAGTTCTTTATATAGTCTAAATATTAGCCCTTGTCTGATGTATAGCCAGCCAATATAGCCCATTCTGTAGATTGTCTCTTTACTCTGCTGATATGATAGTTTCATTTGCTGTGCAGAAGCTTATTTTATATGATTCCATCTGTCAATTCTTGAAGTTATTTTCTGTGCTATTGTGAATCCTTTTCAAAAAGATCATGCCTGTACTTACACCTTGAATTCTTTTCCTTATGTTTTCTTTTAGCAATTTCAGTGACTGAAGTCTTATATTAAGGTGTTAACACTCTAGTTGGTGGCATGAACATGAGAGAGTAAAGCCTAAAAATGAGGCAGACTAAAGTCTCATACAATAGCCAACTTTATTCAGAGCATTGCACAGTTTATATTATGAGGGTATTCTGAGGATTGAGTGTAGAGGAACACTTGGAAGAAGTTTTTGTTATTTTGGTTTCTGTAAAAACAATAAATGGCATTTGGATTAGGTTTGTGTTCCCACCCCAGCTGTGGTATAGTTGTTTATGAGTGGATTTCGAATACTTGATGCAGGTGGCTATGATTTGGTTAGGTGCAGTTGTTCTGGCACCTGTAGCTTGTTTTGGTGATTGAGTGCCGCATGAGTTGATGGGAACTTTTGGCTTAGGGTATAAAAAGTCTGAAGCCCTGAGAGGCAGTGTGGGCGTTGGTTGGTGGTTCGTTGTTTGGGTTGCTGTCATTAGTTAGTGTGATAATTCCTAAAAGAACAAAGGTTGGGGAGATTTGAGTTTACAGACCGTAAACTGAGACACAGTCTGACTCACTGTCAGCTAGTTCTCTTCAAGCTTAGGACAGCCTAAAAGAGGCTGTGAAGATTTCTACCTTTCTCTCTTTCTATATCAAGCCTGCTTGCAAAATCAGTGAAGATTTCTATCTTTCCTTTCTCCTTCCCTAAATAGAGATTGTAGTAGCATACTGCTACAGTTAAGCAAGGTCAAATGAGCAATCATACGAGGTTAGTCTGTATATAATCACAAGGATAATCTGTGCTTGGAATCATCATCTGAATAATAATAGTAGATGGTGGGAAATCTGAAGTAAAACCACTCCTATTTACTACACTTGGAGGGACATAAAAACACCTTCCAAGAAATGCCCATGTTGTGGAGGAACAGAAGTCACAAGACTTTCATCTTGTTTTCTTGGAATTTTCTTAGAAGCTCTCAGAATTTTCCTCACATATCTTCATTCATGGACCTTGTTCCAACCTTAAGGTACTGGAATTTTTATGGGAATTGTGTTGAATCTGTAGACTATTTTCAGTAACACCATTATCTTCATAATCATTATTCTGCCAATTCATTAATATACATGTTTATCCATCTTCTCCTGACTCTTCAATACAGTGCATCAATTTTTAAAAAAATCTTTCATCATAGAAGTTTTTCATCTATTGGCTAAGTTTATTCCTAATAAGTATTTTGTGTTGTTTTTTAAAACGTGATCATCAATGGGATACTTTTCTGAGTCTCTTAGCAAGTTTTTTGTTAGTGTACAGATTTTTACGTTGATTTTTGTATCCTGATAGTTTGCTGAAAATACTTATCAGATCTAACAGTTTTCTGATGGAATATTTAGTCTTTTAAATACAGTGTCATGTCATCTGCAAGTAGGGGATAATTTTGTTGGTGGTGATTGTTGTTTTGAGACTTTTGAGATCCCACTATATAGTCGTGGCTGTCCTGGAACAGGACCAGGCTGGCCTCCAACACTCAGAGATTTACCTGCCTTTGGCTGTTGAGTGCTAGGATTAAAGGCATGAGCCACCACACCTAGCGAGTAAGGGATAATTTGACTTCTTTTCCTTTTTTAAATCTCTATTTCTTTTGTTTGTGTTTCTGCTCTAACTAAAACTTCAGGTACTATATTGACTAATTGTGGAGAAGTTGAGCATCCATGTCTTGTTCTAGATTTTAGAGAAAATCTTGCTTTTCCCCACTTTAGGATAATGTTGGGTCTGGGTTTCTTGTATAGAGTCATTATGTTGAGATATGTTCATTCTACTTCAACTTTCTTCAGGGTTTTTATAATGAAGGAGTGCTAAACTTTGTCAAAGGCCATTTTTGTGTTTATTGAGATAATCCTGCGATTTCTGAACTTAATCTATTTAGGTGCTGGATTTCCCTTACTAATTGGCATATGTTGAACCAAGATTTCATCTCTAGATTGAAATCAACTTGATCATTGTGTATGATCTTTTTTATGAGTTCTTGAATGTGATCTGCAAGAGTTTTATTGAGAATTTTTGCAGCTGTATTCATCAGGGAAATTGTTCTATAATTTTTTGTTTTGTTTTTCTGTTGTGTCTTTATCTGTTTTTGATACCAGGTTTCTTTCAACTTCATCTTTGTGGAATTGTTTGAGGAATGTTGCTTTCAATTTTTCTTTAATGGTTTGGGAGCATTCAGCAGTGAATCCATATGAACCTGGACTTTTCTTTGTTAGGAGACTTTCTATTACTGCCTCAGCCTCACTGACTGTTATAAATCAATTTGTTTATATTTTCTTAATTTTGATAGGTCATATATGTGTGGGTTTTTAACCATTTCTTCTTGATTTTTCAGGGTTTTGTTTTTCTGATATGTTTTCAAAGTACTTAATGTTTTTCTCTTTTATTAGAATCTATAAATAACATCTAATTTTTCTTATCTGGTTTTATTAATTTTGATTTTTTTATTTCCTTGGCTAGTTTGGGTAGTGATTTGTCAGTGTTATTTTTGTTTTCAAGAACCAGCCTTTGGGATTGGGGAGATGGCTCAGCAGTTAAGTGCTCTGGCTGCCCCTGTAGTACCCAGCTTTGGTTCCCAGAACCCACATGGAGGCTCATAACCACCTAGAACTCCAGTTCTAGAAGATTTGAAGTCCTCTTCTGGCCTCTGCAGGCACCAGCCATTCATGTTGTGCACTTATATATATGCAGGCAAAACACCATGCACATAAAATAAAATAAATTAAAAGAAATTTTTTAACAAAAAGACACCAAGCCTTACCACCTGTGATCCCCTGGACCCACATGGTATCAAGAGAAAAAAGAGAAAACTGACTCCTCACATGCATGTTGCATGCACACACAAATAAATAATTTTTTTAAAGAAAACAAACATCTCTTCATTGTAAAAGTTCTAAAGAAACTGGGTTTTTGTTTGTTTTGTGTGCGTGTGTGTGTGTGTGTGTGTGTGTTGTTTCTGTGTGAGTGTGGGTTTGTGCACATGCATTCTTGTGCACAAGAAGAGGGCATTGGATGCGTTTGAGCTGGAGTTAAAGATGATTATGAGACATCTGTTGGGGGTGCCAAGAACCACACTCAAGTCCTGAAAGGGTTGTAGGCACCCTTTACCACTGAGCCATCTTTCCAACCCCAATAAACATATGTTGATGTAATAAACACATATATGACAAACATCATACTAGATAAGGAAAAGCCCAAAGCATTTCCACTAAAGGCAGAGACAAGACAAGGGTGTCTACTTTTTACACTCTTACTCAATATAGTGTTAGATGCCTTAGCTAGAGCAAGAAAACAAGAGAAGCTAATAAAGGGGCTGGAAAAAGGAAAGGAAGAAGTTAAGTGTCCTTACTTGCAGATAATATGATTCTATACATAAGAGACCCTAAAGATTCCTGCAGAAAACACTCAGAACTGATAAACTCTTTAGCAAAGTAGGAAAATATAAAATCAACATACAAAAATCAGTAGCCTTCCTACATACCAATAAGATATGCTGAGGAAGAAATCTGGGAAATAGGAAAACTCACAGATGCCTCAAATTTTTTTTAAAGTATCTTGAAATATACCTAACCAAGGGAGTGAAGACCTTTACTGTGAAATTTTGTGTGCATATGGTGTACATATATATTTGTGTATGTGTAAGCAGATGTGCACACCTATGGATGTGGATGGAAGCCAGAAATGGGCATCAGATGCATTCCTCTAGCTCTTCAGCTCAGTCCTTTGAGACAGTCACTGAACCTGAAACCCATCTTTTGGGTTAGGCTAACTGTTTGGCCAACAAGCTCCTGAGTTCAGCTGTCCCTGCCCTCAACACTGGGTTACAGGCATGTACAGCAATGTTTGTTTTGGTGGTGATAGGGATTGAATTCTCACTTAATTTATATAGTCTAGAATTAACAGTGATTATTGTATGGCCTTTTGATGATAATTTAAAAAAGAAAAAAATCAGGCTGGGTAGAGGTGGCTCACACCTTTAATCCCAGCACTGGGGAGATAAAGGCACGTGGATCTCTGTGAGTTCAAGGCCAACCTGGTCTACAGAGTGAGTTCCAGGACAGCAAGAGTTACAACAGAGAAGATCTGTCTCAAAAGAAAAAACAAAAACAAAAAGAGAAAAAGAAAAAAAAATAACTACATTGTATACTTTAGGATAATTTTGTGTTATGTAAATTATGTTTCAGTAAAAATTAGCATGTATTCCTAATGCCTGGAAAAAAGTAACTTACAGATATAATTCTGCTCTGTAGTTTTTTATATTAGAAATATTAGCATAGAACTAAGTGTCCTGGTACTAGATGCTGTGAGGACCATATTCTGTCTAATTTGTAGAATATATATAACTTTTTTCTTATAGGTATATATCCAATATATGAAATTTGCAAGGAGAGCAGAAGGTATCAAATCTGGAAGAATGATATTTAAAAAAGCAAGAGAGGACACCAGAACACGTCATCATGTCTATGTTACTGCAGCACTCATGGAATATTACTGTAGTAAGGTAAATATGGAAATGCCTGTGTAAATACATGATGGAATTTCCTTCATCTAAGGTATGTTCATGAAAAGAAAAGTAGTCCTACTGGATGTGATAGTGCAATCTTTAATCCTAGCACTGTAGGCATGAGTTCAGGTCAACCAGATTTACATAGCAAAGACCCCCATCTCAAGTCCTATTTTAAGTAATTAAGCTTAATTGCTCCATTTTGTAAATGGATCTTAAGTTTATCTGTGTAAGATTATGTGGAACATTATCCAACTCAATTGCTTGTAACTTTATGCCTTATTAAAGTCCATATTGAATTTCTTTTCCTTTATTTTCATGACTGGTTATCTACTGGATGACTGAACCCAGGACCTTCTTCATCCTAGACAAGCTCTCTACTTTTATTTTTTTTTTGGCAGGGTGGAGGGTGGAGTGCTGGGGATTAAATTCATGGATTGATACATGGCTGTTCTACCACTGACCCATCCCAGCTCACCGTGCCTTGGTTGTTTTTGTCCGTTTCTTGGATTTTGTTTTGAGGCACATATTACTAAGTATCTCAGGCTGGTCTCAAACTCTTAATCCTCCGGCTTTCACTTCACCAGTACAGGGATTATAGGCAATGACACCATAGCCATCCTGGGTACATGTCTTAGACAACATGCCGACATTGGATGTTTTATTTTGTTTATGATGGTGCTGGGGGTTAATTCAGGGCTTTGAACATTCTATGCAAGTACTCTACCACCAAACTACATCCCCACCTCTTTCCTCATTATATGTATATATTATATATATTTTATTTATTTTCGAGACAGAGTTTCTCTGTTGTAACTCTGGCTGTCCTGGAACTCTGTAGACCAGGCTGGCCTGGAACTAACAGAGAACTGCCTGCCTCTGCCTCCTGAGTGTTGGAATTAAAGGCATGTGCAACCACCGCTGGGCTTGTTCCTCATTTTAAAGGGACATGTTCTTGCTTCATTTCCTAGGCTGGCCCTGAACTATGAGCATCAAAGCCATATTCTGAATTTAAATCTTTTGTTGGTTATTATTTAGCTCAGGAGTTTTTACATAAAACAAGTTTCCATTTTAGTTCTGTGCTTGTCATATTTATTTTATTTGTTGTATTTTGTTTGTTTTGAGAAAGTATCTTGTGTAGGCTAAACTGACCTTGAATTTGTGGCAATCCTCCTGCCTCTCCCTCCTCCTGGGATTATAGGTGTATACCACAATGCCAATTAGATTCTGTAGCTTGAATATTCTTTTGAGTACATTGTCTGACATTTCATAGAAACCAGTACTGTTTTTACTTCTAGGACAAATCTGTTGCCTTTAAGATTTTTGAATTGGGACTAAAGAAATATGGAGACATTCCAGAATATGTCTTGGCTTATATTGACTATCTCTCTCACCTCAATGGTAAGTAGATTTTAGAATCTACCTTTGTTTCTTTTTTTTTCTTTTAAGATTCATTTATTTTTATTTGATGTGTATTGCTATTTTGCCTGCATATTATGTCTGTGTACTCATGCCTTCATTGCCCTCAGAGGCTGGAAAAGGCTGTTGAATCCTTAGGAACTGAAGTTACAGACTGCTGTCAGCTGCCACCTTGGTGCTGGCAACCAAACTCAGGTCCTTTGGAAGAGCAGCCAGTGTTCCTAACCCCTGAGCCATCCCTCTAGCCCTGCCATGGTTTCTTAATATTAAACAATTTGAAATCATGTACTCAGAGTTTGGGTGGTTTTATTTTCTTCTTTAAAGTGTTGTAATTCCCTGCCAGGCAGTGGTGGTGTACACCTTTAATCCCAGAACTTGAGAGGCAGAGGCAGGGGAATCTGTGAGTTTGACAACAGCCTGGTCTTCAGAGGGAGTTACAGGACAGCCATATAGAGAAAACCTATCTCAAAAAACAAAAACAAACAAACCAAAAAAGAGTGTTGTAATTCCACCACACCAGAACCAGCTTACAGGCAGCCAGGAAATAGTGGCCTACCATCCATGAATTCAGTGTTTTTTGTTTTAGATAGATAGGATCTCACTATATAGCCCTGGCTGGGCTAAAACGCACTATGTAGACCAGTTTGGCTTTGAACTCACAGAGATCCACCATCCTGAATGTTTGTCACCATACATACATATGTGTGTGTGTGTGTGTGTGTGTGTGTGTGTTTATATATGGTTTATTAGAATGATTTACAGGCTGTGGTCCTGCTAGTAGCTATCTGTAACTCCAGTTCTAGGGGATCTAAAAGGCCTGTACGTGGTACATATACATGTATACAGGCTAACCGTCCTACATATAAAATAAGTCTAAAAAAATAAACATAAAAGACTAACCTTGTATGTAAGTTGTTTTAAGAAAACTTGTATTTACTTGACAAACAGGTTCTGTATACCTGATTCCAAAGACTTAATTCAAACAAACAAATAAATAAAAAGAATGTAAAATATAGTTATTTTCATATTGTTTATATGTTGAAAAGACAGTTTAGATATGCTCAGTTAACTACTTAAGATTAATCTTACCCTTTTAGTACAGCTAGCAGGAGTTTTAAATGACATTCTACTGTATTCCACTGTATGGACAGCACTATCCTAACGGGTTCACAGAAAAAGCATGTGAGCTGGGTCTTGAAGATGAACAATAGTTAGCCAGATAAAGAAAATGAAAAGCATCTTTCCAGCCAGAGAACACAGCAACTAGTGAGCAAGGGAGGTTATGTGTGATAATAAAAGGGTTATTTGGAGCAAAGCTTGTGTTAAAGCAAGGATAAAATGTAAGATTTAATAACATTTTAAAAATATGGGACTGGAAAAATAGCTCAATAGTTAAGAGTAGCACTGGCTGGACCTGGATTTGAGTCTCAGCACCCACATGGTGGCTTACAACTTCAGTTTCAGGGGATCCAACACCCTCTTTTGGCTTCCACAGGGATTGAATGCAAGTGGTACACAGACATGAATACAGGAGAAACACTGATACACTAAAATAAAAATAGAGATTAAAAAATTTAAGTACATAAAATCAAAATAAAAAAATACTATTACTTGAAGTTGTGACTATGATTTGATGCCATCTTCTTTGACTGAATATTTTTAATTTCTCATGGGCTTTTCTTGCCTGTGGATAGACAGTATATTGAGTGACTATACTAAGACAATAAAAAAATCAGTCATACTACTGGATTAAAAAAAAACAATTATGTAGTATAATTTAGATACCACAAATGTCTTTATTTTAAGTGTACAATTCAGTTGTTACTGCTAGATTCTTAAATTTTGTTTTTCCGAGACAGGGTTTCTGTGTTGTAACTCTGGCTGTCCTGGAACTCACTCTGCAGACCAGGCTGGCCTTGAACTCACATCTGCCTACCCCTTCTCCTGAGTGTTAGGATTAAAGGCGTGAGCCACCAGCACCCAGCTATTCTTAAATTTTTAAAAAGATCTCTTGAATTTACAAGAAAAGGCCGCTTTCAACTCACAAAGGAACTCCTAATATTTACAAGATAATTTACTTCTGATAATAACTTTTTAATTCATTACTATTTGCATATTTACCTCCTGACCTAAATATTATTACCCTTCTACAAGAAAGTGAAATAGCTTAAATCTATTTTAAAATGTTCCTGTCTATCTGTTATGTCAACAAATATATAATTCTCATTACTTTTGAAAGGGAATAGGACATCTGGTTCAGACATCACAGTTTGCATTGTACTGTAGTATAAACCAGGGCTCAGTTAGAGGTAAAAAGACCTGGCTTTGGTAACAGCTTTGTTACTCAACAACAGTGAGCCAAACCAAACTCACTGGGATACGTTTGATGTTTATTTGTTTCTCTGACTTGCCTGAACTCACAATGTAGACCCTGCTGGCCTAGAACTCAGAGATCTGTCTGCTTCTGCCTACTGAGTGTTGGGATGAAGGGCATGCTCTATCAGTCTGTCAATCTCAGTGATTTTGAACCTCTCTATCTTTAAAAGTCAGTTGTGACAAGTTATTTTTCTGCATTGAATTTTTGTGAGATAAAGCTCATAGTTTTGTTTTGCCTTCCTTCAAAAAAAATAATTGCTGAACTGTAAAAGTTTCCTTGATTTAACATTTAAACTTTTTAAAATATCCTAGAGGACAATAATACCCGAGTTTTGTTTGAACGAGTTTTAACATCTGGAAGCCTTCCTCCTGAGAAGTCTGGGTAAGTCATGAGAAATGTATAAACTCTGATCTGTGAGACCGCACTTGAGTATGAATTTCAGGAGAAATTTCTCTCTCATTTACCTACCTGCAGTATTTTCATACCAGCTTAAGCTTACATCTTTCTACTTCAATATTTCTAGAACTTAACATGTAGGCATTCTGAAATGTCTCTCCTCACAGGAAAGCACTCTTCTGTATTGAAAGCTGGGTTTCCATGTTACATCCCCACCTTATGTCTTTGACTGTGAGGAGATTGACATGGTAAAGTGGCATAACAGACATTGTAAGGCTTTGCATTTTGGCTTCAGTTCCCAGCTCAGCCATCTAGCCAGTGGAAATTCCATCTTACTAATCTTCACTTTCTTACTGAATCACAAACATGCCTACCAGTGTTGGGGTTCAGCAGAATCCTGTTCCTGGTACATTTCAGGCACCCAGTGTCTCACTTCAGGTGCCTGTAGCATTTGAGTAATTGAGAACTTTAAAACAGTACTGCACACAGTTTGGTGGCAGTAAATCAATCATAGTAGATTTTGGAATATATTTTTATTTGTACATTAGATGAAGAACGTCTTCTACAACATAATTCATGCCACTAAACAAAGGGATGAAGCCACATTAAATTATAGAACTATGTGTTGGTTCCTTTTCCACCAACAGTTTATCCTATCTCTGATGTCTCTTATTTACCTCAAATAGGAAGTGTGTGTGTTTGTGTGTGTGTGTGTGTGTGTCTCCAACTCAGAAAAGGATTTGAATGTCCAAATATTTGGGTATAGTACTATATCTGTTCTTGATGTTCAAATACTTGATATAAAAATAAAATTAAACACATTGGGGGAAATACTAACAATTATTAAACCTAATGGAAGACAGGTATTCCTTATATTATCCTTTTCTTTCTACTTTTTTGGAAACCTTTATTTAAAACAAAAAATAAAATTTTTATGACTAAGTATTGGTTTTGTTTACTTTGTTACAGAGAAATCTGGGCCCGATTTCTAGCTTTTGAAAGTAATATTGGTGATTTAGCTAGTATACTCAAAGTAGAGAAAAGACGGTTTACAGCATTCAGAGAAGAATATGAAGGCAAAGAAACAGCCTTACTGGTAGACAGATACAAGTTCATGGATTTATACCCTTGTTCTGCAAGTGAACTCAAAGCACTGGGCTACAAGGTATGTACTCGGCACCAAGATATCTGGTGTCTCCACTTCCCTGTAGTTTTTAAGAGTTTGTGGATAGTTTTCATTCTAAGAGCAATTCTTTACTATGTTACAAATAATCAATGATTTTGTTGTTGTTTATGGTTATCAAACATAACAAAATGAAAATTAAATGTTTAAGGGAGAGAAAGTAAATGCTTTTGTGTACTTGGAAATGTCAGTGCCCTACGTCTGATGGATGATGGAGAAAAGCCTTAATATAACCTTTTAGTACTACCTATTTTTTGAATAATTCTTATCAAACTGATGTATATTTTTGATGGAGCTTCAACTAAATGTATTTGCTGTTGGTTATTTTGTCAGGACACCATAAAGGGACATAGCCAGGCATGGTGGTGCACACACACATACCTGCAAACCAAGGATTTGCAATGGGGAAAGAAGGAGGATTGCAAATTTGAGGCTAGCCTAGGCGATACAAACAAAACAAAACCACAGCCTGCTAAATCCATAACATTCCTTGAGAGATCTGTAGCTTTCTATAGTGGCCCATATGGGCACTAGCTTCTCTAGAAGTGGTACTCATCTATGTAGGTGCCTGACTCATAAGAAAACTAATTTAGGGGGCTGGATACATGGCTCAGTGGTTAAGAGCACTGACTGTTCTTCCAAAGGACCTGAGTTCAATTCTCAGCAACCACATGGTAGCTCTGTGTGTGTGTGTGTGTGTGTGTGTGTGTGTGTGTGTGTGTGTATTTAGTCTCTGAACCCTAATGTTTTAAAGCCTCAGAAATAGCTCTTGTGAAAGAAAAAAAAAAGATCCATCATGTCTCAGCTTTCTGTGCCATTGGCATGAACAAAGGCCAAGGTGGAAACACAGAGAAGCTGTCTATAGTAAGTCTTGGGTTGGTCCCTTTACATCAACTGGCAATGGGATGTTCTTGGCCATCATTCTTTTAATCACTGGCCTCTTTTGGCCTGAGTCTCATTCTCTGTCTGAACCAAATTAAAAATTTTGAGAAAAATTATCATAGGATGTTCCCTAATCTTGTTCTGAAGCAAAGGATTCTAATAAGCCATATTTTACTGTTAAAAAACAGTGTCTACCTCTTTTACTTCTCAGTGAAAAACCATAGACATTTTAAGACTTTTTTAGAATTATTATAAAAGGCCAATTTTTTTCTAGCATGAAAATGGTTTTAAAGAATTTAATGAAAATAAAGAGCCAGCAAAATGGCTTATGGGTAAAGAGCTTGCCACCAAGCCTGGTGACTTGAGTTCAATCCCCGGATTCCACATGATGAAGGAGAGACTCAACTCCCACCTAGTTAACTCTTGACTAGCATATGTACACCCATGTGCATGATATACATACACATAAATGTAATTTTAAAAATTTTTTGAGAAGACAAATAATTGCCAGGCTTGGTGGTGCACGCCTTTAATCCCAACATTCCTTAAACACTGACTGGTGTCTCTTTATCTCTGTAAATTCAATGCCACCCTGCTACAAGAGAAATCAAAAAAAATTTTTGACTATTTCCAACTAGTGCTACTTTTTAATATGACTTTAATATGACTTTTCCAGCCTGTATTTCCATTTCTGCTTTGTATTTGGGTAGAAGTAGAGTACTTTGCCATGTGGTAGTTGGTGGCATAGTGAGTTATACAGCATAGTGAGCAATTTCACTGTGCCTATTTATTTAGATTTGTCCACATGATGGCAGTGTCACCAACTGTGTCTGAGTAGATTTGCAGGACTGAAAAGGATAGGACCTGTTAACAGGCTGCTTCTTTGACATATCCTGGAGAGGGTCCTGCTAGTGTTGAAAGATCTGAGGTCAGAGTATGGGCTCCAAATCCTCTCCACTTTCTAGTAAGGGATCCTTTTTGAACTTCAGTCCATGCTGTGAATGTTACTGATTGCCTTAAAAAGGCTGGACAAATAGTAGCTGCTCAGCATTGTTCCTTTTCTTTGTACCATTATGAGGAGTTAATTTCATTAGCAAAATGCTATTAGCCAGTATAGGTGCTGATATTCCTTATCTTGGCTTTCATGAAGAATGATTTCACTCATTTTAACTGAGATGGAAGAAAGGAATTCCTTCCAGTGGAAGGAAGGAATCAAACTCTAAATCTTACCTGGGCATGGTAATGTACACCTTTAATCTCAGTACTCAGGAGGCAGAAGCAGGCAGAACTCTGTAAGTTTGATGCCAGCCTGGTCTACATAGTTTTATGATAGCCAGAGCTACATAATGAGATCCTTTCTCAAACAAATGAACAAAAACATCTAAATCTTGGGGCTGGAGAGATTGGCTGCTCTTCTAGAGGACTTGGGTTCAGTTCCCACCACCCATATGGCACCTCAACCACTGTAACCTCAGCTCCAGGGGATCTGATACCTTCTCACTGACATACACGGAGGCAAAACACTAGTGCACATAAAATAAAAATAATCATTTGAAAAAAAATCTAGGGCCCGGACAGTGGTGGCACACATCTTTAGCCCCAGCACTCAGGAGGCAGAGGCAGGCAGATCTCTGTGAGTTCAAGGCCACCCTGGTCTACACAGTGAGTTCCAGGACAGCTAGAGTTATAACAGAGAAACCCTGTCTCGAAAAACTAAATAAATTAACTAATTAAATGAAATTAATTAATTAAAATCTAAATCTTGAATTTTCCTCCAAATCACCCCACCCTCTCCTTGGTGCCCATTCTTAGAACTTTTTCCACAAGGCTTTTAATCTGTCTTGCGAGAATCATGCCTGGAGACAATCTAGTGATTCTCTCTCTCTTTTTTTTTTTTGGCTGGAATGGAGGGTGGGTTTTGAGACAGGATTTCTCTGTTGTAACTCTGACTGTCCTGGAACTCACTCAGTAGACCAGACTGGCCTTGAACTCAGAGATCCGCCTTCATCTGCTGAGTGTTGGGATTAAAGGCATGCACCACGCTAGTCTAGTGATTCCTAACTGGGGTTGAGGTAAAATTTTTAAAATACAGTCTTCAAAGCCAATGGCTTCCTTTGTTGAGTATTGAACAATCTTCATCATCATGAAATTTCCTGCTTACCCCTCATTCTTCCTGTGCTTATAACCCACTTATTTACTGTATCCTAGAGATTATAGAACTGCACAATACTCTATAAGACTTTTCAGGTTTAGGATTTTCTGTTCTGCATTTTCAGGATGTCTCCCGTGCTAAGCTAGCAGCTATAATTCCAGACCCAGTTGTAGCTCCTTCTATAGTGCCTGTTCTGAAAGATGAAGTGGATAGAAAACCAGAGTACCCTAAGCCAGATACTCAGCAGATGATTCCATTTCAGCCACGACATTTAGCACGTAAGATCCAGTACTGAGACCTCGGTTTGTTTAATTTAAATCCGGGGGTGGGGGGGATAACCTGGCCTTTTCTACTGTAGGTTAATGATTAGACTTAGAGTCACAGTGACAAGTGACTTGACAGTAATCCTTGAACCAGATGAACTAAGAATGTTTCAAAACAGCTCTGTGTGCTGCAGATTATAGAGCTCATTTCCCAGTGCCAGTTGTTCATAAATGCCGAAATGTGCAGATTACTTAACCAACTGGAAACTCCCTGCAGTGTTGTTATGTACCACAGTCATGAATGGTTAGAAGCCTATCTTAGTTGTCTTTGCTTCTGGTTAAATGTGCTGTTGAATAATTGACTTTAAACAGGATTGCTAAACATGGTGTAAATCAAAATTAGTTAACAAAAATGCCCTTTAGTTCAGCCATGAAGTCACTTGTCTGCTTCCCAGTGGCCATGAGATTAGCACTGCATTTCCTGTCTGGCCCATTTTAGCTGGTCCAGCAGATAAAGCACTAAACCCTTTCTGAAGTGTTCAGGAGAAAGCAACAGGGACATAGAAGGTTGTTGTGTACAGGTCACTGACTTCTGCTTCCTCCTAGAGATGCCACCCCTTGTCTCACGCCTGCTTCCTCTCTCAGCTCCAGGCTTGCACCCGGTCCCTGGTGGAGTGTTTCCAGTGCCTCCTGCAGCTGTTGTTCTAATGAAACTGCTCCCTCCTCCTATCTGCTTCCAGGTCTGTTCACTGTACACACTGGTTCTGGGGGCCACAGTAATTCTGTGCTTTTTCTCTTGTAAAATGGGAAGTACAAAAGAGTTAACTTGTCAGATAACTGAGGTTAAATTTATTCATGTCACGATAGGGTCCTTTTGTACAAGTGGATGAACTGATGGAAATTTTCCGAAGATGCAAGATACCAAACAGTGAGTAATAGAAATTCTGTTTTCCAGTGTAGAGTCCACATTATTGTTTCCCAAGGAGAAAGGATTATTGTCTTCCACTGAGGTTTCTAAAAGCAACTATACAGTCTGCAGAAGTGCAGTGCCACCCTGGAGTGAGCTGAGCCTTCTGTAGTGTGGGCATATTTGGATCAACTGTCAACAGAGTTCTAGCATGTGGATGCACTGAGTTGTCTTACCATTTTCTTAGTTCTAACAGCAGCTTGTAGGTTAGTATTTACACTAACAGTGCTTGCTGATAGGCTACGGAATGGGCAAAACACTCTCTTCTATGTCATTGTAAGCATCCCTGCGCTGTCCTTTTCATTCCATCCCAATAGCTGTTGAAGAAGCTGTGAGGATCATCACTGGTGGGGCCCCAGAGCTGGCTGTGGAAGGCAATGGCCCAGTGGAAAGTAGTGCTGTACTCACCAAGGCCGTCAAAAGGCCAAATGAGGATTCAGATGATGATGAAGAAAAAGGGGCTGTGGTCCCCCCTGTTCATGACATTTACAGAGCGAGGCAGCAGAAGCGAATACGATGAGACAAGCCTCAAAACCTGCCTCTGAGAGAAAAAACTCTTACCCAGGATTCCTTTTTGCCTCTTAAGTCATATGTTTTAAAGACACAATGCTTTGTTACAAGGTTTTTGGAAACAAAGTTGTATTGTCATTGGTGCCTCTATCATATGGTTCTTGAGAAAAAACAAAAACAAAAAAACAAGGCTGTGTGGATTTTGAATATGGAACAGACCTATCCTCTAAGCAAGATTAGGTTTTAAATACATGAGAACAGTACAAAATGGCAAAGCCACATTTTGTTCCTCTTCAAGGGTGTCTTTATGTGCTACTTGAAGATCTGTGAGTTTTCCACAGTTTTATTTTAAAAACTGGATGGCTTATGATTGTAAAACATTTTCACATTTTCTGAAATACAGTTGTTCTCAGTTTGCTTATGTAGAGTCCTGCCTTACTGTTTGTTTTTATTTATGGCAGAATATATGGCATCTGTTTTGTAGTTTAAAATTTTAAAAGGGTCCTTTGAAAAAATAAAAGGACCTCAAAACATGCCTCTTTCTGTTTCTTTGTGTGTGTGTGTCTGCCTGTTTGTGTATTGGGGGCTGCCCACACGTGCACATGCAGAAGCCATTAGAGGACATCGGGTATTTTCCTCTATAGCTCTATTTCCCTGAGGCACTGTTTCTCACTGAACCTAAAGCGTATCTTTTTGGTTGGCCAGAGAGTTAGTTCCTAGTGTCTGCCTGTCTCTGCCCCCAGTGCTGGGGTTCCAGGCAAGCATAGTCACTCAGATTCTTCAGATTTTATCACCATAACTACAGACATCATATTTTTCATCTAATACAACTTACATTAAATGCTAACAGTACAACAAAAAATCATATTCTGTGTACACTGTTATGTGTCCCTTTCTGTTTTGTTTTTGGTGTTTTAGTACTTATAAGAAACATTTTTAAGAGACAAATTAAGGGCTGAGGATGTGGTTCAGTAGGTTGAGCACTTGCCTAGCATAGTAATACATTATTCTGTAATCCTAGCACTTGGGAGGTGGAGGCAGTCATCTTGTATTGACTTCAAGGCTATGCTGGGCTGAAGCGGGACAGGGGGAGTGGGGAGAGCATGGGCCTGCAGGATTAGTCTGGCTACACAGAGACGTCTCAGAAAACAGAACAAAAAGAGGGAACAAATTAAGCATTTTATAAATATTTAAATATGAATGCAATTTCTCCAAATCTGAGGGAGATTGGGATAGTTTTACTTTAAAATTTTTGTATTCTTATGTATGTGTGCCACGTGTGGTGGTCTCTACAGAGGCCAGAAGAGGGTGTTGGATTCCTTGGAACTGGAGTCACAGGCGGTTATGAACCCCCAGACCCAAGTGTTGGGAACTAATATTAGTACAGTAAGTGCTCTTAGCCACTGAGCCATCTCTGCGGGCCCCTTCTTTTTTTAGTGTTTTATTTTTATTTATGTGTGTCTATGTGTATGCTGTATGCATGCAGCCCATGAACACCAGAAGAGAATGTCAGATGCTTGGGACTAGAGTTAGTTATGAGTTCTCTGATATGAGTGTTGGGAACTGAACTCTGGTCCTCTGCAAGAGCAGGAATGCTCTTAATTGCTGAGCTACTTCTCCAATCTCTACTTTTTTTTTTTTTTTTTTTTTGCGACTGTTTATGTAGTCCTGGCTGTTTGGGAGCTCACTGTGTAGACTAGGTTGGTTCTGCAGACCAGGCTGACCTAAAACTCACAGAGATCCGCCTGCCTCTGCCTCCTGAGTGCTGGGATTAAAGGTGTGTACCACCCCCACCCAGCTCTTTCATCTTTCTTAAAAGCAATGTCAGTACAAAATTCTTCAAGGACTCACTATCTCATTCTTTGTTGAAATATATTTCTAAAGATACGTAAGTACATTTTTGAGGCTTAGAGCCAATGAACTAAATTATAGTGAGGAAAATCTTATCAGAACTACTACACCTCGCTCCCTGGTTACTACCAAGTAAACAAACTTCCTCTTGATTCATTTCCAGAAAATCTACTGGCCCTTAAAGAGTTGTGGTTCAGAAAGAAAGATCATACCCAGGAAGCAGAAAGAAAGATCATACCCAGGAAGGAAGAGAGTAACAACACAAAAAATAACAAAAACAAAAAACAAAGCATGGGGAGCTATGGTGTTAAAGAAACTCATATACTGAGAATACAACTCAACTTATAGTTTGAATTCAGATATTAAATAATCCTGTGTTTAAAAATCAGCTTCAAGGAGTTGGAGAAATGGCTCAGTGGTTAAGAGCACTGGTTGTTCTTTCTGAGGTCCTGAGTTCAAGTCCCAGCAACCACATGGTAATTCACAGCCATCTGTAATGGGATCAGATGCCCTCTTCTGGCATGCAAGTGTGCATGCAGATAGAGCACACATGAATAAATTTTTTAAAAAATTAGCTTCAAACTGTAGCTTTTACTACCATACCGAAAATAAGATGTCACTGATACATTCTAACCCTAGCAAAGTAAAAGACTAGAAAAAGAAATGTAAAACTGATCAAGTTGTACATCTCAAAAAACGAAACAAAAACAAAACCTCTGTAATCCTACAGGAGGCACCCCCACAGGTGGCTCATACACCCATAACTCCAACTCCCAAGGATCTGACACTTTCTGGTCTCCAAAGACACTCATGTACACACACATAGATACAGACATACATAAATCTTTATAAACCCCTAAAGCAAACTCCATTTACAGCATTAGCTCTTGACTGTCACATTTAGCTTTTAAGAGACTTACATATTTTAAATATTTTTAGGTTTATGTATATGAGTGATTTGTGTGTGACACTTGTGTCTGGTGCCTACAGAGGCCAGAAGAGGACACTGTATCTTCTGAAGCTGGGCTTAAGGACAACTGTGAGCCACTGTGTAGATGCTGGGAACTGAACCTGGGTCCTCTGCAAAAGAAGCCAGTGCTCTTAACCACTGAGCTGTGTCTCCAGCCTCATGAATTTCAAGAGTTTCAAATGAAAGTAACAAAGTTCAGGAACCATATTACTGATTTAATTAAATCTTAAGTATTCAGTGCAGGTGTCAGTTCACCAAGCATTGAAGATACTAGGATAAAGACTGGCCATAGTGATATATGGGTGTAGCAGTATATGCCTGCAGTTCCCAGATGTCTGGAAGGCCAAGGCAGGAAGATATCTAAAGCCCAGGAGTTCGAGGCTAACATGTGTAATAAACGAACCTGTCTCTCCAACAAAAGCAAATGTTGGAGCTAGAAATAGCTCAGTGGTTAAGGGCAAAGGCTGCTCTTGCAGAGGCCCCAGGTTTGAATCCCAGCACCCATATGGCAGCTCACAACCATTTGTAGCTCCAGTTCTATGGGATGGGCTAGTCCATGGGCTACTGCAAGCATGTGGTGCATACACATACACTCAGGCACACACACTTGAACACAGAATTAATTTTTAAAAAGCAATGGCCATTTATAAAACTTTATTCTTTGTGTCTAAGCATTGGCTTAGACATTGGTTTCTTTTTTGAGCTTACCAACAGTGCTTCAATTAGCAAAGGCAGAAGATGGGCATTGTAGTGGATGCCCTTGGGAGGCAGAAGCAGGAGGACTTCCTCTTTGAGTTCAAGACCAGACAGGGCTACAATTATGAGACCCAAAACAAAGACCTGTGGACTGGAGAGACGGCTCAGTGATTAAGAGCACCCACTGACTGCTCTTGTAGAGAACACAGGTTTGATTCTCAGCACCCACATGGTGGCTCACAATGACTCGTAACTCTAGTTCTAGGGTATCCAACACCTCTGGCCTCTCCTTTTCAAGACTACACACACGATACATAGAGACACACAGGTAAAACACCCACATCTACAAAAATAATAAAATTAAACAAAATGAAGACCCAAAAGTGTTTAGGCTTAAGAGGAGTGAAATCTGATGTCAAAATCAAGTGACATCATCATGTCAGGCCTACGGCTTAGTCCTGGTACTTAGGTTCAGAAGGCAATACACAGAGGCAAGGTGTGACAGGAAACCTACAGGAGGAGTGATTTTAGGTAAAATTCTGTTTAAGTTGTTGAGATTTATTTCTAAAACCATTTATTTCTGAAGGTATGGGTGAAAAAATTTTAGATTCATGTGGATGAATGTTTTGCCTGCATGTATGTATGTGCAACATGTGCATGCCTGGTGCCCGAAGAGGCCAAGAGGGTGCTGGCGCAGTATTGTGGATGGTGGTTGAGTTAGCATGTGTGTGCTAGGAACTAAGCCTGGATCTTCCGCAAGAGCAAGAAGTGTTCTTAACTGCTGAGCCAACTCAAGCCCCTGAGTGAGTTAAACTTAGTAGGTGATAAATACAGCTCAGAGGTTATTAAGACTCAAGGTTATCTCAGACCATGACATTGCTGTAAAAACTATGACCAAGAAGGCTGTGCACTGGAAAATCATACAATGCAAAGCCTTATGGACAACTGCAAATACTGCTATAGCCGGACTATGAGACCAGTGCCTTTATACACGAGGCTCAGAGTCAACATCCATTAGCATTCAGCGGCTCATTTGTTCCTTCGTGCATGAGAGAGGGATGAGCAGAAATCATGGGTGGAAAGGGTTGCTGGGAGGTGAACAAGTCTGGTGTTCACTACAAGAGATGATGGGAGTAAACGCCAGTACTGAGGAGGGCTCAAGGAAGAAGCCTGCCCTAGAGGTCTGTACATAAAATGGGTTCCGCTAAAGCAAGTCTGGATACTGTTGAATCTTGGCACTAAACAGATGTACCAAAGGAGGAGGCTATATACACTCCTCTGCTGACAACTAAGCAACTTATAGGCCCTTCTCACGCACACAGCATGAAAGATCCATTTTCCAATTCAGTCCTCACAGCAACAGCACCAGAAGCATTCTCATTGTACAGATGGAAATACTGAGGCCTAAGGGAGAAGACAATCAAGTTAAAAAAGACATACACCAAACCTAGATCTTCTGAATCAGAAGCACTATCCACAATCCTGTCAGGGATGGTCAGGGTCAAAGGGAGCAGGGAGCGAATGGCCATGGTTGGGGCTCATTCTTGAGATGGGAATGGAGGATTTGACACAGCTGGTATATAAAGGAGGGGAGATCAGATTCCCGATTTCCCACTCTGTAGCCCTGGCTGGTCCCAGCACCCACAGCTGGGACCCAGGGTCTCACGATTCTAGAGAAGCCTTATACCACTGAGCCACACCATCCAAGCCACAAGTAAATAATAAATTGAACAATGTTTGAGTAAATGGCCTAATTGGATTTCTCTGGCTCTCACTGTTAACCCTGTGAGAGCTCAGGAAGAAGACTGGTGACTTCACAAAGCAACAAATGAACCACACCTCTTTGTTCTCGGCTCAGACAAAACTCCAGCAGCTGAAAATATACAAGTGCTGAGCTGTGAAGGTCTTTTTTTATGCCTCAAAATTTCAAGTTGCACAGTCTCAACTCCACCAGTTTAGTGACCAGGAGGGGAAAAAGTGCTAATTCTTAGACCTATTTGGGGGATTTAGAACGCTATTGGGAAGTGGTAACCACACCTGCTGTCAGGGGTAAGCTCCAATCCTCATCCTTGGAGGAGAGTCAATCTGGAACAAGACAAGTCAGGCAAACAGTGCTGCCACCAGGTACTGGGGCATCTCAGGCATCAGTAAGCAGTTTCCAGTGAGCTCAACCCTTAAGGAACCCTTCCACTGTCAGAGATGAGCTTTTATTCTTTGAAAGTACTCTCACCTGCAATGCAGCCAGCCTGCCCTATTTATAGTGATCCCAGGCTCTGGGGCCTGAGACAAGAGGCTAAATTTGATGGAGCACCCATCCTTCCCCCAATACCAAACTTTCAGTTCTCATGCCTCAGCTTCCCACATGCTGAGATCACAGCCAATTACATTCAGTCCAGCCTTTTTTTTTTTTTCCAATTTGTCATATCATATTATTCCCGCTAATAATGATCTTATAATTCCTACCTGAGTTCCTATAAGCAGATCCAAGTCCTTGTATGAATCCTGAGACTGAGTCAGAGAGATTGCTCAGCAGTTACTGAGTACTGGCTGCTCTTCCAGTGGACCCAGGTTGGACTCCCAGCACCCGTGAAGCTGCTGTAACTCCAGTCCCAGGGGAATCTAATGTTCTCTTCTGGACTCTTTTGGAACTACATACATGTAGTACACAGACACATATTTAGGCAATGAACACACGTACACATAAAATCTTAAAAAAAAAAAATTCTAGGACTGTTAGCAACCTCAAAACCACCCAAAGCAAGCCATTTCTAACAGTTCTGAGTCTGAAGCCTCCACTTGGAGTGCCTTCCCTCTTCCCTCTGCTTAGCACCAAAATGCCTTCCCCACAGCAAACCCTAATACATATTTAACTCTCCTACAAACTACTGCATCCTCTAGAGAAGGCTGAGAGCAAACAGCTATTCACACTGAATTGGGCCTTTGGTCCTGGTCACACACGAACAGCCACCAGAGCCTTTTTAGTTAGCTTCCAAGTTATTGCAACCATCTTGTCCTGAAGTCTCTGTGTTAATACTAAATGGTCTGGGGTTTGGGGTCCCGATCTGTAGTCTTGCACATGCTAGGGAAGCACTGTACCACCGACCTACACCTCCAGGGCTAATCATGCTTACATCCTACTTACTGAGGGAAGGAAGTAGGGCAATCCTAAAGCCTAAACTTTAACAACAATTTTGTTTTCTTTCGGTATTTTGAGAAAGGGTCTCATTTAGGCCAAATTGGCCTCAGACTTGTTAGTAGCCAAGGCTGGCCTCAAACTTCTAATCCTCTTGCTTCTACCTCCACTGAAATACCAGTTTTGGTATTTCAGGTGTTTGCCAACATATCTGGCTAAACTTTCATGACTTTTTAGCCAGGCATGGTGGCATGCACCTTTAATCCCAGTACTCAGGGGGCAGAGGGAGGTGAATCTGAGTTTGAGGCCAGCCTAGTCTACAGAGGGAGTTCCAGGACAGCCAGGACTGCACAGAGAAACTCTGTATCAGAAACAATAAAAACAAAACAAAAAAACTTTAATGATTTTCTGAGCACATAATGTAGTATACTTTTATTTATTTACTTTTGATACAGGGTCTCACTATGCATCCCTTGGAACTCACTATGTAGACCAGCCTGGCCTTGAACTCATGGAGATCTACCTGCTCCTACCTGCAGAGTGCTGGGATTAAAGGTGTATGTCACCACACCCAACACATTATTAAAGAAAAATCAGCATTATAGTAGTTTGTAGCACAGATTCTTTTTATTTCTTTTTCTTTTTCAGGTAGGGTCTTGCTGTACAACCCAGGCTAGCCTTCCGCCTCAGCCTCTGAAGTGCTGGGATTTGAGGTGTACATCCCCAGGCTGGGCTCACCACACCCTCTTCTGGAGTCGGACAGTTTTCAGAATGTTCCTTTTGTCCCCAGTGCCCAAAGAATCCTGGTGGAGGTCACTCCAACCTCACGGCTCTGCATCTACCATAGTACCCCTGTCTAAAGTACACACATTAGTATATACACAATTATTTTACAGACCATCTGTATTACATTCAAAGCACTCTCATGGTTACATGGTGCGCCAGGAATTCTGCTCAAATACTGGGAACTGTCCTTAATTCCATATCTAGATTGGTGAGGTTGAGCTATTTTACCTGAAACATATCTAATTTCTGAATTAGAATTCCATCAGCACATCGGTGTACTCATCAGAATGAATTATTTCTCTTCTTTCCTATAATACTAAACTATATATATATACATCTATCTTTTAAGGATTAAAAGTAAAGAATTTTTCTTTAGACTTTATATGTCACTGCTGTCTCGTTTTTGAATGAGGCTCTCACTATGTAGTCCAGGCTAGCCTTCAACTTGCACTTCTGTTGCCTCAGCCTCTGGAGAGGCAACATTACAGGCTTATGTCTCCATGCCTGACTCCATAAATCTCAACTGCTGCCGTCCTGGGCGCAGGAGCACTTCTGTAGAAAGGAGTATTTCTGATCTAGTTCTGTTACCTAGGCTGCTCCTGAGATCCTGGGCACAAACAATCCTCCTACCTTTCAAGTAGCTGAAGCTACAGAAGCTTATGGCTTAATGTGTGTGTGTACACCTTTCACTGTTTAGATGTTAGAGATCGATACCAGGGCCTTGTGTATGCTAGGCAATCACTGACCACTGTACTACATCCTAAGCCAACAAAACAAGCTTTTAAAAATCAAGTTATATCCTTATAGCCAATGAGTACGGCGGCAGAGGCCTGCAATCCTAGCATTTATGAGGTGGGGCCAGGAGGACTGATGCAAGTTTGGGCCAGCATAGTTTACATAGCAAGTTCCAGGCCAGCCAGGGGTGTGTGTGTGTGCGTGTGTGTATGGAGAGAGAGGGAGAGGGAGAGAGATGTTGTTTCAAAAAAAATAATAAAAAATAAGACAAAATAAATTATCAAGTAACTCTGCTGTACAACAAAAGGCTCTGGAACACTGGCTAGGCCAGACCCAAGAAGCAATAAATGGATGGAGGTGGGGAAGAGGGACAGGGCACTGCAAGGCTACAGACAGCCAGTCATAAAGCACCCACAGGGAAGATAGTGGAGGAATGCTGCAAAGGGGACTAGAGGAAACATAGCTTATGACTGTCAGCATGAAGCATCTAAGAAGGAAGGTCCCGCAGAAAGGTCCCAGGCGCCTCGGGAGACCCGGCTCCTCCAACCAGACGCAGCGGGAGCAGAGACAAAGGCAGCCAACTGATGAAAGCTAATGCTACCTATAAACTCAAAACGACAAAAGCTTCTTGGGTTTGTAAACTTGCACTCATAAATACAGTCCTCAAAACAGAACTCCGTGCATTCTTCAGCGAGTCTTTTCAACAGCGACACCCGACATTCTTCCCTTTGGAACCAGTGCTATTAAACAGGGATGTACCACATTCTCCGAAGCTGCAGCGAGGCTGAGAGCGGGCTTCTGCAAGAGGAGGGATGCGCAGCTGCAGCCGCACCCTTAGGATCGGAGGAGGAGCTTACTGAGGATTGCGTCGTAGTATGGACAGAACACCATCTTGTTATAGTTGACCAGGCGCACAAATTTCACCGCAATTTCTTCCAGCTCTTTCTGAATGGGACCCAATCCCCCAGGCACTGTAGGCAATAGCTTCTGATGACCAGAGGCAAGGTATGTCTCCAAGAAGGTCAAAATTCGGGACTCTGTGGTGGAAGGGAAGAACGATCAGGGTGTCTCCTCCAGGGTGACCCTACACTGGCCTGATTGGGCTTCAGTTAACTGAGTCATCACCCTCTAGGGGAGGTCTTTCCCGATCACCCCCCAGGTCAGATCCACAGAACTCTGCACTTCTGGGAAGAAGAACATGTGTGCGCACACAAGGGGTCTGCGGCACGGGCGTGCTCTGTTCTTGGAGGAGCAGGGTCTGAGGTCAACAATGGCCACTGCCCCCGGCACTGGCACACCGCAAAGACAGACAAAGCAGGAGCAGGTTCAAAACAGAAAAGCTGAAGACATGGCTCAGCCTTAACAGCACTTCCTGTTCTCACACACACACACACACCCCACAAAGAAAAACAAATCCTTGGCTGGGTGTGGCAGCACATGCCTTTAATCTCAGCAGAGGTAGGTGGAACTCTGTGAGTTCAAGTGCCAGCCAGAGATACATAGAGACCATGTCTCAATAAATAAGTAAATAAAGATACATCTTATTAAAAAAAAATGTTCAGCGCTGAAGAGATGGCTTAACAGTTAAGAGCATTGGCTGCTCTTCCAGAGGACCCAGGGTTCAATTCCCAAGCCCACGTGCAGCTCACACATCCAGCTCCAGGGCTTCTGACACCCTCACCCATACATGCAGGCAAAACTCTAATGCACATAAAATAAAATAAATTATATATTTTTTTAAAAAGAAAAAAAAATGTTCAAAAAAGAAAAGAGGGTTGGATATGCAACTCCATGGTGGAGTGCATGACCCTGGGTTCAATTTCCAGAACTGAAGAGATTCGAAGGAAAGAAAAGGAAGAGGAGGGGGTGGAGGGAGGAGACCCGTACTACCTTGGCTAACTTGTGTGCTGACTTTCACAACTGGGTGCAATGCTCCCTGACTACTTCTGCCTTCTTCTTTTTTTTTTTAAATTAAATGTATTATAATTTTGTTTTATGTGCTTTGGTGTGAGGGTGTCAGATCCTCTGGAACTAGAGTTACCAACAGTTGTAGCTGCCATGTAGGTCCCGGGAATTGAACCCTGGTCCTCTGGAAGAACAGCCAGTGCTCTTAACCACTGAACCATCCCTCCAGCTCCTCAGGCTTCCTTCTTTGATGCTCATAGTGGGAGACCATATAGTCATCT
Source organism: Cricetomys ansorgei (assembly GCA_026225945.1). Lineage (NCBI taxonomy): Eukaryota > Metazoa > Chordata > Mammalia > Rodentia > Nesomyidae > Cricetomys > Cricetomys ansorgei. The sequence continues at coordinate 7,205,526 of JAMJFZ010003875.1, forward strand.
GTGGTCTTGTCCTACTTTGGCGAACGGTTTTGGTTGATACTTTCTAGCCCACTGCATTCTAGAGGCATTTATATTGATGAAAGGACTCTTCAAACTGCCTGCCTTGCCTCCAGCACTGGGGTACCCTCTAGAATGGACTGGTACGTTTGAACCCATAACACAAACACACTGACAGCTAGGTCCTAAAGGGACCTGGCTCTTCTGAGGGTCCCCAGGCTGGAAGTCCCACCAGAATGGAGGTCCTGTGTCACTCCCGCTCGGGGACTGGTGTAACTCGTGCTGCTGTCAGGAGACAAGGCGTGAGACAAGATGTAGCCTGGAGGTGTCAGGCTGATCAAAGGCCTCCCTGGTTGAGTATGAATTACAGAAGCCTCCTCCTCAGTGACCCACAAATTAGGCTGTGGCTGCAGCAGGCCTGGGATAAAGCAGGCTTGAAAAGAACTGTGTTGATTTAAAAACCCACATTATTCACTAGTGTGAAGCATTACTTAGTAGCATGAATCTGAGTCAAGGCCTGTGGCACTGAAGCAAGAGCCATTGAGATAATGGTGGTGCCTGGTCCTTGCCTGTCCTTCTGGTCAGCCCCGTCTCACTGGTGATGAGTTTAACCCAGAGGCACCCACAGCCACTCCCAACCCATCAAACCCTCCCAGAGCCCCTTGTTGCTGTTATCACTGGTTGTTTAGAGACAAGGTCTCTCTGTGCAGTCCTGGCTAGCCTGGACTCATAGAGCTCACAGAATTCACAGAATTCCTCCTGCCTCCGCCTCTGCCTCCTGAATGCTGGGTTGAAGGTCATCTTGGAAGAGAAAATTCAATCGAGAAAATGTCTCCATCAAATTGCCTATAGGCAAGTCTGTGGGGCACTTTCCTGGAACTCTCTGTACCAGGCTAGTCTCAGACTCAGAGATTATGTCTGTCTGCCTCTGCTTCCCAAGTGCTGGGATTAAAGGTGTGGATCACACCTGGACATTTCTTACTTAATGATTGATGTGGGATACCCCAGCCAACTCTGAGTTGTGCCACTCTAGTGGTCCTGGGTTCTATAAGACAGCCGGCTGAACAAGCCAGGGGAGCAAGCCAGTAAGCAGCATGCCCCCCCCCGCCACCCCCATGGCTCCTGAGGCTTCAGTTCCTGCCTCCAGGTTTCTGTCTTGAGTTCCTGTCCTGACTTCCCTCAGTGATGGAGTGTGACCTGAGAAACCTAAAATAAAATAAACCCCCTTCCTCACCAAGTTACTTTTGGTCATGGTGTTTTATCACAACAATAGAAAGTAACTAAGACACCCTCTGAGACGTACCCATGATCCTGCGAATGGGGTCATCAGGACTGGCCAAGGCCTGAATCTGGCCCTTGAGCACAGTCTCCTTGCTGGCAGAGAATGGGGAGGATCCACACAGGGAGAGCCAGCTGCTCACCTCCAGGCACACCTTCTCTCCGATGGAAGTCAGGGCATCCTCCAGATGGAAGGAACTAGAACAGAGAAGGGAAACGGGGAGCCAGGAGAACAAAGCTCACGGATTTCAAATGCACATCATGGACTAGAGTGATGACTGCGTTCCGTGGAGACTTGTGGCTTTTTCCCTGCTCCCTCACCTCCTAGGCTATCCCTGATTTGTGAGAACTTTCTCTTTCTAGTCACACCAACGTAGTTTTATGTTTGTTTGTTTGTTGACAGGGTCTCATGTAGCCCAGGCTGGCCTAGAACTGACTTTTTTAGCTGAGGATAGCTTTGAACTTCTGATCCTCCTGCATCTACCTCCCCAGCACTAGGATGGTATCTGTGAGCTACCACACCAGGTTTGACTGCACTGGGATGAGGGCTCCATGCATGGTAAGCACACGCATGTTAGGCATGTGTTCTGCCAACTTAGCTACATCCCATCCTCAAAGCACAATGTTTCACTCATGCCTATGTTATGAAATAAGCTTGGAACTGGCTTCTGACTATCTTCAGACACCTACAGAGGAATGTGCAGAAATCAGAATTTGGCAGCTCTGAGACAGTAGTGTGGTGGTGGTGGGGGGGGAACACGACCTTTTCGTTGGATACTCCTGTGTATCTTGTTTTCTTTTTACCATGCGGGATAGTAAGCCCCAAACCTCATACATGGAAAGCACTTTGACAGTTGAGGTATTGCTCAACCTTCTGCAGCTGCTTTATGTGATTTGGTTTTTGAGACAGACTCTCAGGTAGCCAAGGCTAGCCAGAATTCCAGCCCTATTGCTTTATCTTTCAAGTGCTTGGATCACAGGAATTCACCACCATGACCAGCTTACATTAGCTATTTTTAGAAGAATAAAAAAAAAATCTCAAAACAAACAAACAGAAACAAAACACCAAATACCCTGATTCCTTGGGAGTATCTGCAGGAGCGCCTGGTGGGGCCACCGTGAGAATATTTTCTTTTCAGGTATTTTACTAACAGTGTAGTGTTAGTGACTGTTCACCATGTGTAACTGCAAAGTCATAGTCGTCTGGGTCTAGAGCCTCTGTACTAGTAGGACTTCTGGGAAATAAGGGAGTAAAGTCCCAGCCAGGGCTCCCAAGAAGTCTGCACTGGCAGGAAGCGGAGGGGACGGCCAAGGCTGCGCCTGGGCAATGGCGTGAGGATGGCCCTTAGATGAGCAGTGCCCGAGGCTGAGTCAGCCCCCTGTCACAGTGTGTGACTATCCCCACCTGCACCCACCACACTCACACGCTGCGCAAGCTCAGCAGTGCAGTCCCTTCCTTTTTAAAGACGAGAAGGTCAGGGGTTGGGGTTCCCTCTTAGAATGTCTGCCCTGGGCCTTGTCAGATACAGGGCTTCCTGGGAACTACTCAAACCCACCCTATGTGCTGTGAATCATGGGACATGTACTGGCTGTGTTGAGGGAGCACCTGCTAGAGATTTCACAATGTGAAGTTGGATGCGTGATAAAACACACATTCACGGCAGGCGTAAGATGTGCAAAGGGCAGGAAGTTAATGTTATGGGTGTGCCCCGGAGGAATAAAGTTTGTTTCTTCTATGACCTTTCTCTTCCAAGAGCCACAGCTGGAGCAACTGGCTGTCCTGGGGGCCAAGATATATGTTACACTGATTTCTCTACTGCTATTTGGTTATGAAAACAATTCAGTGGGTGGAAGCCATGGGATGTTTTGTTTGTTGGTTTGTAAATAAGACTAGGTTAGAAAAGAGAGGTTAAATATCGGCTAAGCTCCATGTCGGGAGGTGTCTACTGTAATTCCACACATGTGTTAGAGCACACTGGTCACAGCAGAAACAAAATTGGGTAGTGTGGGCACAAACATTTGAAAACCACAATCCTAGAGCCTTGTTAAGTCTACAGTTCCCTGTAACTTGGACATAACGGCCTCAGGTAGGGAAAGCCATTCTTCTCAGCTCTGAGTGGCCTTACACCAGGAAACTCACATCATACATGGCAATTCCATCCATTGTAGGGCCCCAGCCACTTACGGTAGATGCATATCCGTTAGCAGAATCTTCACCATCATCTTGAGTTTCTCAGCGAAGTCGGCCTGGCCAGAAATTCCAGGTGCTGGGGTGCTGAATGTGACCAGCAGCACAGCTCCCAGGACGGTCAGCTGCTCCATCTGCAGCTGCAGCTCTTGGAACCGAGACTGGTCCATCAAAACTGTCTGTAACGAGCACACAAGTCACTGCTAAGCGGAGATCCAAGCTGGCCAGCAGAGGGCAGTGGCGCCCTTTCAGAGTTCCTGGATCCCCTTCAGACCTGGAAGAGCTCTACAGACGGCCCTTATCCATTTGCTCTGCCTCTCAAACTCTTTAGCATGGGCTCCTCCCACTCAAACTCTAACCTCTTACTCCGTTTGCTCATTATCTGAGCCACTGGGACCCCTTCTTTACTTGCCTCCCCCTAGGAACTGCAGTCCTGCCTGCGGTCCCACTACGAGCTTGGCTCCTGCCTGCGGTCTTGCAGCATCCTTAAGCCCATGTCTGGGCCACTGTGGCCCTTTCCTTGCCTCGTACTGAGAGCTGCCTGCAGTCCCGCACACAGCTCTTGGCTTCTATGATACTTTGAGGCCCTGTCCTCCCTCCAAAAAAAAGTCCCACAACTCGTGCTCCCAGCTCCCTCCTAAACTCTCCTCTTCCCATTCTGAGCAGCCTGCTGAGCCCTGCAGCTACCTTAATTCAAGGCCTCTGTGACCTTGTCCCTTCTGTCTGCTCCCTCCCCAAACTCCTGAAGCTTCTCCAAGCCCTTGTGGCCTCTGGGAGTTCATAAACTAAATTTTAAAAAAGGAGTTACTTTTATTTGTTTTTTGGGGGAGGCGGTGCATAGTACTGGAGGGGGGTATGGGAAGAGGGTGTTATCAAGATACATTGGATATACTAATAAAAGTATTATTTTTAAAAAAAATTCTAGGAGGCTGGAGAGATGGCTCGGTGATTAAGAGCACAAACTGCTCTTCCAGGACCAGGGTTCAATTCCCATCACCCACATGGCAGCTCACAACTGCCTGTAACTCCAGTTCCAGGAGATCTGACACTCTCACACAGGCATACAACACCGATGCACATGAAATGAAAGTAAAAAAAAAAAAAAAAAAAAATTCAGGGGCCAGGATGTATCCTATAAGTTGTATGACAGGAAAAAAAATAATAAGTTAATCTTAAGGAAAAAATATTGTTAAAAAAAAAAAAATTCTCCCCTAAACTCCTTAACTTTACCCAGCCCGTTTGTCCCAGCAGATTCCAGTCAACTACAGGCTGCTCCAGAGCTGATGGCTGCAGTGTCCCTTCAGAACCTGCATCTCTGACAGCTGCAGAGCTGCTGGCCCCAGGTGGTCCAGCCTCAGGTACAGGCTGCTCCAGTGCTGCCTAGCAGAGCCTGGACAACAGGAAAATACCCTGCTCACCCCCACCTGGGCTAACACTGCACCTTTTCTGGGGTCCCCAAAAACGACGCCCCCATGCCAGCAGGAAGTAGTCATAGATTACCACACCTAGGAGCAGTCAAAGTCTTTTCCTTTTTGTTTCTTTTTCTCATTCGGGTAACAGCTTCGCTATAACTGACTTCCCTACAGTCTCTTTTTACCTCACTACCCACATGACTGTAAAGTCGCTTTACTTTGGCAGGACTTGACTTAAGGATGCAAAAGATCTCCAAAAGAACGCCAAGAACAGATGTGCAGTCCCAGTGAAAACCATTGTTTTCCCAACAGCCAATTTTTAAGAAAAATGTCAGGTCAGGAACTTCCCTCCAGAAGATCTCAGAGTCACACTTTCCAACAAGTGAACAGCACTTTTGACCCCCTTTAGTGCCAACAGGGAACTCAGAGGCAAGGAGCAAAGCTTACAGCTTTTGAGAGGGAAAATAAGGAACACGAGAAAGACGTTTACAGAAGCTGCAGGATCTAAAGCCAGAAATAGGAACAAGTGCCCTCAGAGAAGACAGAGGAAGCCACACGGCAGATTAGTTAGGGCCAGAAAGACGGGTAATCCCTCACCAGTCATCCCCTTGAGTGATGGCCGCAGCTAGAAGCACTTAAAAGAAACGCAGGGAAAAAGCAAAGCAAAACAGCACTGTTCATTGTGGAAGGGGCAGAAGTTTTTGTAGATCAACCTGTGAAGCAATGCTAGCTTTGTGTGTGTGTGTGTGTGTGTGTGCGTGTGTGTTTTAAACCAAGACGAATAAAACAGGATTGAAAGTTCAGCAGAGCAGACTGCACACTGCACACTGCTGGTGGGTCTGTGAGAGAAGTTTCTCAAAGTGCTTATGCCTGAAGTCTACCAAGCAACTAGAGAGCTGACGCTGCATGTCCACACTGCATACTGCGCACAGATGCTCACAGACGCAGAATGCACAAACAGCCAAAGTAGCAACAGTCGCAGTGTTCAGCTGGGAATGAAAGGAAATGCAAATGTGGTGTGCCACACAGCGGGATGCTGACATGACCACGTGGATGCCTTGGAGACGTCACAAAAGGATAAGTGTGGCATGATTCCACATGCATGAAGCACCTGCACAGCCTGGGCCTGCTATCATAGCACTTGGAAGGCTGAGGTTGGGAGTTCAAGGCCAATCTGGGCTACAAGAGACCCTGTCAGAAAAAGCCAAAATACACAAACAAATAAGTAAGATAAAAGATAAATTCCAGAGTGATCAAATCCATAGATTTGCAATAAAGTGGTAGTTGTCAGAAGCCATAAGGGATTGGGAATTGCTGTTTTATTGCTGTGAAGAGACATTTTGACCACGGCAACTCTTATAAAAGAAAGCATTTAAATGCAGGCTTGCATACAGTTTCGGAGGTTTAGTCCATTATTGACACGCCAGACGAGGAAGCAGACAGGCATGGTGCTGGAGCAGTAGCTGAAGTCACTGGGCCCGGCATGGGCTTCTGAAACCTCAGAGCTCAGTGGTTCACTGGTTAAGAAAACTGGCTGCTCTTGCAGAGGACCAGATGATTCCCACATGGCAGCTCACAACCTCCTGTAACTCCAGCTCCGAGGGATCTGATGCCATCTTCTGGCCTCTGTGGGCACTGCACTCACATGCATATAACCCACACAGACACAGACATATACAAAACAATAAAAATAAATCTTTAAAAAAAAATCTGGTGCTGGAGAGATGGGTCAGTGGATAAGAGCACTGACTGCTCTTCTGGAGGTCCTGAGTTCAACTCCCAACAATGATATGGTGGCTCACAACCATCTATAATAAGATCTGATGCCCTCTTCTGGCATGCAGATGTACATGCAGACGAAACACTCATATTAAATATATAAATTTAAAAAAAAAGAAGAACATGGGGCTGGAGAGATGGCTTAAGAGCCATCTTAGATTAAGATGGTTACGAGCATTGGCTGCTCTTCCGGAGGACCCAGGTTCAAACCCCTACACTATAAAAAACAAAAACAACAACAACAACAAAAAACCCTCAAAGCCCACTCTCAGTGACATACCTCCTCCGACAAAGCTACACCTCCTAACCAGTTCATCAACTGGGACCTATGCATGCAATATATGAGTCTATGGGGGCCATTTTCATTGAAACCACCACACTGACTGATATGTACAGTTCCATAGTCTGGGGAGATGGAAATCCTCAATGAGAATGTTTGCACAATGATGTGCATGTCTACGGCAACTCAACGGCATACTTAGAAGTGGTAAAAATGCTGCTTCCATCATATTTTATGTCTTTGTCATGTTTTATGTTTAGTCACATTTTACAATTAGAAGCACGATGGGGGCCTTCAAGGGCTCAGCAGGTCAAGGCACTTGCCATCAAGCACGATCACCTAGTTTGTCCTCTGACCACATACCCACACTCACTTCCTACAACAGCATAAATAAATATAAAAACAAGTAATTCTTTAAATGCAATGAAAAATACAATGGTGAGCACTGGTCCACGCCAGTGATTGTGGTTCCTGAAAGAAGCCAGGCACACAAGATCAGAGTGGTATAACTGCATTTATCTGAACTATCCAGAAGAGACAAAGACAGAGTCAGAACACAGAACCGGAGGGAGGAGAAAAGCGTGCTGACTGCTGGCCTGCAAAGGTGCCACTGTATATGTCTGAAAATATAATAGAAACCACTGATGGTACACGCGAAGGAGGAATTCCCTCCATGAGCATGGTAGTATCATAACCAAAATATAGAACCAGCCTAGATGCCCATCAACAGAGGGAGGATAAAGAAAATGTGGTTCATATACAGAGTGACATTTCATTCAGCCATAAAGAATAAAATTAGCTAGGCATGTGGCTCACACCTGTAATCCCAGCATCCAGGAAGCATAAGCAGATAGATCCTTGTGAGTTCAAAGCCAGCCTGGACTAGGTAGTGAATTCCAGGCTAACCAGGACTACATATTAAGACCCTCTCTCTGGGTGTCTCAAAGAGAGAGAGGGAGAGAGAGACTCAGAAATAATACTTTTCTCTCATGTGCAATCTACATTAAGATATATGAGGAGATATCACACACACACACACACACACACACACACGACATAAAAGCCAAAGGGAGACTATTAAGGGAGGAAGGGGCTTAAAAAGAAAGAGAGAGCTGGGTATTGTGAGCACAACTTTGATCTCAGAACTAGGAGGCAGAGACTGGGGGGTTTCTGTGAGTTTGAGGCTAGCCTGCTATACAAAGCAAGCTCCAGAACAGCCAAGCGTACATAGATCCTGCTTCAAAAAAAAAAAAAAGAGGGGGGAGGGAGCAGGAGAGAATAATGGGAGAGGGGAGAGAAAGACAACCTGCATGTTTTCTCACATGTATAGCGTATGCACACACATAAGAAGAGGGATTACTTGGAGAGAGAAAGGAGACAAGAGAAAGAGAAGGAATGGTAATGGGGTAGATGAGCAAAGTGCAATGATATGTATGAAAATGTCACAATGAAACCCATTATTTTATACACTGAAAAATTTATAAAAAAGGAATTACAATTCCTTTTTGTGATTACAAATTACAATTACAATTGTAATTACAATTACAAAAGGAAGACATTTTTGCTATGTAATTTATAGCAGAATAACATGATTCTTTAAAAAAAGCTGAGCAGCACGAGACACAACAGGAATGGCTGAAGTACCCAGCAGCGCCTACCTCAGGGAAAGGTCTCCGGAAGTGGTCCCACTTCAGAAGCTTCAGGTAGGCATAATTCTGGACAGAAACAGGGGTCACCAGAGGAGCATCCCCAGAGCCAGCAGCCTCTCCCCCAGCCAGCAGGGAATGTCTGTACTTCTGAGTCAAAAGGTCATTTGAGGCCTCCTCCAGCCACTGGGTGACAAAGTCCAGGGAGTCTGTGGAAAACAGGGCCACACTCATTACCCTGACACTTGCAGGGATGCCTGAAATTACCTTACGGAAGAGCATTCCTACAGTGAAATTCAGGATCGAGAATGAACTTTGGAATCCACAGAACTCAATCCAGATCAGGGCATGTTCATCGCTAGCTGTGTGACCTTGGACATAATCCATCTGAACAGAAGACTCCTGTTACAGAGAAATGCACAGCACCCGCCTCATGGGCCGACTGAGCAAGCGCCTAGCCAGGCCTTGCTCATTTCCTTCTTACTCTCCTCTCTAGTCCTGGCCACTGCACTCGAAGTGGCTGGAAGCCCAGAGAACTACAGCTCTGAGGGCTGGTAAAACTTTGGGCCCAGAGAAAACAGAACAAAGAGCAGCTGGAGTCCCCTGGGCAGCGCAGCATTTACACTAAGGGCTTACCTATCAGTCAGAGTCACACAGGGCCTTGTGGTGTTTGGCATGCAACTCACTGCATTGGGAGCACTGTCAGTGGGGTCCTAAGACGGCCTTCAGCGGCCATTATGCTCCCTCTGCTTTCCCAAGCCAGGTAACATAGCAGGGACCCCATAGAGCACAGGAGTTCCCCACATTCTGAGTAAAAGTGTCTTGGAAGAGTTGCAGCCCTGGTGGAGGCCTCCTTCCAACCAAGCCCACAGCTGGCATTACAGCTGTTGTCAGCTTTTCCCTGGCACAAGAGGACGCACCTCTGTCCTCTACACAAATTCCCCAGCTTGGTCCTGACTGTAGCCTTCTGGAGACAGCCTTTCTCTGTGCACCCAGTCTTTGGAAACCTTGAAACAGTGGACAAGTACTAGACTCTGATGACCAGGGATTTTAGCTAGGCTCCTACTGAGCAACGAGTCTGTTACTGAGCTTCTGATGCCTGACTCTACCATGCTCTTTAGCCCACAAGACCGTGTTCCAGGGTGCCTCCTGAGGGGCACCATGGCACCTGAGACTAAGTGGTGTGTCGGCCACTCTTCCACTATTTCTGCTCTCCTTTTCCCCTACTCCTCCCGGCCCCAAGCACCCACCTGAGAAATTAACTTTTAGGGCCACTGAACTAACCAACTTGGCCAGGCAACAAGATCTATTCAGAGATAGCCATTTTTATATCCTCTCGTGGCTACATGAAATTCATCACACGGGGCATCCGAAAGCACCCTAAAATACAACCATTCTAGATTCTTCCCTCAGTTGTTTCCTTGCAGCCATCTAGGCTCAGAAAAATGCCATTTTCTTCCCAGCACTAGGGAGGCAAAGGCAGGGAGACCGTCACAGTTTACGGCCAGCCTGGGTTTCACAGGGAGTACCAGGCCAGCTTGGGCTGCACAGCAAGACCTTGTCTCAAAAACAAAGTCGGGTGTGGTACATGCCTTTAATCTGGGTACTAGGAAGGCAGAGCTGCGGGCTAGCCAGGGCTACATGTCTCAAAACAAAACAAAAAACACTGAATCAACCAAACAGTAAAAACAAAGAGTAAAAGTGGATTTTTCTGGTTATGAAAACAGATTTACCCACAGAGGAACAAAGTAAAGTGAAATTTTCTGCTATTCCCAGAAGCAGGAGAAAGTTAATTGAAAGAGATTTGTCATGATTTTAAGATCGAGACCTGAAATATAATTTAACTAAAACTTGTGTTTTCCGTGGAAGAAGAAAAACCCATTTAATTCCGTCCTCTTCATTCTTCCCCCGTGCCCCGCCCACACAGCTCTTGCTTGCCAAGTGAGTTCACTCATGGTTATTTTCTTGTCAACAGAATCCCATGCTTCTCCTTCCTCAAATCACACAATTCTCACCCATTCTAGTCCTGGGTTAGAGCCACTACATAACAACACAAAAGCCAACAATGAAAAGGTGCCACAGAGCATCACACTTACTTGGCTGCTTCTCCAACACTTCTTGGAACTTCTTTCTCTCATACTCTACGGACTGCTGCATGAGGTGTGGCCGTATGCTAGTGACAGCAAAGTTGGCCATGTCTACTTTCATTAGGTCCAACACAGAAAAGATTGCCCTGAAAAAAGAGAAAAGACTTAGAAGCAGGCAGTGGTGGCATTAGCACAGTTTAAAGGAAAAGAGACATGCGTTTCATGTATCTTAGAAAGGGCAGCAAAAGAAATCTGGAAATCATGAGAAAAATAGATTAAGAAAATGAGTTTGGGGGATTGGAGAGATGGCTCAGGGGTTAAGAGACTTCTGCTCTTCCAGAGGACCTGTGCTGCACAGTTTATGTCAAGTTGACACAAGCCAGTCATCGAGAGAGGAGGGAACCTCAGTTGAGAAAATGCCTTCATAGGATGGGGCTGTAGGCAAACCTGTAGGACATTTTCTTAATCAATGATTGATGGGGGAGGACCCAGCACATTGTGGATAGAGCCATCGTTGGGCTGGTGGTCCTGGAATCTGTAAGAAAACAGGCTGAGCAAGCAATGGAAAGCAAGTCAGTAAGCAGCACCCCTCCATGGCCTCTACATCAGCTCCTGCCTCCAGGTTCCTGTCCTGCTTGAGTTCCTGCCTTCACTGCCTTTGATGATGAACTATGGAACTATGAAATAACCCTTTCCTCCCCAAGCTGCTTTTGATCATAGTGTTCATTAGAGAAATAGTAATCCTAATTAAGACAAATTGGTACCAGGATAATGGGGTATGACTATCACAAACCTGACCATGTGGTTTTGGGAGGATTGTGGAAGGACTTTGGAACTTAGGGCTAGAAAAGCCATTAGGTGTTCAAAGCTTGGTGAGCTTTTCTGTGGTGGCTTGGAAAATAAGAATGCTGAGCACTGCAGATGAAGGCCTGGCTGTGAAGCTCCAGAGGGAAGTCTGAGTGACACTTAAAGGCTCTTTCAAGGCTATTTGCTAGTTTGAATTAATCTGTGGTTCTGGTTAGCTGGGGCTGAAGAATCAGCTGTGATTAACAAGAGACCAGAACTACTGAGGTAAAACCTTTGCTTTACTGGGACAATTGATGCTGGTCAGCTGGAGCTGAGGAACTGGTGGTGATTAAGAAGAGACCAGCACCACTGAGGTGAAATCTTCTGGGAAGTGTTTCCTCAGAGTCAGTACGCAGAAGCTGTGTTACAGAGGCGCCAAGGTTACCCCGTGCACTGGCAGCCAAACTTGATAATGTGAGAGTCTCCCAGGTGATACTGGTTTTGAAGGCATGAAGGAGTCAGAGAGAGCAGCTGAGACTTGGCACTGTGAGAGGCCAGGAGAGCCACTGGTGAAGGTGCAGCCAGAATAGCAATAGAAAGCCCAGGATTGAAGGGGTCATGGAGAAAGTTGAGGCTTGGCACCATGAAAAGAGCCTAGGAGAGGCTATTGGTGAAAGTGAAGTCCAGTTTCAGCAGAAGACCCCAACATTTTGGAGTTACCAGTACCACAGGACAACCACCAAGAACAGCAGCAGCCATGGCAGAGTGGAGCCAGCCTGAGACTAAAAGACAAGCTGTGTGTGCTGCAGAGGGTGGAGCCTGAGAAGTGACCCAGGCCCTTTGGAGGAACCCAGAAGATCTTGCGTGGATCCCAGATCTTGGACATTGAGTGATTCACACAGTTGGAGTTTGGTTTTGCTTCTATCTGGTTGTAACAGCATCCTGGTTCTTACCTCTTGAAGTAAGAAAGTATTTAACTTAATTTTAGTTTTTACCAGAACCCACAGTTGAGAGACTTTAAATTTTTGAAAAAGATTCTGGATTTTTAAAGAGACTGGATATTTCAAAGAAAATGAAAATTTAATGTGTTTGAATTTATAAAGACCATGGGACTTTTAAAGTTACTTATCTTTTATATTTTATATTAATATTACTGTGTCACCTTGGGGATAAATGAGAAAGGAAAGATTCTAACTGAAAGGTAATATGTTTGTGTGTCAAACTAACAAGGGGTCAGTTTATGTCAAGTTGACACAAGCTATAATCATTAGAGAGGAGGGTCCTTAGTTCAGGTCCCAGCACCCACGCTGAATGACTCATAACCTGTAATCCAGCTCCAGGGAAATCTAATGCTTGGGCCTCCTCAGGCATCTGCACCCACATGCATCTCCCGCAGACAGACATAATAATACATAATTAAAAATAAAATACAACTTTTTTTTTAAAGCAAAACAAATTTGGAAAAAAGCTAATGGCTTGAAAGACTGCAAATGGTAAAGTGTTTTACTCCCCTTACCCACCCACTCTGCCCCTCCTGCTTGAGACACTGCCTTTCCATCTAGACCTTGCTCCTTGGTTCTGGGTCAGCCCTCCTGGAGCCAAAGGAAGGATAGACATCTTGACCTGAGTTGAAGACTCTTTGGTCTTCATGCTTACATAGGCTGATTCATCTCCTAAGCAACGAATGAAAATTAGCCCGGTGAGGTGACACATGCCTTTAATTCCAGCACTCTTAAAGGCAGAGGCAAGAGGATCCTGTAAGTTTGAGGCCAGTCTGTCTACATAGAGAGTTCCAAAACAGCCAGGACTACAAAGAGAGATCCTGTTTCAAACACAAGAACAAAAATTAACTTCCTTCTTCCTCCCTCACTCACCCCAGTTTCTCTGTGTTTCAAGAGATATTTTATGCTCCAGTTCAGTGGTATAATTGCTAGTTCACACTCTGTACCCAAGGGACAAACTCCTGACCTACTACTGAGAAAGACTTCCACCCTGTCTGGCCTACACCAGGACTAAGGACTGCTAATTGCTAACCTGCAGAAGGAAGTTAAGAACCAAAGACTCAGGTGTAGGCGTGGCCCTACACAAAAGCAGGAATAGAATCATGTGTTCCCAGGCCCATGGCCCTTAAAAGGCCATGGCCTTAAGAAGGCCCACAGCCTTCTGTACGAGGCTTATGCACAGGAAAGGGTGCATTCTGTCCAGATCACAAATTCTCAGCAGTCACTTGTCCTGAGAGGCATGCCATCTCTACCAGACACGCTGTCATCAACTCTAAGGCCGCACACAGGGAAGCAGAGGCCTGCCCATGGGCAGCTGCTGACCGAGGTAACCCAAACACGCTCACATAGTGCTTTCAGAAAGACTGGACAGCCTGAGCCATCACAGCCACAATCGGCTAGAGCTAAGAAGTACTGCTGTCTCCCTTGTTTGTTTTACTTATTCATTCATTCATTTTTTTTGTTTGTTTTACTTATTCATTCATTCATTTTTTTTAAAAGACAGTATCTCACTAATGTGCCCCAAACTGTATTCGAATCCAAGGTCCTATCTTAGCTCCTTAGTGCTGGAAAAACAGTGGACACGAGCGGCAGAATTCCTACATTTCTGTATTTTAGATGTTTGTTTTAGAAACACTTTTGAAATGACCAAGTCCCTAGACTTCAGGAAGTGTAAATCTGCAAACAGGTTTTCAACTAGGTGTACTGTGATGGACACATTCCATACCTGAAAAGAGGCACTATTTCCTTAATGTCCTTTAGTTTTTTAACTTCCTCATCTCGAGCAGGTGCACACAAGGTCCCCATCATGCCAATAATGAATTCTGCCACCTTGGAAATGTCTAAGGCCCCATTCTCTGCTTCCTGTTTTATCAGTTCCAGATCCAAGACTTCTGTTATCTGGTTTCTTAGTCTAGTGTGACCAGGCAGCAAGAAAGATAACAGAGTCTACAAGAGAACACAGCAAAGTTCAATCAGAGTTTCTTAGCCAGGCTTAGTCACTTTTTATTATACACAAAAGTATCATAACTATTCAAAAGTAAAGGGTCACCAACTGCTATCATAACGCTGCACATACTTTAGCCTCTTATTTTACAAATCTACAGACAGACATGCACACGGGTCATTTAGAAAAGCTACTTAAGCTTCATTCATGCTCTAGCAATCACCTGAATGCAAGAAAGAACTGGGAGTTGGTTGGTTGACTTGTGTTTGTTTTTTGAGGCAGGGTCTTACTGTGCAGTTCAGTCTGGCTTCAAACTAGAGATCCTTCTGCTTCCGCTCCCCGCATGCTAGGATCGCGGGTACATATTACTGTTTGAGGCTAAAAATGACTAATGATAGGCAAAGGGAAGGACAGTTGCTATGGAAGCCTGGACCCAACAACAGATTCCAATTTTCCCAGGTAACAATTCATCTTCAGTAAGAATGTGAAAGTCACTGCAGAAAAAGTCCTTTTAACTACAGCCTTTTCTATCCCAAGGCCCAACCGCTTTTTGATCAATCTAAATCGAATGTGTCTACAGCTATTAAAAATTTATAAATACTCTATATTTTATAGCGCTTTGTCTCTAAATAATATGAACTTTTTCTTTGTTTATAAAAGCAGTGCCTTCAAATCATCATGACTTGGTTGAAAAAAATTTTAAAGGGGTAGTGGTGCTAAGTCCAAAATACTCAACCCAAACTCCTTCAAATAATTTCAGCTTGTGACCCTCAGTTTCTTTAAAGTCTTATGGCATAGTAACACAGAGGCTGAATGAATACTCACTAAGCATAATTCACTCTTCCTCTCACCTCTTTGATCTCTCCTACAAGTTTGATGGCATGGTCATATGTTGGGGGATCTTCACTTAGTTGGACACTCAAGCAATCCCAGAATGCTTTATGTACAATCTCCTTTACTCTCTTCTCCAAGCTGGAGACAACAGGAAAAATAAATTATATATATGTACATACATACATATATGCTTTTAAATTACTTTAATAAAGTCTATGACTATAGGGTAACAAATCTTCAAAACCATAGGAATGAAGGAAAAGACACCGCAGACATAAACTGATGACACATTCTACTTACTTGGCTTCCTAAGAAGAATGGCTTTCACCTCACTTAGTAGCCAACATGAATCCAGTGAACAGCATATAAAGATGCCACAGGGCAAAAAGACTGGAGGGCTGGAGAGATGGCTCAGCAGCTAAAAGCATCTGTTACTCTGCAGAGGATGTGGATTTATTTCTCAGCACTTACATGACGGCTCACAACCATCTATAACTCCAGTTCCAGGAGATCCAACAGCCTATTCTGATCTCTGTGGGCACCAGGCATGCACAAGGAAAGAACATTCATGCACATAAAAATTTTTTTTTAAATTTGTTTTTTGTTGTTGGGACTGTGTCTATGTTGTCCTAGAACTCATTCTGTAGACCAGGTTGGCCTTGAACTCACAAAGATCCACTTGTTAAATTAAGCCACAACATCAGGCATCAATTCACAAACCAAAACAGCATACAAGAGCAAAATATCCCACAACATCCACTTGCCTGACTCCCGAGTGCTAGGAGTAAAGGCATGTACCACCACACCCAGAAAAAAATTTTAAAGTTTTCAAAAGACTGGAAAATTCAGAGTTAATAATTTTAGTTTCTCTGACATTAGCAAGTTCCTGTGATACACATATGTGAATACAGGTGCCCTCAGAAGGCAGAGGCAATGGATTCCCCCTGGAAATGGAGTTGAACACAACTCCAACATGGGTTCATGGGGTTGAACACAGTCCTCTTGCAAGAGCAGTAAGTACTCTTAACCACTGGGCCATCTCTCTAGCCTTCATCTTTTATTATGATCATCCTGTGGTCTTCTGCTGTTTTTGCTATTTTGAGATAGAGACTTACAGTCCTGGCTGGCCTCTAGCTTGCTATGTAGTTGGGCTTACAGGCACGTGCCACCTCAGCTGGCTTCCTTGTCTTCACATAGTTTAAAGTCTGGCAAGGGGTGCAAGTCAGATGACAACTACAGTACGATGACAGAGTTACAAAGACACGAAACCATACACTGAAAACACAAAATGAAATGGCTAAATCCTAACAGGGAAAAGATGGCATGACAGGTTTTCACAAACTCCAGATCCTTGTATCCAAAAGCATCTGTGGCCTTCAGACCCAGGTTCACAGCAGTCATTTCTAACCTAGGAATGTTTTTAGCGCTAACGTACAAAAGGAGAAATGTACTCGAACACGCTGGCATCGAATGAAAAGCCATTCCCAGAACTGTGACATGACAGCGCTCTAGTAAACAAGCACGCACCTGCCTTCAGCTAATTCAATGGCTTTAATCCGAAAGTCTCCATTTACTACAATCTCATGGGCTAGAGCCATGTTGGTGACTCCTTTTGCTGTTTCTAGAAGTTCCTCTACAGTCACAAGCCGAGCAGGACTAGCTGTAACAGAAACCCAGGGTAAGAAGTCTGTTAAGATAAGGCACCAGACGGCAGCTGCAGGGATGCCCTTCAAACAGCAACACGGGTAGCTTTTTCTTTGTTTTCTTTTTACCTAGTGTCCTAAAAGTAACGAGCATTTAAATAATACACAAAACATATGGTTCCCACTAAGACTGCTCAATGGAAAAGTAAATTGGGACTGAAAACTTAAATTACAGGTTTTCATTATCCCAAATAAACCGAAGGTTTATGTACTGCCTCTGCTAACTCCTGTCTTTCCAAAAAGAAAAATACCAGCTTTAAGATCTTTTCTGGGCGTCAGCGAGATGACTCAATGAGTAAGGGGCCTGCTGACAGCCTGGTGACCTGAGTTCCGTCCCTAGAACCCACTTAGTGGAAGGACAGAACCAGCTCCTTCGTGTTGTCCTCTGACCTCCATATGTATACTGTGGCATGTGTGAGTCCATAAACACACATACACACACAAATAAGTAAATCCTAAAGGATATTTTATGCTCCCATAAACAACGTATGTGTTGGGAAATATCTGAACATATCTCCAGCTATTGTACTTACTGATTGCTCTGTGTGTGCACCCCTGTACCTTTAAAGATAATCACTGTGCCAGCAGCCTGAGTGGCTGGGATGCGTGATTTCTATAGCCGAAAGGCCCTGCCTAATAAATGTATGTGGTTGCTGCCTTCTGTCCTGGGACTGCTTCCTGTGCCTGTCCAAAAGCTGTGAGCAGAGTAAAGCTGAGCTCTAAAGCTGTTGTGGAGGAGGCCTCCTGGCACTCGCTCACCCCAGCCTCAGGCAACAATGGGAGTGATTCCCCCCCCCCACTGGGCTCTGAGCTCCCCCACCCTAAAGGTTCAGCTGCTGAAGGGTTGTGTGAGGAGTTAAGCTATGAGGTTTCTTTCATCATGCAAATAGACCTTTGGATCAGAAAGGAGGCGCTTTGATTATAATAAAACTCAGGAGGACAAGGCAGGCAGAGCAGCAGCTGAAGATGGCTCTTGCCGTGATGCCATTCTCTCTGCTGAGGTCTGGAGGCTTGTACATATATAAATGCCTCCTTGTTTTTATTAAATTTTTGATGGATTAGTTACCTACAACACTTATATCTGCACTAACACTGATATTTCTTGAAATTAAAATAGTATTAAGCCTCAAATAAGGTTAAAACCGATACCCTAAGATTTCACTAAGTAAGTGGCTTAGCAGGTAAAGTTGTTGGCTGCCAAACCTGACAACCAAGTTCAATATCTGGGACCCACAGGTGAGAGAACCAAATCCACAACATGTTCTCTAACCTTCACAAAAACACATCACACACACACACACACACACACACACACACACACACACACTACACAGAATAGATGTTAAGCATTTCAAAAATAAAAAGCTACCCTAAAAACAGGGCATGGAGGTGCATGTTCTACAATTCCAGAACTTGGAAAGTAGAGACAGAAAGATCAGGAATCCAAGGCCAGTCAGTCTCAGCTACATACTCGTTCAAGACCAGCCTAGGTTACATAGAAGACTGTCTCAAAATCAAAACCTAGTATGGGATAGAAAGACAGACTATGAGATCTCTGTTGCTTGCCAATGAAGAGACCAGAAGGTGGGGGTACTAGAATTCTGTAGTATACAGACCTGCTAAATCAAAAACTGAGAAAATCACCATGGTTTCCCTCTCCCTCACTGATCTTTCATGCAAGTCCTATAGTTTTTGCCCTGTGATGATGAAAAGCCCAGCGCCCCTAGTGGTAAAGGCAATGACCTCTCCCGGGTTTAATGTCAAGTACTCACTTTCCCATAAACTTCTCTGTTTAATGGCAAGTACTCACTTTCCCAGAAATCCTTGTAGCCACGTAACATTTAACGAGCCAATCCAGTGTCGGGTTCTGACCAATCAGAGAGATCCCTTGCTCCCTTTAAAAACCCTTGTAGGAAGCTGCTCGTGGTCGGCCATCTTGTGTGGTGGTGCCAGACCCCAGTGCACTGGTTTACTCTGCAGAATAAAGGTTCCTCGCTTTTGCATCAGAACTGGGCTCTTGGTGGTACTTGAGGAGGGGGATTTCAAAAACTGGGCACAACACTGACTACAAAAATCCCAGAACTGTTTCCCATGCTTTCATCTCTCTCTAGACAGCTTGAGATTTATCTTCCACATCAGAGATTCCCGTTGATTCTCCTTTAATGTTCCTAACCAAGGAGCCTGTGGCCATGCTTCTTCAGCTTTAAACTATAGAGATTCAGGGGGAGGCTGGCTGCTGGCCCCTCTCAGGGGTTTGGATTTAGAGTATCTTGGCAGGGCAGAAGAATTTTACTTCCACATAGTCTCAAGCTATGTTAACCGTCTGAGAGCCCTGGACAGGAAGACCTCATTAATTTCCCATGATGATGATAAGATCTAGCCTTAAAAACAGATAAGCAATGCTGCTGGTTTGCCCAGGGTTTAACAGATGAAAAGTTCTTAGGTTAGTGAAAAATAAGTTTCTTCTAACTTTATTCTTTCCTTTTATTGCTAGCAGACTTGCTGCCTATCCAGGCAGGTGTCCAAGCTGAGGAAGACCAGCGTCTTCTCTGGTCTTCTGGCTGCATAACCAGTGAGGGCTATAGGGATCCTTCATCTGCATTAACATAAACAAATGGCCTTTTTATGTGAAGATCTAGGGGGCTAGTCCATCGTTTTCAGCACAGAGGGGTGAACAAGTGCAGGAAGCAAGTTTTTCGCAGAATGAAACAAGCTGCAAGGCTTTAGGAAGCACCCTTCCCCATACAGCACAGAAAGCACATTCTCAGGAGCATGATTCCATAAAGACAGAGTATAGAACTATAAAATATTTAATTCAAATATCCCACTATAGTGTACTGCTACAGTAGGCCAACAACCACACTCCATTAAGAACATGGAAGGTATGTCATAGGAGAAAGCACCTGATGGAGCACACAGCCAGCTCTATAAGATCCCACAACTCAGTAGACAATTAACAACAACAACAAAAAAAAAAAAAATGGGAAAAAGAGTTAAACACACATTTCTTCAAAGAAGATATACAGTGCCTAGTAAGTACATGGAAAGATGCTCATTATATACAAAGCCTAGTAAGTACATGGAAAGGTGCTCATGTCATTGGAGAAATGCAAATTAAACCCATAGTGAGCTGTGACCTCATGTCTACTAGCTCTGGCCCAAAGCAGTAAGACTGATCATGCAAAAATGCTGAGCACTAACTCAAAACTTAGGTGTCTGGACTTCCATGTGGAGGGGGGCATATGAAGCAACAGTCTACATGGTTCCTTATCTGTGTGTGTGTGTGTGTGTGTGTGTGTGTGTGTGTATGTGTGTTGCACAGGCAGGCAGGTGGAGGCCAGAGGCCAATCCTGGATATCATTTCCCGTGGTCCATCCATCTTTTTTTTGAGCCAGGGTCTGGTAGGTGAGCCTGTCTAGCCAGCAAGCTCGGCTGATCAACTTGTCTCTGCCTCTTCTGGTCTGGAATCACAGGCATGTGCCACTACACCCAGCTGTTCTATGTGGCTTCTGCGATTCAAAGGTCCTTATGCCTGGGCAAACACTTTACCAACTGAGCCATCTCCTCAGCCCTCCTGATGGTTTCTTATAAAGCAAAACACACTTACCACATGACCCAGAAACCCCACACCTAATCCATTACCAAGAAAATAAAAAGCAAAGTCATATAGAGACTTGTACTCATATATTAGTAATTTTATTCACAAAACCTTGACCAATTTAAATATCTATCAATTGCAGAAGGATAAAGAAATTGTGTATCACCACAAATGGAATGTTATTTGGCAATAAAGAAGTAACAATATTAAATGCAAACCCACAAATTTTATAAGAACTATCTCAAGTGATAATGTCATATATAAACAACCATGTACACTAGAATTCCATTTTTAAATTATCGCATGTGTGTTGTGTATGTATACACGTGCATGCTACCACACATGTGTGGATGCCAGAGGACAAGTTGTAGGAGTTGGTTCTCTCCTTCCTGATGTGGGGCCCAAGGATCAAACTCGAGTCATGAGGCTTGGCAGGGAGCATCTTTACCCACTGAGCCATTACACTAGCCTTAAAATTCCATTTATATAAAGTTACACAATAAAGCAAGATTATACAGAAAGCAGCTTAGTGATCACCAAGGGCTGGGGTGGACAGAAGGATCCATCCTTTAGTACTGCCAAGGGGCACAAAAGAATTATAGGAAGTAATGATGATATCCCAGCAGCTCAAGGCTGTGGTGCAGGTATAAAGGTCATCCAATCATGCACTGACAGTCGCACACTCCATTTGTAAAGGTCTAAGGAACTCAAGGATCTGAGATACATACATGTATGCATATATATGTCAAATGTATATATACATCTTTCTCCAGATTACGTAACTGAAACTTATTATGAGTGATATACACGCTGGTTACTGTTAATTTTCCCTAAACCTGTAGTTCCTGTCACCATTTATCAGAAACCACAGCTTTCACTGTGGGCACGTCAGTATCGCACGTCAGACGTTATTAACCTCCACCAGGTTCTTATGTCTTCTGTTTTTCTTCCTGTTTTGTTTTTTTTCAGACAGGGTCTCTCTATGTGGCCCCGGCTGTCCTGGAATTCACTTTGGAGACCAGGTTGGTCTGGAACTTAGAGATCCACTTGCCTCTGCCTCCTGAGTGCTGGAATTAAAGGCGTGCACCACCCCAGTGGTGTGGGATCTCTTAAACCTTTTATATCTGTGACTCTTTCTCACTCAAGGAAATTTTAAATGACCTGGCATAATAGGACAGAAAAACAGGTATACATTTATTGATAACAAATCATCAAAAAAAATGTTTTAAAGCAATTCTTTAGAACTATTGCTGCTATTTCAGAGGATTCAAGTTTAGTTCCCAGCACTTATGTTGGGTAGCTCACAACAGCCTGTAGTTCCAGCTCAAGGGGATCTGACTATCTCTCTTCTGTCCTCCACAGGCACCTGAACACGCATGCATAAACACACATATACACATTTATACATAAACAATACATTTTAAAAAATCTTTTTAAACAACGCAAAAAAATAATACTTTAGTATGTATATATAATTTTATCAATTTATTAAAGATTAAAGAAAATTTGCATATTAATAAGATAGCTATGTTTATAAAAGTATTTTATATAGCTAATGAACTCTTGGCTGTTGATACTGGAGTACATACAGCATCTTCAACGTTTTTCAAAGGCGATCAACATTGTGATTGATTTTATAATTATCCATACTGAGAACACTGTTTTATACACACAGAACAAAATGGCAGAGGCATGTCTAGCGACCTTTAAGAAACTGCTAGAAATTCTGTACTAATCCCAACCCAAATTTCAATTATTTTTAAATGAAACTTAAACATAACTTTTTAAAATGATTTTTAAAACAATTATGTGCATGTGTGTTTCTGTGTCTATCTATATGCGTGTGAGTGCAGGTACCCAAAGAGGGGAAAAACATTGGATTTCCTGGGGCTGGAATTACAAGCGGTTGTCAATCACTCAGTGTGGGTGCTAGGTACTAAATCTGTTTTGGGTTTGTTTTTTTGTTTTTTTTTTTCAGCAGCTTCTGGCTCCCTGAAAACATGATCACAGGTGCTAGGGTAAACACTTTTGTGTTAAACATAACCACATGTATTTTCAAATAATGTAGCTAACACTAGCTTTGTACTAACTTGGAGCAATCCCATCACTGACAGAATGCTAAAAACCAAGTCCGTCCTTCACAGAATAACTGAAAACATAAACCAAAATCCTCATTAGACACTATGGTCAATAAAGACCACACTAGCAGTCTGTATCTTCTGTTAGTCAGTTTTCCAATTTTCTGCTGCTTTAAGAAATACTGGAGATAAATTAACTCATTAAGAGAGAAAGTTGTTGGGTGTTGTAGCTTACACCTGTAATCCCTGCACTTGGAGGCTGCGGCAGTTAGACTATGGTGAGCTTCAAGCCAGCCTACCCTACACACTAAGTTCTGAGTTCCAGGGCTAGCCTAGTCTACAGAGCAAGGCCCTGAATTGAAAGAAAGAAAGAGAGAGAGAGAGAGAGAGAAAGAGAGAAAGAAAGAGAGAAAGGAAAGGAGAAAGCAAGCTGGGAGCTGGGCATGGTAGCACACATCTGTAACCCAACACTTTGGAAATGGAGACAGGAGGATCAACAATTCAAGGTTATCCTTACCTATAAAGAGAATCTGAGGCCAGCCTGGGCTACATGAGGCCAAGATCTCAAAAACATGGGGTTAGGGAGGTTGGCTTACAGTTTTGGAAGTTCCAGCCCCTGATCTAGTGGATCAATCCTGTTGGTCTGTGGTGAGCTGCACATAACGGCAGGGTTCACGTGACTGAAGAAGTTGCTCAACTCAGCCATGAAGCAAAAGGAGAACAAACAAGTGGCTGGGGCCTCAATACCCCCTCCAAGGGCAGTTCCCAGTCCCCCTATCTTCTAAAGTTCCTATTGCTTCCTCACAGTGCCACAGCTAGATCCCAGCTTTTAACACAAGGGCCCATGGAGGACATTTCAGACTCAAATTATAGCACCCACACTCTATCTCTCAGTCCCCCATCAGACCATGCAGCAGATGACGTAACACTAGTAGTGGTGACAGGCATGGGTGTTTATTGAGCTTTTACTGCTTCTATGCTCTATTCTCAACGCCTGGAGAAAGAGTATTTGCCTCATGTTAAAGATGGGAAACCACCTGTCATCTCCCACCTCCTACCCCCACCAACACACACTGGTGACAGTAACTCATACACACACACCAGGTAACATTATGTGTGCTTCCCTGGAAACAATTTGTGCTACTTTATCAAAGTCTATGTGACCAAAAACTAAGAAAATGGGGTCTACCTGTACGTACGTGCTGTAAGAACACTATGTTGAATGATAAATTATTCAGAAATTGCTTTGATCGTTTTAGAAAAACACCTCAAAACCCTAAAACATTTGCCCTTCTTCCCAATCTGCAGAGCTATTACTGTTCACTTACACCTTGATAACATCGACACTGACATTCTTAGACTATGACACTCCCTCTCAAGACCTGCATTCTTGGATTGGCTTCAATAGGTTTATGTGTTCTTAATAAAAGACATAAGCCGGCAACTGCTGGGCATGAGGCTTACTCCCTCAGGAACCTAAAATGATTTCCACACTCACTCAGCAGACTGAATCCCCTCGGTCTGTGGGATCCAAGCCCTGGGGAAATGAATTTAGGGTGTGGTAAAGGTGTCACTTTTCCTCCTTCCTTCCTTTTTCTTTCTTTTTTTTTTCCTGAGACAGTTTTTTGTTGTAACTCTGGCTGTCCTAAAACTCACTCTGTAGTAGACCAGGCTGGCCTCGAACTCACAGAGATCCACCTGCCTCTGTCTCCTGAGTGCTGGGACTAAAGGCGTGCACCACCACCGCCCCACTTCATTTTTCTTTTTTTAACCAGCATAGGCATCATTCTGGCTCAAAGGAGCCTCAGACTTTCCACTCATTTTTTTTTTTAAATAAAGCTATAATTTCACTCTAGCCTTCTGTTTCTCAGACTATTTCAGAGAAATTGGAATGCCACTGAGACTGGAAAGAGAAGGAACATTTTAGACCTTACTTTAAAATGTTAATTTCTCATGCAACTAGAGACCCACAAATAGGCTGCCAGTTGGGAAACTGCTGCTACTGTCAATTGCTGATCATTGACAATCTTGTCACACTTTGAGAACTTAGTTCAGAGCCACAGGCACAAGGAAGCCATTTGAAAACAACAGTCACAGTACTTTTGATCAAAGTCAAATGTACTTACAGTGAGGTCTTCCCACTCTCTGTGGGCTAGGTGAGTCTGACTTTATTTTTTTCTGTAAAGCTTCATCAGAACATTCCAGAGCACCCTCCAGGCCTTGCTCAGAGTCATGTGACTTTGACTCTCCTGCTTCATTTATATGGGACTTGTCAAGGTTTTCAGACATCCTCAGTTAAGTCTATTCTCCTTTCTAGGAAAGAAAGACAATGAGCCAAACATGTGTAAGTCACAGTCCAAACTTGATTAATGACACAGGATATATGCTTGCCCCTGATTGGATATGGGCAGGAGATACCCAGGTAGGAGGCGGGAAATACCCAGACAGGTAACATTTATGCGGGAGATGCCCAGGTAGGAAAGCCATCAGGATGTATGCTTACTCCTGACTGGACCTGATGGGAAATTCATACCCTCATGGGATCTGCCTTTAAGAATCTTCATGAGCTACAACTCGGGGCCATCTTGTAGGAATCCCATTGGGGACCTCCACATGGTCCTGGTCAGCTTCCACCATCCTGGCCAGTATTAAAAGCTTGCTTAAAATCCTTTCAAATTTTGGTATAATGTTGTTGTATTTTTTCCTCAACCAATTTGGCATTTACACATGTTCATATGATGTCACTGTCTCTGAGCAAACCTAGTCTCTTGAGGTTCAGTTTTCTTGACTGTAAATAAACAGTCTTGCTAAGGTTTAATACATTTATTTCTCTACCTCAGTGATTAAATGCACTCAACCAATTATAAAAGCAAAATTACTCTGCCTAAGTGATCTATGGAACAAGGACATAACTTCCTGGAGTAGTAGGTGGGGGCTGCTTAGGTGAGATAGTCCTGAATCTCCCTTGCCCAAGGACATAACCTCTTAGATTGCTGGGTCAGGTGTGTTGCTGGGTAGGGAGTATCTAGACCTCATTTAGTTTACCCTACTGTACCAAATGTGCTCCAAATGCACCAGATGTGCTTGGTCCCTGGTAGGCAGGAGAAAACCCAGATAGGAAGTACTTCAGTATAGATGCTTGCTACTGATTGGACCTGGTGGAAAGTACATAGGCCTTACAAGTTCTGCCTTTTAAAGCATCTGTGACACATGACTCGGGCCACTCTGTGGGAGCTCTGGAGGTCACAGGCTCATTCCATGGGTACCTCACAATGGACCTGGTCAGAGTCCATCTTCCTGGCCAATATTTAATTAATTTAATTAAAGCTAGCTTGCTTTAAATTTGGCTCAGTTGTGGTGGTCTTATTCTCGACTGGATTTGGGATTTACACAATGACACCTGTAAGTCATCAAGCTAGAGAGTAGTTGGAATATTTGCATCCCACTCCTGGTAACACATCACAAGTATGTGTGTGTGTGTGTGTGTGTGTGTGTGTGTGTGTGCGCGCGCACGTGCTCGCATGGGCATTTGGGGGGGGTTGAGAAATATGCTTAACCTGACAAAAGACTTAAACTGCTTGCTTCTGCTTTAATCAAAGGGAGTGGTGACTCAATCTTAAATCTTTATTTAGAGGCAGTGTTTCATAGTCCCACTGCCCTTGTGTTCTCTATGTAGCCCAGTCTGGCCTTGAACTCACAACCTCCCTGCCTCCAATTCATAAATGTAGGACTACAGATGTGCATCATCACACCAACCTGAAACCAATACTCTTTATTTTCCTGGCTGAGAGCTTACAAGAATAGTCCTTGGAAAGCTGGGCCTGGTTACCCACTCTGGTAATCCTAGCACTTGGGAGGTGGAGGAAGGAGCGACTTCAAGGCTGGAATCACTTAAATAGAAACAAACAAAATGCAACTCACTGGAAACAATGCTTCTATCCACCTTCCCTTACCGTGCTGAGGGGACGTCCTATCCTGTGAAGAAAAATAACTGGAATTGGGGCTTGGGGAGCTGGCTCAGGAGGGAAAGCGCTTGCCATGGGAGCATGAGGACCTGAGCTCAGATCTCTAGTACTTGTTGAAAAGCCAGGCACGGTATCACGCCTGTAACCACAGCACTAGGGAAGCAGAAGCAGGTAGAGCTAGAGAGAAAGATGGTCAAACTTGGTCTCTGGCTTCCATGCCCACACACAGGTGAGCATATATATGCACAACCTTTCCCCCTGGATTTTAAAAAATAACTGGGAAAGGCAGGCAGATCTCTGTGAGTTTGAGGCCAGCCTGGTGTACATAGTGAGCTCCAGGACAGCCAGAGCTACATAGTGAGACCCTGTCTCAAAAAAGTAAACAAAATAACAACAATAATAATAAACACACAAATAACTAGGGATAACTACAAAGCATATATTTTTAAGTAGTTGCTAATCAACAGGAAAAGTACATAAGTAGGAAGTTGAAAGTAATCATAAAGAATATGACTCACTTTCCATTTGATTAGTTGTTGATAAGAACAGGAATATTACCTGACACTCAAGTCTGGATCAGTTATTTAAGGCATTTTTAATTTATATGAATGCGTGTTTTGGCCTGCACATATGCCTGTGCACTGGTCAGAAGAGGACCCGGATCAACTAAAACTAGAGTTACAGACGGTTTCAGACAAGTGAGTGCTGAGAATCAAACCTCAATCTCCGGAAGAGCAGCTCTTAAGTGCTGAGCCAGCAGTTAACTGCTCCCCAGCCCAAGATTCACTGATTTTTATTTTATGTACATGAGTGTTTGCCTGTACATATGTGGGGCATGTGTGTGCAGTGCCCTCAAAGGCCAGAAGAGGGCATCAGATTCCATGCAACTGTAATTACACATGGTTAAGAGCTGCCCTGTGGGCACTGGGAACTGAACCCTGCATTCTCTGCAAGAGCAACCAGTGCTCTTGACTGCTAAACCATCTCTTCAGCCCTATAATGGCATCTTTTAATTACATTAAAGTTTTTTAAGTCCTCCTCATTTTTCTCTATTCTTAGGACATTTCTAATTAAGAAAAACAATGCTTCTGTATTTACAAAATTGAAAATAATTAACATTTTGAAGATCACAAACTATTGTCATAAACACAAATTCAGCTGTATCACACCCTTGGAAGGTAACCAAAAAACCTCAAGAAATACACACTGTTTTAAAGAGATTTGGCACACTGCTGCATATTGGAGAGAGAAGAATCGCTTGGTATAATTATCTAAAATCTCAAGAGACCTCTATTAAATAGAAAAAAGTTACTGGAAATTTCCAACTGTCCACATGGTGATTTGTAACTTCACCTTGGAAAGGGCCCTCTGTAAGAACTGTCCAGATTAGGTTGGCTGGTTGGCCCGCCTGCCTGTGAGAGATTGCCTTGATTATGTTAATTGAAGTGGGAAGACTCTCACCTGTGGGCAGCACCATTTCCTGAGTTGGTTCTGGTCTAACAAAAGGGAGAGAGGGAGCTGTGCTCTAGATTAGGTACTGTTTCTTGACTGTGAATATGATGTGACCAGCTGCCCCTGCTGCTGTGACTTCCCCTAAATGATAGATTATAACCCTGGGCTGTGAGCCAAAATAAACCCCCTTAAGTGCTTAAGTAGCTTTTATCTTTTTTTTTTCCCCGAGACAGGGTCTTACTACCTTGGTTGGACCAAAACTATACAGAGAACAGGTTGGTCACCACAGAGATCTGCCTGCCTCTGCCTCTCAAGGACTGGGGTCTTAACCAACATGCCCAGCTAGCATTTCATCTTCCTAATACAGTCTTATCCCTCCCCCCCCCCACCCCCAATTTTTGGAGACAGTTCTGGCTAGCCTAGAACTCATTA
Organism: Cricetomys ansorgei; assembly: GCA_026225945.1. Taxonomy (NCBI): domain Eukaryota; kingdom Metazoa; phylum Chordata; class Mammalia; order Rodentia; family Nesomyidae; genus Cricetomys; species Cricetomys ansorgei. The sequence goes on from JAMJFZ010003875.1 coordinate 7,233,987, forward strand.
CATTGACCAGGTTGGCCTCTAACTCATAAGAGATCTGCCTTATACTCTTCACATGCTGAGGAGCTGCCCAGGTGATGAGGTCATTCACTGGGTGAAAAGAGGAAAGGCAAGACTCCTTTAAGCTCCGTAGACTGCCCGCAAGACTGTTCAGGTTCTGTCTCCTCCCAGGGCGCTTCCCTCGGCCTTACGAATGTTTACACTTTGCCCAAAAGTCCTGCAGGGCTGATTGCTAGACAGCTGGCATTCAACATTGGCTTAAATTCCAGACAAAATATGCTTATTTAAATAGGAATAGAAAGATGAAAACAATCTAGCCAGAGAGAGACAGACCTGCTGGGAGCCACAGTGAAAAACACAAGCCTCAAGTAGCATGACATTGCTTCTCTGAATAGCAGGAGAAAGCTGAGAAAAACCTTCCCAGAAAAGATGTCATGTGACTGTCTTTGAAAGGAGTAGAATTCCACTTCTTTCAGTGACCAGTAATAAAGTGGGGTCTGTGTGAAAGGGGGAGCATTTCATCCCTCCTCTTGCAGAAGCCGTGGCACCTGCAATGGAAAAGCGGCAGGTACTGAAGCTGGGAAAGCGGAGTTGGGGGTCAGATGGAGGAAGTGCTAACTTGTACTTAAAGGCAGACAAACAAACAAAACTGCTTTGCCTAGATTTTGAATTTCTCAAGACCCAATACCAACCATATTCTACACAAATGCTCAGTTAGTATATCGGCACCACCCCCACTCCGGCAAACAGATATCCATCTGTTGATAGACATAAATCCCTGTATCATCTGTGTGATGTCACTGTATTTGGGAGAGGTTGCCCAAGGTGCTTAGAGTAGCACTGGACCTGTGGTTTGAAACTGACAATACCTTTTAGTAAAAGTGATCAATTTTCCTTAAAATATCCTATTTTCCGTAACTACTGAGATCCGATTCTGGCTCCTTTCCTGGCTGTGTGACTTCAGTTTCCTACTCCATAAAAAGGAGTTACGTACCTCCTTATTTAATGGACAAGACTACACAGAGACCACAGGCTGGCACACAACTATTCCACGAATGGCAACCATAGTTAAAGAGCTGTAGTATGCATGCATCCGGGAGCTATTTAATTGCCCTCATTCATTCACTCAACAATCATAAAACCCTCCGGTACCTAACCAGGAAACCAAGGGGAGGAGGATCCTGGCACGGGGACCCGCATCTGCCGGAGCCCCACGCGGGCCCGGGCTGAACACAAAAGAATCTTACAGAAAGGGTCTCTCGGTGAAAGAGGGGACTCGGCCCACCAGCGCCGGGAACCGCGGCTAGATTCCGTTGTAAACAACTGTTTAGGCGGGCGAGGGAGAGGCAGGGCGTGCCGGGGTGCGGCCTGGAGGGTGGGCCTCCACCCGCCCCTGTCTCCTCCACGCCTCCACCCGGCATCCCCGGGACCCCGCCGGCGGGAAGAGACGAAGAAACGCCAGCGTTCCCGTCCCGCGCCTCCCGGGCTGGCCCGCAGGCCTCCGCGGCCACCCCGCTCACCTGCCCCGGCGTCGGCGATGGCTCGGCGACCGCTCCTCCGCGCCGGGCAGCGGGAGGCCGGTGTGAGCCGGGACGCGCCTGCCCAGGCCAGGGCGGCGCCATGTTCCTGTACGGACAGTCGAGCAGCTCTCCCGCCGTCACGAAGAGGCTCAGAAATCATCGGTGGCTGGGGCTGAACTGCATCAGTTTTTGTGTGGAAAGGCGAGCCTAGGGTCTGGAGCGAGGCGGGATGCGGGCTGAGGGAGCGCGGTAACAGGCGACTCCACGCGGCCCTCGCCGCACAGGGAAGCGCCATGTTGCGGTACGGAAAAGCCGAAGCGCGCCGCCTGAGGCGCGGGAGAAAAGTGAAGCGGAGGCGCGTGGTTAATCTAGGGAAGCAAAAGGTAAGGCACTTCAGAAGCTACCTTTGGTGCCTGGCTTTGAAAACTAAGTATTCCATCACCTACACCCACTTCATGCCCTTGCTCTCATTTTGGCACCCACCCCCCATTCTTAGCTGAGTCTCAGTGGCACACTCCATCCGTTTATATTCTGAGCCCTGGATTGAGGGACCGCTTGGATGCGTGTAGGTGACCCGAGGCTTCAGCTGGTGCAGATGAGAAGACTGGGAGAGCTGTTCCCTAGTGTTAGGGTTCTCTAAGTGACCCAACACAACTCAGGTACAGAGACAAAAATTTCCAAAGCGAAAGATTTTATTGAATTGAGCATTCAGGCTGACAGGTCAGGGACGCAGCAGACTCAGGAACTGATTTTGACCCAGACCCAGTTTCTAGAACGGTATTTAAGCATAAAACCCTGCAAACATCTGTGTCAACAAAAAGCAGAAGTCAGGTCCTCAGTTTATCATCCACAAGGAACGTCCTGAGCAGGAAGCATAAAGATAACATCTCATATATAGTTTCTTCTGGAGGGTACATATTCGAGGAAGGGGTAGGGGTGGGAGCTCTCTTCCCGTGAGAACCCCACCTTAGCTTGGCCCTGTCAAAAATGAACTCACTCGAGGCAAGATAATTTTTGTTATATCCTACCCCTGCCACACTAGCAGCGCTGGGTTTATGCGTAACCAGATGAGCACTCAGAGCAGTTGCATTCTGGAAAGGAAGATCATTTCCCCTAAATATCATGTCAGGACAAGCCTACTTGGGAGTCTCATCTCCTTAGGCCTATGTAGTTGGGGCCCACATGATCATTGCTGCACCAAGAAACCACCCCTTAAGCCTGCAGCACTAAAACAGCAAACTAACTACACCAACAGTAATACTTTGTTATCGGCCTTGATATTTTTTAAATTTAATTTATTTATATGAGGGCTCGATCTGCATGTACGCCTACATGCCAGAAATGGACATCTGATCCCATTATAGATGGTTGTGAGCCACCATGTGGGTGCTGGGAATTGAACTCAGTACCTCTGGAAGAGCAGCCAGTGCTCTTAACTGATGCGTCATCTCTCTGGCCTCCATCTTAAATAATAAAAGACATGTGACTTAACTGTTTTTTATTGCTTTATAACTGGGCATAAGGTATGCATTTCTTAAAGCAAAATGGTAAGTCTACCTGTAGTCTATAAAATGTGGGTTTATCTAAATAACTAGAACAAATGGATAGGGTTAATGCTTTCAAACACTATTAAAGCACATGCAATTATTACTAAAAGATTTAAGGCTGGATACAATACACTATAACCCCCTACCAAACCATGAGACACATTGTTTTTTTCTTTTATAACAGGATTGCTGTTCTTCCAGAGGACCAGAGTTCAGTGCCTAGCACCCATATGGTATGGCTCACAACCATGTAACTCCAGCTCCAGGAGATCCCAAGCCCTCTTTTGATCTCAGGGTACCAGCATGCACCTGCACACACACAAACACACACCTAAATAAAAGTCAGCGCGGGTGAGGTGATTCAGTGCATAAAGTTGCCTGTCACCAATCCTAATAACCTGAGTGAGTTCCATCATGATCTCTGGGACCCACATGGTAGAAAGATAAAGCAGAGGCATGAAAGTTGCCCCTTGACCTCCACTCATGGGCCTTGACACTTGGCTTGTACACACACACTAAATATAAGTGAGAACACAAATAAACCATCCTGGGATGCCAAGATGGAGGTGGCTCGGCAAGCATTTGACATACATGTCTGACAACCTGAGTTGATTCCTAGAATCCACATAAAGGTGGGAGGAGAGAACTGACTCCACAAAGTTGTGTTCTGATCTCCACGTGAGCTCAGTATGCTCACATATGATAGTATGCTCACATGATACCCACAGAAATTAAAAACAATAGTTCCAGGGGTTGGAGGGATGGCTCAGCAGTTAAGAGCACTGGCTGCTCTTCCAGAGGACCTAGGTTCAATTCCCAGCACCCACATGGCAGTTCACAACTATCTGTAAGTCCTGTTCCAGGGGAATCTGACACCCTCAAACAAGATATACATGCTGTCAAAACACCAATGTACATAAAAATAAAGAAATTTAAAAAACAAAAAACAATAGTTCTGCCTGGTACTGGTGGCACATGCCTTTGATCCCAACACTTGGGAGGTAGAGGCAGGCAGATCTCTGAGTTCAAAACCAGTCTGGTCTACAGAGTGAGTTTCGAGAGAACCAAAGTTACAACAGAGAAACCCTATCTTCAAAAAACAAAAACACAAAACCAAAATAAAAGTTCTCAGATAATTCATTTTATGAGACTACAACTAAGTAAAAACAAGATACTCAACTAACTGAACATCCAGTTCTATCTGAATTTAGATTAATGTCTAGCTTGACGAAGAGATTTTTCTTGTGGGGTTTAGTTTGCTTATTTTGTTTTGATTTTTGAGAAGGCATCTCACTGTGTAGCTCTTGGCTGGCCTGGAATTTCTATGTATACCACGTTAGCCTCAAATTCAGAGATCCACCTGCCTCTACCTCCCAAGTTCTGGGATTAAAGCTGTGTGCCTCTATGCCCAGCAGGTGAGGAAATTCTAGAACTACGTTAAGAAGAATGAAAAATTTCTCGGGTGATTCAAACATGCAGCCAGAGTGGAACACAGACATACCCTTAGAGACATGTCCTGCCTTCCTTGAAGGGTTTCTAAAACCAGTCTCCCTTGGATAGGATAGAGACAATACCAAAAACCATTCCACTTTAATTTAGGACGATTCATCTGTAATCTTCTGATACTTAAAATTTTTTCTTTAAACATTCACACATGTGCCAGTTTGATCTTTGGCTGTAAGGACTGGAAACTCAAACTAACCTTGAGATAAAGGGAGTTCACTGCCTGGCTGCGGTGTGGGAGGAGACAGGTAACAGCTGTTCTGCAGGTAGGTTTCTGCTGTCACTCCCTGGAACACACAGCATCTCATAACTTGTAGGCCTCACCAGCTCTCTCCTCCCTCAGTGGGTGTGCTCCGGGGGTCTTTGCCTCACTGCCTGGTGCCCCTCCCCTCAACTGCCATTGTTTCTGCCATGGAGCAAACCTGACTTCCCAGCAGTCTGGGCTCTCCTCCTGCCAGCTGCATTTCATGGCTGATGCTTGCTGCTTCCTTGCTATCCTGCTGGGGACTCCAGGGGACAACAGCTACTACCCCTTGTACTCATGAGCCCAAAATGATGCCGAGGACCACTGGGGAGCCAGCATATTTCTCCTTTGTGGGAGTCTGGCTCTGCAAGGCTGGGGAGCTCTGGGACTGGAGACCGTCCCCCCCATAGGAAAGCTCCTCCCTGGGAATATGAAAGACCTCACTCTCAGCTGTGGGGAGTGCGGGGGGGGGGGGGGGCAACCTCTCAGAAAAGCACAGAAGCAGCTCCAACACACATGGCCCTAAGCTGGGCCCCTCAACTCTCCAGACTAGCCAAATAAGGGCAAAAAAAGCCCACCAACCACAAGCCACCCTGGGAGGCTCCACCCCCCCATCCACCCACAAGAGACACTATATAAAGATCAGCCTTCTATACTCTGCCTCCCAAGTGGAGGCAGCCAGGAAAAGGAAGAAGCAAAGAAAAGCAATGGAGAGAAGAGAAGAAGCATGGAACACCTCAGCTCACTGGGGATACTTCCCTTTAGAGCTGCAACACTGGGGAAGCTTCTCCCCTCAGAGCAGAGCAGAGAGCTGAGCCCAGTGGAGGTGTTACATTGTAATACTCCAACTCAGCTGGGGAAGCCTTCCCAGCCTCAGAACTGCCAGAGATGCATGGTTTCTGACTTCCCAAATGTCAGCATACCCTCCTATTGGGAACATCTTTCCCACCTCAGACCTGTGTGGTTTCTGGCTTCCCGAATGTCAGGATACCTTCACAGTGGGGACACTTTCCCCACTTCAGAGCTGTGTGGTTCCTGAACTCCCAAATGCCAGGCTATTTTCCATCTCTGTCTGAGCTGAATAAAAACACCAACATAACTGTTCCTTCTTTCTGGTTTCTTAGTGCTGCTCCCTCATGCTTTAGATTTACTTGGGTAGAATTTGGCCAGCCAAGATGACTTTTGTATAACATCACAAGACGTTCAGCCTTGGTCTACTCTGCTGAGTGAAGGTCAAGCTCACAGTCACCCTAAGTATTGAGCGTACACAATGAGAATGGGCCACTTAGAAGGCATCATGGATGAGTGAGAGCAACAAGCTGATGATAAGGACAGTTCTAGTGACCCAGAAAAGTTCTCCAAGGTGTTCAGAGCAGCACTGGTCCTATGGCTTGAAGTTTATAATGCCTTCAGAAAATGATATGTCCTCTAAAATATCCTATTCTTGGGCCAGTGAGCTGGCTCAGTGAGTAAAAGTGACTGCTGAAAAGCCTGATGACATGAGTTTGACTCCCCAAGTTCCAAATGGTGGGCAGAGTACTGAAGACTACTCCAAGTTGTACTAATCTCCACATGCACACTTGCATGTCTGTTAATCTCCACATGCACACTTGCATGTCTGCTAATCTCCACATGCACACATGCATGTCTGTTAATCTCCACATGCACACTTGCATGTCTGTTAATCTCCACATGCACACTTGCATGTCTGTTAATCTCCACATGCACACTTGCATGTCTGTTAATCTCCACATGCACACATGCATAATTTATTGATGTAATTAATCTCAAGTGGGTACAGGAAAGAACGAAAAGACAGTCTCCTGTGGTGGGACTTTGCCAAGAGGCTGTTCCTTATGATTGGATGCTGCTTGGATTTCTGGGAACAGCTTAGGATATAAAAGAGGCAGTGGCTAGTGTCAGTTGGTGGGAGAACAGGAGAGCAGTCCTCAGTTACAAGTGAACGGGAGAACCAGCAGAGCAGATTTCAGTGACAGAGTCAGAGTTCAATTACAATCTCCAAGATGTAAGCCTGAACAACTTGGGCAGAGGACTGAGATGGACTGAACCCTGACCTCATGGTCTTCAGGTCCTTTATTGAGAGGTACCACTCACAGATACAAAGACCTCGTTTTCATTAATGAACAGAACCCTGTAGTTCAAATCCCCAGGCCGACCTTGATGCTATCAGGTGAAGATCAAGGCCAAGAGACGTAAGTGTTCCCATATCTCCTTGTTGGATGCTGCAGGAGAAACCATAGAAATCCCTTTCATTAGCACTAAAACAGTCAAATGCCTTCAACATTAAGATGGAAGAGGGCAAGTAAATTTGAACATTAATTGCTTCTTCTAAGAGTATTGAACAGACAATTACTGGTTCCCCAAACTGTCATTCTTTCTGCATGTCAGAAATCTGCAGCCTATCCACACCCAGAAAGCTGGTTCTAACAACTAAGGAAAATGACCTTCTTCTAGCAACTCCTGCTGCCAAACATAACAGATGTTTTAAAGTTCATTTTCCTGCACAGATAGTGCATGTAGCTTTACAATATTTGAGAGTAAGTTCAAATATTCCACTACAATAAATGTAATATTAAGTTTGAGGTAAGCTGCCCTCCCACACACACACCCCAGGCAAGATCTTGTGTAGCTCAGACTAACCTGCAACTCACAGTATTCTTGTTTCAGCCTCTGAAATACTGGGATTAGACACTGGCCATTGTTATCTGCTTTTAAACTGCGATTTTATTAGAATGTTTCCCATGAAATGATCATTCTGTTAGAATGATGCTTCTTTAAGAAGCATGAACAGATGCTGGAGTGATGGCTCAGCAGTTAAGAGCACTGCTTGCTCTTCTAGGACTTGGGTTTGATGCCCAGCTACCACATGGCAGCTCACAACTAACTGCCTATGACTCCAGTTCCAGGGGATATGAGTCCCTTTTCTGACCTCTGGGTAACACACACACACACTGTACAGACATACATGCAGGCACAATGCCAATACAATAAATAAGTAAATAAGCATGAACAAGTGGAAGTGGTGGCATATGCCTTTAATCCTGGCACTCATTCAGGAGGGAAAGGCAGTCAGATTTGGTTTCAAGTTGAGCCTGGTCTACAGAGTGAGTTCCAGGATAGTCAGGGCTACACAGAAAAATCCTGTCTTGGAAAAACAAAAACAAAAAAACAAAAAGCATGATCATTGCTAGCAGTTAGAAACTGAATGTTCCGGTCTTCTCCCAAAGGTGTTAGTTTTAGTAGCCAAAGAATCATGCTTTAATTATGTGCAAAACAAAGATTGAAAATCAGATAGTGTGCAGCTGCTCTGCCAACTATGTGGATCTCACCAGTTTCAGTAGCCTTGTTCTGAAAACTTCTCACACTTAAGTCATCAGCTCTTTTCTTTCATCACTTTTAAAGCTACCTGTCTTTCTTAAATGTACCAAAACCCAGCTTTTCTAAGATACTTGATATCATATATATTACAGTTCTCAGCCTTCTGTCTAAAGACTAGCTGATATTATTTATGTCAGAAAATAAGAGATCACAAATAGTATGCCAGTAGATTAGGACATCTACTGGTGGGTGAGTATGTGTATTATGTGTGTGGGTACCTGTGCCACTGCATGGATGTGGTCAGGAGACTTAGGGAAGTTGGTTCTCTCCATCTACCACATAGGTCCCAGGGATTGAATTTAAGTTTATCAAGTTTCAGGGCAGATGTCTTTACCCACTGAGCCATGGTGCCAGTCTCAAGTTTTCCCTACTTCTTAGTAAGATACTAAATTAACTAAGGAAGTGTGGCTCAGTAGTAGAGTGCTTGTCTTGCATGCCCAAAGCTCTGGGTTGCTTCAACTGTGTGGCCCATACCAGGATTCCTAACTCTTGGGAGGCAGATGCAAGGAGCAGGAGTTCAAGGTCATCCTCAATTACTTTGGCAGTTTGAACCTAATATGCACCTGTAACCCCAGCAATGCCATGTTGAAATGGAAGGAGAACTGCTTAGAAGCTAGAGGGCCAGCTGGCCTAGAGTATGCAGAACAGCAAGGCAGAAATTCTAAGCAGGCAGGAGAGAACCAACTTCCAGAAAGCAGTTCCCTGGCTCACACACGCACACCACGGCACACACAGACCTGTACCCACAAAAAATTTTATAAGTCTAAGAAGGCTAAACTAAAACAAAATTCAGCCTCATAAAATGTTAAAATAAGAATGAAAAAGATTCAAATTATATTATAGTGGTATTTTATACTACTTGCCCACTTACAAAATATCTAGTCAGTGTGGTCATTCCAAAATAATCATTAGGTTGGTTAAGGTAGCTTAAGACTTTCACTCTAGTTAGCAATTTACAAGAAACACTGGACACAAAAAGAGATATTTCCCAAGTTGGTTGGCTGCAATTTATGAACATTGATTGGATCCCTATTTGAATAATCATCAGGAAGTTGTAGCACAGACCACATATTATTTGACACTAAGGAATTACAGAACTTCTTGTCAATGATGCAGTGTTTTTTTTGTTTTGTTTTGTTTTGAGACAGGGTCTGTTTGTAAGCCTGCCTGTCCTGGAACTCACTCTGTAAACCAGGCTGACCTTGAACTCAGATTCAACTGCCTTTGCCTCTGGGATTAAAGTGTGTACCACTATGCCCTGCTAGTGGTTAGATCTTTCACTCTTTTTGGCCAGATGTGCTGAAATGAAGTGCTATGTCTGAACAAAGAATGGGCAAAGATACAGACTAAACAAGACTGCCCTTTGATAGACAATGGTTAGTATTATTGATATGGATATGTGCAAGTTCATTATTCTAGTCTCACGTTTATAGACTTGAAATCTCTCTAGGCCAGCCTGGTCTGCAGAGATCCTGTCTCAAAACAACAAAAAAATACCCCTACTAATATGTAATTAGACTTCCTGTTAAGTACTTTTATTATTAGATGTTTATTTTATATGAATGAGTATGCAGATGTACCATGTGTGTACATTGCCCACAGAGGTCAGAAGATGGCATTGGATCCCATGAGACTGGAGTTACACGTGGTTGTGAGGTAGGTGCTAGGACCTAAACCCAGGTCTGTTGCAAGAGCAACAAGCGCTTTTAACTGCTGAACCATCTCTCCAGCCCCAGTACTTTCTTATATAAATATATTACTGTCACATCCTCTAATTTTTGTTTTTTAAATTTTTTTCAATTATTTATTTTTTATTTCCTGTGCATTTGTGTTTTACCTGCATATATGTCTGAATAAGGGTGTCAGATCCCCTGAAACTGGAGTTACAGACAGTTGTGAGCTGCCATGTGGGTTCAGGGAAATGAAGCCAGGTCCTCTGGAAGAGCAGCCAGTGCTCTTAACCACTGAGCCATCATCTCTCTAGCCCTATGATTTTCTATATAAATTGAACATAATAATTATAGAACAGGTCACCTAATAGGTCAGCCCATAACAGCAACACACCATCTAATTAATAGTTTTTGGCACATATTGATATAAAACAATTTTTATTAAGTACAACTTCATATTTAGACATCCAAGTTTACAAATATCTTTAGGATACATAATTTGCTCTTAAAATACACAGTGCAATGCATACAGACACTAGAAACTCAAGTCTCCAAAATATTCAATGAAGATGTCTGGGTGACACTTACGGAACTGGCCTAGCAGTTTCTTCTTCTCTTTGGCAGACAACTTTGAATCCTCATCAATAGTCTTTAGTAAGTTCAACAGTTCATCTTTGGTTTTCTTCTGTGTACTGCTAGAATAGTCGCTTTCATCAATTCTCTGGCAATAAATATAGCCTTAGGTTTAAAAACAACGTTCAATTAATGACTGTACTCCTCACATTTAACTAGAAAAATCATGCAGTGGGTTCCTTTTTCTTCCCCTTAGGCAGTCTATAAAACGCGTTAAAGAGGATAATAACAACCTTGATCAAGATGTTTTAACCTAGCCTATGAGATGGCTTACGGGAAAGGCACTTGCCTCTGGGCTTGATGACCCGAGTTCATAATGTGTCTTTTAAAACAGACAAGAAAAAATAATCTGAAAGTTGTTTTAACCTAGGAGACACTCTGGTAAGCCTGGAAAATTGAGGGGACTGTTCATACTACCCAGTTGAAACTAACTAATCATAGCAAAATACTTTTAAATCAGAACAATTGACTTGTCTTTAGAAAATGATGAAAACATTAAACTAGGAGTTGCCTCAAACACCTGTGACCCTTGCACTTGGAAGGTGGATTCAGGAGGACAAGGATTTCAAGGTCATCTTTGGCTAAATAGCCATGACCAGCCTGGACCACAAAGAGATCTTATCTTTCAAACAAAGAAAAAAAAAAAAAAGATCATGTAGATAATTCTTAAATTAAATTACCTGTGTCTTTATTAGGATCTCTTCCTTTTTGTATGGCTAGAAGCTTAACACTAACAATTTTATGTAGAGTTCCAGGAATCTTAGAAAGAAGGGACACAGGACATTATACAATTGCATTTTAATCTGTTACAAATAAGCATGATTAATTACTGTCAGAGTCTTACCTTGAAAACATCTTTTTGGTGATCCATTAAGAAGAGTACAAGAAGATCAGTTTTGCCTTTGGACAAGTTTTTATTGTTGACAATAGCTTTTGAGAATACCCTTTTCACAACCATCCGATTGTCACTCTGTAAGAATACAAACATACCTCATACTACATGTTTAAAAGGCTAAGTTTAGTACTAAGGGGATATCAAATATGAATAGCTACCATCCACTGTAGCATGCTGGATGCTGAAGACACTGAATACAGTCAGCATTTAACAACAGACTTACTTCTTCCTGTAATTTAAATTCAGAAGGATGTGCTGCAACAGCCATGAAGTAAAGCAGTCTTCTAAATTCTTCTCTATTTTGGGAATCCAGAAGCTTCAGAAACAGCTGAGTAGCTTCTAACGCTATTTCGGTCTTCCCATTTACTTTAGCCAAAAGAAAAAAAAAATGCCTAATTGACCAAGTATGATTATACTACAATGAACAAACCTCATTATAGTTCATGATAAGTAATACACTTCCTCAACGTCATTTCCAAAAGCAAAAAAACAAAAACAAAACAAGGTGGGAACGAAAACAGGAAAGAACCAACTCCAGCAAGTTGTCCTCTGATCTCCACATGTGCGCCACGGCACGCATGCATATACGTGCACGCACAGTCACAGGTAAGTGCAACTTAGATAAAAATAAAATGGAGGACCAACACCATAAATATGGCCTGTTCTCAAATCAGCAATTGATACCATAGGCCCTTGTCATATATAGTCTTAAAACATTAAATCTAATTATTGGTTCATAAATTCCCACTCTGGCCAGGTGCTGGTGGCACACGCCTTTAATCCCAGCACTTGGGAGGCAGAGGCAGGAGGATCTCTGTGAGTTTGAGGCCAGCCTGTCTACGGAGTGAGTTTCAGGACAGCCAGAGTTACAAAGAAACCTTGTCTTAGAAGAAAAACAAAACAAAACAAACAAAAATCCCACTGTTTTTCATTAACACATTACTTTGAGAGCATGCTATGTACATGATACAGATACTTGTACCTGAGAAAAATGGAAAAGATTCTCTGAAACTCCCAATTTGTTTTCAAAATCCATGTGAAACAGCATGGCCGTGTAGATCAGGAGGGGCTGAAGGGCAACTGGTAACTCTTCTAAAGCAGAGAACCGCTCCTGCCTATGCTTGCAGTGAATGACAGCAGTGTTCTGAGGTAGCCAAAGTTTCTGCCTAACTTAGAGTTGCTAAGGTCTCTAAGCGAACCGTCAATGTGTTAATAAACATATTTTCTATAGACTAACCCAGATCCCCCTCCAGCTTTACAGAATACTATTTTGGTTAATTTTGAGGACAATTAACTTTCTTTTTTTAACCAAAAGATGAACTCTGGTGTCTAGTAAGAGCTCACTTACCTAGGAGTTCTGCTATTCCATTATGAACATCACACAGGTGGTTCAACAGAGGCTCTCTAGCACTATAGTATTTGCCAATAGCATCAAACAGAAGTTCCTTCACTAAGTCTGTTCTGTCTGGCTGCTCGGGAAAACTTCTGCTTATGTCCACAACCATCTGGTCAGGAAGATACTCCAAGCAGTCAATGGCCGCAGAGACCCATTCATCTTCCCTACAGCAAGGAAGAGGAGTGTTATTTTAAAAAGCAGAGAAGGCAATTAGACACATAGTATCTAATTCCCAGGGAATCCTGCTTGCCACTAGGATAAACTTTTCCACATTTAAAGACAGTATAGTCATTTACTATATATCTATATTGTGTATGACAGGTCAAGTACATTAGATAAATTACATTTTGCTTTTGTATAAAAACACCATTTACTACAATAAGGACACGCAGGTCACCAAAATTAAAACTTCGACCCGAACTCCCACTCCCGATTCTCCCTAGCGCGAGGATTACAGTTGTGTGATACCACAGCCCACATCTGGTTTCAAACCTGACTCTCAGTGCTAACTTCAGAGCCACATATATGATCTATTATCTCTAGCTTTAGCTAGGAGTAAGATAAAAGATAACATTTCAAAATAATCAAACCAACAGGTAAGATGTTCTTTTTGAGATTAGGGTCTTGTGTAGCCCAGGCTGGTCTTTAGCTTACTACGTACGAGGATGTCCATGAACTTATGAGTGCTTGGGCCACAGGCATTTGCTACCGTATTATGAGGTCCTGGAGATTAAACCAGAGCTTTGTATATGAGAGGCAAATACTCTACCACCTGAGCTACAGCCACAGTCAGAAAATGCTGCATTTCAATGAATTTGTTGTATGTCCTCAATTGTCATAGATTCAAGACAGCTATGGTATATAAAAAGATGAAGCTAGATATCTTTAAGGTCATTTCTAGCACAAATTCTGAATGTTAGGGTAATTATAAAAATATTTCCACATTATTTTAGGTTGCAGAAATGTAAACATGTAGAATGAGCTTCCTATTACATATGCAGAACTTAACAGCTAATATGTTAAGGTCAATACTTTCATACAAGGCTTTAAGTCTTAAAATTTGTTTAATTTTTTACACATTTTGTGTATATGAGTGCTCTACCCGCATATACACCTGTATGTCAGCAGAGGGCATCAGACCCCATTATAGATGGTTGTGCGCCACCATGTGGGTGCTGGGAATTGAACTCAAGAACTCTGGAAGAGCAGCCAGTGCTCTTAACCACTGAGCCATCTCTCCAGCTCCCCCCCTCCCCCTTTTTGAGACAGGGTCTCTCTCTGTGTAGCCCTGGCTGTCCTGGAACACAGAGATTGTCTGGCTCTGCCTCTCTGTGCCAGGATAAAGGTGTGGGCCACCATGCCCGGCTCCTTAAGCTATCTGTTAGCATTCAGCTATTACATATTAATGGTGTGTTGGAATGCAGAGGTGGGAAGGACTGAAAAAGTAAGTTGCACTTCTTAAACACTTCCATCTCCTTAACCGGACTGGAACACTACCTACCAAGGCAAAATAATTAAACATTAAATCAACTGAAATCACAGAAGTTATTTCAACCTTTAATAATTTTACTTAGGAGAAGAGTATTTCAAGTTATGAGGAACATGAAACCCTTAAGATAAAAGGTCTGCTCTTAGTACTAGAAAACTTCAGATCTTATGATTTATATTCATGATAGTTGGAGGTGAAAGGGTTACTTTATAGTGCTTTAGGATTATAAAATAACTTATTTAACAAGAATTCTAAAAGAATAAAGAAGTGAACTCAGTCAAGATTCTAAAAACTCGTCAAATCTGTTAAGTCTGTAAGGAGGCTACCCCCCCCCCAAACATGTGCACCAATTTTTTTTTTTTCTTGAGTCATAGTCTCAGTATACAAGGCCTTGGTTAGTCTCAAACTCACAGACATTTGCCTGCCTCTGTCTCCCAAGTATTGGGATTACGAGTACAGTGTCTAACATACCCCGAGCTGGCCTCAAACTAGTTGCTTAGCTGAAGGTAACTTTACAGTGCTGCTCCTTCTGCCTCTACCCCCAAGGCGCCAGGATGACAGATGTGTGCCACCGCACATAATTTTAATCAAAGCTGAGGCTTGAACCCAGAGCTCTCCCCATAAACATACTGAAATAAATATATTATTTGCACATACTGAGAGTCACCATAGGCCCTGAGAATCCCTCGATCCAGATAGTTACTGGTGTTGACCATGTCAGGCTGTTTCTTAGACTGGGGAACTTTAGGTACAACCTCTTGCTGTTTGAGTAAGGAGTCGAGAAATGGAAGGTCGACAAGCTGTAGTAGACGTCCGATCGTCTCTTCTTGCCATACTTCATCAATAACTGCACAGGAAAATGGCAAAGCGGGAAGTAGCAATTAGTAGTTACTCCGTGCTCACTGCCGTACTTGTCTTGGCAGGTCTAAGTGTTAAATTTGTGGCAGAAAAGGGTGGGGTGGGGGCAGGACCACCCTTACTCATGGAGTGCTTCCTTACAATAAAAGAATCCAGGATTTGTTTAAAGTGTAGGAGAACAGGCTCTGGACAACAGGAATTCTTGTCATTCTTTGAACTATATAAAGCAGTATGTCAGAGATAAGCGATCAGGCCATATAACATGTTAATAAGGACTTTAGAAGAAAGAGCAGTTCATTCAGTCTCAAAACTCATTTGAAATTATTGGCTGCAGGGTATTCCGCTGAGGCTTTCCACACAACCAGAACTGGGGAGGGGGAGTGAAAATCAAAATCATCAGGCTGCATTCCACAGCCACAGGAAGAACATTAAGAATGCTGTTAATACTTATTGAAAGATTTCCAATTTTTCCTGTACCCTAATAAAAATCTTAGGAAAAGAAACATCTGAGAGCATATATTAAGTAAGAATCTGCATGCAAAACATTTCAGATCTGAACCTCTGCCAGCTGATGGACAAAAGTCACTGTTCAAGAGTTGTAACACTGGTGTGTTGTTCAAGATAATAGACCTCTGTTGCAGCTTAACATCAACAGCTTTAACGCACAGCACACTCTTTCTCTGCTTGAGTATTAAAATTCAAATAAAGGCTAGCAGGAAATATTGTCAACAACTATCTACTGAGTCTTCCATTTCTCTGCATCATTAGCTGACATTAGCTTACCTTGAGGAGACAGCCTGGTAGAGGTATTTATATGAGGGCAGTTGGCAGGCTTTAGACTCAGGTGTTCCCACAGGTTCTCCAAACTGTCCGACTTGATTTCAGGTGACTTAAATAATGCATCTGAGTACCTAAAATATTTAGTATGTCCACAGAAATGATTTGGTACTAGAGAGTTGTCAGTGTCTAGAGAGCTTATGTTTCAAAACAAAAGCATAACAAATGCAAATTCTGAGCGGAATAAAGTGCTTTTCAGAAGAGTCTCTTATTCAACCCAAATATACACACTCACACACAGTCTCTCTACTTGTTTTTTCTTTTTTTTTTTTTTTGGGTGGGGGGGGGGGAGTTGTCAAGTCTCTTGCAGTCCAAGCTGGTCTCAAACTCACTATGTAGCTGAAGCTGGCCCTAAACTCTGGATCCTCTGGCCTCCACATCCCAGATCCAGAGATTACAGACAGGTACCACTATATCCTGCTCTAAAATACAAATACTCTAAACAGAATCTCCTACGAACCATATTTAACTGTAACCATATTTAGCTGTAGCTTGTTGACTAAAATTTTTACCATCAATTTTAAAACATAATAAAACTGAGCCAGGCCCAGTGGTAAAACTTTTAATTCTAGCCCTCTAGGGAGAGGTGAGAGAATTCTGAATTTACTGTGAGCCTGGCTTGCTATCTACAAGTTATGGGCCAGCTTGGGCTCCACAGTGAGAGGCTGTCTCAAAACAAACACTAAGGAAAAACAAAAAATCTTGAAGTTATCAGTCTTTGTTTATCCTAGTTAGTATGCATATTCCTTTGTTTGCCACAGAAATATTAATATGCTTCATTACCAAATACTGCTGAAGACCCCCTAACAGTAAGTATTGTACAATATTCATATACAAAATGTTCTTTCTAAAACTGCCATAAATTCAAATTACTAAACATTTTTGGTATCAAGGATTTCAAACAAAGCATGAAGATGCATTTTGAAAAGTGTGGACCATGTTCTACTTTTCCTTCTTATTTCCTTTGCTGTATCTATAGAGGTAAATTTTATGGAGACTTAGTATTTGTCAATACCCTAAGTCCCTGACCCAAAGGTCTAATCTGAATCAGAGCGTCAAATTACTGTCTTCTCTGCAGTTTAGAGAAAGACAGGTTCTTTACTTCACGAACTCATTATGTGCTCCTCACCTGTGTTCATTTCGGTCATGGGCACCCACGTTCTGTCTCCCTGGTCTCCCTTCCTCTTTTCTCCCCCATATTTTTAGTGCATTCTCATCTTCCTAGCCTGAGACATTGCTTACCTCGTTCTCATCAACTACCAAGCCCTATTTCCAGCCCAAGATGACCTTTCTAAAATACAATCCCACCCCGACACCTATGTGACTGGGTCCCAAGTTCCAGTACCCGCTGTTTTCTCTTCAGCACTAATTGAGCACATACATGAGAGCACCATTCCAGGTCCAGTGGCGCACACCTGTGGTCCCAGCTACTCAGGAGGCTGGGGTAGAAGGATGGCTTGAACCTAGGAACTCAGGAATGCCTGACCCATGTAGGGGGAACTTGTCAAAATTTAAAAACAACCCCCCGCACCAAATCCTTTAATATGCCACAGGAGCTGTGGGTACTGTAGCTCTCATTCACCCTTCACACTCCAGATCTGCACTTAGATTGTAAGGGCACTCTAGAGCTGGGTGTCTCTCCGCCTGACCTTCCTTTCTCTTTGTTCTCATCCCACTTTGTATAGGAATTTCCAAACACGTTGTACACTGTTACTGTAACTAGAGGCAGAAAAAGGTTGTTGACTGACTCTGAAAAATACAGGTATGAACAAATGAAGTGTAGTGGATATGCCTGGTACGCTAACATTTTGTATATTTCATTAAATTTAGCAGTATTTAGATTTTATCCAACATTATCACTTTATAGCCTATTTTAAAAGCAGAAAAAAGTCTGGTAAGATGCCCATAATAACGTAACGCCAGAACTCACCTGGAAGGTGAGTACACGTTGTTCTCGTTGCCCAGTTGGCTGTCCTGATTAGGTGTCGTTGTGAATCTATAAAGGCTGCAACTGCTATCTTCAAATGCAGGCTTTCTGTCTTTCCCAAAGACTCTGGTTGGAACTGCTTCAAATACTTTGTAGTCCATAAGCGCCTGACACACTCTCACCACTTTGGCCCGAGGAATATCGACATCGCCAAAGAATTTGTTCTGGGTTAAGTGAGAGTAGATGACATCCACAGCTTCGGAGCCGACGAAGCAGTCATTGTGCCGTTTCAGGCGGTGCCTCCGCTTCTTCACCTCCACTTGGGTCTGGAGGGTATTTATAATGCTGCTCCACACATACGTGGCTCCAAACGGCTTCTGAGCCACACTGAAACCTGAGAGGGGAAAAATCAGAGAAACTATGCATTAGCACTCTGTTCATTTGTAGTGAGGTTAAGCAGGTCCTAGGGAGACGGCAGCAACTTCCAAAAGCCATAAGAAAGGCGAGTCAGAAGGACAGACTGTTGAAATATTGTTATTGGTGGCAATTTTATTTAAAAATTTAGTGCCTGCTATATGCTGAATATTGTCCTATGTGGTAGACACAGTAGTGAACAAAGTAAAGCCTGTTCTCATATTTAAAGACACTATGGCAGATCCAAACACCAATGTATGTGTTCCATTAGTGCTGAAAAGAAAGCAGCTACTGGGCATGGTAACTCACCTGTGACACCAGCACTCAGGAGGCTGAGGCAGGAGGATCAAAAGTTTGGGACAAACCTGGGCTACACAGGGAGAATCTGTCACAGAGAGACAGACAGACACCCACTGGGTAGGGGCAGAGAGGCAGCAACAGCTGAGTTAGAGAATGCTATTACATTTATTTATTTAGAGAGTGTGTGTGTGTGTGTCTATGGGGTTGCATGTGGGCACTCATGTGGAGGTCAGAGGACACCTTGCAGGAACATGTCCTTTCCTTCCACCATGTGGAATATTCAACTCAGGCCATCAGGGTTGGCAGCAGTGTCTCAACACACTGAGCCATCATGATGGCCCGAGAATACTACTTCATTTTTATTTTATGTGTACAAGTGTTTTGCCCATGTGTATGTATGTGCACCATTGACTGCATAGTGCCTGAGGCAGCCAAAAGAGGGTGTTGATCCTCTGGAGCTAGAATTATAGGTGATTGTGAGCTGCATGAAGGTGCTGGGAATTGAACCTGGGTCTTCTGGAAGAGCAGCCAGTGTCCTTAACCACTGAGCCATCTCTATCTCCTTAGAATGCCATTTTGTTTGTTTTCTGAGATAAGGTCTCACTATGTAGTGCTGGCTGTCCTGAAACTTGCTTTGTACACCAGGCTAGTCTCAAACTCAAGAGATCTGCCCGCCTCTTAAAAAGCTGGGATTAAAAGCATGCCCCGGGCCACTGCCACACACCTGCGAAAGCTACATTAAATGGAATGTCAGAAAAGACTTTTCTGAGGCTGGGGATTTAGCTCAGTGGTATAGTGTTTGCCTAGTGAGAGTTTAGCCCCCAGCTCTGGAAACACAAAAATCACAAAGACCAAAGAAGGAAAAACCACAGAAACTAGGAATCATTATTTTCCCAATAGTTGTATCTAAATAGAGGCTTGAGTAAAATCAGGAAGCAAGCTGTACAGACACCGGGGGAAAGAACAGAGAACAGAAAATCCAAAAGCCCAGGGGCATGTACTCTGCTAGAAGGCCAGTAAGGCCAGCGTGCCATGTGGAAGGAGCGCAGTAGGAAGTGAGATCAAGGAGGGGGTAGACCATCCTCCACCAGCTACATGCAAGATCATCCAGCTATTCAGTCTTCACCAGCAAACCTGTGGATTTGAAATACAAAATGTACGCACAGGTTACACACCACTTCCAAGCATAATGAAATCGTTCTGGAATTGCTTCATGGACACATGGACACACATACACACGCGCGCACTGCAAGAACAAACTAGTATTTCTAAAGCTTCCTGTTTTGCAGGGCTCTACCTTAAGTCTTAGTGAGCAGGGTAAAGTAACAATAGTTTATTAGTACTGCTGAAGATAAGGATGAATACAAAAACAAAGCAAGATTTTTGCCCCAAACATAGCCTTGAAAATGTTCCTGTCAGGGTGGTGAGATGGCTCAGTGGCTCAGCAAAGACAATTGCTGCCAAACCTGATGACCTGCGTTCAATCCCCAGAACCAATATGGGAGGGAGGAAACTGACTCCTGAACGTTGTCCTCTGGCTTCCATGTAGGGCCCTCCATGTGTATGCTTCATAGGCACACACACACACACAAAATTAAAAAGAGAAAAACAAACTCAAACTTTTTTTTTTTTAATGTAAAAGAAAAAATTTCCAAGCCACAAGATGACTCAGAAGATAAAGGTTCTTTCCTCCAAGCTGGGCAAGTGCAAGCCCAGACCCCACATGGTAGGACAGCACTGACTCCCACAAGCTGCCCTCCGACCTACACACACACACATAAAGTAAATTAAATTCTGAGAAATTTTCCCGTAATATTTTTCCTTGAATAAAACTGATTAGTTGGCAGAAACACACAGAAGGAAAGTCCAAGGGAAAGAAAATGAGCCTTGGGTTCTAGAAAGCCAACGGAACTAAACCACGCTACTTAATCATACTCTTGGTAGCTCCGTGTCTGTTGCTCTCCTCTCTCCCTCCCCCTCCTTTACATAATCAGTATGTGCTCGCTTATGAGCTACACTTTTTAAGACCCTCTGAAAACCCAGCGGTCCTAATTAAGCCCTGTTCTTATCAAAGTCACTGCTTCATTTATGTTCAGGGTTCTCTTGGGAGAGAAGCAGGAAAGTTACTACTTCCTTTTAGAGTCTAAAAGTAAGGAATGAGGAGACTGACCATTAAAAGAAACGCTGCCTGGAAAGGAAGGAAATTTAAAAAAGAATGTGTGTATGTGTTTATGTGCAAGGTCACATTCAGCGGCAAGCACAGGACACCCAACTTGCTGTGCGCACGCTGGGATCCAAAGTCCAACCTTCACGGTTGTGGGGCAGTGCCTCGCTGTCGCAGAGCCTCTCTTCTCCAGCCCCTCTTCCTACATTTTGAACAGAGAATACATATGATGAGAACAGAGGACAAGCTCCTGAAGAACATTAAAACTCAGTTAAAGTTTCTTTTTAAACATCTTGTGTGTGGGCATGTGCGTGCTAAGGCACGTATATGAATGGAGGAGACCTTGCAAAACTCATTTGGTTCTCTTTCCAACATGTGGTTTCTGGGGTTGGCTCAGGCCACCAAGCACTTTTACTGGCTGAGCCATCTCCCCTACCTTAAAGCTCGTTTTAATGCAATGGAGACATAATTGTTTTCCCATTGTTTTTCTTTTGCACTGGGGACTGAATTGAATACATGTGCTTTGCCATCAAGCTACACCCTAGAGCCATGAATTTCCAGTTCATCATTTTGGATCTACCGTCTGTGCTGAAGTATAAGGAGTACACCGAGTCTCTAGATCACTTCATAGCGTGAGTTGGTAAATGTTAGCAAATGTAACTTGTTTTACTGTGAAAATTAAGAGCACGCATATAAAGCACTGTTGTTTATTTTTGGTTTTCAATACCAAAAGATGAAAGATTAACTATCCATTATCATGTTCATTCAAAAAGATCAGTAAGATTGTTTTCAATTTTAAAAACTGTATTTTAAGAATGAAGACAGCTGAGCATGGTGGTGTATCCCTTTAATCCCAGCACTCTGGAGGCAGAGGCAAATGGATCCCTGAGTTGGAGAACAGTCTGGTCTACACAGCGAGTTTCAGGCCAGCCAGGGTCACAGAATGAGATCCTGTCTCAAAAAAAATTAAAACAAAACAAAAGTTAATTCTTAATGTAGTAGAAAACAACAGAAGTAGCTGTTGTTAGCCTTACAAATATTAAGCAAGCAGTTTCAAGAGTCAAAGAATGGAGAAGATGAGTGTTGTTTATCTAAGTTTAGTTTTTAGTTATGTTTAAAAAGGTTGTTGAGTGCACTGTTGGGGGAAGGGCTGCCTAGGCCTTGGCACTTGTCTACAGGTGTTGGCTTTATGTAAAAGAAGTTTGACTGCTCGTGATCTCCATGTGCTATCGATAGAACACCTGAGGAGGAGCTTGGGTATCAATAAAAGAAACCCTGAGCTGGGATGCTCACTGTCCAGGATGGGGCTTGGTAGGATGGTGGTTCCCTCTGCTGAGGTCTGGCAGGGTTTGCACCTATGGATATGCCTCCATGTCGTCTTTGCTGAGCCGCCACAGCAGGGTACAGCAGATGAGAAACAGTACACTAGAACTAGACTGACAGCAGTCTAGTGTTTCCTGCTGAGTAAGGCCAGAGTCAGGCACTTGGGGAAATCTCAGAATTGGTACCCAGAACTCAAGATCAGCTGCACCGTCCCCAGCCACAATGACGAAAAAGTGTTAGCAGCCAATGTCTATCTGTTCCTGCCTGCCGCCCCCTTCCTTTTTCGGGGGCGGGGGGAGGAAAGTTCTCCCTATGCAGCCCTGGCTGGACTGGAACTCACTATGTAGACCAAGCTGGCCTCCAACTCAGAGAAATCCACCTGCCTCTGCCTCCTGAGTGCTGGGATTAAAGGTATGGCCGCCACCCCAGCCCAAGTTTCTTTGTTTTTTGCTTTTTTTCGAGACAGAATTTCTCCCTGGCTGTCCTGGGACTCACTCTGTATATGAACTCAGAGGTCCACCTGCCTCTGCCTCCCAAGTGCTGGGATTAAAGGTGTGTGCCACCATCACCCAGTCCAGCATCCTCTTCTTAGCAAGGCCTTCCTTCTGGGAAATGTTTATTTATTTAGAATTTTTCGTTTTATTTTTTCAAGACAGGGTTTCTCTTTGTAGCCCTGGCTGTCTTGGAACTTGCTCTGTAGATCAGGCTGACCTCGAACTCAGAGATCCACCTGCCTCTGCCTCCCGATTGCTGGGATTAAAGGCTTGCACCACCACAGTCCAGCAGCTCAAGTTCTTAACTTATCTAAAATACTAGAGATCATAATGAGATTTAAATTAACTTAATGTTTGCCCTGTAATCTTTCAAAAAAAATTTTTTTTGAGACAGTGTCTTAATATAGCCCAGGCTAGCCAGGCTCTATATAGCAGCTTGGCCCTGAACTGATGAGCTTCCTGCCTCTGTCTCTCCAGTTCTGAAATTGCAAGTGGGCTTCAAATCTTCGTTGTATCATTGTCAGTTAATATCTAACAGTTTATTACATACAATGTGACAAAACTGTTTTCCCTAGTTTAACCCAGATGCATGCCTCTGTGAAATAGTTACTAATCATCCTATTTTCAGAAAATTGAGGCTTGGGGAGTTAAACTTGGTCTGGGTTACACAGTAAATAAAGACTAGCTTGTCCTAGTATTTACATATTATTTATTACTGGCCAGGCACACTAGGTTCCTTCCTCCCCAAGGCTATATAAGCCCTAACAACTTCTGAGGAGACAGAGACCATCTGAGCTGGGTCAAATGTGCAGTGAGTTCCAGATTTTCAGTTTTGGTGAGCTGGGTTAGGCTTCTGGGTTTGTATCTGCTTCCATCCTAGCTCCTTTGAAGGACCCCACATACACACACGCTCTGCAAGTAGCCCTAATAAATGCATTGGTGTCATTCATACAACAGCCTGTCAGCCCACACACTGGTGGAGGCGAGAGGATGGAAATCAAGATCATCCTTAGCCATGCAGAGAGTTTAAGGGCAACCTGGGCTGCATGAGACTGTCTCAAGAAAAGCCAGTCACAGCCAGGTATTGGTGGTGCACACCTTTAATCCCAGCACTCTGGAGGCAGAGGCAGGTGGATCTCTGTGAGTTCAAGGACAACCTGGTCTACAGAGTGAGTTCCAGGACAGCCAGAGTTAAAACAGAGAAACCCTGCCTCGAAAACAAACAAAAAAGCTGAAAGAAAGGGAGGGAGGGAGGGAAGGAAGAAAGAAAAGTTGGCCAGTTACAAGATACAGGATTAGAATTCATCTTTTCTTGGAGATTCCTATTAGGTAAAACAATGAGAGAACCAAGAGATTAGAAGTTCAACAGTTTCAAGATTTATGAATCCTCTCCCAAAGTAATTATAAACAATGGTAGCCAGAACTCCTAAAATAAGGTAGAATTATTGTGAATTCTGTAATATATACTCTACACAGGAGTAAGACAGGAAAGTAAGATCTTAAGGCCAGTATTTTTTTTTTTCCTTTTTTAAGATAGAGTCTCAATAGTTGCCCAGGCTCTTCCGGAACTCCTGGGTTCAGGTGAACCACATTACCCAAGTAATTGGTGTTCAGGCACCGTTCTCAGACCCAACGGGGCTAGTGAGAGTCTTAAAGACACGAAAGTTAAAGTCCTTGAGCCACAAGTAGGTTTGCACATAAATCCTAAAACATAAGGCAAAGTCTATATTTTAAATCAAGACAAACGAAGGGAGGTACACAGCATAAACAGTACGGAGAAAGCTAATGCTTACACAGGGATAAATTTCCCCATATTAGCTTCCTACAAAGATGTGGGAAATCAGGAAGTTTTACAGGTTGGATAAGACTGTAAGAAAGATTAAAGAACAGGTCAGAGCAGGGTTGTCTGCACCTGTGTGCCACATGATGTTTCCAGAGTCCTCCAGGCATGATACAAGTCAGCCCTTTCAGGTCCCGTCTGTTCTCACTGACCATTAATTCCCAAACACTGCATTCCGGGATATTTCCCCTCAAGCCTCACCACCCACAGACCCAAAGCTCAAGTTCACACAGATACAGCAATACATAATGTACCCTGGACTTGACAAGTCAATATGCCAAACTCATAGCAGGATAACCAGTTTTCTTAGGTGGTGATTTCACCAGTTGACTACAGATCCCCCAATGCTGGTTAGGAAAGTGCTTATCACCCATCCAGAGTTGAAATGTTAGCAAAATAAAACTGACTTGCTGTGATTCCTATAGAATTCAAGATACCAAAAAGTATATAACTGTGTACAAAAAGTTCACAATGATTGTTTTGTAAGTCAAGCAGTCACAATTGAAGCTTAAGTCTGTCCTCAAACCTTACTAATATCTGAACTGGACAACTCATGAAAATTCCACATCTTGAAGCCAGGCATGATGTACACCTTTAACCCTAGCCTTTAGTAGGCAGAGGCAGACAGGCTAAGCTCTGAGTTCCAGGCCAGACAGAGCTATGGTGAGACCCTGCCTCAAAATTAATTAACTATTAAACAAAAATTATAAATTATATATTTTGAAGCTTTCTATCATTTTGTCAGCTGTATACTAAAACATCACGCCTGGGGCTGATGAGATGGCTCAATGGTTAAGAGCAATGGCTGCTCTTCCAGAGGACATGTTTCGAACTGCAGCACCTACATGGCAGCTCCCAACTATCTAACTCTGGTTCCAGGGGACCTGACATCCTTTTCTGACTTCAACACACATGATGCAGACTTACATGTAGATAAAACACCCATACATATGAAATAAAAATTTAAAAAATTTAAAACATCAGGACCAAAGGAATCTCAGAATCTAAAAATAAGCTTCAGTAGCTCTGGTCAAGAGATTTAACCTCTGTAGGTTAGTTCCTTCACCAACTAATACGACAGTTGAATACAACATTTAAGTTTGGTTTCAGGTCCAGAAAGGCTGAAGTTGCACTTCCTTCATTTAGCTACAAACACTGAATATCAAACAGAATGACATGTCTATAGGAAAGAAAAAAAACATGGGGACACACTGAACCTAGCTGGTGGTAATTAATAACGTTATTAATCAATAATTCCTTTAAAGCCAACTCATAAATCAGCCACAGTGGGACAGTACATTTACTCAAAATTTACAAGAACACTCAGGATCAACCACAAAGACAGCAGTACACCCTTACTGTCAAAACCTAGTTAAGAGAAAAGCAACTTGAATCACTCACGCTCCTACAAGAAGACCAACATACACATCCTATCACTAGATTGTGGAAGAAGACTAACATGTACACAGAAATCCTGAACACATGCTACTTCTTTGTTTGCTCTGGCTGGCCTGGAACTGACCATGTAGATGAGGCTGGCTTTGAACTCACAGAGATCTGCCTGCCTTGACCTCCCAAGTGCTAGGATTAAAGGTGTGCACAACCATGCTCTTCTAAAACATGCTACTTATAAATAAGCATGTAATTACATTTCCATTTTAAAGCTTTGTACTGAACTTTTAAAAAGTCATTGAAATAACTCACCCTTCCCCTGTAAAACTTAGAAATAGAGTGAGTGCATATTTTTCAAGTTTCCTTATAGTTATAGAGGTTCACATTACTTAGCAGCTTTATGGGCTGTCTCAATATTGCTTTAACACTGGTTAATGAACATTTGTTAGTTGTAGATTATTGCTAACTACTAAAAAACCATTCGTAAAGGTTAATCCAGTGGTTCTCAGTGGATCGTTTTACATCCCCATCTGAACTGTTGGGAAACATTTTTATTCATCATAAAGGGATGGAAGTGGCTATTTACATCTAGAAATGCTGCTAAAAGTTCTAAAATGCACAGGTTCCCACAACAAAGAAAGTGTCAGCAGTGCCTAGGTTCACAAACCTTGGGTTGACAAAATACTATTCGGGACTTACATTAAGGCATGGCACAGTGCTAGATGCTATAGATACAGAGAAAATAGCATGGACTTGGGAGTCCCAGTGACCTCTGTTTCATTTTTGGGTCTACCCTTTACTAATAAAATACAACTTCAGGCTAACTACCTAATCCTTCTGTAGCAACCATATATGTTAATATGGCTAACAGTATAGAATAGTCCAGTTAAAACCAGGGAGAAACTAATCAGTGTCTAGAGGAACCCAAGGAGACACAACAATTTCAGTATAATACCCTGCACAGGATCATTGAAGAGAAAATGGGCAAAGAACACAAGGACCTTTTTGGTTAACAATCATCTATCGGCTGCTCAGTGGTGGCACATGCCTTTAATCCCAGCACTGAGGAAACTAAGGAAGAGAACCCAGTTTCAGTTCCTGGCACCCACATGTTGGCTAGAATCATCTCTACCTCCAGGTTCCAGAGGTCCCTATGCATTTCTGTCCTCCTTCGGCACCAGCACACACATGGTATACATATATACATTCAGGCAAAACACTCATATACATTACAAATGAAATAATCTGAAAAAATACTCAGAGAAATGTTTAGTAGCTAGTAACTGAAACTTCATGAAAACAGTAAATGTCAAGAGGTTTGTGTTACAACTGGGCAGTGAGACCAAGTGGGAAACTTTCCTATACTATAGAAACAGATACTGAAACCCTTTTACTGGATATTGCCTTTGAGAGTCCAAAGTTTGTTTTCCCATTTGACATCAGAGAGAAGCTGACTGGGATGCCTCTGGAAAGGCTAACTGTAGGTACAAAATATGTCTCTACTGACAAGAATGATTTTAAACATATGCTAAGAAAGGCATCAACAAAAGCAGGCTTTGGACCCCGCTTTAATTCACAGATTAATGAGAAAGCATATGGAAAGTATTCTGAGCTCCCTGGAAAAATGACACCAGGGAAATTCAAAGAATTAGGTTACACTATAAAGGGATAACAAGATAGCATACCACTTTCTTGTCTGTATTTAAGACAGGTGTCTGAAGTTCTGGCTGAAGATTAGCACAAAACCCTTTTTCTTCCTCATAAATCAGGTTCCTGCTTGTGCTTATAGTCCATTGAAAGTATGAAAAGAGTCACTAATCCCTGAAAAGGGGAAAGTACAAAGCTGCTTGCCAGAGCACACGGAAAAGGAATGGCAAGGAACCAAAACCCTAGGCTCCCATTACCTTGCTCATGAGGACTGTGACAAAGCAACTCAGGGTGGCAGAGGGGTAAATAAACATTAGCAAATAGGAATTCCAGCTGCAAGGCCAATAAGAACAGGTGGTACACCCCTCAGCCCACAGTCAGCTCTTCCCTCTGTGAGTCATCTACACAATTTTTTAAATTTATTCCTTCTCACCATCTAAAAACTTGTTCACAAATGTCCAAAGCCCAGAACTGACATTTTAGCTGTTAGAAAAGACATTCGAGTTTAAGTAGGTGAATTTGGAAATCTCATTTACCAGAGAGAGGCTAAATATATCAACAATTTTCAGTATCATTTTAAGTAATAGAATGAACGCAGCTTTTTAGGTGAAAGCAGGACCTGATCAATTTTTTGGTTTGCTTGTTTCTTGAGACAGTCTCACCTTGTAACTCAGTCTGGTTTGGAACTTGCTGTGTAGACTAGTTTCACTTGGAATTTCGAGATCTGCCTGCCTCTGCCTCCCCAGTGCTAGAACTAAGGGCATACACTGACCATTACAGCTAGCTTATACAGACTGTTTTATAATTTGTACTGGGAAAGCACAAATGACAAGCGGCTCTCCGGCAATTCTTATCATTAAATTTTTGGAAATTACGTGGAACATTAATAAGTCAAACACAATAACGGGGCCACTGAGATACACTCCTCTGACTTAGAGGAAGGAATCACTCGCTGCTTCACAAAAAGGCTTACAAATGAAGAGTTTTATCTGGTAGAAAAACAATTTTTCCAGCTCTCCACACTGCAGTTCCAGAAGGGGTAAAGGTGGTACCTTATCCAAACAAGCCAAATATCCAAGTCACTCGGCTCATCCTATTTGACATGATAGGGTCGGAATTTTAGATCGGATTATTTGAGTCCGTTCAAAGATCTTAAAGCCAACAAATGGAGTAAATCAATTTGTCTCCCTCCCAAAGTCATGTAACTTATCAAAGGAAAAAAAAAAAAGATTTAAAAAGGATTCACTGAAACACTGTACAGAAAGTGTCAAGTTTACACAACACACTTCATCTCCCGAGTCTGGGGAGCCACCGACCTCTGGTCCCTCGGTGCAGAGTTCGTGCTCCAGACGCCCGGCAGGAAGCTATCCAAGCTCCCGCGCTTGTCACCAGTCAGGCGGTGGAGCCTAACCCGGAGCCCCGCTGCGAGCTAAGTTTGGGAAAGTTCCTGAAATGCCCGGGCTCTGGCTGCGGCGGCGTCGGTGGCACGCTGCCCACCCACGGGGAGAAAGCGGATCCTCGCGGCCGCCCAGCCCACGGTGCGCACCGCCCGCACGCAGCCCGCGCCCGCCCCGCGCCGCCGCGACCCTCCGACCCACCCGGAGGCCTCTGCGCGGGGCTGTGCAGAGCCGACAGATTCATCGCCGCCGCCTTCTCCCGAACCGTGGCCATGAGCGCGGCGGGCTACACACCACCGCGCACGCCGCCGCCGCTGCTCCGCAGACCGAGCGCCCGCGTCCGAGCCTCCGGTTAACTGGCCCGGGGAAGGCGGGGCTCCCGGCGGGCTCCGCCCCGGAGAGGTCACGTGTATCACCGGCCCGCTCCGAGGCTGCCTCCTCTGCGCTCCGAAAAGCCTTAGGCCACTCGAGGCGGGCGGTGCCCAGGTAGAAAGTACTTGGCGGGGCCAGGCCTTTCGAGAGCGAGTCGGCAGCGGCCCGAGGCTAGACCCGCCGGGTGCAAAGGTGTCCCTCGGAGTCTGTCCTAGCCCCAGCCCTCGCCTCGCCGCTTCGGGTCTTAGTGCTCTCACCTGCCAGTATTACGACCAGGTTGGCTGGGCTTTTAATGAGGATTACCTGAACTGACAGTCAGCATTTAGTATTTGGACCATAAATGCTTCCAAGTATGTCATGATAATAAATGCTTCGAGTGTTTTCCACAGATCCCGTCCCTCTAAAGAACAAACAAAGCCTTATCTGGCCGGGAGAGCAATGTCTAGAGGTCAGAGGACCGCAGCAAGGAAAGACCACAGGGCGGCCTGCCAAGGAAATCTGTGTTGATTTTAAGTTAACCCTGGGCCTGGTGAGTGGGGATGGGATGTGCTGCGGGAAGGGGAGAGTAGGAGAGCAGGCTGGAGAGGGAGGAGAGAGAGGGCTGATACTGGAAGCACCTCTGTTTCTTGGGTAGTTGAGGTAGGGAAACCGGGGCCCAATGCTGGAGTAGTCTGCTAGGTTGGACGGTCTAGGAGATCATTAACCCAACTGACAAGGCACATGCCCATTTGTTTAGTTTTGTTTTTCTTTTACTATCTTCTTTTGAAGAAAGACAAAGTCTCGCTATATACCCTGGTGGGCCTAGAATTTGCTCTGTAACCAGGCTGGCCTCGGACTCGAAAACTTCTGGCTGCCTCTGTCTCCTGAGTGCTGGGAGTATGTGCTCCAACTGCTCGCCCTTTTTCTAGCTCCCACCTCTTGGGGACTGGAGAGATGACTTAGCAGTTAAGAGCTCTTGCTGGACTAGCAGAGGATCAGAGTTCGGTTCCCATCACCCATGTAGTCGGCTCACAACCACCTGTAACATCTGCTCGAGGGTTCCTGACGCCCTCATATGGCCTCTGCAGACACCCAAACTCAGGTCTACATGATCATGGTTGAACAGCAAGTTCTCATAACCACTGAGCTGTTTCTCCATCCTGGGAAAACAAATCTTGACAAATACTAACATTGGCTTTTTTGAAAAGGGCAAGTTAGCCTAGTGACCATTTTGATATTTTATGTCATTCTGAGGCATTTTTTTCACGAGTTTGTGCTATGTTCGTTGATCGTAATTAGAATGCTGGCATTTTCTATCTACATTCAATGTACCAGGGGATGCCTAACCCTCTTCCCACCTTCTTAACTGCACATATTTTCCCTCTATTTGTAGCACTTACTAAATGCATTATTAGTCAGCCTCCGTTTTGTATGTTGTATTTTTAGATCAAGTTTTGCTATATAGCCTATGGTGGCTTGGGATTCACCATATGTGTAACTCAAGCTTGCCTTAGCCTTCCAAGTGCTGAGATTACAGGCATGCACTGCTACACCCAGCCCTCATTTGTATAGATAATCTAAACTAATCATTTCAGCACACATCTTGATCACCTACCAAATTGGAAAATCAACCAGGTGAGTGAGTATATTTGAACCTCTAATGTTTCTCTCACATCTGTATAGTCTTGGGAATGGAGTAGTAAATGCTTAGGTTGTTTTAGTAAAAATACAGAGCTCTCAACCAGTGGTGGCGCACGCCTTTAATCCCAGCAGAGGCAGGTGGATCTCTGAGTTCAAGGCCAGCCTACAGAGTGAGTTCCAGGACAACCAAAATTACTACAGAGAAACTCTGTTTTAAAAAGGAAAAAAACAAAACAAAACAAAAAAAAAAATCACCTTTGGTCTGAGGGTGTATGTAGTTCAGCGGTAGAACAATTATTTAGCATACACAAGGCCCTGGGTTTGATCCTCAGCAAGACACACACACACACACACACACACACACACACACACACACACACACACACATGAACGTACCAGCACAACAGCTTCATACTTTTTAGAAATCTGTTTAGGAACCACCAAAAAAAAAAAAAAAAATCTTAAAGTAACTACCAAGTATCACACATAGGAAATTTCTTTCACCTCCTCTCCTTTCTAATTCAGTGCACAGCTGCACAGCCTCTGGCCTATTTTACTTTGTTTCTTCTTATACTGTAAAAATATTGGCAACATGCACCCAGATTGTTGATATTGCACATTAGTTTTTATTTGGAGGTTTTTTGGTTTTTTTCTCCTCTCTTGCTCTCCCACATGTAGCCCTGACTGGCCTTGAACTTGGGATCCTCAGCCTCCCAAGTGCTAGGATTACAGTACATTCTACCCAGGGCTGGCTCATGAACAGTGTTTTTATTCCTTGTATAGAATGCTTTAAAGTCACTTTCATCATCAAGCCGGTCAGTTATGTCTAGCCTATGGGAAAAACCTCGCTTGCTGTAAACTGGTCTAAGAACAAACTTGCCCGAACCAGTCAAGAGGTAGGAAGCAGAACAGAAAGTTTATGATTCATTAATCTATTCTGTTCTGGCATGAATATGAAAAAAGAGAAATCTTCTGTTTTCTCCAGCAATGTGATGACTGGGAGAAAAGTCTTCTGTAGTTTTTGTTCCTCTCTGTTTACAGAGCTAGGGCTCCAACCCTGGGACTCACATGCTGACAGTTACCATACTGCTGAGCCACGCCTCTAGCCTCGGGCAGGTTTTAATTTTTTTTTTTTCAATTTTTTGTTTCGTTTTTTTTTTTTTTTTTTGAGGTGGAGTTTCCCTGGCTGTCCTAGAACTTGCTCCGTAGACCAGGCTGGCCTCAAATTCAGAGATCTGCCTGCCTCTGCCTCCTAAGTGCTGGAACTAAAGGCATGCTCCACCATGCCTGGCAACTTCTTTTTCACTTAAAAGGTTTTCTGTTTCTATTTTATTTATTTGTTTATTCTAGACAGGGTCTCACAATGTTGCTCTGGATGGCTTGGAACTTTCTATGTACACCAGGTTAGCCTTGAACTCCCAGAGGTCTGCCTGCCTCTGTCGTCTGAGAGTTCCGGATTAAAGGCAGGTGTAGGGTGGCCTTGAATTCCTAGACTCAAGCAATCTTCCTGCCTCAGTCTCCTGACTACCTGGGACTGCAGGTGCTTGCCACCTTGAGCGCTTTGAATTGAAAAAATGCATTTAATAAGATCCAGCTGTAGGCGAGCCTATAGGACAGTTTCTTAATCAGTGATTGATATAAGAGGGTCCAACCCGCTGTGGGAGGGACAGCTCTGGGCTGGTCGTCCTTGGTCCTATAAGAAAACAGGCTGAGCAAGCCAGTAAGCAGCACTCCCCCAAAGCTTCTGCCTCCTGGTTCCTGCTTTGATTTCTCCTGGGTGATGGGTGGTAGGATGAAATAAAGCTTTCCTCCTCAAGGTGCTTTCCGTCAGCGTTTCATCACTGCGGTAGTGATGACTTAGTGATGACTAAGACACGCACGCACCTTTCTCTTTTAAGACAGAATAATATTCCATTACATCACATTTTCTATTCATCCCTTTGCTCCATCTGAGAGCTCTTCCCTACCAGTGTGTGTGTTTGAATGCTCGCTCTTTTGGGTACACTTTCTGGCTGTCTCTTCAACCCATCCAGCCTAGTTTGTGTTGGCATAGGGTCTGCCCTGTAGTGTGGTTCATATACCAGGGTCGTACCTTTAAAGAAAACTGACTCTCTTTCTCCCAGCAGCTAGCAAAAGCCAATAGCTCCTCAGCTAGAGGTGGGACTCTGCCCACTTCCCTCCTCCATGCTGGGGTTTTTGTTGACCTGAGCTTGCATAGATTTTATGCATACTGTCATAATCATTGTGACTTCGTATGTGTACCTGCCATGTTGTGTCCAGGGAACACTGGTTTGTTGTGGAAGTTCATTTTTAGTTATGTATAAAATATTGTTTTGTGCACTGTTGGGTGAGGGGATACCTAGGTCTTGGCATTTTGTATTGTCTTCAGGTGTGGATTTATGTGGGGGAAGCTTGATTGCTCAGGATCTGCAGGTGCTATCAGTAGGATACTTGAGTTCTGAATCAATAAAAACACCCGAGCTCAGTGCCTTGATGTTTCCCTGTATGGCGCTGGCCACAGCAGTGGTTCCCTCTGTTGAGGTCTGGCAGGGTTTACATCTATGAATATGCCTCCTTGTCTTCCTTGCTGGGCCTCCATAGCAGCATAAAACTACACTGGTTTATTTGTTTATTGTTTGTTTAAGTCATCCGTGTGCTATGTTTTCTTATCCACACATCTATTGGTGGACATTTCAACTGTTCTCACTTCTTTTTTTGGGGGGGGGAGTGGGGGGAGTTGAGACAGGGTTTCTCTGTGGTGACTCTGGCTGTCCTGGAACTCACTCTGCAGACCAGGCTGTCCTCAAACTCACAGAGATCTGCCTGCCTCTGCCTCCTGAGTGCTGGGATTAAAGGCATGCACCACTACAGCCTGGCTTGTTCCCACTTCTTAATGCTTGTGACAATGCTCCAGTGGACATAGATGTGCAAATACCACTTCAAGTTTCCATTTTCAGAGCTAGGGAAAGAGTTCAGTGATAGAACACTTGCTTGGTGCGTACAAGACTAAGTTCCACCGCCAGCACCTCAAATACACACTCAAAGAGATTTTTTCTTCTTCAAATCATTGATTATATGCCCAAAAGATAGGCCATATTGTAATTTTGTTTAGGTGTTTGTTTGTTTGTTTAAGGAACTTTTTCTTTTTCTCAGTAATGGTCATGCCATTTTACATTTCTGCCAACAGTGTACCAGAGTTCAGGCTCTTCCACATCACTGACATTTTAAAACTTACATGTCTTTGATGGTCCAATGGTGCCAAGAGTCTTTCCCTTTCCCCGCTTGCACTGGGACTGGAATTCAGAGCCGTGTACATGCAAAGCAACCACTCTGGCACCAACTTACATCCCCAGTCCAGTTTTTGCTTTTGTTTTGAGGTAGGCTCTTTCCACATGGCACAGACGGCTTCAAACTTGGGATCCTCCTGCAACCTCCTGCATGCTGGGATTGCAGACATGATGTTGAGAATTATTTCATATGCTTATTGGCCATTCCTGTGTCTTTTGGGAGATAGATCTGTTGTGTCTTTTGTTTATTTTTGAGGTCACTTGAAAATTTTTAAGCTTTTGTGTGTATTGATGTTTTGCCTTCATGTATGTCTGTGTACCATGTGGTGGCCCAGTGCCCTCAGAGGTCAGAAGAGGGTGTTGAATCCCCTGGAACTGGAGTTACAGATGGCTGTTTGCCATCATGTAGATTCTTGGAATTGAACCCAGGTCCTCTGGAAGAGCAGCAAGTGCTCTTAACCACTGAGCCATTTCCCCAGCCTGGGTTACGGGCTTGTTTTTGTTATTGTTGTTGTTGACTTATGGCTCTTCTTTTGGATACTAACCCTTTATTAGATTTGAGATTTGCAGTTATTTTTCACCATTGTTTATTTATGTATTTGCAGACAGGGTCTCAGGCTGGCCTA
The DNA here is from genome assembly GCA_026225945.1 of Cricetomys ansorgei. Classification (NCBI taxonomy): domain Eukaryota; kingdom Metazoa; phylum Chordata; class Mammalia; order Rodentia; family Nesomyidae; genus Cricetomys; species Cricetomys ansorgei. The sequence goes on from JAMJFZ010003875.1 coordinate 7,268,778, forward strand.
AAACTCACTGTATTCTCAAGGGTGACTTTGAACTTATGATCTTTCTGCTTCTGTTTCCTGAGCACTGGGGCTTAAACCCCAAGCTACCAACCCAACTACTACCCCCATTTCCCTGTTATATATTTCATAGCTTCTAACTCTCCACACAGGCTTGACTTTAGTTCTGTTGTTTCCTTTGACGTGCAAAAGTGTCTTTACACTACATGCTGTCCCTCTTGTCTGTTTTTTGCTTTTGTTCCCTTTATTTTTGTTGTGTTTAATACTAGGTCTCATACAGCCATGACTGGCCTTCAGTTCCCTGTGTAGCTGTGTAACTTGCCTATGCTTTTGTTTCTTTGTTTGAGATAGGGTCCCACAAGATAGCTCTGACTGGCCTGAAACTCTCTACCTCAGTGGTTCTCAACATGTGGGTGATGACCCCTTTGGGGGTCGAATGACCCTTTCAATGGGGTCACCTAAGACCATCTGCATGTTGGGCTTTTACATTGTGATTCATAACAGTAGCAAAATTACAGTTCCAAAGTAGCAACGAAAATAATTTTATGGTTGGGTGTCACCACAACATGAGGAACTGTTTTAAAGGGTCATAGCATTAGGAAGGTTGAGAATCATTGCTCTATGTAGATCAGGCTGGCCTTAAACTCACAGAGATCTGCCTGTCTCTACCTCCCAAGTGCTGAAATTAAAGATGATGTCACCATGTCTGGCTTCCCCATGCTTTTGATGTCATATCTTAGAAATCATTGCTAAGCATAATATGAAACCATTTATGTTTCCCCGTGGGACTTTTATAATTTTAGGTCATATATTTAGATTGTTAATCCATTCTGAGTTAATTTTTGTGTATGATATAAGGAAGGATCCAGGAATAGTCATTTGAAGGTGGTTATTTAGTTTACAAATGTTGTTTAAAACACAGTCATTTCCCTGTAGTGGAGCTTTGGCATCCCTGTCCAGAGTCATTAGACCATATATTCAGGGGATTTATTTTGGGGCTATTTTGATTCATTGGTCTGTTTCCTAATGTCTTGATTACTGTAGCATTGTAATATGTTTGGAAGAGGTGATAGGGTTTTTTTCCCTTTTATTTCTTTTTGTCTGTTTTTCTGGGTTTTTGTTGTTGTTGTTTGTTTTGAAACAGGGTCTCACTCTAGACTAGGCTGGCCTCAAACTCACAGAGATCCACTGAGATAGCAGTTTTGGAAAAGTCTTATTTCTGATATTCAGCAGATGATTTAATAGAAATCAGTCAGGGGTATTGCAGTGACTTACAGGCTATTTTCTCTTGTAGTAAGAAAAATGGGCCAATTTAAAATGTATTTTATGCTGGTGTGGTGGTACCCATCTTTAACCTCAGCACCTCACTTAGGGGGCAAAGGCAGGTGGATCTCTGTGAGTTTGAGGCCAGCCTGGTCTACAGAGTGTATTTCTAGGCCCACCAGGGCTACATACTGAAACCTTGTATCGAAAAAAGAAACAAACCCCACTATACACACATATATATATTTTAAAAAAAAAACAATAATTGTTTCTAAGAATGTGGACAAACTGGGCCCCTAAAACATTGTTGGTGGAGATATAAACTAGTAAAGTCACTTTGTTTTAGCTTTTCTCTGTGTTTTTGTATGCATGTCTGATGTGGGGGTATGTGCACACACATAGTCAAATGTGTGTGGACACATTCACATGAGACCTGATGTTGATGCTGGCAGTCTTCCTAGTCATCTTACACCATGTTCATTGAAGCAGAACCTGTCAGTCAAATCTAGAGCTCATGACCATGATTAGTCTGCTTAGACACCTTGCTCAAGGATCACATATCTCTGCCTTTTGAGGACTGTATCCTCCTGGCATTCTTGAAAGTTCTTGGGGTCCAAACACTGAATTGTGCAGCAAGAACTGTAAACACTGAGCTGTTTCCCTAGTTACCTTGTTGTTATTTTTGGTTTGTTTGTTTTTTTGTTTTTGAGACAGGGTCATGCTATGTAGCCCTGACTGGCCTCCACTAAAAATGTTCCTTGTCGCAGCCTCCCAAGTCCTGGCTGTAGTTCTAAGTGTGGGCCACTATTCTGTGCTTAGTGAAGCCACTTTGTAAAACAGAAAAGTTACAGTTACCATATGGCTCAGGCATTGCAGGCAAGGTGTGTGTTCAAGATAACGGAAAGAAGATGGCTACCAAAAGCTGTTATACAAATGTCCAAAGCAGTACTATTTGTAATAGCTAAAAGGCAGGGGCACCCCACATGTTTATGAATTGGTGAATCAACGAATGTGGCTTAGCTACATTTGTAGCTAAGAGTCAAATGAAGCAGCAATACAGGCTACCACATGAATGAATCTTGAAAATGTCTATCAAGTGAAAGAACTGAAACATAAAAGGCTGTACTTTTGATTTGACGCCGTCAGTATAACAACCTGGAAACCGTCTGGCTTCATAGAGAGAGCAGACCAGTGGCTCCTCGGGGTTGATGGGAGAGAAATAGATTAATGATTAATAATAGACAGGGAGTTTCTTTCTACACTGATGAGGTTTTCAGGAATTAGTGGCAATGGTTACAAAACCTTATAAATATACTAAAAGCAACTCACTGTATGTTTAAGGATACATATTATAGTATTTTAATAAAAAATTATATTTTTTTGCCTTATGCCTTAAAATCATTGCAACCAGTGCATATAAAAACTAAATGTGCCAGTTGGTGGTGGTGGCACATGCCTTTAATTCCAGCACTCAGGAGCAAAGACCAGCAGATCTCTGAGTTTAAGGCCAGCCTAGTCTACAGAGCAAGTTCCAGGACAGCCAGGATTCCACAGAGAAACCCTGTTCAAAAACCAAAAACCCAAACCAAAAAAAAAAAAAAACCCCAAAAAAACAAACAAACAAACCTACAATGTGTACTCGATACAGTGATACCAGAGACATGTTGGGGTAGTTATTGCAAAGTTTTTATAATTTTTTAAAATTTACAATATGAAGGCTGGGTGGTGGTGGTGCACACCTTTAATCCCAGCACTAGGGAGGCAGAGGAAGGCTCTGTGAGTTCAAAGCCAGCCTGCTCTACAGAGTGAGTTCCAGGACAGCCAGAGTTACAACAGAGAAACCCTGTCTTGAAAAACAAAAACAGTCATATCTTTTGAGACTTAACCTTTATGAATATTATATATATATATATATAAGGAAAAAAATTGAACATGAAAAGGTAAAGTAGAACGCCAAAATCATAACGTTTTATTTTTATTGCATGTGAAGTTACATTGTTTATATTCACTTATTATTTGTAGTTTGGTGTTTATTGTCTTTCTCACCAGAGGACATGTACTTACTGTGTGTGTCCACACGTGTGTGCCCTAGTGCCACAGACTGAAATGGAGATCAGAGGAAAACTCACAGGAGTCCGTTCTGTCTCTCCACCTTGGGGACTGAACTCCGGTTGTTAGGTTGGTACCTTTACCCACTGAACCATCTCGCTGACCACCCCCAAATCATCTTTCAAAACAACCATTTGAGGGGAAGATGATTCAGCAGTTACACTGGTGTCACTGATGAAAATGCTACAACGGTAGGCCGTTAACTAAGGGAGCTCGTCCCACGTGTGCGGGAATCCAGAGAGCTCCTGCCTTCCCAGCAGCCGCAGCCGCTGGAGAATAAGACATCAGGAGTTCCATGCTATGGAGTGGAGGTGGGAGAATTCACTGTAGTAATCCAGCAGTCACCTAAATAAGCTAGCCGTAAGCCCCAGGAAAGGGTGAGGACTGTCAGCAGTGGTGTAGCCTGAGGCACAACTCCACTGTTTAAACCAGCAGCCCGAGTTCCTTTCTAGGGACCTCCACTCAGACAATCCCTGATTCTTAGCTTAACCACAGAATTGTGCATGAGGCAGTATGGGCAGAGTTAGAATTTATTAGCAGATTACAGTATAGACTTTTTTTTTTTTCTTGAGACAGGGTTTTCTCTGTGTAGCCCTGGCTGTCATGAAACTCACTCTGTAGACCAAAGTAACCTTGAACTCAGAGATCCACCTGCCTCTGCCTCCTGAGTGCTGGGATTAGGGCGTGTGCCACCACTGCCCAGTTACAGCACAGACTTTGAGCACAAGAGTTAAGTGGGGAGGGGTGTGCTGAAGAAAGATAAGGCATACCCCAGGGTGAATCTGAGCTTCCCAAAGGAGTGGGCACTCCATTGTCTTTACAATGGTCTTGTTTAGGATTCCAGGGGGGTTTGAAGTCTTTGTCTTCAAACAGTTGCTAAGGGAATTTAGTGAGATCAGGAATTGCTTCCAGAGGTGTGTCTGGCAAGATTACAATTAATAAGATTAAAAACACTAGCTCCCAAGGATGTGGGACTGGAGATCGTCACTGTGAAAGTCAGGTAGTCTTGTGAGATCCCTAGTGGATGCCCGAGAGACGAGTGACACATGTGGTGACACAGGTCATGGTGTGCACGTTGCCATTTTAACAGATTTGTGTTATTTTAAATTGTGTGTGTGTGTTTGTGCACACCCATGTGAAAGTGGCGATTGCTTGTGTGGGGGTGTCTGTGGAGGCTAGAGGTATTACATCCCTTGGAGTTGGAGTTAATAGCCATTTATGAGCCTCTCGACATGGGTACTGGGAACTGAACTCAGGTCCTCTTAACTACAGAGCCATCTCTCCAGCTGGTTTTTAACATTCTTATTTGAAAATTATTATAAAAGAAATATTGTATCTTGTGTTGGCAACCTCACAGCAGATGCCAGCTGTTGGAATTCTTCTCATCAGGTGAAAGGCTTCAACTAGCCAACAGCATGAATGAGGGGCTCCTTTCCCTTCTTAGGTCCCCATTATTTTCCATTTTTTTTCTGTTCTACCTCAGCGACCAGTATCCACACTCGGTAGAAACTATAATAACGAGAGATTATCTTGTTGCATTACAACAAACCTTTTTTTCTTGTAATGTTAGGGATCCAACCCAGAGCCTTGCGAGTGCTCTACCACTGACTTGTATACTCCCAGCCCTCTTATCTTTTAGGGTTAGTGGTCCATGCCCTTAATCATAGCACTTGGGAGGCTGAGGCAGGCAAATCTCTGTGAGTTCAAGGACAGACAGAGCTAGAGTAAGACCCTGTCTCAAAACAACAACAACACCTTTTGGGGTCGATGGTACAGCTCAGTGACAGAATGTTTGGCATGTGCAAACCCCTGGGTTCAACCTCCAGCACTGCATAAACTGAGTTGTGATGATACAATTATTTTTTTAAGATTTATTTATTTTATTTACACATGCATACTCTATTTGTATATACTCCTGTATGCCAGAAAAGAGCATCTGACCCCATTATACATGGTGGTGAGCCACCACATGGTTGCTGGGAATTGAACTCGGGACCTCTGGAAGAGCAGACAGTGTTCCTAACTGCTGAGCTATCTCTCCAGTCCATGATGATACAGTTTAAAATAGGAAGAAACTACTTGGAGATTCTGAACTTGACAAGTATAATTCTGAGCCATGCACCACGGCAAACACCTTTAATACCAGCACTCAGGAGGCGGAGGCAGGTGGATCTCTAAATTTGGGGTCTACAGAGTTAGCTCCAGGACAACCAGGGCTGCATAGAGAAACTCTGTCTGGAGCTGGGGAAAGATGATTTTAAATGCTTTTACATTGCATGTGTATGTACATGCACAAGTCAGAGTGGACATGTGAACGTCAGAGGACAACTTCTGAGACATCTTTACATTGTGTAGGTCCCAGCAATGGAACTTAGATCATCAGCCTCGACAGTAGGTGCCTACCTGCTGAGACATCTTGCTAGCCCAAATATTACTTTTTTGTTTTTAAATTTTATTTTTCTATTTGTGCATGCCTGCATGAATTCTTGGCTGTCATTCCTCAGGTGCCATTTGCTTTGTTTCCAGAATAATTTTATGCATATTTTGCCTGTATATGTGTGTATGAGTATACTATGTGTATGCCTGTTACCTGCCAAAGTCAGAAGAGGGTTTCAGATGTACTGGAACTCAATTTACAGATGGTGTGAGCCACCATGTGGGTGCTGGAAACTGAACCCAGGTCCTCTGCAAGAGCAACATGTGCTCTTAACACCGAGCCAACTTCTAAGTCCCCAGCCCAATTTTCCTTTTGAGACAGAGTCTCACTATGTAGCCCTCACTGGCCTGGAACTCTCTATGTAGACAAACGAGACCGGCCTCAAACTCACAGAGATCTGTTTGTCTCTGCCTCCTGAGTGATATTAGGTGGTTCTTTTTTTTCTGTTTACTTATTTTTGAATGCTGGGGATCCAATTCAGGACTTCACTCAGGCTAGGCAAGCTATACCTCTAGCTCTATTAAAATGATTTTAAAAGCAATAATATGAAATATGTAGCCAGTGCCTTCTTGGGGCCTATGATCTGTAATAGTACAAGAGAGATAATGTGGAAGAAAAGCTGTACTGTGCTGAGGAACTAATTCCAAATGATTAACCATAGCTTTGTATTGTTAGGATCCTTAACTAGGAGAGACAGTGTATATGACAATATAAGAAAAGGGAGAGAAAGGGAATAGAGCTATGGAAGGTCACATTTCCACATATTACCACAGTTAGGCTCATCAATCTGAAGCAGGTTCTGGTAAAAAAAAAAAGAAGAAGAAGAAGAAAAAAAATATATATGTATATCTATATAATTCTACAGCAATCACTTAAAACAAAAATTATAGTGAGAAATAATTTAAAGGTTATATTAGAAATTAGAAAATATTTACTAACCAGGCATGGTGATGTGTACCTTTAATTTCAGCACTCAGAGGCAGAGGCAGGCAGATCTCTGTGGGTTCAAGGCCAACCTGATCTACATAGTGATTTTCAGGACAGCTATAACTAAGTAGAGAGATCCTGTCTTAAAATGCAAAGAAGAAAGAAAATATTTACTTAGTTGGACTTGGTGAAACACAGCTATAATCCAGCATGCAGGAACCTGAGGAAGAATTAATGAGTTCAGGCCCAGTCTGGGCTTCAGGGAGAACCTGTCTCAACAAAGGAAAGGATAGAAATATCAAAATAGGGCTAAAAACACTTGTTGCCCTTGCAGAGGACCAGGTCCAATTCCCAGCACCCACAAGGGTGGCTCACACCATTTGTAACTCAAATATAAAGGGATTTGACACCCTCCATGAGCACTGTATACATAAAGTGCACAGACATACATGTAGGCAAAATTTCCATTAAAATAAATAAATTTACTTTGTAGGAGTTTAGGCAAGTGATACATATTTAGCATGCACAAGGCCCTGGGGGGGGTCAATTCATAGCACCAATAAATAAGGAAATTAATTATTGAAAAAAAAACAGAGAAAAATATATCATACAAATAATAACTACAAAAAAACTGGGTTGGGCACAGACATCTAATCATGTTGGGTGCCAGATGTGACCATAGATTCCAGATGTAGCCGTGGATTCAGGGTCAAAGGCTTTTTATTCTTTTGCTTAATTCAATCACTGGTCCTTATTCTTGGAGCCCTGGACCATTCTGGCCTCCATACAATCTACTCTCAAGCCTGGAACTGGAAGGCTTCAGCCTCCATACAATCTAGATCATTTAAACCTCCATACAATCTAGTTTACCTCCAAGACTTACTGCTGACTGACTCTTCTAGTTCAACTCACTCACTATTCTGGCCCAAACTCTCTTCCAAGCTGCTGAGTGACTCTCTGATTGCCTCATACTGAACTGCTTTGCTCAGCTTCAAACTGACTCACTCTTCCTCCCATCTGATACTGACTTCTGCCAAGCTACCTCTGTGTCTGTGTCTTTTGCCTAGCTTGCCTGCTTCTGTAACTCACTGCTCCATACTGCCTCAATCAGTCTATCTTATCCTCAGCCAGACTGCTTCACTGTCTTTGTGTCTTGTCCTTTGCCTGCTTTAGGTTGCTCACTTAATACTGCATGGTGTAACTGACTGCTGATCTATGCTGAGAGCCTGTTTTTATATCGCGAGAGTTGAGCATGTCTCCACTCTGACTCTGCTAACTCTTCCTCTGATTTGTCACTTTGCTGCCCTTCACTCTGACTCATCTCAGACATCACTTTTTGTGTGACACTGACTCAGAGCTCTGCTTCCTGTGTCTGTTTCCACACTATTTCTGTCTTAGGGATTAAAGGTGTGTGGACCACCACTACCTTCTGAATACTGGGATTAAAGTTGTGTACCAACATTCCTAACATTCTTTCTACATTCCATCTGTACCACACAGGGTTCTAAATGTGATCCCTTCACATAGATCCCTGAAATATAGACCCTTCCTAGATTTCCCACTGGCCTATCCCTCTTATGTGGGCACACAAATATAAGAAGAAAAACTTCCAGTGGCAGGTTAGGTATCTCACACTTGTAACCCCAGCACTTGGGAGGCTCAGGTGGAGGTAATACCAAATTTGAGGCTACTCTGGCCTACACAATAAGATCCAGTGTAGTGTAGGCTACCTGTTCACAAAAATAAGTAAAAAATAAAAAGGGGAGGGGGAGACATTTACATTAGAATAAGCAGCCTTCAAGAAGCTATCACTTGGGTGTTGGAAAGATGGCTCAGTGGTTAAGAGCACAGTGTTCTTGCAGAGGATCCAAGTTTGATTCTCAACACCCATATCAAGCAGCTCACAACTGCCTATAACTTCAGTTTCAGGGGATCTGGCACCCTTTTGTCCTCCTCATATGTAGATTTATACACATGCACATAAAAACAAAAAAACAAAGCAGCTGTCACCTATACAGGAGTGATACTTTTAGTGATGCAGCTCTTTTAGGTCTCTCCTGCTCCGTTAGCAAGCCAGATAACTGGTTCACCAAGCTGGACTTGCATGTTATCACACCTTTGGTCTGTCATTGGTGTTCTAACTGGGATAAACAGGCATTTGATTCCATCTCCCAGAGAAATGAGCACCGCAGTACTGAAAGCTGGAAGCACATGTTTGAAGTTGTCTGGGGGTTTCTCCTGAGGCCTTTCCTCAGTTCACATGAGGCTGGTTTCTTACTGTACATAACCCTGTTGTTTCTTCCTGGGTGTATGATGGCACAGACCTTTAATTCCAGAAGAGGCAGGTGACAGTGAGTTCGAGGCTAGCCTGGTGTACATAGTGAGACTGAAACAAAACTACTGCCACTACTACAGGATTTGGTATTTATACTTATTTAATCTTAACTACCTCTCATGCTGCTCAGTTCACTAGCATCTACATACATGCAGCTTACGACTGTTTATAACTCCACTTCTGGGGGATCCAGAGCTGTTCTGAGCTTCTTAGGCACCAGGCATGAAGTGCATACACATACATCACATACCTGCAAACAAAACCCTCATATACATCTAAAAAAAAAGTGGTAAAAAGTAATGAAGGGCTGTGAAGAGTTCAATGGGAAGTCAATGGACTGTTTTTTGTTGTTCCCTTGTCCTAGATTCTTCTAGAAGCCAAATTAAAGAATAATTTCCATTTGGGTAAAAAGTCCCCTCCCCAAGCATCACAACAAGGCCATTTCTTGACTCCTGATTAACATCAGAAAATAGGTAAGGTTTAACAGACCAACAGGTAATTGTACCTTCCTTTCACTTGAAACCACTCAGTACTGAATTATTCATCATAGCTGAAGAGGAGATATACACATAACTAAAAATGATCAATAACCTAGCTCAGTTTTACTTTATGGAGTATGCTTTTCATTATGATTAATATGGTTCTTTTTGAAATTGATGATTTACTTAAAGCAGAGTCACAGATCAGGGTAATCCACAATCCCAAGCCTTGTGACTATCCATATTGGGAACTGAAGGCATATTTTAGGCCCTCAACAATACTATGTAGAGGAAAAGATCTACTCTTTTCCATATTTTTTTCTTTCTCTTTAACAACAAGGCAAGAATAGAATAAAATAAACGAATAAATAAAACAGAATAAAATAAAATATTGCTACTTGGGAGACAGAAAATGTAGTATTCTTTCTTTAAGTTTTATGTATGGTGGGGGAAGAGGATGCAAGCATGCCAAGGCAGACACGTGGAGCTCGGAGGACAGTTTCCTCAAGTCAGTTCTTACAGCCTCACATGGGTTCTAGCGATCAAACTCAGGGCATCACCAGGCCTCCAGGAATGTGTTTTACCCATTGAGCCACCTCACAGGCCCAGAAATATTATCTCAAGGTCAGGGTTAAATAATTGAGCCCAGGGAACTTCTCTGAGATGCAAAATACATTTGAATAAAATACTAGAACCAGGCAGTAATGAAATATTAACAACATAGTGTAAGAGCTACCTTTTAGCTTTGCAATACAGATAATTTTAATAACTTTTTGAGTGTTTTCCTGCGTGTATTATACATACCATGTTTGTGCATGGTACTGGTGGAGGTCAGAAGAGGATCCCCTGGAGCTGGAGTTATGGATGGTTATGAATGCGCTGCCTGCTGGGAAGAGTACCTGGGCCCTCTGTGAAAGCATATGCTCTTAACCAATGAGCTCTCTCTCCAGCCCTGAAATGACTAAAGTATCTAAAGTATCACTTGGTATCTAAAGTATCACTTGGAAAATACTGGAATGAACAGTAATTTCAGAATTAGTAGAGCAAAGTAAGGGCATTTACAGGATTCTGAAGTACTATGGCAGGTAATTTCCTTTTGATTTTATGTGTAAGAGTGTTAGCATGTTTACATGAGTACGTCTTGCCTGCCTGGTACCTGTGGAGGTCAGAAGAGGGTATCAGATCCCCTGGGACTGGAGTTATGAGCTGCCATGTAGGTGGTAGGAATCAAACCCAGATCCCTACAAGAACAAGTGCTCTTAATGGCTGAGCCTTCTCTCTAGCACCCTGTAAGGCCTTTTCTGTGTAAAATAAAGGAATGAAAAGCCAGATTTTTTAGTAAACTAGTTACAAGAGAGTAAATGTTGGCAGTAACTTCACTTGAAATACTTGGTTTAGGGTTTGAGACATGGTCTCACTGTCGCCTTGGGTGGCCTCCAACTTCAAGAGATTTGCTTGCCTCTGCCTTCCAAGTGCTGGCAATATATAACCTAGTTTGGTAATATTTTATGCATTCTCTGAGAAATGTGAACATGATGGTACTTTAAGTTATACAATACCTGCTGCTTTTTGGTTCTTAAAACAAAAACGTAAAAAAACCCAAACACATTCTGATTTTGTTTAAAAAATTGTTTTCATTTTAATGATCTGAGTTAGTAACAAATATACAAAATTGTCTTTCACATTTCTATACATGGTATAATGGACCAATTGAAACTTCTGGATTACAAATGCAGGTTTCTTTGTATCCTTAGCCTTAGTTGTCTTTTTTATAAATAGAGGTGATTTTCAAAAACACGCATTTGTGAATACAGATGTCAAAAGTTGTGCATCTGAGTTAATGCACAAACAAGAGTTGTACATGTTCATTTGTGCAGTTGTGTCAACTATACCTGACACAGGAGCAGCTACCCTGGGCTATTTCACTGTATTTGAAAAGCATTTTTATAAAACAAAAAAACTGCATTATGCAAAAATACATCAGGATTCGTAACCTACACATGGAACAAAGCTGCGTCAATAACCCTAGTGCTGACCTCCTTAGGGAATCAAGTACATAGAGACTGGAATATAAGGAAATAAGAGACTGTCTTTCCAACCACCCATCTGAACCAGTAATGGATACCAATATACAAAGAGAAACAATGTTATGGGTATATCTTTAGAGATACAGGTTGGACTTCATCAGCTTCAAGGCAAACAAATAGTAAATTAATAGAAAAATTAGTTTTAAAAAACATGAAGCTTTGAAAATAGCCCTAATGTGTAAATCTAGCAAGTTTTAGGAATTTAAAACTTTCAAAATAATACAAAAATTTTATTAAACTTTAAAAAATATTTTTTCCTATCTTACCAATATTTTCAGTTTGGTAAAAAATCATAGGAAAATGGACAGTTTCTAGTTCAATTTTTTTGTGATAAATCATCATAAATTTAGACTTAATTAGGAATCAAGTAGTAACTGGGCTATATCAAAATGGCAAGGAAGTCCTTTTGGCAACCACTTTTCTGGGCTGGTAACATGTATCAACACAGAATATCTTTTACAAGAAATTACTCCAGATCTCTATGTGCATTTGAGGAATGGATTGGGGAGGGAATCCAGGTCTTCAGACATGCTAGCCAAGTGCTTTATAACTGAGCTACAGCCCCAATCCTCCATATCTCTATAGGTAGAAGAATCCAATCTTTCTTAACATTCCCCTAACTTATGGCAACATGTTCTCCTGTATTAGACATTTCAAATTCCCTGACAAACACTAGCCAACTAAGTATTTACTTAGTTTCCTACCGAGAAAGGACTGATAAATAGTTATAATATAGTTTTACTTTTCTCTAAGGCTGGAGGTTGATGTTTTCCTATGCTATATGATTAAATGAGAGGCAATAATGCATTTAGACAGCAGGGTCTCTGAGGGAGGATTTCAGGACTTGGCCTTTTACATTGTGAAATGTGTTTTACTAATGTAAATAGGACAGTAATGGGTGGCTTATGCCTGTGAGCCCAGAATTTTAGAGGTGGAGGCAGGGGCACTGCCATGAATTTGGAGCCAACTTGGACTGACTACACAGTGAGTTCTAAACCAGCTTAGGCTAGAGTTTAAGACCCTGCTTCAAACAACAGAAACAAAAAAGAGATGTGCATTTTTGTAGTAAGATAAATTCATGAAAATAATGTCCAAACAAGTACTTTATATTTTAATTCAGGCTGAAGGTAAAGATGTTTATGCATAGCAACTCAATGTTGGGAAGATATGTGTACAGGGTCAATACTATCAGAATGGAACATGGCTGCTTCTTGCTCTCTGCTTGTAAAATGAATCTCATGATTCTCCTGCCACTGGCATCTCCCATATGGGTTATGAAATAAGACTAATAGGTTGTTTTCATTCTCAAGATTTTTATAACTTTCAGAAATAGAACATTGACCCTGGAGAGAAACTTCCATTACTCAGTACTACTGAGTCTAACAGCAGGTACAAATGTTAAGAACATTGCTTTCAATAAGATTATCACCAGAAATAAATATGTAAGCTTAACTAAGATACTTATTTTCACTCAGTGTTATCAGTGTTTTATTCTGAAATGAAGTGGCATGTAAATTTCAATTCTTGTCAGTTTACTGGATTTTAAGTCTAAGGATTGCCTGTTCTCAAGACAACAGGTTTGTCCGTGTAAGCATGTCTTATTTGTGCATTAAACAATAACACTGCTTTCTAGATAGGGGAATAAGGCACTAAATGGTGGTAAAAATAAACAAAGGTATGATGATTTACAACTTCTTTAGACTCCTAAAAAAGGCGATCGTTTAGAATGACACTATTAAATTTTCTTCGCAAACAAGGCATCCTGTTGGCAACAAAAATAAACAACACAAGCTCTTGTTGAACCTAATACATTCACTGTCTCAGCTAAACCACTTGAAATGCTATCAAACTTAAGAAAGCTATACTGGTGTGCATTAAGGGTTGAAAGGCACCAAAGGAGAACTTTACTTCCAGTTATGAGAGCTAGGAAAGCTGTGTGTAACACTGCATACTGTCTGATTATCCATTTGCATGTGTATGTGTATGTGCAGAAACATGACTTTTGCAGAAGTTGGTTCTCTTCTTCCACAGTGTGGGTCTTGGGAATCAAACTCAGGTTTTCAGGCAAGCGCCTTTACCCACTGGGCCATCAAAATGTATCAGTAGCTTTTTTTTTTTTAAATTCAAGATCTCACCATGTAACAGCTCTGGCTGTACTGGAACTCACTATGTAGACCAGGCTGCCCCAGAACTCAACAGAGATCCACCTGCCTCTGCCTCCCGGGTGCTGGGATTAAAGGTGTGCACTATTATGCCCAGCAGTAGTTAATTTTTACTTTGACAAATCAGTATAAATCAAGTGCTAGTTTGGTTAAGAAATTTATTTTATGAAAGATGAAATTAATGCAGTGTTTCACACAGTCCCACTTATAAAACTAAACTAATTCTAGCACCGAATGAATATTCTGGTAACACTAGGGCAAAAGTGTATGCACAAAAATGGCCATCTGAAGACAGAATCTATAATGCAAATGACATGTACACACACAGGGTATACTGAAAACAATGAAGTATAGATACAGAGAACAATTAAAACCACATTTCCTTTGTGAAAAATACAACTATTAGTAAAATAAAATGTACAATTGAAAATTTTCCAAAGGAAAAAACAAACTATAAACAAAAATACTTTTCTTTGAAACAGGGAAAATAGTATGTCACTTTTTTTTCCATCACAATATAACTTGACACAAAAGCAGTCACAGAATTGCACAGTTCCACACCCAGTTTCCTGGATGTGTTAAAGGAGTCCACAGAGTAGAGCAAAGTTTTTGAGCTTCGTGTTTTAGACTGAAGACATTCTCAAACATGGTGTCACCATACCAGATCCGTTTACACAATGTACAATACTTTCTGCCTGTGGCCAGACACGGAACACCTTCTGCCACCTCTTTCGTTCTGACACTAGTCATGGGAAAAAAACTCAGGTCACTTCAATGTTATTTCTATAGCAATAAAAATTATTATACTTAGTGCATGCTTTATCAGTTACCAAGATGTTTCTGAAAATAAAAATTCAGTCACGCCACAGTTTAAAAAATAGAAAAATCACTCATTAGGATAAAGGACTGGCTTCCCCAGCAGCACCACTGCCCTCAGCACAGGACCTGGTCAACATTCCTCATGGCAGTGGGCATACCTGCAAGAGACCACTGCTGAGATCTGATTATCTGTGACACTATTTTTTTTTTTTGACATTTCATTAGTGCTACAAAAAAGGTGGGATTTTGTGAAAATGTTAAGAACATTTCTGTTGTACATGACTTAGAAGTTCTCCAAATTTTTCAAATAGGTCCTCCACCCACTTTACATTTTTCATACAGAGTTGAACAATTTCTTCCTGTCCTAAATCTTCATTTTTTTTCTGCACAGAAGATATCTAAAACAAAGAAATAAATTGTTGTGTTAGTTTACACATAACACTTTACACTTCAATCCTTCCTAAGACCTTACTAACACACCTGTAGGCATTCTTTTTTTTTTTTTTTTTTTTTTTTTTTTTTAAATGAGACAGGGCCTTAATATATAGTGAGTTCTTACCAGAACTCATTATATAGACCAGGCTTTGAACTCCCTGTGATCCTTCTGCCTCTGCCTTCTGAGTGCCAAGATTAAAGGCAAGAACTGGTTTTTGGAGTGACCGTTTTCACCAAACCTTATTCCCAGCCATAGTGAACGATTATTTCATGTAAGTTTAGATGAGTTCAACTATTATTTTGGCTGCACAGGGTGGGGTAAAAGTGCTTCATGTCTTCTATACACCTGTATTAAAAGCTAATGACAGATACCATTTTATATGAGTATTTTGCCTACATGTATGTATATGTATTCACTTGTGTGCCTAATGCCTACAGAGGCATAATAGAGTATCAGATTCCTTGGGACTGGAGTTACAGATAGCTGTGAGCCAACATATGGGTGCTAGGAATTGAACCTAGTTACTGTGGTAGAGCAGTGAGTGCTCTTAAACCATTGAGCTATGCCTCCAGGCCCCCTAATGACAAATATCAACTCTTAGATCACTGTAGTCAACAAAGCTTGCATCACCATCTTTGCTTTCTCCTTTAGACTTATGAACATCTTTCTATTCGAGGCTGTTGCCTAAGAAATCAGTATAATTCTGTACTAATATAACCTGGAATTATAAAACTCAGTACTATGAGGCCAGAGAGGACTCAGCAGTTAAGAGCAATTGCTGCTCTTGAAGACCTGGGTTTGGTTCCTAACACCCACATGGCAGCTCACAATGTCTGTACTCTAATTCCAGAGGATACAATGCCCTCTTCTGACCTCTGAAGACACATTACAAACATGGGACAACACATACATACATACATACATACATACATACATACATACATACAGGCAAACACCTAAAAGTAAATCTTAAAACAAAACAAACCTTTATAGTATTGGTTAGAATAGGTGTTACTGTCTACAAGTTACTATCTAAGGAAACTAATCTATCTCATTTACAAGGTAATATTACTGATGCCACATATCTTTTTTAAAAAAAATTTCGAGACAGGGTTTCTCTGTGGTAACTCTGGCTGTCCTGGAACTAGAGGTGTGTACCAACACCACTTGGCTGCCACATATCTTTCCATCTCGAAATCACAACACTTAAAAAAGTTTTAATTCTGATTTTCATTTCTTCATTCAGGGAATAAAACCCATTTATCTATAATTAAGTGTGCTAAGACTAGTCTAGGTGTTTTGTTTTGAGATAAGTCTCACTATGTTGCCCTGGCTAGTCTCAAATTCACAAAGCTCTGCCTGTCTCTTGCCTTCCAGTACTGGGATTAAAGGAATGTGCTACTATGCTCAGCTCAAAACACCATGCATTATGGAATTGCAATCAAGTGCTAGCAGCGTAAAAATATTGCCATGTATATCTCAACAAGTGATTGAGGGTTTGATGCATGTGGTAAACAACAAGAGAAACTAGATCTAGTCATTATTTACAAAAGAATACAGGCAAATACATGCATACACTATAATTCTTTTTAAAGCACCCACAAACACTGTAGTTAGAGCCTCCTTAAGAATATTCAGGAAAACATGTTATTTCATTTTAAATAAATAAAAAAATTACCTCATTCTTACATATCAGATAAACATGATATTTATAATGATGGAGTGAATGATATAATGAATATAATTGTATTTTCTCTGGATCAACAGCAAACTCCTAAAAAAGAAAGAGGTTTACAGGTACTTTTCATGTAATATCAGAGCTAAGAATACTAGATTTAAGTCGAATAACAACCTGGAAAATGTCTTAAATGGCTAGGTATAAGGCTATATTATTTCAGATAGGAGCTCAAGTTTAAAGTATATTTTAACTCATCCCTTATTATGTTATGAATACATGCCATTTGAAAAACAAACTAACATTCTAGAAAAACCTAAATAGAAACACATAACAAGAGTAAAAGCTTTGCCTGCTACCTCTTTTTCTTTTTTTGGGTCAGGATCTCACCCTGCAGCTCTGGGACTCAGACCACCTGCCTCTGCCTCTCCAGTGTTGGGATTACAAGGTCTCTGTTTCTTTCTTAAAACAGAGTCCATGTAGCTGGGGTTGGCCTTGAACTCCTGATCCTCCTGCCATCTACCTCCCAAATACTGTGATTATGAGCATGTAACTGTAATCAGGAACTACCATCCCAGGTACAGAGTAAAAGATTTCTATTACAGCTTTAGAGATAAATGTGGCCGATGGCATGTTACATAGTCTTTCATGCTTTTCCTGTAGGCTAGGTTTAAATATATAAATTTAAATAATATTAATTTTCTGACAGGAAAGGAATCACCCAATACAAACTGCCCTATAATATCCATCCCACACCAGTTCCAACACAGTTCTTATTTACTACATCTTGGATAACTTTGTGTTTATTGTATATACATAATCTCATCCTTATCCCCTAAATAAAAACTATATGAGCATAGATTTTGACTAGCTTTTACTATGGTATCCCAAGTGCTTTACATATCTTATTATTCATTATGTATATAGGTGTGACTGAACCACCTCTTCAGTCCCCCAGTACTTAGAACTGTACTTGACACACTGTAAACACACAAAATGTTTTGTTACTGTTTGGGAATCAAAGGGTCTATCTCTTCTTTGCATAAAATAAATAATTTTAAGCAAAGCATGGTAGCATATGATTTTACTCCTAGCACTCCAGAAGCATGTGGGTTTATGAGTTTAAATCCAGCATGGTTTACACAGCAAGTTTCAGGCAAGTATAGTGAGATCTTTTCTCAAAAAAATTTAAGAAAAATAATGAATACCACAGCTTTGTTTTGTGAAGCAGGGTCTTTATAACCCTGTGTCTTCACTGGAATTAAAGGTGTGTGACACCACCTCTGATCCTCTGGATTGTTCTTATAAACTTATTTTGCAATAATCTACATACTTTATGCATTTGTGAATGTATTTCTACAGAAAACAACTTTTTTTGAGACAGGGTCTAATATAACTCAGGCTACCCTTGAAACTGCTGTGTAGCTGAGGCTGTCCTCAAACTCCTGATTGTTCTGTTTCCACGTACCAAGTTCTAGGACAGGCATGTACCACTATACCCGGCTCTCAAAATATAGTTTTTAAAAATGTGAAATCATTATACTGCAGAACTATTTTCTGAAAACTTTGTAATAACTTATACTGTAAAGATGAATAAATGTCATTTTAATGACTTTACAGATAAATCAATATTCAATCTTATGGAGTATAAACACTAACACATGTTTCCAAACTATGTACAGGTAACTTTGAAGAGATTAAAAAATTAGTTTCTTGTTTACCACTCAACAATGCATACATACTTCAAAACTGTTGCACATTAATAAGTTAAAAATAGTTTAAAACTATTTACAAACACACAAACTTAAACATAGGATGATTTCCCTTAATAGTCTATTTTATAAACTCTGTGAAAAAAACAAAAAATTCTGTGAGAACTCACTATTTGCCAGGTACAATTTGAGGCATACATAGGAGAAAATCAACAGAGTGCCTGCTCCTTGGAAACACAAGTGCTTATTCCTACCCCTAAGACGTCACACTTCATGGTAACTTCATGTACTTGCTTGTTTCAGTGGTTTGCACAGGAGCGGTGGTAACTGGAGAAGGTGTACTTCATTAAGCAGTAAGTACTTACCTGTGTAGACTTAGTCGTCGTTTTAGAAGTCCTTAGCGTTTTCTTATTATAAGCTTTGCCGTTCATTTTGATTTTAGAAATAGCAGATCCTCCACTTTTTGCTTTAGAGTCTCGAGTAATAATTGTTAGTTCAGGAAAACTTTCCAAAGCATTCTTTAAAATAATGAAGGATAATAACTGACATCAGAAGAAAACTAACCTCAATTTCCAGCCATTCAAAATTTGTATACACACAAACACACACATACACACATGTGGATGTACAGCTGGGATGTAGCTGCAAATTCTTTGCACCTCTTCCCACAGGGTGTGGATTCTGTCTTCCCATTCCTTGAATCTCGGCCTGACCTGATTTTTTTTGAGCAACAGCACACTATGCTAAAAGAACTCCCGAGTTATTACTAGTAATGCCTATCTAATTTTAATATAGGGGAAATTGGGATATATGAATTTCTTCAAAGCCCTTAAACCACGAGTAATACCTTGAACCAGAGGCAAACTAGTTATAATGAAGTCATTGGATTCTAGATAACGTCGAGAACAAGAGACAATAGGAAGAATAGCTATGTTTTTCCTGCTTCACTTCTCTTGCTTCCTACGACTGCTATAGCATTCGTGAAATAAGACTCTGAGCCAGAGTCTGATGGTGTTCTGACCACAGACAGGGAACCACCACTGATGATACAGTGGCCACATGGCAGAACCATTCCTATTCTAGTTTTTAAAATCCACTGACATTTATGCCCTCACCTACTTGGTAAGTCACTGTGACCTGAGAAGCTGCACAATAACAAAATAATTCCCGTAGACACAGTTTTCTAAAATTAGATTTAGCTAGCAGCATCATGAATTATTATGACAGCAAGTTTTCTCAGTTTAGATTATCTTTTAGTTCTTTATTTCAGATAACAAAAATACCAATTAATGTAGCTAAGATACATCAATAGTAAAAACTAGAATTCCTCATCTTCCTGCCTCTATCTTCCAAGTATTGGGATTATAGGTATGTTTCCCCATACCCAGCTAATCTTATAGACACAATGTGTAAGTTTACATTTTTTCTTCAATTATTTTTTTAGATGTATATTATTATTTATGTATATGAGTGTTTTGCCTGAATGTATATCTGTACAACACTCATGTCAGAAGAGGGCACTAGATCCTGAGACTAGCATTACAGATGGCTGTGAGCCACTAGATGGGCGCTGGAAATCCAATCTGGGTCCTCTGGAAGAACAGCATGTGCTCTTATCTACAGAGTCATCTCTCCAGCCCAAATTCACAAGTTTTTTAAAAGGTATCAGAGGATTGCACAAACATTTTGCACAAAGTACCATGCAACTAAACACCCATCCATACACAGAAAATAAAAATATGTCTTTGAAAAAAACTAAGTAGCTATAAAAGAAACATAAGACTTAAATATGGCAGTTTAAAAGAATTACTTTTGGGAAATATGAAAAAACTTATAAGAGAAACATTACATATAAATGAGTGAAAAATGAATTTAAACATAAAGTGTGTGCACACACACCACTAAAAACATGCTAAACAGACTCCTAATGAATAAACAACAAATCTTGTTACATTAAAAAAATTGCAGAAGTGAGAATGACTTTAGTAAATTTTTTCAAATTGTTTGGGACTGACTGCCCCTGAAGTTTGCTAATGAATCACCAAGAGGAAGTACCTTGAACGGCTGGTCCAAATGAAGATTCACAAGAAGTCTTTTCCGGTTATCATTCAGCATTCCATCTATTTTTTTCATATGTGGTAAAAGTAGCTCATCTGAAATAACAATTTATTTTAATAGGATAAACTATTAATACTCATCTTTTATTTTTTCAAATCGTGAGTCTATTATGAGACATTAAATTTGTTGGCTTATGTAAAAATAGGGCTTTTAAGAAATAGGCATTTAGCTTTCAGAACAAAGGTCAGACTCAAAGTATGTTCATCAAAGCAAGTGAGAAAGCAACTCTGCACAGCAATGTCGCCAAAGTCCTGCATTTTATTTCTTTTTTCTTTTTTGGAAAAAAAAAAGGTCTCATTAAGTAGCCCTGGCTGGTATAGAATGAGCTATATAGACTAGGCTAGCTTCGACCTAACTGCTTCTGCCTCTCAAGTGCTGGGATTAAATGTGTGCACCACCATGCCTGGTACTTCAGCTCTACAAACTGATGGCCACTAGAAAGATGATTAATTTCTAAGCCTCATTTATTATCTAACAATAGTAATGGTACAGAATACAAACTGGTTCCAGATTCTAAAATTCTATAAAACAGTGAGTATAACCAAGACTGTTTTTTCTGGCTAATACCAGAGATGAAGCCAGGACCCTGCACATACTAGTTAAGTGCCTTACCATTTACTACATCCCACTCTGAGAGTCCATTTGTTTGAGACCGGGTCTAACTATGTAACTGGCCTGAACTCTATGTAGACCAGGCTGGCCACTCAGTGATACTTGCCTCTGACTCCTGAATGCTATGATTAAAGGTATGCATCACCACACTCAGCTGAGATATTCTTAATTCACTGTTATTTTGGCAAAGACAAAATAGGAGAAGAAAAATAATTGTACCCATTGTCAAAAAAGTGTTATGTTAGAAAAGGGAAGAGTAAAAATATGACAGTAACAAATTAATCATTTTTGATAACGTATTAAATACCCAAGATTACTAGACTGTTAATTACCAGCCCGGTACCAGCATATATTACATATGCTACAACATAATATATAAGTAAGAAACAGGCAAGCATTAGGGAAAAAATACTGAGTGTGGTGACATATACAGTATGTAGCAGTTGGGAGATAAAGGCATGCGAATTTCTGTGAGTTCAAGGCCAGCCTTGTCTACATAGTGAGACACTTAAAAAAACAAACAACCCTAAGAATAAATAACAAAATAAAAAAGAGACAACAGTGAGAAAGTTCATTTAAATAAAAACATTTTTTAATTATGTTCCTTAGCAGGCCATACCGTTGCTCTTTTCTAGGGCTTGCATCGTGTCAGGATCCAGAGCAATGCTAACAAGCAATTCCATGTAACTCTTGAAAGTTTCCTTCATTGCTCTTGTGTTCAGAAAACGAGCGACAAAGGGAGCTGGAGGATCAAATTCTAGGAGGAATAAGAGACAGGATATTAAATTTTTCCTTCCTGACAATTTTAATATTGTTTTTCTTTATAACAGTAGCCTATAAACAAGACTGAAGGCACAATTTCTTCTAATTTAAGCTTTCTTGATTCTTTGTTTAGAGACAATCCAGGCAGGATGGGGAGATGGCTCAGTCAGGAAAGTGCTGCTGTGAAGCATGAAGTCTGACTAGATCCCCAGTTATTCACATCAAAAAGCCAATTGTGACAGCATACTTTTAATCCTAGTGCTGGAAAGGTGGAGACAGGAGGATCTTTAGAGCTTGCTAGCCAGCCAGTTTTGCCCAATCATTAGGCTCCAGGTTCAACGAAAGATACTGTCTCAAAAAATAAAGTGACAAGAAGTGGACACCAACATCTGACCTACACATGCACATGTGCATCAACACGCAGATGGATATGTAAACACACACAAGCACAGACAAAAACATCAGATGAACTGAGGTGTAGAGGTGCATACTGCAATCCCAATTCATAGTAGGTGAGGCAGGAAGATCAGGAGTTCAAGGTCACCATCAGCAACCTATGAAGTTTAAGGCTAGGGAAAAATGTCATCCCACATAAGAGACACTCAGAATCACTGTAGAGATTTTATTCTGTTGGTGCAGGGTTTTGCACTCAGCACTTTCAAAAGCATTACCTCTCAAGTGCTGAGATTATAGCTGTGTATCACCATGCCAGCACTGCAAAGCTTGTAATATGAAACAAAGCCCAGATTGGTAGCTTTCTAAAACAGAACCGTTGCTGGTGGTAGAGTTAAGAATGGTGCTAAAGCTCACACATATAAAAGACTTCCCAGGTGATTGTGAGGCCTGGCACCACTGTAGCATCTGACACATAGGCCTGGTGAGAACCAGTTTTTCTTCTGACATCCTACACCTTAGACACTGCTGCTACCTTTTATGGATGTAGTTTCAGTGATTTCTCTATATCTAGTAAAGAAACCGAGAGGTGGCATAGTGATGGGAGGCAGAGGCAGAAGTTCTACAGATTCAAAACCAGCCTGATCTGTATAAATTCAGGCCTGCTAAGGCTACACAGATTCTTGTTTAAAAAACAGACAAACAAACAAACAAAACACCATGAAACTCCCACGAACAAAGATATTTCTTCCTTATTTCTACACTTAATACAGAATTTTAGTGGCATGTATTAAAATTTTTTTAATGCCAATAGAGCCTATGAATATATAAAATTTCATTTAAATTCAATGGCAAGAACTGCAGTATTAAATGGGATTGGTGGCCCATGACTGTAATCCCAGCACTCAAGAGGCCTCTAGAGGGTTAAGATTTCTGCAGAGGCCAGGACTAGAGAGATAGTTCAGCAATTAACAAAGAGCAATGGATGCTCTTCTAGAGGATCTGGCTGGAACTCAAATTCTAAGGAATTTGACGTCTTCTGGCTTCTGTGGGCACAAGGCCCAAATGTAGTGCACATACATAAATGCAGGCAGAACATTCATGCACATAAAATGAAAGTAAGTCTTAAAACAAGACAAAACTGGGGACTGGAAAGATGGCTCAGCAATTGTAGTTGTATGTAGATGTGAAAGAAATGAAATTTGGCAGATGGAGGTGTTTCATGTTTCAGAATTTGGGAAACTAAAGTTTGTGCATCATAACATTAATAGTTATTTAGGAATTCAATGGGCTTCTGCCTTGAGTTCTGAAAAGGATGATTCTGTAATTACACAGCCTAAACATGCTGCTTAACTACTAGTGACGCCTAGTGGTCCAACATGATACTTAGGCAAGAAAAATTGTCCTTGTTAAACCTGTATAATTTAATTTAAACCCCAAGTCCTCCTATACTAAGCAATGAGTACTGCTAACTGCAAAAAGTACAAATGATGCATTAAATTTATATAAACTGGCTAGTGAACTTCCCTATAAATACTGATATATATGCATCTACCTTGAATATTTAATTTACACTTACTTGTGTGTGCATACACATTGCATGTTAAAACACAGCACATCTGTATGTCAGAGGAAAACTAAACAACAAAAACTACACATACTCTTAATCCCAACATTCAGGAGGTAAAGGCAGGGGATCTTTGTGAGTTTCAAGACAGCCTGGCCTATATAATGAGTTCCACGACAACCAGGCCAGGACTACATAGAGAGATTCTGTCTCAAAACAAAACATTTAAAGCAGACTTCAACACTGAGAATTTTATATATATTATGGCTCTAATTCTAATCAAATAGCCTCTAAGAATAGATCTTAAGACAATGACATTTGTAACCCAGAAACCATCCTAGATATCAATCTCAACTACAGCCCCCACAATCAATTAATTCATCATTTAAGCGCTAGAAAATCACACCCTCAATTTGTTATTTGTCTCCTCTTCCACTACTGTTGCCAGTACTTAGGTTCAGGTACCATTTATGCTGGAAAGTAGGTCTAATAATCAAATTTCAAATTTCATCATGTTGCTTCCTACTTAAGTTCCTCCAAAAATTCTCCTTTGTTTATAAAGCTTTTCAGTTTTAGTATGGCTTGAATGGCCTTCGATTTTCCCTTCATCTTTCTGTCCTCACCATTATGTTTTAGCAGAATAATGGTCATAAAATTTCCTGTAAAGAATCATATGGTGAATATTTTTTCTGGTCACATGGTCTCTGTACCAAAAACTCAAAACTGCCACTGCAGCAAGAAAGCAACTATATGAAATCATTTATTTCCAAACATTGTAATTATTTATGAAAGTTGGATAGCAATCAGCTATACTCTGCAAGCCAATCTGCCAACCTTTGCCCTCTGCTGAACTGTTTAAAATTTCATGCATATACTGTACTCCATGTTTTGATAGCTAATGGAATATGTGCTGTGTATTCTTGGATCATCCATGTTATAAACTCTAAAATGGCAAATATTTATATACTTGGTATATCATATATGTTACCATATTGTACTAATTCAGTACAGTTTGGACTGTTTTGTCCTAGATTCCTTCTTTTTTTTCTTCTACGTCTACACAGACATAGAATTTGGGGACTACAGGATTTTATTTTTCCTTTAAGATTTACTTATTTTTATTTTTGTGCACATATATATGCCTTCATGAGTTTATGTGTACTATATGTGTGCAGGAACTGAAGTTACAGGCAGTTGTGAGTTGCCTGGTGTGGATGCTGGGAATTGCCCAGGTCCTCTTGGCCAATGAGTCATGCACCAGATTGAGGACAATACCATCAACCTACCAATAAACAAATCTGATCTGAACTGCCACCATCACCATCCACCCCCTCCACTTCTGCAGACTGTCTGAAAGTAACAAAATACTAATTCTTGGGGAACTCACCCTCATCCTCACTACTGCTAGAACGGACCTCAGGAGATGATTCAGATTGCGATGATGAAAACTCTTCTTTCCATTTCTTCCTTTTCTTTGGTGGTGGTTCAGCCTTTACTTTGATCTGTTTAACTTTGGGTTTTGTGGAAGGGGATTTTGTAGTTGTAGTTTTTGATACTGGTGGGTCAGAAGTTTTACTGCTACTACTTGGCTTAGATGGAACATTTCTGCATCATTAAAACAAAATTTCATTAACATCATTAAATCTTCTAAGACTGAAAAAAAAAAGGTCACTTATGATTAATAAGACAAGATTAAACAATTCAGACCAACACTTCCAAAATAAAGTCCATGTGCTATACAACAATGGAGACTCCCACAGCATTTTCTTGAAATAGACTGTTTGACACTGGCACTCTATATTCAGTTATTAAGGAGCTATTAACTCAATCTTTACCCCCAACAAACTCCTTATGGATTAATTTTCCAGAAAGTACGAGGCATGGAAAGCCAAATCTAGCTGTGACGTTCTTGTAGCACTGGGTTTTAATGTAAACACAGAAATACACATGTCTGAGAAGCTCTGAAGATTTGTCCTATGCTGAATCTAGAAATTTGTGTTGTTAAGTTCCATTATGACAACTGGGTCAGCAGCTTGAAAATAGGTAGTGATCTTTAATTAAAGTATACATGCATGACAGTAGACTGATGAAAGTGTCTAGGGTTGTACCCACATTCCAATATACACCACAGAGTCATACCAGTTAACTTCCAAATTCATGCTGCAGACAACCCAGGCACATTGATCTATGACAGGAATTCTATTTTGTGCTGATCCAGTAATGCACAAGACCATCCTCTACCCCCAAATTACCTTGCTGTAACTGACATTCATTTCTTACCTTCACTTTATGGATGGAAAAGAGGGCGTCAGAGATTCTGCTACAAGGAGCTAGATTCAAAACATTTTACTCCTTCTGTTTTTCCCACTTTACTACAGTGACACTAAAAAACCCAAGCAAAGAAAAGGGTACTTACCTCACCACAGAAAGCCACACATTACAATGCCCACCTCATTCTTTGAAAACAAATCACTTACTGCAACAAGTGATCTTTTGTACAATAACAATGCCCAAATAAGCACACAAATATATTATATACGAAAATAAATACCTAATAGTTTGTGAAGGTCTAGTTCTTGGCTTTTTGGAACACACTCTGACATACTCCTTTTTGTTTGCATTTTCAATGAACTTCACATATATCCTTTTGTATTTAGTTCTTGCATCTCCAAAATATCCAAGGTACTAAGAAAAGAAGCATTTGAATTACACAATTACATAATCTACACATAGACATTTTTTTTTTGTTGACATCAATGTTAGCTATCCCTTACATTTTCAAAAACCTATCCCTGGCCAGACTAGTTTTATCCTGATTTTGAGATTGGTTTAAGGAGGAGAGTAGGAGAGAGAAGAGAGGGAGAGTGGGAGGGAGGGAAGGAGAGAATAAGCATGAGAGAAAGAATAAGCATGTGCAAGTGAGTGCAGGTACTTGAGGAGGAGCTGGAGTTACAGGAAGTTGTGAGCTGCTTAACATGAACCCAGGTCCTCTTCAAGAGCAGAATGTGCTATCAACGTCACAGCCATCTCTCCAGCTCTGTTATTTATTTTAAATATTGCGCACATGTGTCTGTGTGGATATGTGCATGTGAGTACAAGTGTCCTCAGAAATCAGAAGAGGGCATAGGATTCCCCAGAGCTGGAATCACACATAGAGTTGCCATGTGGGTGCCAGGAACAGAACAGAATCCAGGTCCTCTGCAAGAGTAGCCAGGGCTATTATCAAAAATAATGTCAATGCATCCAACCCTTTCTCACTGTATTCCTGAGAGTCAGTCTAGAAAAGCTGACAGAATCAAGCATTTTACTTACACTATTTGTAGCTGCAAATTCTCTTTGCCCATCTCGAATTTCAGGAACAAATTTCTGTAACAAAGCTTTCTGTACTTTCCAAATAGCTGGGGGCTCTTTTCCTATTTTTAAAGCCTCCTACAATAAGCAGAATTAATTACATTTAGAAAAATATCAACATGCTTATATTTATGAAATGTTGTTGTGAGGAGAAATTTTGAAGGCTTACCTAACTCAACTTTTCTTTTTTTTTTTTTCTGGGGGGTGGGGGGTGGGGTGGGGGTTGAGGAGGGGTCTCTAGGTAGCATTAAATGTCCTGGACTTTGTATATAGACCAGGCTGTCTTCAAACCTACAGAGATGAGTAGTGTTCCTATTAAGGATGTGCACCACCATACCTAGCACAAGTTTTCATTTCTCATCTATGGCCGAGTTTCTGCAATAATCACCCCACTCCCACCCCAGTCTGGTAGTGGTATCAAACCCAGGGCCTTAAACATGCTAAAAAAAAAGGGGGGAGGGTTTTCTGCCACATAGCTAAACCCAGCCCCTAAAATGATTCTCTTCAGTCTCTGCTTCGGTTTTCTCAGGAAAAAGAAGCTCCCTAACATGAATCCCATTACCCTTTTAAGTAACAAAGATAACTGGAAGACAACTGCTAATGGTATCATTTATGTAAATGATGTCATTTATGTAGCTTACTAGCCAAAACAAATATGCTACAGTTGTAATGGAAGTTAATCACCAACCCAGGCAGCGATGGCGCACGCCTTTGATCCCAGTGCTGGGGAGGCAGAGGTGAGCCTCTATGAGTTCAAAGCTAGCACAGTCCACAGAATGAATTCTGGGACAGCCAGGGTCACACAGGGAAACCCTGTCTCAAAAAACCAAAACCAAACAAACATACAAAATAAACACCAGCAAAAGCAAACAATAATCCAAAAATATATTAAGTATCGCTAGCCGGCATGGTGGCTCACACCTGTTATCCCAACACCTGGAAGGCTGAGTCAAGAAAATTGCCAATAGTTCAAGGCTATCCTGGACTACATATAACAAGTATCAGGCTGACTATAACAAGAGCCTATCTCAAAAACATTAATCAAAAGAAGTATGACTAAGACAGTTCTGTATGAATTGTATCATTATACCCATGACCTACAATTAGAGTTATGAAATTAAATTCACTTTCATGTTTATGTTAGTTCTGTAATTTTCTTTAAATTATATAAACATTTTCTTATACTCCCTAATAATACATTTGGTTGGAAATCTTTAAAAAAGTTAACAAAACTGCTGAAATTCAGACTTGAGATGTAGCTTAGTTGGTAAAGTAACTACCTAGCACACACAAAGCCCTGGCTCAGGACTGCATAAAGCTATGAGAGGGGGCACATGCCTGTAATCTCAGTATTTCAGAGGTGAAAGCTAAAGAAATTCAAGGTCATCCTTAGATCCATGGCATGTTCAGGCCAGGCTGTACTACATGAGACCCCCATCTTACAAAACAAAATATCAGCTGGGTACGATAGCCTTTCCCATAGTTCCAACCTGGGCTACAGAGTAAGAAGCTATCTAAACAAGAAAAAAAAATAAAGCAATTACATTATAAATCTGACATCCAGTCTGATCTTATCAAACACAGTAACAGGATACTCATAAAACTTTTTAATGTTTTGTAATACATGACCGATATGCCATTGAAATCATCTTGAATACATGAACACTTCAACTAAACTAGGCCCTTTAAACCTGGGAACATTCACTCGCCTTAAACGTCTCTATGTCTTCTATCTTTACCACAAATTCATCACGTTCTCTGTATTGGCCTTCTCCTCCACTTTCTATATTTTCCTCATCTGTAAAACCTTCAATGGCAATTGTGTCCTGTCCTTTTGCCAACTGGTCTGAAGGAAGACGATCAAGTTCAATGGCTGTGGAGGGTTCTGTGGAGCTTGCATTGTCCAGGATGTTTACAGCAGATGAAGTCAAATGAAGGTCTTGTTTAACTGCACCAATAGTGGAAGAAGTGAGAGTAGCACCAGCAGTCTCGGCAGATGCACCATGAGCTGCCACAGGTAAAGCTTCTGAAACTAAACCATGCAAACAGAATCAGTGACAAATATTTTAGAGTATTATGTTTTAAGTAAAGTCTGAAATGTTAGCATAACTTATTTTGCAACCAGCTGCTTAGAAACAACCCTTAAGAAAAAAATTAAGGAATAGCTGTTAATACAAGGATCAAAGATGTGCATATTGAATCTGGGTAAGAAGACTGAAGTGCAAACCTGTAACTATGACCTACCTATCCTTTCCTCAAACTACATTAGATACATAAAGATAATTTCAAAAGACAGAGACACACCAAAAGTGATGGAATATAAGAAAGTGTCAGATAACCAAAGCTTTAAGAACTCCTACGTAGTGGAATATTTGAACCTATCTCCAGATATTGTAAAGTTGTATGCTGTCTATGCAGTGAGTGCACCTATAACTTTAAGACTTGCTTTTCAGAGCTGCTGAGGAAATGGTGCAGCCTACTTCTCTCTGTAGGACTTGTTTCCTGTACCCGTTCACAGTTCTCAGATAAAAACAATGGAAGTTCAAATATTTAGCCCTCTGAAATCTTCATAAAGACATTTGTTTATAATACTGCAAATCAAGTGTCCTTATCACCTTTGTAGCCTTCTGCAGCCAGAACCCAGAGAATAATTTGGATTCCTAGGCATAGACTTCAGCTTTTTGAGTGCCAAGTTGGCTGGCTAAGGCTACAGGGTTAAGAGTTCTGTTCACTAATGGAAACAATGTCTTTGTGTCAGTAGGGCAGAGCTTTCAATCAACAAATTACCTGGAGGCAACAATCTCTGGGTCAGTCCACCAGAGGTGGGACCCCTTGCCTAAGTTGGTCAGGCTTGCACCTTAGAGAACTGTCTTTTGTTTTTTTTGAACCTGCAGTGATGGCACATGCCTTTAATCCCAGCACTAGGGAGGCAGAAGCAGGCGGATCTCTGTGAGTTTAAGGCCAGCCGGTCTACAGAGTGAGTTCCAGGACAGCCAGGGTTACTACAAAGAAACCCTGTCTCAAAAAACCAAAAGATAAAATAACAAACAAACAAAAACAACAACAACAACAGCAAAAAACTCCCTACACTTATGGTCAAATGACTTCCAACAAAAATGATAAAGCATTAACTGGCAAAAGACAACATCAGGACAACTAACAGCCACCTGTAAACGTTTACTTTGTGCCATATATAAAATAAAAAAAAAAACAGATCACACATCTAAATGTAAAAGCTCCAATTGTTCAAAGGAAAACGGGTGCCAATCCTTATGATCTTAGGTGATGATTTTAACATACCACCAAATAGCCTATGGGACCAGAGAAAAACAAACTGGATATTTATGCTGTAATGACTGTTACTAGTCAAGTAGCTGAGAATGAAGTGTTTAAAAATTAGGTTATTTACCAGAGATGTGTACCTGAAATATATGTAGAACATATGCATTATAGTTCCATCATAAAAATAAAAAGACAAATCACCAATTTAAAATGGGCAAAAGCGACTGGAGATGGTTCAGTGATTAAGGGTACTGATGGCTCTACCAGAGGACAGATTGCAGAACTACCATTGGGTGTCCCACAAACCACTGTACTTTAGCTTCAAGAGCTTTGACATGCTCTGCCCTCTATGGGCACTAACACACATACACAATAAAACAAGCCTTTTAAAAAATGGGCTAAGGCTGGGTAGTGGTTGGAGCATGTCTTTAATCCCAGCGCTTGAGAGGCAGATCTTTGTTAATTCAAGCCCAGCCTGGTATACAGAGCAAGTTCCAGGGCAACAAAGAAACCATGTCAAAAGACAAAAAAAAAAAAAAAAAAAAAAAAAAAAAAAAAAAAATCAAGGGAGGAAGGAAGGAATTTTTAAAAAATGGGGCTAAGGATATAATCTGTATTTGAGCAAATATTAAAATTTATCAATAAATTGGACATGGCAGCACACATCTTTAAGCTGTGAGTTCAAGGTTATCTTGGTCTATATATTGAGTTCCAGGCATCCAGGGCTATATAGTGAGACCCTATCTCAAAACATAAATAAATAGGTTGTGGATGGAAATGTACACCTTTAATCGCAGCAGTGGGGAGGCAGAGGGAGGCATATCTGTCAATTCAAGGTCAGTGTGCTCTATACATGAGTTCCAGGATGGCCAGGGCTATGTGGAGAAACCCCACCTCAAAACAAACAAACAAACAAACAAAGTAAGTAACAGCAAGCACACAAAAATTCAGTCAACACAAACAAATGCATTCAGAAGATGGAGGCAGGTAGATTAGAAGTTCAAGGTCATCTTTTGTTATATAATGGGTTCCAGACCAGTTTAAGATACATAAGCCCTGTCACAAAACAAAGAATGTGAAAAAATACATTATAAGACAAACAAAAAACACCCCAAAACTTTTTGTTTTTGAGACAGGGTCTCTTCGACCCCAAGTAGACCAAACTTGCCTTAAACTCATGGGGATCCACCTACCTCTGCATGTGTCACCACACCTGGCTCCCCAAAACAATTCTTAAAAGAATGTGTAAATTAAAAAAAGGGAAAAAAATATAGCAGTACAATATAATGTGGTACTAGTGATACCAAAGATGGAAATGTTTAAAACTAAGTACAGTGCTAGCTAGATATATAAGCAGGTATAAACGTAAAGCAAGTCACTTAGTGGTTATCTCAACAAGTTATTCAGTGAGCTTCCTAGAGAATAGAATTTTGTATATTTGGTTTCTAGAGAACAGAATATGAAAATTTTCTTTCTTTGCTCCACATTCTAGCCACTTCCCATTGCTTTAAATGTTGCCTTGCTTGTTCCAAGTCAGTGTCCATTCAGTTTTAGTTTCTTTTTTTAAGCAGAAAATTACTTAAGAAGGTATTTTCTTTGCTCTTTTCCTTGTTTCCTTTGCTTAAGGCCAGGTATGGTGGCCCATGCCTTTGATCCCAGCTCTTAGGACGCAGAGGTAGGTGGACCAGCCTGGTCTACATAGTGAGACCTGTCTCAAAAAGAGAAGTTTGTTTTCATAACATTTTAATAAAGGCATTTGAACTTAAACTGGATAAAACAGGACCATAAATTATGTAAAATAATAAAGTACTATTTAATAGAAAAACAATGCTTGACCATTATTTACTGTTCTTTGGTTAAAAAGAAAATCAAGGAGCTGGAATGATGGTTCTGTGGGCACCTGGCATGCAAGAGGCACACAGACATACATATAGGCAAAAGACCCATACACAGAAAACTTAAAAAAAAAAAACTGAAATAACAAACCATTTAAAAACATATTATTATACATACAATTAACAGGATATAGCCAGAATGTGCTATTAAGAAATGTAAAATTTAAGTATCATTCAATAGACATAAAATACAATAATAATTAAGTGCTAAAAATAAGAACCAAAGGAAGACAAGGGAAAGAATATGTTGAAATTAAGGAAGCATAGGTCAAAAATCCCATTTGGTACAATCACTATCACAATTCTAATGATCCTACTGAGGATGTAGCCAGGCCAGCGAGTGCTTGCCCAGCTTTCACAAAACCTTGGGTTTCATCCTCAACACTACATGGGGATGTGTGCCTGTAATTCTGGCACTCAGGAAGTAGAGGCAGGAAGATCAGTAAGTTCAAAGTCATCCTCATACAGTGGCAAGTTTAAAAAGACCAGCTTGGGATACAAGAGATCACACCTAAACAAACAAAAACAAAAAACCCAAAGCATTCAATTGTATTATTCAAATAAATAAATAAAGGAGAACTCCTAAAATCCATATAGAGCACAAAGACACCCAACAGTAAAAGAATTCAATAGAGCAAAATAGTAGAAGTAGCAAAATAGAACAATAGCAATGTTGGAAATACCAGAGTCGATGATCTAAGATCACACTAACAAAACAGCACTGGCACAAAAACAGATCCAGAAATAAGCCCACACAGCCAGAGTGACCTGATTTAACAAAGGTGCTAAAAACATTCATTGAAAAAGAGACAACCTCTTCAAGTAACGGTGATGGGAAAACTAGATATCCACATTTAGAAGAAAAGCTAGATAGTTACTTTTTTACTCTATCAAAAATGAATTCAGAATAGCTTAGTGTAAGACATGAAACTGAAGTCACTACAGAAAAAAAAGCATAAAGAAAACGCTAAAGGCAGGTAAGATGGCTTAGCAGGTAAAGTCACTTGCTGAGCTTGAGAACCTGAGTTCAATCCTTACGTTCTACAAGGTGGGAGAAAAATAACCCCCACAAGTTGTCCTCTGACTCCCACATGTGCAACATGGCATGTGTGTACCCCTTCCCAACATGCACATACAAAATAAATGTAAGTTAAAAAAGAACAAAGAAAGCACTTCAACATACAGAAACAGGTTAGGACATGGATTAGGATCCAATAATACAAGAAAAAAATGGGGAGAACTGACAAATGGGATTGGGAAGAATTAAAAAGCCTCTGCACAACAAAGGAAACAATTACAAGAGAGAGGAGACAACCTGAAGAATGAGAGAAAAGGGCTGGGAAGATGGCTCAGCAGTTAAAGAGCACTGGTGGCTTCCAGAGGACCTATTCCCAGCACCCACATCAGGTGGTTCACAACTGTCTGTAACCCTGGCTCCAGAAGATCCAAACCCTCTTCTGGCATCTATGAGCACCAGGCATACACACGGTATAAGTGTATCTTTACTAGTTATTCATCCCTATAATCCCTCAAGGGATTAATATGTAGATTATATAAATTATTTTTTAATTCACTTTATTGTATTTTCTGTGTATTGCTGTTTTTCTGCATGTTTGTGTATATGTGCATGCCCAGTACCCATGGAGGTAAAAAGAAGGCATCAGATCCCCTAGAAATGGAGTTAGACATCACATGCGTGCTAGAAATTGAATTTAGATCCACTGGAAGAGCAGCCAGTTATCTCAACCACTGAGCCATCACTCTAGCCCCCTCTGAAAATTATTTAAACAGTAAGGAAATGAATAAAATTAAAAATTCAAGTAATAAATGGACAATGATCTGGAGAGTTCTGAAAAGTATAAATGGCTCATCCATACATGAAAAAAATGTTCAAAATCCTTAGCTACCAAGGAAATGCAAATTAAAACTACACTGAGACTCTATCTCACAACAGTCAGAATAGCTACTTCCATCAAGAAAATAAATAAGCCAAGTGGGGTTACGTACAACTGTGATCCCAGCACTTGGTAGAATGGGGCACGAGGTTGTGTGGGCCAGCCTGGGTGACAGTGAGTTCCAGGCCAGACCCTGGCCCAGTAAACTAAAAGAAAGAGGCAAAGGGGATTGAGGAAAGGAGAGAGATACACAGGGGTGGTAGGGAGGGAGAGGGAAAAAGGAGGGAGAGAGAGAGAATATGTGAACAAGATCATGTGAGATGATTTAGGGTAGGAATTAGGAATAACACTACACACTGCTGATTAATACTAGGAATGTAAATTACTGTTAATAAAACCACTAAGGAAATCAAGATCAAAGTTCCTCAAAAAGCAAAAGCAAAAACCTCCATGAAACTAAAACTAGAACCTTATGATCTTACTATACCACTCCTGGATATTTGCCTGAAGATACCTCAGTCAGTACCTATCAGGTATCAGCACTCAATAGCCAAGAGATGGAACCAGAGTAAATGTCCATCAAGAGATAAGCAGATGTAGGAAATGTGGTATATATGCACAATGAAGTTTTTTTGATGAGAAAACAGGATGGTATACAGCGTTTTAGATTTATATTACAAATTATAAAAGGCTTGTCTATAAACCTTAGAGGAAACAGAATAGTAAACTGCAAAACATTCTCAATTGGGAGTGACTTAAAACCTTACTAGGTATGGTGGTTTGAATGAGAATGTCCCATAAGCTCATAGGGAGTGACACTATTAGGTATGGCCTTGTTGGAGAAGTATGTCACTGGGGGTAAGCTTTGAGGTTTCAAATGCTCAAGCCAGGTCCAGTGTCACTCTCTCCTCCTGCTGCCAGCTCCTTCTCCAGCACTATGTGTGCCTGCAAGCCACCATACTACCACCATGATAATAATGGACTAAACCTCTGAACAGTAAGCCAGCCCCAATTAAATGTTTTCCTTTATAAGAATCACTGTGGTCATGTGTCTCTTAAAAGCAATAGAAACCCAACTAGAATTAGACACACACATAGAAATACCTTTAAATCTAAAGACTGTCTGACTTCATGCTGATTTTCATGTGGCATAAAATGAATTGTTCTTTTCTGTTTGTTTGGCTTAATTTTCTCCCCCGCAGGATCTCACACCAAGCAGCCCTGGCTAGCATGGAATTCACTATGTGGGCCAGGCTGACCTTGAATTCACAGATGATATCCTCCTGAGTGCTGTGATTAAAGTCATGAGCCACCACACAAGGCTTGTTTTGTATTTTGAGAAAGGATTTTATGCAACTTCAACTGGGAATCCTTTAGATATATCTGTTACCAGCCATTTATGTTAACTGTCTAGAATACCAGTTATTTCACGTCATCTTAACCAAGATAGCTGTGAGTGCAGACTGAAAAGCATATTACAAAAGTTTGTCATAAAACTTTCCTGTTTATCTGAGAGCTCAGCAGGAATACACTTTAAAATTAGATGAACCTAGGTTCAGATGCCAGCCTTTCACTTACTAGTCACAGTCACAGTCACAGTCACAGGGGTTTCAGTAGTTCACTTACACTCAGTTATATCACCTGTGTGCATCTCTTTTTATTGTTAATGATGTGCATGTTTGTGTGTGTCCATGGACACTAGTGTCCAGGTACCCAACGAAGCATGAGGCTGATTTCCTCTGGAGCTGAAGTTACAGGTAGATTTGATACTCCCAATATGGGTGCTAGGGGAGCCAAGCTCAGGTCTTTGGAAAGCAGTATGCACTCTCAACTGCTGCCATCTCTCCAGCCGCTTCCTGTGTACACATCTCCTAAGCCTTGTTCCTGGCAAAGAGTCGGTAGCTATATAATTGTTCTATTTTCTTCTTTCCTTACCCTGTTCCTTAAAATAGTAAACTGTGGCTGCACTGCTAGGTAGCTCATGCCTTGAATCTCAGCACTGAGTTCAAAGTCAGCCTAGTTTATATAGTGAGACCCTATCTTTAAAAAAAAGTAAAGTGTACTTACCTGCTAATGTTTATTGAAGGTGGTGTTTCTCAAAACCTTTCTTTTGTTACTCAAAGGAAAAAGTAAAGTATCTGTCCCAATATTTGGGCATATAGTTAGGAGCCAGCACATAATTCTCAAGTTCTCTCTTAACTAGATGAATATGCACTTTGTACACAACTTTATCTAATAAAATGGTAATCTTTGAGTAAAACTGGGATTTTAAGAAAATATGATAAGCTTATGCAAGAGGACCTATAATATAATGCTTCCTATTCCAAAACTGCCTTAAGGTATCTACACTTGGAAGAGTGCAGACAGACTGTGTAAGTTGATACTTGTGGCATAACCAAAATCCTACATGAAAGGAAACATCAAGAAGCAAATCCCTAAGACATCTTCTTGTGCATAAGACGTGTTGCAGAAATGCATAGAACTAAAAAGGTTTTAAAATGTATGCCACAGCTAGAAAACTAATGGTAGGATGTGATAACTGTGAATCTGTTTACCTGTTTTCTTTGTTTTATCAGAAGTAGCATCCATTGTAGTTAAGGGAATGGAGATGTTCTTATAGGTATCATGGCCACACATGCCAGGATCTTCATCATCAGAAGAAAAGGAGGACAAATGTTCTAAATTTTTAAGTTCATTGTCAACTTTTTCTGATGGACTGACCCCTCCAGTCTCAGATGCTAATGGTGTAGGTGTTGCAGGTGACATCTTTGCAAGTGGTGGGGGACAAAAGGTACGGGTAACTTGGGTTCCTGATCGTCTGGTCCTACTAGGTACTCGAACAGCAAGGGTGGAAAATTGCTGCTTGGGCCCACACTTCAGGAAGTCTAAAAAAGAAGCAATAAATCCTGTTTTGACCTCTGGCTGCTTTTCCTCTACTTCTTTGATCTTCTGCCTCATCTTTTCTTGATGCTGACAACCTTCATCACAACTCCCTGAGGAGGGGGGAGTATATGGTAAATACACATCTGTCCCCCTGGGGTTCTGGCGCTTGCCTTGCACAGACTTTTTCAGTTGTTTTTGACTACTATCCTCTTCCTCTTTTCCTTGTCCTTTTCCTTTAGATTTTTTATTTGGAAGGTTAAAATACATTACATCATGCTTTTCCTCTTCAGTCTTGCTACTGGCTGCATCCCCAGGCTGGGCCATGGCCAACAGTGCAAGTGTGCTCCTTCTATGGTTCACTGACATACCACTGTCATCACCTACTAAGGTAAAATCATTCTCTGATGCCACACTCTCTCCACTTATGCTCCGACCACTAGACACAAACTCTTGATTTCTGTTATTACTCAATGCATTGTCAATAGCAATTTCACTATCTTCTTTAGATTCATGATTTATAGACAATTGTTTCTTGAATGGATCGGAACTTTGCTCCTGGACTTCATGACCTGGTCCAACCATGGCTGAAGGTACTTTAGTTGATATAGTTTGACCAGGTGTTTCCATGTGCTGTTGATCAAGGACTGTTTTTGACTGAAGGGTGGGTACTGATGCAAGGTTTAAAGTAACCTGATTTCCATTTAAGGAAATGTCATTAATATTCTGTGGCTTTCCTACTGTAGCTGTTATGGAGTTAAAATCTGAATCCACATGCCTGACATCTAATGACTGCTGAAAATGAGATTTAGAATCATCACCTTCAATAGCCTGCATGGTTTCATTTGAAGTTGACTTGGAAAAGTCAGAAGGTGTAACCCCACAAGCTGCTGCTGTAGCTGCTAAGATGTCATCTACATTTGATAAAATATTTCTTTCATCACTGAGAAGCATTGCCTCTGGGAAGCATATTGATCCAAGAGAAACAAACTGATTCTTTGAATCATGTTGATTGGTTTCATTGAAAGCACCCTTTGTTGTGAGCTGTTGCAATGGTTTTGAAGGCTCAGGGAGATCTAGTTTCATAATATCAGAATTCTGAGGATGGAGTTGCTGCTGAGGATGCTCCCCATTGCTCTGGATGATTTGACCATCCATTGGAAGGAAAGGATGGACTATCTGTTGAGGACTCTGAACACGCTGTATTTGTAAAGATGCCTTTGCTTGTCCCAGGCTTGCCTGTAGAATCCCAGCCTGCTGAAGAATCTGTAAGTCACAGGAAGAATCTAAAAGGATTGATGTATTAGGAAGAGCCTGATGACTATGCCCTAAAGCATGATTTGGAATCTGTATCTGAGATGAGGCACTAATTATTTGATCATGCTGTTCCTGAACCTTATTTTCATGCATCTTATGCATTAAAGAATGTTGCTGGTTGAGGTCTTTAGTAGTCAACCTTATTTGTGGAGTTTGCATTAAATTAGTTGCCTTCTTAAGATCGGGGGTTACTGCATTATTAGACTGGCCACTCTGTTGGTTAAGTTGTGTCACTGAACCAACCATGTTTTCTTCTTGTTT
This sequence comes from Cricetomys ansorgei, assembly GCA_026225945.1. Taxonomy (NCBI): domain Eukaryota; kingdom Metazoa; phylum Chordata; class Mammalia; order Rodentia; family Nesomyidae; genus Cricetomys; species Cricetomys ansorgei. The sequence continues at coordinate 7,307,549 of JAMJFZ010003875.1, forward strand.
TGAACCCTGTAGAGCAACTCCAACAACTTGGTCTTTAAGGTGGGAGTTATTTCTGGCTACACTTTGAGAATACTGGTCATCTGCCTTTGATGTCTTATAAACTGACTCTTGAGCATTCACTTCTTCATCAGGTAGCCTTTGGCTTGACGATTCAAGAGATGCCTGTGGCTGCAATGCCTGTAATTTTTGCATTGGAAAATCATCTTCTTGTTTTGAAGATGTATACACACTTGAGTCAAGTTTTCTCTCAGTGTAAGGCTTTGGATCAGGGGAAGGTATGCTATTCTGTAATGCCTGACCATGAGTAGAGGATGTAAAAGATGACTGCACAGCAGGCAAAAACTTTTGGGGCTGAGGAGGTGAAGATCCTTGGGTCTGAGCATTTGGGGATGAATGCATAGAAATATAATTTGGTGTTGGGCTAGAATCTGGCAAGTTCTGACCCCGAGAGGCAGAAGAATAAGACAGAGAAGGGGCTGTTAATGTCAGAGACTGTCCTGACGCATAGCTTTCTGAAGGGCTAACAACTGATAAAACTTGTGATTGAGATGAATAACTGACCTGTGTTTGGCTAACTGGTGATAAACCCTGAGAGTGACCAGATGAAAAATTTTGAGACTGACTGACTGATGACAGGTCTCTTGATTGAGAAGGGTAATTCTCATTTGTAACTAATGATAATACTTCTTGCTGATTGGATGAATAACTAAGTGTCTGATTTTCAGAGGTTACAGGCTGAGATGATCCAGAAAAAGTCAATGTTTTATATAAGGATGGCAATTTCTCAACCCTGCTGGACCTATAAACCTGTGAATGAAGAATAGATGGCACATTATGTGGCTGTACTAAACCATAATTTTGAGACTGACTGACTGATAAAAGGCTTGGTAGTTGTGCTGTAGAATAAATTTGTGCTTGACCTGATATTACAGAACTCTGGTTATGTAAAGGTTTAGAATAGTTTAGTGTTTGCACAGGAGGAATTACACTTTGAGGCTTCAGAATTGAAGATGATGTTAGTGGTTGTTTTGAAGAACAGCCATCTACTTTTGTAGCAGAAGGAAGATACCCTGATGATGGAATCACAGATGAATAAGACAGAGCAAGTTCTGCTGAGACCTGAGGGGTCTTCTGCTGCAATACTCCATTGCTCACCTGAGTAGAATCTCGAATTGAGCTACAGGATAAAGATGACTGCCTGGATGTTTCCTGAAAATTACCAATACTTCCACTTGGTAGATAACTATGTAAGGTATGCTGTGAACCAGTTAGTTGTGCCTGAATAGACTGGGTACCTGAAGGCCGCTGGTGGTGTTTAATAACACTACATTCTCGAAGAAGGGCTCTTTCAATGGAAGCAGCAGAACTAGTAAAAAGAGCTGAACCGTAGGCTGGAGGGCTTTGCTGAGCTCCCCCAAGTGTTGAAGGCAACAAACTAAATTGAGGTTGTAAAAGATGGGGTGCCGACTCTTGAGCTGAGCGATATGTTGAAGACTGAGGTGGTATGCTGTTACTTAATGAAGAACTGCCCAGGCGCTCAAAAGCCAATGCAGTTGGAACAGTTCCCTGGGAAGTCTTAATTTGTAGCAAAGGGTCATGAGGGTTTAAAATTCCATTTGATGTAGTGTTAAAAGTTGAATCCTGAAGCACCAAAGGTGAGGTGGTTGCAAAGTTTCTATTGCTAAAGGTACTAGGGTGTTGGTAAGCAGGCAGGGCAGGTGGTGGAAGTGTTCCAGTGGTTGGCAAGGGTCCTGTGACAAACAGCTCAGTTGCTGCTGAGGAATGCATGCCTATGAAGAGAACATACAAAAATCTTTATGTAATTATAGGTTTTTAAATAAATATCGACATAGTAGTGACAGACAACTCTCAGCCCATCAAAATGTCTTTGGGCACCTGGACACGCACGTGTACAGTCTTACAGATTATTAAAACTAATAAAAATCTTAAAAAAAGAAAGCTGTCCTGAAATGTATAGCTCTTCTTGATATTATCTTATTAATTAATGATTGATTTTTTTCATAACAATTGTATGTCTTTTGTTGTGGACAGTTCATGAGAAGTTGGTATTGAAGTGCAAGAGACTTCTTCAGTGAATATAATTTGATAAAAAACCAGAAAAAACCTTACAGTGTTAACATTTGTTGTTTTTACATTTATTATGTTAGATATAAGCAATTTATTGCTGTAATTTTAATGTTTTGCATATTTTGCTCTATTATTTTGTGTTAGGAATTTGGGGTAAATTAGTTGCCAGAAATCATGCACATTTTTTTACTGGCTTCTTAATAAGGCATAGACTTACCTATTTTAAGTGTTATAGATATAAAGAACCAATTTGTTAGGCCTGCCTCTATCTCCCAAGTGTTGGGATTAAAGGCATGCACCATCACTGCCCAGCGAAAAGTGTATTTTTTTAAAAAAAAAATCAGTGTAGAGGGTTGGAAATGGCTCAGCAGTTAAAGGTACTGGTTACTCCTCCAGAGGACCTGGGTTCAATTCCCAGCACTCACATGGCAGCTCACACCTGTCTGTAACTTCAGCACCAGGGGATCCGACACCCTCACACAGACATACATGCAGGCAAAACACCAATGAAGATAAAATAAAATAAATAAAATCAGTGTATTTGGACAGTTTTAAAATTCTGAAAATGAACAAAAAAGAAAAAAAATCACCTGTCTGCCAGGATGGAGCCCTGAATTGTGGTAAAAGAGTTCCTGATGAAGCAGCCTGAGCAGTTCGGGACTCAACAGAGGAGAGAAGAGTCATCACAGAAGAGTCTTTAGTGTCAGTGCTGGCACTGCTTGCCCGAGTATCAAGTGTTCCCGAAAGACCTAAGGGAGAAGAAAGTGTTTCTAAGTAAAAATACACACTTAAGTCACATTCCTGGTCTTATGTTAAAAAGATTTTTCTGAAAAGTAGGCCCCAAAGTTCCACATCCCAAGTCTGTTTTATTCTGAAACAGCAAACATTTTATTGGCTAGGTATACTGGCTAGGTGTAAGAAAGAAAAATGTGTCCACTTATTAATTACATAGATGCAGTATCATCAAAGCCAAGTTTAAATCGTTTTCATTTTAACATTCCAATGGCATAGACATCTTACATATAAGAAATATATTTACAAACTAAAATGTGAAAGTTGATTTTTCTTCTTATTCACTCAGTATACTCAGAATCAAAATATACTTAACAAAAGAACTATTACCAGTTGCTTGAGGAGTGGCGGCATATCCAGGAAGTTGATGAGAGGCTGCAAATGTCTGTCTCTGAATGATATCTGATTCAGACTGTGAGGGATGTCCATCTTCATAGCTTTAATGAGAGGGCAGTATTAAAAACAAATAAACAACAACAACAACAAACCCCAAACAAAAATATAGCCCGAATAAAATAATGAAAATATTTACAGGAGCGCAACTAGCAGTTGCAAGTTGCTTTAGTCAAAGAACACATGGAACTAGCAAAAAACGAAAGCATAAACCAGAAATAAACTTCACAGGCAGGGATGGGAGTGGATGCTGAGTAAGGTAAGGCCCTGGCTTGGATTCTAGCACTAAAAAGAAACAGTAAATTTATTATAGTTTAAAAGAACCAGGTTTGCTGAGTTTAACAAATTAACATGCCAGTCTAATAAATACAATGCAACATAATCACTATATAGACAATGCCAAAACAAAGAGCTTTTTAGCGTATTTTAGTTATATAGAATAATGCTTCGCACTTCCACATTTCACAAGATTCCTATCTTCTATGCCCCTTTCTATCCTAGTCAATACTTTACTCTTTGAAAACAGTTCTATATCGTCTTATACTTTTCTAAATATACTGAACTGAAATTGGTGAAAATATTGTATAAAACAATGGTTTCACAATATTTTTGTATATATAGTCCATGCATATATATCATATTTTCCTTATCCATTCATCCACTGATGGGCACCTAAGCCAGCACCACAAACTGGCTGTTGTGAATACTGATAGCTAAACAAGATACCCAACACTACAGGTATCGCTGCCCCACGATGACACTGACTCCTTAAAATATACCACCCAGGAGCAATATAGCAGAATGATATGTAGTTTTAGTTCTGGTTCTTTGAGGAATCTCTATAGTGATTTCCATACGTGGACTAATTCATATACTCTTGGCCATTAATTTTATGATTCTAGAATCAACTCCTGGGATAGATACAAATATTTTCTCCCATTCTATAGCTTTCATTTTTCTAAAAAAATTTTCAAACTATTTAATTTTAATCAAATGTTAATTTATTAAATACACTTTGTCATTTCAGCTAAAATAAAAATTTTTGTCTAACCCAATGCCTCAAAGAATTTTTTTTCCCTTGAGTTTTCTTCTGGAAATTTTAGAGTATATTGAATAGCCCATCAGTTTCTAACAACAGGGACTGAAGATGTAAGGTAGTGTTTTTAACATGTGTGAGGTCCTCCATTTAATTACCAGCAGGAAAAGGAACGTGAAAAAGAGAAAGACTCATAGTTTCTATCATTGCTGTCATAAAATACTCTTTAAGTAAGAAGAGAAAAGGTTTTATTTTTAGCTCACAGTTCCAGGTTATAGTCCATCATTGAGGGAAAGTCAAGATGGCAGGAACTTGAAGCAACTAGTTACACCCACAGTCAAGAGCAGAGAGAATGAAAATGTGCACCCCCACTGCTCGGATAGCTTTCTCCTCATGTTCAGGGCCCAGATCCAGGGAATAGTGCTGCCTCTTACAAACTGTGTCATTCACCATCAATTAACATAATAAATCTCCCACACACATGCCAACCTGATCTAGACAATCCCTCCTCGAGACTCTTTCTAGGTGATTCTAAATTATAAAGTTAGCAAAGTATCCAAGAGTTTCTTTGATTCTGAAATATCCAGTCTTTTAGAAACTGAGAATCTATAATCCAAAATCCAATACTCTAATGTCTGCAAGTGTATGAAGATTTATGTAATGTTCAAAACATCTGGATTTCAGAATGTAAGGTAATAGCTGAGACTCCCCCACCACCCCATACACAAACACACACTAGAGATTGAATTTAGGGGCTTGTGCTCAAATTCATGATTCTCCAACTTCAGTCTCCTAAGTAGCTGAGGCTAAGAGTATATTACTATTTCCTCCATCCTCTTCTTTACATTCCCTAACTCTCTCTTATTTTTCCCCACAAGACTCATCGCATTCATTAACTATGTATTTCCTGGTTTGCTTATCAATTAATAAAAACATCAGCTCTACAAGAACAAGGTCTTTGCTTTATTTGCTGTTTCATCCTTAGCACAAAGGATTGTATTTGTTGTACTGTAGATACAAGTAATTAAAATTTGATGTTCAGTTTCAGAACTTTGACTAAATATCTTCTAAGCCATCAGGCATCTTATTAAATGTTGGGAACTTAAAATTCAAACATTAAGCCAGAGGGTCAGCCCATATTGGATATCCTTAATAACCATATTGGACACCCTTAAAAAATTCTTAGTAACCTGGCACTTTTCGTTAACTCCTGGCTTTATCTGAGGATTTGAAATGTAAGTTTGATATTTACTTGGTCCAACATTCAAATATGGATTTAGTAATAGAAGCTCAAGTTAAGAGTTTGATATTAAGTTAGAGTAAACAAGGATGACTTATCAGTTAAGAGCACTTGTTGCTCTTGTAGAGGACTTGGGTTTAGTTCTAAGCACCCACATTACAACTAACAACAATCTGTAACTCCAGTTCCAAGGGATCCAATGTGCTCTTCTGGCTTTCATGGGCACTAGGCATACACGTGGTACACATACACACATACATAGAAGCAAAACGCTCAAAATGAAAATAAATAAATTTTAAAATAAAGTCATAGAAAGCAATAAGAAATATTGTTGAAAAATGCCTTCCCAAAGTTATATTAACATGGTATTTGGTGTTGTTTGTGTGTGTGTGTGTGTGTGTGTGTGTGTGTGTGTGTGTGTGTGTGTGTGTGTATTTAAACAAATTATTTCAAGCTACTTTTTCTTTTTTTGGGGGGGGAGTGGTAAGGGGTTTGAGAGAGGGTCTATATAGTCTTGGAGCTCTCTATGTAGACCAGGCTGGCCTTAAACTCACAGAGATCTGCCCACCTATGTCTCCCGAATGCTGGGACTAAAAGTATGCACCATGCACCACTTCCCCCATGGTGTGTGTGTGTGTGTGTGTGTGTGTTTAATGTGTCTCACTATGCAGTTCTGACCTGCCTAAACTTGCTATACACACCAGGCTGGCCCCAAAGTCACTGCAATCTCTGCCTCCTAAATCTTGCAATTAAAGGTGTGCACCAGGACACCTAGCCTTCAGTTTTGTTTTTGGTAACTATTTGAAAACACAGGATTATGTGTGGTATAAAATTAGCTTTTAGTTCTTTTAATTAACAACAGTTCATGGAATTAAGAAGATTAATTAAATCCTCATGCTCCTTTCCTTCTATGGCCCAGAAGTTCCACTCTTAGAGACTTGAAAAATACACAAAACCTCCAACTGAATGTTGATGGCATTTTCTTAACAAACAAAAGGTAAAAACAAACTTTATGTCCATAACTGATAAATGAGTAAGCAAAATAAGACTGCCATATAATGGTACACTGTTCAGACACAAAAAGGATGACATAGAAAATACTATGAAGAAACCAAGTACAAAGAGACGAGGCCATATACAAACCCATTTGTATGAAATTTCCCAAGTAAGCAAATTCATGGAGAAACAAAGATACTGTGACTGTCAGGGACTGAGGTTATGACAGAACAGGAAGAAGCATCTAATAGGAATGTGGTTACTTATGGGGAAAGAAGACAATCTATAATAGATCATCCTTACTGCACACGTCAGTCTCCTGTGGCTGGCCCATCTCCATGTATTACATAATCATTTTTAAAACATGTATACATGGAGTTGGGGATAGAAAATAGCTTGGTGGTAGAGTACTTGCCCAGTACACACACAGTCCTAGTTTGAAATATCATCACTGAGAAAACAAAAACCATTTGGATTTGAGGTTGGGGATGTCATTCAAAAAGAATTTGCCTGGTAGAAGAAGGCTCTGAGTTCAGTCCTTTCTTAGCTTTTTGTCAACTCAATACATGCTGGAGTTATCTGGAAAGAAGAATCTCAGTTGAGAAAAATGCCTATATCAGATTGCCCATGGACAAACCTTTAAGGCACTTTCTTAATTAATGATTGATGTAGGCAGGCCCAGCTCACTGTGCCATCCTTGGGCAGGTGGTCCAGAGATTTAAGAAAACAGGCTGAATAAGCCATGTGGAGCAAGTCAGTAAGCAGAATTCCTGTAGTTTCTGCTTCAGTATCTGACTAGTTTCCTGCCCTGACTTCCATTCAAGGTGGAATGTGATTCCATCAGTTTGATTTGAAACTGAAATAAATCCTTTCTTCCCCAAGCAGTTTTTGGTCATTGTATCTTATCACAGAAATAAACCCTAACTAAGACAAATTCCTATCACAAAAATTAATTACTTTGTATGTATTTGCATAGTTTAAAAGTAAATTTCAGAAAGCTAAACATTATGCGTTACCAGACTGTATTTCTTAAAGTTGCTTTTGTTGAGACAGCCTCTCACTATGTAACCCATGCTGGCATTGAACTTGGGGCCTCTCTTGCCTCTCCAGTGCTGGGATTACAAATGTGAACTAAACTAGTTATATTTCCTAGTAGTTTTAAACAATGGTCAATTTCTTTTTTCTTAACTCAAGTGAAAAAAAAAAATCTTCAGAATATGGCTACAGTTTCTAATGCCTATATTTGGACCAGCTTAGAAAAAAATGTGGGATTATTTAACGTTCAACATAGTCTTTCCTAAGACTTTTATTACCTACTTACTCCCAGCTCTAAATACTATCTTGAGCTGAGGCCTAGAGAAGACAAAGAGATGTGTTCCAGTCTTCTATCTCGATTCCACACAATCATGAGTAGTAAAAGGGACTCAGTCAGTCTTAGGATAAAATGATTCAGAGTCTTGAATGATAAACTGTCTTCTTTCTTTAGTTAATGTCATTTAAACTTAAAAATAAAATTTACCTTTTCCTCAAAATCAAAACAAACCAAACATTATTCAATTACACTCTCTACCCTGTTTTAAGTATAACCTTGCCCTAAAGTTTTAATCCAATTAGCTTTAACAAAGGAAACTGAAAAATAAGTTTCATTCATTAATTAATTGACTATTATTGTGATGGGGATATGTGCACATGCCACAGCACTTATGTGGAAGTCAAATATAACAACTGTGGAGTTAGTTCTCTACAACTTTCCTTTACCTTTAAATGGGTTCCAGAATCGAATTCAGGTTGTCAGGATTGTACAGCAAGCATCTTTACCTGCTAAGCCATCTTGCCTGCCCAAAAACTAAGTTTTAAAGCGGATGAAAAGGGCTGGAGAGTTGGCCCAGCAGTTAAGAGCACCCTTGCAGAGACAGAAGTTCGATTTTCAGCACCCACATGGTGACTGACTCAGAATGATCATCTGCTTCTGACCTCTGTAGGCACTAGGCATGCACATTGTACACAAACACACATGCAAGCAAGATACTTATACACAAAAAATAAATCTTTTTATAATTAAAAAAAAAAACTACCTTAAAAGGCTGAAATGCTGGCTCAGTGGTTAGGAGCACTGGCTGCTTTCCCAGATGACCCAGGTTTGCTTCCCATTACCTACAAGGTGGCTCACAGCTGTAACTCCAGTTACAGAAGATCCAATACCCTCTTCTAACTTCCATGGGCACTTCACACATGTGGTACATATATACATGCAAATAAAGACAGCCACACAAAGAAAATAAAAATAAATACCCCTTGAAAAAATTAAAATACATACTACTTAAAAGCATGAGAAACATGAAACAAAAAAATCCACAAACGTAAAATGGCAATTCCTGTCATGAAAATAGAATTATGACCATAAGGAACAAATGCTTTTGAATATGTTACCAAAAATGCTATATTTGGGTTATATCCAGATCCTAATGACATAAAACACTCCTTTGGTAGCCTACACTATGTCTATAATGCTTAAGGAATAAAACACATTCCAAGTTTAAAAAATTAATCAAAAGTCCTATGAAATGTGTCAAATCCTAGATAAACAAGCTAGAACTTGCATAAGTGGTAAGTTACTTAAGCAACCAATGAATGATTTTGTCATAAGAAATTTTCACTTTGCTCTCTTTGTGTTAAAGAATTTAGCCACTGGAAGCTAGAATAAACAGCATTCTCTTTAAAGCTCCTTTAAAAAAAAAGAAAAAAGAAAAAAGAAAAAAAAAAAAAAAGAAAGCCTTAGCAATATCATCTTTCCATGGTTGAGGGAGCTCTTGAGTTTCAGCCCTAATTCTACAATTGCTGCTGCAACTCTGAGCAGAATACACGGTCTTCTAGAGCACGTGTTCTCCTTGTAAAGCCCAAACTCAATTAAGATAAATATTTTACTTTAACTATAATAGTCTTCAGGGACTGGAGAGACAGCTGAATGGTTAAGGACACTAGCTATTCTTGCAGAGGACCATGGTTCAGTTCCTAGCACCCACATGGCTGCTCACAACCATGTAATTTCAGGGTTTCTGACACCCTCCTCTGGCTTCCAAGGGCACCAGGCGTCGCGCGCACACACACACACACGCGCGCGCGCGCACACACACACACGTAAAACATTCATACACATAAAAAATTTTTCTTAATTAAAAAATCTTGGGGTGGGAATGGATCAATTTCAAGAGGGAATATTGTTCTTGCATAGGACCTGAGCTTGGATCTCAACACCCCTTTGAGGCAGTTCATAACTGCCTATAACTCCAGCTCCTGGCTTCTTCTGAACTTGTGGGCACCTGTACCCATACATGCACATACTTCCCTACACATACATCATTAAAAATAAACCTTAAAAAAATCGGTACAAAAATAGACACTAAATCTACTGAATGACCTTGTCTTTGTATCCTAGAATGTTTGTCACACTTATAAACCAAATATTCTACAAAACTCTATTTTAGCTAATCAGCCTTAAGTATTATTTATTACAAATTTGAAAAATAAATTGAAGAATCTTGAAACAAATGCTTAACTCTTATTAAAGGCACAGGCTCTGGAGGCTAGACATTTGACTCAGCAGTTCAGAACACTTGTGGCTCCTGCAGAGAATCTGGGCTTGGTTCCCAGCACCCACATTGCATATAACTCACAATCATCCAAAATTCCCATTCCAGGGGATCTTACACCCTCTTCTGACATCCACAGGCACCAGGCACTCATGTGGCACACACACATATATGGAGACAAAACATTCATACATTTTTTAAAAATGTACAGGCTCTGCAACTAGACTCTAGGATTTTAAACTCAAGACAACCTCTTTGACTTGAGGCTAACCACACAAGGTTTAGTTTCCTTAACTATAAAATATGAGTAAATAACAACATCAGCCCCTGCCCCTGCCCTGCCAGACTGTTTTGAGAGTAAACCAATGAAGCACATAAGCAGCATTTTGCATAGGACATTGGCAAACCATAAATGCTCAATCAATACAACTATACAACTGACATTTATTTATTGATTGCCAAGTGTTAGACTAGATAGTAAAAAAATAAAAAAGCATAATTAAACAGAAAAACATAATACTGTATGGAAAGACTTTTCTAGGAAATGGCAGCAGAGTAGTGAAAGGACAAGACACAATTATTAAAGGAAAGAAGCATCCTAAGAAGATGAAACAGCATATACAAAGGCCTGGAAATGAAATGATAACACACTAGTAGACCTGTAAAGAATTCTGCATGCTTCTTAGAGGATACTATGAAGATATTAGGAGTCAAACAGTGGACAATAAGTAAATATGCCATTTTATCATCAAGAGGCTCTAAAAAATTGTATTCACATAAATGAACAGATTATTAATTATGAGTTTGAGATGATATACTGAAAATTCACTCAGAAAATTTTCGAGGTGCTAGGACTGAACCCAGGGCCAATGCTGAAAGTGTAACTGGGAGATGAAGGCATGGGTAGAGCACATGATTAACATGTCGCCCTGCCTCAATCTCCAACACAAAAGAAAAAAGGAAAAATTCAAGTAAATCACTAGTAGAAAGATAATCTGAAAAAGCTGATTACCTGGAGAAAACAGTAAAGCCTCAAAGTAAAAACCTAGAACCTTCCTAAACAAATCAAGACAGGGAATTCTAAGGTCAAACAGCTACACTTGAACTCCTTCAAAGTACAACTGAGAACCATTGGCCAAAATGACTTATGGGGAAAGAGGAATTAAAAAAAAAAAGGATGGAAGTTGGATCATTACCATTTAGATGTTTACTGAGACATGTAAGATACAAAATATCTTATTAGCAACAATAATAATTGTCCATACTCAAGGACGTTTTTGAGTTCAAACTAAAGTCTCACCTTTCCATATTTCTACTTAGGATAGCATTTAAGTGCAAAGCAAGGTTGAACACACCTTTAATCCCAACACTTAGAGGAGACAGAGGCAGGTGGATCTCTGTAAGTTCAAGACTGCCCTGGTCTACATAGACAGACTCTGTCCGCAATTAAAAAAAAAAAAAAAAATCAGGCTAAAGAAATGGCTCAGCACTTAAGAGCACTGGCTTTTTCCAGAGGACCCAGGTTCAAATCTCAGCATCCACAGAGCAGCTCACAACCGTCTGTCACTCCAGCTCCAAGGGATCCAATATTCTCATACAGACAAAACACCAATGCAAATACAATAAAAATAAGTAAATCATAAAAAGAAAAGTAAAAAAAAAGCATTAGAGCAGCTCTCAACCTGTAGGTTGTGACTCCTTTGGGGTTTGAATGACCCTTTCACAGGGGTCACCTAAGACCATCTGAATATTAAATATTTACATTACAACTCATAACAGTAGCAAATTACAGTTATGAAGTAGCAACAAAAATAAATTTATGGTTGGAGAGGTCACCACAACATGAAAAACTGTATTAAAGGATTGAAGCATTAGGAAGGTTAAGAACCACTGCATTGGAAGGACTAGATTTAGTCTATTTAAAGAAAAAAAGCCACCATTCAGTTTGTAATTTTACAATCAATCATGTGAAATGCATATTTAAGGAACAGAAGAATAAACCCACAAGGAGAATGAGAAAGCAGAACTGAAAACCTGGAAATCAGTGTCTCAAAAAATTATAAATTCTGCTCTGAGCTAAGACACAAAGAGAAACAAGGGGGAGAGAAATCATAACCAAAATATGTATGTGTTAACCATGTAACTACATGATATAGTGCCTCCCCACCCTCCTGTAGACCAGAAGGCTAAGACAGTCAAACACAGCAAGAAACAGTTGGAATAACGGTACAAAGGATGCAGGGAAGGGTGAGAGCAGGCAGAAAAAAAATCTGTGTATAATGAGAATTTATGGCCTACATCTAATTGCCCTTTTCATATTAAATTCTATTTGGCTTTGATCCTGAATTTCTTATGAGGTCACCAAGATGGCTCAGTGAGTAAAGGCACTTGTTACCAGTTTGATCCCTGAGATTTACATAGTGAAAGCAAAGAAGTTGTTTGTGGACATGTGCACTCACACGTGTGTGCACACTTACGTGCATGCATGTGCGCGCGCGCACACACACACACACACACACACCTTAAGAAAGAAAAATGCCTTAAAATATATATTTACAAATCTCCTATACCGGAAGTGCAACTATAAAGTATTTCTTATGTACCCATTTAGCAATGCTCAAAAATTTTTCCAAGGGAAAATTTCAGCTCAAATACCTATGTATTCAGTGTATAATGTAAAATGCACTAGTATAAGGGATACAAGTGACAGGATTCCTGCCATGAAGACCCATGTAATAGTGAGAGAATAAACAACATACAACTGTCTAGCCTACTAAGACATAATGAAACCAGTACATAGAAAAGGGTAAGTTTATTTCTTTATCCAACAAATATATGCAATTACAAGGCACTGGAGCTATAATAGAAAAAGATAAGTCAGTGCCAGAGAGATGGTTCAGTAAGAACTATCTCATGAAAATTATCCTCTGCTCACACAAGTACTATGGCACACACACCCATACACATAAATAAGTGTAAAAAAAATATTTTAATCTGGGTGTGGGGGTGCATGCCTTTAATCTCATCACTTCAGAAGCAGAGGCAGGAAGACCTCTATGAGGTCAAGGCTAGCCAGGGCTACATAGTGAAACCCTCATCTCAAAAAAATTCCAAAACCCTTAAAAAAAAAAAAGCCAAGATGAATGTCTTGTTATAGCTTTGATCTTTAAAAAAAAATACATTTTATGTATATGAGTATTTTACTTGCAAGTATATATCTGCACCACTTGCATGCCTGGGGAGGTCAGAAGAGGGCCTGGTACTAGTTATATATGAGTCACTGTGTGGGTGCTGGAAACCAAACCTGGGTCCTCTTCAACAAGTGCCTCTAACTGTGGAGCCTCCTCTCTAGCCCCTGGTATTGATTTTGAATGTCAATGTCAATGCCTTATGTAAGTTAGGTCATTGGGCTTGTGCTCTTTGAAGCGCATAATGGAACTCCACCTTTTTTTCTCCCTTAGTCTCTTTGCCTTCTAGCAATGGAGTAGCTAGCACATGTTCCTGCCATGATGGTCCGTGGCACCACAGGCCAAAGGTGAAAGTTTAAACCACCATGGACTGAAACCATGAGCCAGAATAAACCTTTTCTCATTATAAACTAATTATTTGCTTAGGTAGTCTGTTATGGTCACAGGAAGCTAACACATACCTTCACAGAGTTTATAGTTTAGTTGCAGGGTCTGCTTTTTTTCCTTGCTGGGTTTTGGACTCACTTTGTTCTAATCATTGCTTTCTATGCTCGGTTCTTCTTTTTTGGAATGAGAATGTTTACTTTGTCATTGTATATTTAAAGAGTTTAATTTTTTTTAAGTTTATAGGCATTCACAGTTAAGAGGGTGCCTTGAATTTCAGATAAAATTTGGACTTTGGACTTTTAAACAATGTTGGAACTGCTAAATACCACGGGCATTTTTGAAGTTGGACTGAATACATTTTGCAATGAGATGGCAATGAACCTCTAGGGCACAGAGTGGAAAGTCAGGGCTTAGAAGTGATGTTTGAGCATCAAGTTGACAAGGCGTGGAATTGTAATGATCCACTTCATTGTCAATTTGATTATTTATTTTTTAATCAAATCGAATTTGAAACAAATCTCTGGGCATGTCTGTAAGGGGTTATCTGGATTAATCAAGATATGAAGATCCACCCTGAATATGAGTAGTACCTTCCTATGGGCGAGGGTCTGAGAATGATCCTGACTGGAGTGGATGTAATGTAACTAGTCTCCATCTGCTTCTACCACCAAATCTTCCCTGACACAATGGACTAACCATAAATCAAATAAACTTTTTCCTTTTTTAAAAATATTTTTAAATTTTAGGTACACTGGTGTGAGGGTATCAGATCCCCTGGAACTGGAATTACAGCCAGTTGCAAGCTGCCATGTGGGCGCTGGGAAATGAAGCCAGGTTGTCTGGAAGAGCAGGCAGTGCTCTTAACTGCTGAGCCATCTCTCCAGTCCCCAAACTTTTTCTTAAGATGCTTTTTTCAAGTATTTTGTCACAGCAATGAAACAAGTAATTAATACACAAAGTGAAGAACTGGTGTGTCCATTTAAAGATGAGGCAGAATTTGTGGACATGATTCCAAAAGAAATCAAAAGAAAATGAACAGAAAACAGTATACTGAATAGCACTTTAAATGTGAAGTATTTAGTAAACACTTCTGAATTTTCCATATATTATGTCAAACTGTGCAACCTGGTAGAAACCAAACTTTTTGCCAAAAGTATGTGCTATGAAAAATAATTCTTCTAAAAAATTAGAGCATAGCCTCTCAGCACAGATGTTAAGTCCCAAAGACCCAATCAATATCCTCCTTCAAAGTCTTCTATCCCAATATTTCTTTTTTACTACAGTTCTATTTTATCCTGTATCCTTGAGCTCACAAAAGGAATTTTCCTGGAGAACTAAAACTCCTAATGATTAACAGCCTATTCTCCCACATCACACCTCTAGAGTTCAAATACTGCCTCTGCCACTTAACAGCATTCTGGTCTTAGGAAAGTTGACCTCTATGCTTCAGTGTTATTATCTATAAAATGGACTATCAATAGCATCTGTTGCAGAGTTAGTGAGAAGCTGAGATTATAAACACAAAAAATTATTAGAGTAGTACACAACACCTGGCACTTAATAACTGCTATAGTTCTCAGCTAAAGGCTGAGAATGTCACTTGCTAAAAATTGATTCTGAGTATCCTTTATTGTGTCTATACAAACCCTTAAACTCACTTCTTATCAGCTAAGAACACACACTTCAAAGCAAACAGGGTTTTATTTAAATGGGGGGGGGGGCTAGAGAGACAGTTCAGAGGTTAAAACATTTGCTGCTCTTCTAGAGGACCCAAGTTTGGTTCCAAGCATTCACACACACCAGGATGATCACAACTTTTTATAACTCCAGCTCCACAGGTTTTGACACCTCTTATAGCACCTGCAATCACATACCCATATGCAGACACCTATACATAATTAAAAGTAAATTTGGTGGTCAGAAAAGCTCTGTGAAGAGGTAGCTCTAACTTAAACAAGCTGCCAATAGAGATAAGATCCACACCAGTGTTTTCAGAGTGATCCTTGCACAAGCATTACCTAGGAACTTATTAGGAATGCAAATTATAGGGCTGAATCCCAGATGTACTGATTCAGAAACTCTGGAGCCTAGCCAGCAGTCAGTGTTTTCAGCAAGCCCTTCAGGTGACTCTGCAGAACCACAAAGATCCTATCAGGGAAGATAACTTTCAAACTCCCTGCCTTAAGACATTTGTAGTGTTGTTTCCTTAGCTACTTCCTCAAAGAGGAAATGTTCTGGCTGGAAAGATGGCTCAGCAGTTAAGAGCACTAGATGCTCTTCCAGAGGTCTTGAGTTCAATTCCCAGCAAACACATGGTGGCTCACAACCATCTATAATGGGATCCAATGTCCTCTTCTGGCATGCAGATGTATATACAGACAGATCATTAATACATTAAATAAATAAACATTAAAAAAAAAAAGGAATGTTCTTAATTGCTCCTCTAACTTCCTAGCCCATGAATGTAAGCTCAACAAGGACAATGATTTTTGCCAGATACATGGTAACACACATATGTGGGAATCTCAACATTTGGGAAGTGGAAAGAGGAATAAGAGGTCCAAGGTTATCCTCAACTACATAGCTGGATTGCGGCCAGCCTGAGCTAAATGGCACTCCATCTCAAACAAATACAAGTCCCACATTTTGTTCTTTAAGTCAGGATCTCCCTCTGTAGCTCAGCCAGCCTGGAACTTAGGATCATCTTACCTGTGCTTAAACATGCTGGATTTATAACTATGACTGGCTAAGAAAAAGACTTTTCAGTATTAATTGCCACTGAATCTTTAATGCCTATAAGAGTTGTTCAGCACTCACTGATGAAAGAGAATTAGTATTTGTTTATGTAATGTATAGACAGTTCAAAACAGGTTGGAGGCTAGGGAGATGGCTCAGTTGGTAAAGTTCTTAATATGAAGCTTGAGAAACTGTTTTTGGATTCCCAGCACCCACAAAAGCCAAGTATGGTGGCCCATATCTGTTACCTCAGTATTGTAGGAAGCAGAAACAAGCAGATCCCTAGGCTCACTGGCCAGCCAGACAGCTGAACTATGAGCTCCAGGTTCAATGACAGATCCTGTCTCAAAAACTAAGGTAGAGAGTGATAGAGGAAGACACCATTTACCTCTGGCTTCCATGAACATACACGTATATGCACAATAGTGTGAATACAAATGTATATAGCATACACATGCTCAAAACCCACTTTGAATACTGACAAATTTATGCACAATTTCTGTCACCTAAAAAACAACAGTGGTGGGGCTGGAAAGATGGTTCAGTATTAAAAGCACAGGCTGCTCTTCTAAATGACCCAGGTTCAAGTCCCAGCACCTATATGGCAGCTAACAACAGTCTACAACTCCAGTTCTGGGATGCCCTCTTTGGCCTCCACAAACAGTACACACATACAGTGCACAGACATACATGCAGGTAGAACACCCACACATTAAAAATAAATACACCTTTAGAAAAAGAACAGTGACACACACACCTTTAATCCTACCAATTGGAAAGCAGAGGCAGGTGGATCTGTGTGAGTACAAGGCAGGTTGATTTATGTAGAGAATTCCAGGCTAGCCAGGCTATCTATACAGTAAGATCCTATCTCAAAAATAGTTGGGGAAGATGGCTGAGTATGATCAAAACATTTTATGAATTTCTCAAATCAATGAGAACATTAAGTGTAGTAAAAATTCTTTGTTCATTGCACCATTCTGTTTTCTAGTTACCCAACTCATAATGTATCTTTTTCTTACCCTTTAATATGTATGATGCCAAAAACCCCTGGCAATTTTATCTTTTTGTCATTTCATTCATTGAATCCTTCCTTTTTCTTCTAATTTTTATTGTGGAAGAGGCAAATGTACCATGTGAGGCACACATGGTGGTCAGAGGACAACTTAATGGAGTCAAGTTTTCTCCTACCACCTTTGTGGAGTTTCTGGGGACTGAACTCAGATCACCAGGCTTACAAACAACTTTGGCAATTGAGCCATTTCACTGACCCACCATCTCATCCTTTCTATCCCAGCATCACTATAAATCCCTACCATCTCTCTCTTGTCTGATGTGGTACACTGCCTCTCATCTCAACCTGCCAAGTTAATCTTATTAAACCAATTCATGAGGGTCAGAGAGATGACTCAGCAGTTTTGAGCACTGGTTGCTCTTCCAGACCCAAGTTCAGTTCCCAAGGCCCAAATGGCAGCTCACAACTGTGGCTGTCTGTGGCTCTAGTTCCAGGGGATCTGACACCTTCACACAGACATGCATAGAGGTAAAACACCAATGAACATAAAATTTAAAAAAAAAAAAACAAAGTGCTGCTCTTCCAGAGGATCTATATCCAATGCCCAGTACCCACATGGCAGCTCACAATCATGAGATCTAACACCCTCTCCAGTCCTCTGAGGATGCCTGGTTTACACATGATGCACAGACATATATGCAAGCAAACACTTATACTAAATTTATTAGTCCAGTACACTGACATTTGTTTCTTAATAAATGTTATAGTTCTCAGCTAAGGGCTGAGAACAAATACTTCACTCACTAAAATCTTTTACCTTTGAAATTCTTTTATTGTCTCTATCCAAACTTCTGAACTCACACTTCTCTGGTCTTGCCATCTGTGAACAAATACTTCAAAGTGTTGGGAAGAAGAAAAAAACTCAGCAGGAGCCAAGTGGTGATGGCTCATTCTTTTAATCCCAGCACTCAGGAGGCAGAGGCAGGTGGATCTTTGTGAATTCCAAGCCAGCCTGGTCTACAGAGTGAGTTCCAGGATAGCCAGAATTCTAACAGAGAAACCCTGACTCAAAAAACCAGAAAACAAAACAAACGAACAAAAATCCTTAACAGGATTTATTTAAATATGGTAGGGCTGGGGCTGGAAAGATAGCTCAGAGTTTAAGAGCACTTGCTGCTCTTTCAGAACTGAAGTTCATTACCAAGCACCTACATTGAACAGCTCTCATTTGCCTTTAATTCCAGCTCCAGTGGATATGACACCCTTCTTTGGCCCAAATGGCATCTTCACACAGATGGCATACATTTGCAGACATATACATACATATAAACCTTAAAAAAAAAATCATCCAGGTGGTAATGGCACATGCCTTTAATCCTAGCACTCAGGAGGCAGTGTGAGTTTGAGGCCAACCTGGTCTACAAAACGAGTTCCAGGACAGCCAGGGGTGTTACACAGAGAGAACTTGTCTCAAAAATAAAAATAAAAAACAAAAAACAAAAGGCAATTATTCACAGTATCATCCTCCCATAAAAATCCTTTCAAGTTCCCTAACCTTTACAGAGAGTAAACTCTAAAGCCTCTTAAAATCTAGTACTTACTCTGGTAGTGTAACTCTGGTAAACTCCCACAATGAAACATAACTTTGTATAGTCTTCCCTCCTCCCATAATGACTGCATCTAACCGGAGACTGCATAGACAGACTATGACAGAACTGATGCTACATCAGTGCAAAGACCAGCCCCAACCTAGCTGAGCAGTCTCCCTCCTTCCTCTTGGACACTTGTTTTTGGAAGCTTCTCCTTTGTGCTAACCTTTTTCCATTAGGCAACACTAACAATTCAAGTCAGTTTGTATGCATTCTAATTGACAAATGCTTCATAATCATCTTAAATAGGAAGAATTTTCCCTGTAAATTCCCCCAGCCATATTTGTACCTCTCCCAAAAAGAAGCAAAGAGTGTACCTGGTAGCAATTCCTATTCCATTCACTGAATGTTTAACGGCACTCAGTATGCACCAGTGCTGGCAATATATGCTGCTATGTACACTGCTCTATATGCTGACATGGGTGCTTTTCTAAGTTACTTTACTTAATCCTTAAAAATCCAAAACTGTCCTCATTTTTATAGCTAATGCTATCAATTACTACATGAAAGTAGTAGTGGTTTACAGATAAGATATATATGAATCCCAGTCTCATGAAATGTGTATTCTAGTAGTAGGGCTAGTAAGATGGTAAAAGAATAGCAATAATAAAAAGTTGCAGGAGAATCAGTAGAATGAATTCAGAGATGATGATGATGATGATGTGAAAGGGAAACTACATTCTGATAGTGGTGAGAACTATCAACCAGTTTTGTGCCCCTCCATCAGGGCAGTCAAATCGGAAAATATCTGGGAAAGAGCTGAAAACACTCAGAAACAGCAAAGTAAAGACAATTCCAGGTGAAAAGAACAGCCAGCCCACAAGTCATAATTTCAGCATATTTCAGGAGAAAAAGCCAATCTGACTGCAGGGATGGTACAATGTGAGAAACATGCAATAAGGCTTCAGGATTAGCCGAGGCTCAGAAAACAGAGGACCTCAAAGGCTAACGACCTGACTCTTTGACTCGTGAGTTAACAACATTGGAAGATTTTAGTCAAGAAAGTATTACTTGATTTGTGTTTTGAAAAGTTAATTCTACCCATTCTATACCTAAGGAAATGGGTGGGGGGAGGCTGAAGAAATGGCTCAGAGGTTAAATGCAATGGCTACTATTGCAGAGGACCTGGCTTTGATTTCCGGTACCCAAATGATGTCTCACAACCATCTGTAATGTCAGCTTGAAGGGATCCTACTCAGTCCTTTGACCTCTGAGAATGCTGCATACTCATGGTGCATACACATACATGCAGGCCAAACACTTATACACACAAAATAAATTAATAAAAAAATTTTTTAGAAGGCCTAAAGCAGAAGCAATAAAAAGAACAGGAAACTACAACAGTTCCTGTGGGGATTATGGTAAACAGTGGCAGCATGTAAACATGTTTTAGAATTATGTTTGAAATACCTACTGAATATCCATATGGAGATGTCAAGCACTAGGTGCAAAAATAAAGATATAAATTTGAATGTCATCTCATGTGTAGCAAGTTCAGCTAGAGTGGATGGAGAGAGAAGAAAAGAAGGATGGAACTTATCTAAGCCCCAGCTTGCACCAGCATTTGGAAGCCAAACAGAGAAATAGCAAGTATATTAATTACCCTGTCACCCTTGTAGATCACAAGTTTTTTTAAGAGGCAAGACCCTGTCTTTCCCATTTCTGCAGTATCCTGTAGAACTTGGTCTAGCATTAGGAACTCAGGTGCCTAGTACATTTTAATAGGTGAATGAGCATGTCATTAGATTTCTTGAGCTTTCACTGAAGAAATATATTTGAAGATAAAGGCAACATTACCTCTCATCTACTCATGGTACTCAGATACCAGTTTAATGAAAAGAAGGAAAAAAAATTTATGTTATGGCAGACATACTTTAGTACTCATTCCAGAGAACATGGCAAGGAAATACGAAGGCAAGCAGTGGCTCATATCCTTATACTTCAATAATCACCAACATCCATGCAGCAAGAGGTTTTAAAGAAGTTTTTTGTCATATGCAGCTTTCCGTATGATTACATGCCGCTTGGACTTCTAAGAACTTTGCTTAGAATATAAAGGAGAGCTGGGGTAGTTGGCAGTTGGTGGGTTGATTTGATAGATGCTAGTTCTCTCTGTAGCCCCTGTTCTCCAGGCTAAAGACAGCCAAAAAGAGCAGTGAACATTTCTTTTTCTTTCTCTCTTCCTCTCTTTCAAGGCTGCCTCCAAGAGTTGTGAAGATTTCTTTCTTTCTATCTTTCCTGAGCAAGAGGGTAAAATAGGTACAATGGGAATCTGTTACAGTAGTGTTCTACTACACATCCAAACTCTTCATCTTGGCCCCTGTAATAGGATGAGGAGGGAGAATGAGATGCACATATACTGTTCACTCCAATTCCCACCTTACCCCACACACAGTCATGAGCTACCATACCTGAGTTTTATGTGGTGCTGGGGATTGAAGCTAATGCCTACAGCCTGATAAGCTCTCTACTCACTGAACTAGGACCCCAGCCTCTGAGTCTTTTATTGTTTGTTTGTTTTTCAAGACAAGGTTTTTCTGTGTAGTCCTGGCTGTCCTAGAACTTGCTCTGTAGACCAGGCTGGCCTTAAACTCAAGAGATCTGCCTGCCTCTGCCTCCCAAGAGCTGGAATTAGTCTTAAAGCTAGAGTGTCCTTCAAATTTTTAGAAAAGATCTTATAAGACTATAATTTATAAGAAGTAAAGACAATCCCAAATTAGCAAAAGGTATTTCAACCAAATTTCTGCTATTAGAGTTTAAAAAGTATTAACTCATAGAAACAGTATTGTTGCTGTAGCTATCTATCATTTATTTCATGGGCAATTAATTTGTACTAGCCAGTTTTAAGCCACACATAGTAATTTGTTTTTCACAAAAATCCTTTGCAATATGTTTTCCTAAAATATAGTTTTATATGTATGAGTGTTTTACCTGCATATATGTGTATCACATGTATATATGGTGTCCCCAAAGAGCATCAAATTTCCAGGAACTGGAGTTACAGACGTATAAGCTGCCATGTGAGTGGTGGGAACTGATTTAAACACGGGTCCTCTGCAAGAGCAGCAAATATTTTTAACTGCTGAACCATCTCTCTAGCCCTACATTAAGTATTCTTTCTTTCCTTATATAGATGAGGAAATTAAGGCACAGACATATTAAGCAACACATCTATAGCCACAAAGCTTTTAGGGCAGTGGTTCTCAACCTTCCTAATGCTGTGACCTTTTATTACAGTCCCTTATATGTTGTGGTGACCCTCAACCATAAAATTATTTTTGTTGCTACTTCATAACTGTAATTGTGCTACTGTTATGAATTATAATGCAAACAACCAATATGCAGATGGTCTTAGGTGACTACTGTGAGAGGGTCGTTTGACACCTCCCAAAGTGAATGAGACCCACAGTTTGAGAACCACCATTTGATGAGGCTGATTTAAACTTGGGCATAGTGAGTCTTGAACCTTTATGTTTTAGCCTTTATACTGCACTGCTGTATGGTAAAAGTCTAATGGAGCCATTCACCCATGTGACAGTTAAATACGCTTTCATGATTTGGCCTACAAACAATACCAATATCTGATTTCAGTGTCCTTTTTGCTATGGACTCAATATTCTTCTTTCACTGTACTTTCCTGGTTCTCCACCATCTCTGGACCGAAGCTTTTCCTTGTTCCTGACTAGTTTTTAATTCCTCTGCTAACTAAGCCCTTATGTTTACTCAAAGCTTGGGATTGATATGTTTTTAAATGCCATCTCAAAGGAGATGACTTTATTTGTTTTCAGTTCAAACCTTTGAGCAGCACCCAGGCACATATCCCACTATCTCTCTAAGACCTTTTACTTGGTACATAAAGGTCATTTAATGATGAGCTCATGTTTTTACACCCTTTTTGCTTCTATTTTTCCTTACAGATTCATCTTAGTCCACACCTCTAGCCATCTAGTTGCTCAGTCCAGAAACCTGGGAGTTCTGTGTGTTGTCACCAAGGCTTTTGTGGGGCTGAGACACTGTAAACCAGACTTGCAATCCTCCTCTACACTAGGATTACAAATGCAAGTTTCCATGCCTGTCTAGCCTTGCTACTGTTAAATATATCTTCAGTTCTCTCTGTCTCCATTCTGTGCTATTACAAACTCCTATTATCTTTCACTTTCACGATTTATAAAGCTCCTCAATTTAAGGGCACCTTAGCCTTTCCCCTCCTCTCTTCAGTTTATTCTCTTTATAGCATACATAGTAACCATTGAAAACACAAATCTAGCCAGATATGGTGGCATATATGGTTAATTCCAGAGGCAGGCAGATGTATGAGTCTAAGGCCAGCCTGATCTACATAGTGAGTTCTAGACCAAATAGGGCTGGATAGTGAGAATCTGTCTCAATAAACACCACCACCACCTGGTCTCAATCTAACAATTTGATCCTGTTGATCCCTTGCTTAAAATTTTGCCATGACTATGTTTACACAATAAATCCACTCAGAAAAATCTGAATATACCCTGTGTGGCCCTGTACTTACCAGTCATTTAAATTTTTATCCAAATTTCCTTCAGATATGTTCCTACCAGCATTGGATAATTCTTAATGTTTCTACCTCCCAACCAGACATCAAGTATTTTATGTTAAAACCTGCTGCCTTCCAACTCCTATTTCAGCTGCTTTATGTAATATCATGTTTTCAGAGTACATATTACATTTATTTTTTTTTAGTGTGTATGTAGGTTTGTTTGTACTTGGGAGGACAAAGTCAACATTGGTATGCTCCTCTATTACTCTCCCCATCATCATCCCCATCACCATCATCACTTTGAGACAAGGAGCTGTTCCTCCTCCTCCTCCTCCTCCTCCTCCTCCTCCTCCTCCTCATCATCATCATCATCTTGAGACAGGGAGCTCATCCACGTGGCTAGGCTGGGTGACAAATGAACCTTGAGTTCCACCTGTCTCTACTACCCCATCTCTCACTCCAGCTCAGGGGGTGGTTACAAAGGCCTGTTGCTATACTTGAATTTTATATGAATGCTGCAATCCAAACCCAGGTCCTCAAGCTTACGTAGGTCATATTACCTACTTCCCAGCCTCAGCACATGTTTGTAATCCTAGTGCTCAGGAAGATCAGAAATTCAAAGTCATCTTTGTCACATGACAGCCTGGGTTACTTTAGTCTGCCTCAAAAGTCAAAAAAACACCTTGAGGACTGAAGGTGTAACTAAAATAGGTAGCATATGTGAAGGTCTTGATTCAGTCCTCAGTATCAGTAAAAATAATAAAAGTCATTTAAAAGGGGTTCAAGTCTTATAATCCTAACACTTGAGAAGGAAGAATATAGAGTCTGAGATATAATCTGAGATTATATAGTGACACCCTGCCTCTGGAAAAAAGAAAGTATGTATTAGGAAAGCTCCTTCCCCCGCAAAAGACAAGATATTACGTGATTTTTTTTTTTTTTTAAAGAAGTATTTCTGTTCAACCTCCTTCTGGGTTGTGTTCAAGTGTGAACATGAAATCAATTACTGCCTTTATCAACAGCCTCTTTCTGATCTGTACAAGGAGCAGCAGCAAACCTGCAAGTTCTTAATACTTCTCTTATTTCCAAAAGCAAACAACCCCTCAACAACCTGCTAAAAGGTCATGATGATGGGCAAAAGACATGCTCATTTGGTTTCTAAATCTGAGGGGCACAAACAAGTAGAACTGGACAAGACCAGTTCCTAGTCTGAAACTACACAAGTTAACTACCAAGTACTATTTGAGAAACATTCAGGAGTCAAAATCCTCTCTAAAGGGAAAAAAAAAACAAAAAAACAAAAAAACTGGAGTTTCTCATAATTTTTCAACTGTTAAAACATACAAATATGGTCAGGCATAATGGCACACACCTTTAACCTCAGCACTTGGGAGACAGGCAGTCAGATCTCTGTGAGTTTGAGGCCAACCTGGTCTACTTAATGAGTTCCAGGATAGCCCTGTCTGGGTTGGGGATGGGGAACCAACAAAAAACAAAAACAACTAACATCTGATGGAGCTGCTGTATCAAAGAAAATATTGTTTCAAACTCATGATTTACCAGACACCTTCCTGCTGAGTGATAAAAATGCATTTCAGGAGCAAGCAAAGACATAAAGTAGAATATTAGATCCCATGTCAGTAACAAGTGAATGCCATTACCATCTGTCAGTTTCTGAATAAGTCACAGGAAATAAGGTGGTAGACAAGCTAATTCTTTATGGATAAATATCCATATTACATCATCACAGCTAGTGTCCATTTGCACCTTCAGAAGAAACTGCCACAAAAGGGAAACAAAAACATTCAACGGATACACCAATTATGAAACAGTTTTAAATGTTATAAAAATATGACTAAGCTTCTGAAATCATTGATATTTCAGGACTCTGAAGGAACATTCCAGATACAGTATTTCTGATGTAAATGAAAGCAAAGAGGACATTTGCTTGGTTTGTAGAAAAGTAAAGTACAATTAAGAAGTGTAAGCAGCCTGTACAGATGGCCTGATCCTAACACAACATGTTAACAAAGCAGGTTTTGTGGGGGAGGGGAAAGTCTGCATTTTCTACGCTATAATTTAGCTGACCACACCCCTCCAAAAATGGTTTTAAGCAATGGGGAGGGGGTTTGCATTTAAGTACTAGTAATAAATAATAACAAAAATCTTTTACTTAAGATATAAGAAAGGCTGCACAATACCTATCATTGCTGTTCACTGAAGAGAAAGTTAATTTGTAAATTATCATAGACAATGCAAATGCTATCTGAAAAATGACACTTACACTACCACCAAAAATAATCAGAGGGCCAAATAGCCTTCCTAAAATTCTTCAAAATGGCTTGCTTACATATAACACAAAACTGTATCTATTTCTGAAAGACCTCAGCATCTCACCAGTTAGCGCAAAACTGGAAAATCACTTTCTTTTTTAAAATCATGGCCCTTTTAAACAAAAGGGCTAAGGTTTTCTGAGAGCCATTATTACCCTTTTGTTGAAGTTTTTTTTTTTTTTCGTTCTTTCAGAATAATTCCAAGGTACAATCTAAAACAAAGACCAGCTACTCTTTACACATCTATTCCAAATCATGAAAGAGTCACTTTCATGAAAACAAAGGTAGTTAGTAATGTCTAAAGTGAAATAAAAAGTTCACTCGTGTCGTTAAAATCATTTAGAAACCTGGTGAGATCATATAGGCACGCAGCTTCCTGTTGGTAGCTGAGGATGAAGTCATTAACAACCCAGGATTCCCCCGTTCTTGGATCAGAAGCTGTACCTACCAGATTCAGTATTGTTCAGAAGAGGTGGCTTTAAAAATACCCCGCTCCCCAAACCTCCAAACCAGACCACGCCTTCCAGTTACCATTCAAATGGGACCGTTTCAAAGTGTGGTACTGCTACGATTTTCCCGCGAGCTTAAATATCAAACAGGAGTCAACATTTTGGGCTCCCCTGGCCATGCAGGGGCAAAGATGAACTCTTGAACCTTCGAATTACAGAATGAGGCCGAGATGGAGAAGCATGCTTTGGAGTCTTGTTCGATCACCAGCTAATTCCCCATACTCAGTCACCCCCTAGGCACAGAGAGCAAAGAGGGATTCTTGACTTCCTGCCGTTGTTAAAAGGAGAGGAAACCCAAGAGCAACTTTGAACGCGTGGAAGAGAGCCACCTCTGCAAACATATGTCACCCAACCCCAGTTCAGCGTTCGCGTCCCGCCCTTGGGGTTCCCTTGCAGCTTAGCAATCCCAGGTCCCCCAGTGTCAGTGACTCGGCCCTGTGCCTCGATCCCTGCCACCACCCCCACCTTCACACTGCCCAGGCCCCCAACCCGACATTGTCGGCCTCCCAGGTTCCAATACAATGGAATGTCACTGCCCGGGGCTCTCCGGCGCACCACTAGGCCTCCCCCCACAGTCAGTCACGGTACCCCAGATACGAGTTCAGCCTGGAGCCTAAACTTTACCATGTGGGAGTCCATCACCCAGAGGTGACTGCGCCCCTCCACTCCCGCACAACCCGCCACAGGCGCGCGAATCCTGCACCACGCGCCCCCAACCCAGCCGGGACCACCCGCCAGGAGTTGTCCACCGCCTCTCCCGAGTGCGGAGAAGGGTGCCCCCGAAAGCTCCCCACCCAGCCCGGGCCCCGAGAGGGGGCGGCACAGGCCCCGGCGCATCCGCGGCCTTTCCTGGCCCAGTGAGACCCCGCGCCCACCCTCTCTACCTGGCCTTGAGGCTGGGGCTGCTGCCGCTGCAGCTGGGGCTGGAGGCAGCGGCTGGGACCCGGGCTTCGTAGGCCCAGGCGGAGGCGGCGGGCTGCGTGGCGGCGCTGGCGGGGGACGCGGGAGGCTCGGCGAAGCCCGCGGGCGCGTAGTGCGCGTCCATGGCGGGGGCTGAGGCGGCGGCGGGGGCGGGCGGGAGGCGCTGGGAGGAAGAGGCGGCAGCGGGAGCGGCCCCTCATATGGCGCGGCCGGGGAGGCGGGGGCTCGGGGGGTGGGGGAGGCTGGGCGGAGGAGCCGGGCTGCGGCGGGCGGGCTTCGGCTCGGACGTCAGACGAGCGGCGGTGCCTGAGGCCGGGACTCGCGGCAGCCACAGCGCCCGCAGTCCAGGCGCCCCATGTTGTTGGATTTCCCAAGATGCACCTCCCGCGCCCTCGGCCCGCTCGGCGCCCCGCCCCCTCGGCGCCCCGCGCTGGTGGCTGTGGATTCGGGGGCAGGGCTGGGAGAGGGCTGCTCGGCGGACAGCCGGGCGCAGGAGGCGAGCGGGAGACGAGGCCTTCGCGCCCAAGCACCCGCGTGGGTGCGGAGTGGGGAAACCTTGCCAACGCTTCGCTCCGAGTTCGTTACTCTGCCCTCCCGGGTTCTCTGCAGGGACCCAGACACTCCATTCCCAGCTTGTGATTTCTTTCTCTGCGCCCCAAACCACAGACAACGGGCTGCTGCTTTAACAGTACCGGCTTCCTGCCCAAAGTTTCCTGGGCTTAGAAGATCTGGTTCCTGTTTCCTGGGGGAGATTTCTATTCAAATTGATTCAAATTCAAACGAATTTTCCAGCCCTTGCTAAATGGGCCTGTCCTAGGGGTGCTTATTAACTGCCCCACCCCACACACACCTTGGGGATTTTCTCACACTAGAGTTTAGAATCGTCTATCCCAAGATAAATACTGTCTAGTCATTGATTAATCCACTACCACCTAGATGACTTTTAATCACAATACATTTGAACTCAGTGTGCACTCTGTGTTGGGTTCTCTGCTCAAGATTTGTAATCTCTGCAGGACTCTACCCAAACATTGCCTTATCTGACTGACTTCCAGGCAGTGTGGTATGAGTAATGACTTGAGGCTGTGCTTATTAGAGCTGTTTCTCCTTACTAGTAATGAAAATCAAGGGATCATAGAAATCGTTTGGCTCGTGAGCCAAAAATTGCAAGTTAAAATTAACTGTGAAGCTTAGATTTGATGACTACCTCCCTTTAAAAATCTATATTGGTTTAACACATATCCTGTGCTTAGCAAGGAGATCTAGCCTTCAAGATAAAGACTAACAAAGTTTTAAGCAAATCAGACAGGTGTAGCGGAAGACCTAATAAAGTGGATACACTATCTCTGGTGACTATCTAAACTTCTGTAATACCTGGTATTAGATCTGATACAACTTCCAAGACTGATTTCAGTCTGCGAGACTGGGTTTTCCTCCTGGCGCCTACATCCTTTTGTTTCTCAGCAGCCTTTAGTGTAAGCCCTTCTGCACCTGTGATCCTTGGAGCCTGGCCCCTGGGTCGGGAAGCAAGGAAAGTAGTGGTTATTTACAAATGAATTCGAAGATGTGGACACAAGCGACCTTCCCAGTTTAATGTTAATCTCAGTAAGCACTTCTTTGGAAAGTGGTTTTCCTCGGGGAAGGAATTTGCCAAATCTCAGATCCTGCTGAGAAGTACTGCAAATATCTTTTACAACATTTGCTTTTCTTCTAGCAAACGGGAGACGTGGCATCTAAATAAAACAAGCTTTCACAACTAGCTATTATATTTATAAGTACTTTTGTGAGCACTAAATTTTGTCTTTGTGGAAAGTGTAGGAAATGGAGTGGCATGCTGTAAATGTTTTATGGAACTTAGTTTGAGATATCCACAAACTGGTACTCAGTTTACAGGCAAAACCAGAACAAGTGCCAATAAAACCTTTATAGTCTCTCACACCATTATGTAGTTTGTTTATGCCACATAAATTAGAGAAAAGATTTTAAGGAAAAAGTTTAGTATTTTGAGATAATATTGCTCCTATCACCATGTGCTCATTTGCCTGCTGAATAAAATGTTGTTTAACCTAAAATCAATACAAGTATATATACTTGTATTGATTTTAGGTTAAACAACATTTTATTTATTTATTTTATTTATTTATCCACTATCAATTTCTCTGTATCTGACACTTCATCTTGTCAATCATTTTTGATGACTGTTACTTACTATAGTTTCCAGAGAGTCAGCAATGGAATCAGGAAAAGAGCCTTTTGAAACCTGCTTCTTTGAAAGCTTCCTCTGAGAAGTGGGGTTACCCTAAAATTCTTCTTGGAGACTACTTAATCAGCAGCTCTGCACAGATCAATGAGTGATCAATGAGTGTGATCCCCTTGGTAAGGGGTTCACAGAGATTTGTATGCTTAATCCTCATGAACTCCCTAAGGTGTAGGGAGTTCTGCCTCTGAGCTACAGCCTTTTCTTCTGTGTTTTATGTTTTGTTTTTCTTGTTTTTGTACTTCAGTATTTCACGGGTGCTCTATCGGTTTCCTATGGCGATTTAAACAAAAGACCATAAGCCAGCTGACTTCACATAATAGAAATTTTTTGTTTCTTAGGCCATACTGTCTCTGGAAGATTTAAGGTAGACTCTTTTGTTGTTTTCAGTGGACTCTGTGGCTTGTGGCCATGTTTCTCAAGTCTGTCTTCATGTCGCTGTCTCCTTTATAAGTCTGCCTGCTTTCTGTCATTTATGAGGACGATTGCTGCTGAGTATGGCCTAGCTGGTTAATTTAGGATGAGCTTACCTCAAGACCTGTAATTGCATCTGCAAAGATCCTTATACCAGACAAGGATAACAATCACACATCTTAAGGATTAGTACACGGACACATCTTTTTAAGAGTCATCAATCAACTCGCTACAGCATCCACTGATGATATTTGCCTCAAGCAATTAATGCTATGTTTACTGTGGTAGCTTGAAAGAGAATGCCCCACCCCCACCCCCCAAGCTCAGATGTTTGAATACCTGGTTTCTGAACTGGTGGCACTGTTTGGGTAGGATTAGGAGGTGTGGCCTTGATGGAAGAAGTATGTCACTGAAGACTAGTTTTGAGATTTCAAAACTTTGAGCCATTCTCAGTATGCTCTCTTTCATGCTTGCAGTTCAAGACGTGAGCCCTCAGTTTCTGCTCTCAGCGTCTAGGTCTTGACACCTGCTACCTCCACTCTGCCATCGTGGACCCCTCTGGAACAGATGCTCAAATAAGCTTTTTCTTCTATAGACTGCCTTGGTCAGACTGTTTCATCACAGCATCAGAAAAGCAACCAATACAATTACCAAAGAATAATTTTCCTAGTTCTATCATTTCTTGTATGGCCATGCAATCATTAGTTACTATTCTTCTATAAGGAGAAACTCTTATTTTTTATTTAATTTTTTTGTTATTCTATGTGCATGTTTTGCTTGTATGTATGTTTGTACACCATGTAAGTGCCTGGTGCTTGTGGATGCCGGAAAAAGGCATCAGATCCCCCAGGAACTGGAGTCACAGGTGGCTGTGAACTACTATGTGGGTGCTAGGAATTGAGCCTGGGTTCCCTGAAAGAGCAGCTAGTGCTCTTAATCAGTGAATGATCTCATCAGCACACTTATTCTACTCATTTAATGTCAATATGAATATTTATTTAATATCAATAAGAACATAGATTCATATTTTAATTCATGGATTTGACAGCAAAGTAGGTCCAGCTTGTTTGAACCCTATACATTACCAAAAAAAGTTTGACTCTTGCCTGGTTCTATGGCTATAACTTTTTAAATTTTTTAGATGTATTTATTTTCTGTGTGTTTTGCCCATATGTATGATATGTGCTCCACATGCATGCCTGGTGTCCTCAGGAGTCAGAAGATGGCATTAGATTATCTAAGGATAATTATGAACCACCATGTGTGTGCTGGCAACCAAACCTGGGTCTTCTGCAAGAGCTACATGTACTCTTGATCACTGAGCAATCTCTCCAGCCCTGGAATAATAAGTTTTACATGCTTGGAATATTTTGTCCATCTTAAGAATATCTTTTGTTTCCTTGAGACTTTGGTCCACACCACATAGTTTATGTTAACAACATGAGGGGGTAGTGGGTCACATGATACCAGCTGGACCTCTGGAAGGACTTGAGAGTTAAGAGCAGCCATGAAGGCAGTGCATCCGCCATTTGTCTTGTTGCTGTAACAAAATACACAGCAAAAGCAACTTAAGGAAGCAAGTGTTTATTTATCATAGCAGGAAAGGTATAGTGTCAGGAGCAGGAGACAGTTGGTTACAATGTGTCCACAGTCAGGCAGTAAGGGAGCCGGCAGAGAGACAGAGACAGAGAGACAAAGAGACAGAGACAGAGAAGGAGAATGGCAGAGAACTTATCCAGGACCCCGGTCTATGGCATGATATCACCCACATTTACAAGCAAGTCTTTTCACCTCAACCTAATTTAAATAATCCCTTATAGGCATGCCCAGAGATTTGTTTCCATAGTGATGCTAAATCCTGCCAAGTTGTCAATCAAGAATAACAAGTACTCAGGAGGCAGAGGCAGGTGGATCTCTGAGGCCAGCCAAGTTCTACAAAGCGAGTTCCAAGAAAGCCAGGGCTACACAGGGAAACCCTGTCTCAACGCGCCCCCCCCCGAAAAAAAAGGTGGAGAGCAACTGGGGAAAATTGGGGAAGATAGCTGAAATCTTCCTTCTACATATGCACACATCTGTGTATGTATCCCAACACAGAAAATAGGAACAGAGAAAATGGGGGTCAGTACATTTTGTAACAGATCCCTTTCTTCATGTTCACAGGCTGTTAACCCCCAACACTGCAATATGTGTCTTTCTGATGTTTTAGACACCACTGGAGCTCACAGGGAGTACCTACTTTCTCTATCAGGAGAAACCTTTATCACTGAAGAAGGCTGATCAACAGATAAGTGTGCCGGTGTCTCAGCTCCCGATGAGCTGCCCTGGAAGGCACTTTGTCCTTTTGTGTAAGGGGAGCTGTACTGGTTACAGCAGTGACTTCAGTCACGTCTGCTTTGACTGATATTTCCTCCCTGTCTCTCTCCTTGCTCATTCTTGCTCCTTCCTAAGTAAACTGCCTACACCCAAATTCTTCTTTCAGGTTCCCGCTTCTGGAGAAGCGTGGTGTGTGCTATTGCTTGAAATTTAATTCTAGTTGTAATTTACCCATGTGCCTTTTTGTAGGTGGTTTATCTCAAACCTAAGCAGTTACTGAATCTTCTTCCGCTGGCTCCAGGTTGAATAAAGAAACAATACAGAGCTAAGGTTTGTTAGAATGTTAGAAAGCACATTGAAAGCCACCTCTTGAGGGTGTGCCCAGAATTTGACAAACTAAAGAAGTTTGCATTTTTTTAAAAGAAAGCTCAAGCCCTCTTATTTTCCTCTATATCAGTGTTCTCAACCTTCCTAATGCTACGACTCTTTAATGCAGTTCCTCATGTTGTGGTGATGGCAAACCACGAAATTATTTTTGTTGCTACTTCATAATTGTAATTTTGCTACTGTTATGAATTGTAATGTAAATACCTGATATGTAGATGGTCTTAGGCGACCCCTGTGAAAATAATATTGTTCCACTTTGTTTTTGTTGTTTAAAAAAATATATATATGTATGTATTTTTTTCCACAGCAGATATATATATATATACATATATGTACATTTATATATGTATATAGTATGCTGGCACGTGCCTTTAATCCCGGTACTCAGAAGGATGAGGCAGGAAGATTTTTGTGAGTTGGAGGTCAACCTGATTTACATAGGAGTTCAGGCTACCTAGGGTTATGTGGTGAGACAGACTCTGTCTCCCCCCCCATAAAATTGCTTATTTTTGTATGTACTGTGTGCTTGTGTTTGTATGCCATGGTGCACATGTGGGTATCGGAGGATAGCTGGTGGGAGTCAGCTCTTTCCTTCGTCCTTTTGGATCCAAGGAATCTAACTCAGGTCCTCAGGCTTGGCAGCAAAGCACTTTACCCACTGAACCATCCTGTAGGTCCATGTTTGTTCTTTGTCCTGAGACTTAGAGCCTCGCACATGCTCAACATGCACTCTACCACTGAACTACAGTTCAGGCACATTTTATCTGTAAGTTTTCTTACTTCATAAAATCTGGATAGATACAGCATACTGTGATGTGGACAAACCATGGTTTAACTGACCTCATCTACTGATGGATAGTTAAGTTGTTTCCATTTTCTTTCTTCTTTTTTTTAGTTTATGAACAATACTTCAATAAGCAAATTTTTACATACATTTAATTTGTTTGTTTGAGACAGAGTTTCTCTATTGTAACTCTGGCTGTCCTGGACTCACTCTGTAGACAAGGCTGGCCTCGAACTCACAGAGATCTGCCTGCCTCTGCCTCCTGAGTGCTGGGATTAAAGGCATGTGCCACCACCACCCAGTGTACATTTAATTTTTATGCAGAAAGATTGTTTCAATATCTGTATCATTTACAGGACTTAGAATTTTTTATTATATATATGTATGTGTGGATGGATGTAGGTATCTGCAAGGTACTCATGGGGGCTAGAGGCATCAGATTCCTCTGGAGTTGGACTTATAGGCAGTTATAAGCTACCTGACATGGGTATCAAACTTGAGTCTTCTATAAGAGTCGTGCATACTCTTAATCACCAAGCCATGTCTCCAGCTCACAGTACTTTTTTTTCATACTACTTTGCAGGCATACATGCCAGTATTAAGTGTATGCATCCTTTTGACCACGTATTATTGAAAATAAAGTTGAAGGGCTGTAATATAATTCAACTGGTAGAGTGCATGCTTAGCATTCATAAGGACCTGGGTTCAATCCACAATACCCTATGAAAACTAGGCATCACTCATGGTAGTAATCTCAGGACTCAGGAGGGAGACAGGAGTATCGAGAATTCAAGGCCATCATTGGATAGATAGCAAGTTCAAGTCCAGCCTAGTATATGTGAGCCCTTGTCTGAAAAAAGAAAAGAAAAAGAAAGAAGATAGAAAATAAAGTTGTGACAGCCATATTTATGTCACTCTCATAACATTGATAAGTTTATACACACACACACGCACACACACACACACACACACACACACACATACATTGGTGTTATGCTGCATGTATGTCTATATGAGGATGTCAGATCCCCTGGAGCAGGAGGAGTTACAGACAGTTATGAGCTGCCATGTAGGTGCTGGGAATTGAACCAGGTCCTTTGGAAGAGCAGCCAGTGCTCTTAACTGCTGAGCCACCACTCCAATCACATAACACAGAAAAGTTTGTAACAATAATTGGTCTGCTTTCCCTTCATAGTTAGTTACAGATAGTGTTAATGTCAAATATGAGTTCCTTTAACCCAGCCCTCTCTTCCTCTTGACTGATAGACTCACCTTCTGTGGCATGTCATTTAGAGTGTATCTGCAGCCAGGAAGCAGAAAGTGAACAGTGCTGGTGCTCAGCTAGCATCCTCCTTTTATACAATCTGAGACTCCTTCCTGCCTGCCTTCCTTCCTTCCTTCCTTCCTTATTCCCTCACCCGCCCCCCATCTTTCTTTCTTTTCCAGGTCTCATGTACCCCAGGCTGGCCCTAGACCCTCTATGGAACTGTCCTTGAACTCCCACTCTTCCTACTCCTACCTTCTAAATTCTGGAATTTTGTTTTGTTTTTTGAGACAGGGCTTCTCTGTGTAACCCTGGCTGTCCTGGAACTCACTTTGTAGACCAGGCTGGCCTTGAACTCACAGAAATCTACCTGCCTCTGCTTCCTAAGTGCTGGTATTAAAGGCATGTACATCTGGTTTTCCTCTTTGGGACTATTATGAATAATGCTGCTACTAATATTTATCAAAATTTTATGTAACCATGTTCTAAATGTGTGTGTGTGTATATATATATATATATATACATATATATGAATTTATTATGTATTTATATCCTCTTCTCCAAAGCCCTTTCAGCTAGCAACCAAGTTTTTAACACAGATGTCTGTGAGGACATTGTATCAGCACCAAGTGCTCATCAACTGAACTAACAGGCTAGTTGTTGAGGATTTCTATATCAAACTGTAATACACATCTGACCAGGACTTATACTTTGAGTATAAAATATAAATCTAATAACTCAAAAGAAAGAAGGCAGCCTGCCAGGTGGCAGTGGTGCATGCCTTTAATTCTGGCCCTTGGGAGACAAGGCACATGAATTTTGAAGTTGGAGAGCAGCCTGGTCTGCAGAGTGAGTTCCGGACAGCCAGACGTATACAGAGAAACTGTCTCAAAGAAGGAAGGAAGGGAGGAAGGGGAGAGAGAGAAGGAAGGAGGGAAAGAGATAAATAGTGGGTTAAAAAATGGTTACATATTTGAATGAATACTTGACAAAAGAAGATACAAAAATATGTTAAAGTAAATGTTTAAAAATGCTTGTGGTGGTTTGAGTGAGAGTGGCCCTTGTAGGCTCATATATTTGAATGCTTAGTTACCAGGGAATGGCACTGTTTGAAAAGGAGTAGAAGGATTACGAGACGTGGCTTTGTTGGAGTAGGTGTGGTCTTATTGGAGGAAGTGTGTTGCTGGGGGTGGGCTTTGAGGTTTCAAAGGTGATACCAGGCCTAGTCTCTCTCTCACCGCCCCCAACCTGGTGTTCAAGGATTGGGATGTAACTCTCAGCTCCTTCTCCAGTACCATGCATACCTATAACTGCTGCCATGCTCCCACAATGATGATGGACTAATCCTCTGAAGCTGTAAGCAAGCCCCCAATTAAATTCCTTCTTATAAGAGTTGCCTTTGTCCTGGTGTCTCCTTACAGCAATAGACCATGCTCAAGATCATCTCCTAGGAAAATGCAAATAAAACTTAGGACCAGACAGAAACTTGCCCCGTGCATGATGTTTATAGCAGCTTTATTCTCATCCTCAATCTTGGAAAGACTCAAGGAGGTAACTGGGTAATTCCATGGCTAATTTGAGAAGATATAGAATCATCCAGAAGACAAACTCCAGGCATGTCTGTGAGGGAGTTCCTAGACAGACCTAACTGAGGAGGGAAGATCCACCCTGAACGTTATAACACCATCCCAAGGGTCCCAAACCAAATGGGGGATGTGGGCAGAGCACCAGCAGTTATCTTTCTGTGTTTTCTGACTAAAGACTCATTGTGACGAACCATCTCCTGCTCTTTTTACTATGATGTATCCTCCAGCTGGGAGCCCAAATAAATATTTCTTTCCTTAAGTTGCTTTGTTGGGTATTTTATTTCAACAGTGAGAAAAGTAATGTGTGTCTGTGTGTGTGTGTATATATATATAGTTTCCATTATCCATATATATGTGTGTATATATACACACACACACATACATCCTATATATATTCTGAGTATACCAGTTTATTTAGCTGTATCCATTCCTTTTTTTATATATTATATATATATTCTTTATATATTATATACTACATATATATGTATGTATGTGTTTGTGTATATATATATAAAACACACATACACACCTGTCCCGAAGCCCTCTCCCGCAGCCCCCCTGTCCCAATAGGCAGCTACAGTCAAACAGCAACTGCAGGAAGTTGCAGGGGAGTGCTGCCGTGGCGTGGTTCTTACCAAGTAACCATCTGCCTAATGATCAGAGCCTGGGAGACAACGAGAGTGAGACCAGAGGCTCTCAGAGGAACATCTCGTGTGTTTAATGTATGGGCCGTTACATATATCAAATATGTTGGGGTGGGGGTGAGGGAGGGTCTTTGGTACCCAGGGATAGAGGCCATGATTAAGACAGGGATATGGGTAAGAGCTCAGCCAAATCACAGCCACACCCTTGGGAGGGGGCAGAGTTTTGCTGTGGTTTGTGGTCATCAGAGGCTGCAAAGGGGAGGGGGCAGGATCCTGCCAGCTCTCCAGCTCGAGGGCTGTGGTCTAAGCATCCTTAACTCATAGCTGCTGCATGTCCAGTTCCACAAGGGCATCACACACACACACACACACACACACACACACACACACACACACACATATATTTGTTTTTAATTTAATTTTCTTTTCTTTTGGAACAGGGTCTCTCTACATAGCCCTGGTTGTCCTGGAACTCACTATGTAGACCAAGCTAGCCAAACAGCAGAATATTATTTAATACTCAAATAAGTTTTCAAGTCATGAGAAGACATGGAAGAGCTTTAGGTACATATTATTAGCCACAATGGGATATTACTATGTAGCCATCAGAGCCCCAAAGTTATAAAACAGCAATTGTTGGCCTGGTTGTTAAATCATCGGTACACTCATGTCCACACAAAAACCTACACAAGGCTATTTATAGCATCTTTATTCACAACTGCCAAACCTGAAAGCAAGCATGATGTTCTTCAGAGGGTTAATGGGTAAACTGGCACATCTACCCAAGGGAATGTTATTCAGTGCTGAAAAGAGCTACTATTAAGCCATAACATTTTTGGTTTGGGGCTAAGGGTCTAATCTAGGCTTTTACACATGCTAGGCCATGTCCCAGCTTACATACATTTAGTTAAAGAAGTAATATGTTTACCTCAAACAGTATATCACATATTAAAACTTTATTAAACAATAACACCCATATGAATATAGCTCAATTGTTTAAATAGGATGCTGGCCCAGCCAAATGAAAGATACATATGCTATAAACATTATTTTGAAAACATGCAATTAGTTGTTCAGGTTTAACCTGTATAATAACCTGTGAGTCATTATAAAATAGGCAATAAATATTACTTAGTATAAAATTTGTTCACATGTATAAAAAGTAACTGTTACAAGAAGTTTATGAAAATAAAACACAGTTAGGTTTTAGGAAGGCTATGCATGGAAAACTGGGTTGCTTTTTCCAGATAATACAAATACTGATACTTTTGTACTGATTGACTTCAAAAATGTAAGCAAATGTGTGTAAACCCAAAACACGGAAGAACCACAATCCATCAGACCGAAGTCACCAACATATGTCATACATGTTCCAGATGACCAGGGACAATGTCTACAAAAGGTTATCTTATTTTAATTAAAAATTTTTAAAATGCGTTTATTTACTTATTGGATGTATGTGTGCCACGGCGCACATGTGGAAGTCATCAGAGATCCATTTGCAGGAGAAGGTTCTCTTCTTCAACTGTGTGAGTCCTAGGAATTGCACTCACTGGTTAGTCCTGGCAGCAAGTGCCACCAAGCCATCTCTCCAGCCCATTATTTAATATTTTTTACTTGGTGTTAAGAATCGAACCTGGTATCTGTGTAAGCTTAGTGTCCATTCTACCACTGTCCCTCAACCCAATATAATATTTTGTTTATTTGGCTTTGGTTTTGTTTTCTATTTCTTTGTTTCTTTCTTTTTTTCTTTTTCTGAGACAAGTTCTCATTCTGCAGCCAAGCTGGCCTTGAACCTGCATCAGCCATCTTGCCTCAGCAACCCAAGTGCTGGTATTCTGGGAATACCAGACACCGTGGCTGTCTCCCAAAAATCTAATCTTTAAAAAAAAATTACGGAAATATCAGACATTCCTCTAGTAGCATGAGCGTCATTCGTCATATTTCAGATCAAACAACCAGTAAAATGTAATTCACATTCAATTAAAATATGAATAATGTGTGGTTTCGTTAAGCACAAGTAAATCTTTTAGCATTAAAATTCTCTTGTACATTGAGGAAGAGTATACACACAAATAAAGTATCTGAGAAGTAGAGAAACATCTGGTTAGAAATCTGGAGACCGCCCACACTCCTCCCAGGCTGGAGAGACGGCTCCATGGTTAAGAGCACTGGCTGCTCTTTCAAAGGACCCGGGTTCAATTCCCAGCATCCACATGGTAGCTCACAACTGTCTGCAACGCCAGTTCCAGGACCTGACACCCTTACATAGACACACATGCAGGCAAAACACCAACTCACATTAAAAAAAAAGGAAAAGAAAAGAAATTTGGAGACCACGGCAACAGGGAGGAGGTGTGGACACAAGTCGCTGCTTGAGTCTAACATGCACAGGCCTTGGATTTGATTCCCGAGATCAGAACCACCACAAAAAAGAAAAAAGCGTGGAGGTAAATGGGAAACCAGAGGCACAGAGGACAGTATTCCTCTGCAGTTTTGAACTGTTCTAGAGCTCCCCTCCTCACTCTCCTCACCCAGGAGCACATTACTAACACAGGCGAAACTTTAACAACTGAAGCTTGTGCTCTTTTTAGGCCTACAAATACAGAATTTTAGAACTGCCTTTGTCTCTTTCAAATCTAACTATAGCTGTATTCCATTCATTTCCTAATTATAACAGAAAGGAAAAATGATCTAGTCATCTATGAAAAATTAATCAAAACACTTAATGTTTAACAGTAATCAATTACCCAGAGAGGAAGCAAAAACAAAATAATGAACTAAAAAGCCCCACAGTAATCACACAAAGCAACAACAGCACCAAACACACCACAGGAAAGAAAAAGGTTAGTGGAACAGAAATCTATGTCCGTGGGTTTATATT
The DNA here is from genome assembly GCA_026225945.1 of Cricetomys ansorgei. Classification (NCBI taxonomy): domain Eukaryota; kingdom Metazoa; phylum Chordata; class Mammalia; order Rodentia; family Nesomyidae; genus Cricetomys; species Cricetomys ansorgei. The sequence continues at coordinate 7,347,468 of JAMJFZ010003875.1, forward strand.
GAGAAATTTCCCCTTCAGTTTCCAGGTGCTTGTTAACGTTAGTTCTATTACATTTTCTTCTTGTATTCAAAGTGTCATGACCTCAATAGTAGAGCACTAGAAATACCAGTAAGTTCACAGTTTTAGTGGTGAATTCGAGATCCTTTCGAGTTAGGGCAGATGACAAGTATAGTTGCTAGTGGGCCAAAGTGAGGTTGTCACAGGTCCTGAAGTTAACTTTGTGGTTAGACTTGAGGAGTCAATAGAACATTTCAAATTAGGATTCAGTAAATGATACATGGTATGGAGGTACGTGTAGCCCAGGGGCAGAGCATTCCCCTATCATGAGCAAGACCCTGGGTTTTGATACCCAGCACTGTAAATTTAAAAGAAGACATATTTTATATTTCTTTTAAATATATGTATTTATTTTAATATATACTTATTTTATAATTAAATTATATAATTATATCATTGAAATATGTATTAAAATATATACACATATATTTTAAGGCTGGGTCTGGTAGCCCACACCTTTAATGTTAGCACCTGGGAGGCAGAGGCAGGAGTATATTTGTGAGTTTGAGGCCAGCCTGGTCTACAGAGTGAGTTCCAGGACAGTAAGAGTTACAACACAGAAAACCCTGTCTCAAAAAAAAAAACAAAAAAAAATGTATATTAATTTATATGTATGTCTGAATGTCTGTGTGTGTGTCACATAAGTGCAGGTGCCTGCGAAGACCAGAAGAGGGCACTGTATGCACACACATGCAAACACATGCTGATATTGGTATCTTCCTCAATTGCTCTCTACCTTAAATTTTTTATTGTTTGTTTTTCTGAGGCAGGCTTTCTAGCTGTCCTGGAACTCGCTGTGTAGACCAGGCTGGCCTTGAACTCACAGAGATCTCTGCCACTTGAGTGTTGGGATTAAAGGCATTTAACACCTCATTGGGTCCACCTTCATTTTTGAGACAGTCTGTCCCTAGATTTGGAAGCTCCTGATTCAGTGACCAACCCTAGCCACCAACCCATGGGTCCTCCTGTGTCCTTTTACCCAGTGCTGGGATTCCAGGTGGACATCTGAGTACTCAAGTGTATTTGTTGCTGCTGTTGTTTTTTGTTTTCAAAGATGGCTACTGAAGATTAAACTCAGGTCCTCATGTCTTCATGGAAAGCACTTTTCCAGGAGAGGCGTGTCCTTAGCCCACAACTAGTAATTTTTAGACAACAGAAACAAACAAACAAACAACAACAACAAAAACCCTCGACATCTCTTACCACACTGAAACATGATGGATAGCAAGTGAAAAACTAAGACATGAAAATTAAAACACAAAACCAAGTGATTACATCAACCACAGATTTACACCAAAATGTCAAATTCCGTGAAGTATTTTCAGCCAAAAAGAAGTCCTAGTGGAGAGAAGATCCAAAATCATAACTTAAGATAAACTAATGGTTGGCAATTCCTAGTTTGCTCATTCAAATTACTCTATTAATAATAAACTTTGTTTTGTTCTGAGACAGGGTCTTGACAGGGCCCAGGCTGGCCTTGGGCTCTCACCCCTCCCACCTCAGCCTCTTGAGTGTGGGGATTATAGGCAGGCACCACATTACCCAGCAAAGACATTCGAACTAGTACAATATACATTGCAAAAAGGCACTTTCTTCTTAACTTCTGGAGTTGAAGTCTCTTACCAAGACGATAGTGATTCAGTTCAGGTCCGAGATGAAAGCAGAACTGTGGTGAGTTCTGTTCTGTACATATCACTCCTTTATTCCTTGCAGTTTGTCATAAAAAGCTGAACAGGCAAATCTTTTTTGTTTCAGGGAGAAGAAATCATTCAAACCGCACAAATGTCTTACGGCAAGGCAGCAAGGTGGATTTAGCGAGAGGGGAGCGACATGGACTTTTTAAATACCCTAAATCCTTTTGTTGTCCCCGGATATGGAGGTGGTGGTGAGACATTGTGTTTTCTGGTCATTGCTACTGCCTGCTCATAGGAAGGTAGTCCTGTGTCCTCTGGAGGTGGTGATGGAGACAAGACAGTCTCATCATGGCTTCTGAAAATGATGGAAGGTGTGTGTCTGGCCCTTCTTGTGTAGGCAGCTGTAGAACTAGGCAGAGACAGCATTTAGGTTTAAGAGAGGTGAACTTCTGGGTTAGGAAAGTGACATTAAAAAATTCAGTGGATAAAGTACTTGCTGTGAAAGCACGTGGACCCAAGTCTGCATATAAAATTCAGGCAAAACAGTTATACACATAAAATAAGTATAAATATAAATAAAAAACATGTTGAGTGTGGTGGTGTATGTCTGCAAGCCCAGTGCTAGGGAGGCAGAGACATGTGGCTCCTGGGCACTCATGACAGTCTAGCCGAAATGGTGAGTTCTAGTTGAAATGAGAGAGAACCAACACGCAATGTACACACATGCAGATATAGCACATACACAGATGCACGAATCCTAAACCAGGCACAGTGGCCCACTTCTAAAATCTTAACACTCAGGAGGTGGCAGAAGGAGAATCAGGAATTTAAGTCCATACTTGGTGAAATAGCAAATTCAAGTCCAGACTGGTGTACATGAGACCTTGTCTTAAAGAGAAAATTCAACCATTGTTGATAAGTGTAAAACCCAGTTCATTAATATCATGGCAGCCTTGCTTTACAGAGGCCCGAGAGTCTTGGACTAGTAGAAAGACGAAGAGCTTTGAAGTCAGACAAGGGTCTGAAACTATACTTTGTCATCCTGTGATCAAAGTCAAGCTCCCTGACTCAGTTTCCTCCTCTCTGGAATGGGGATAATAAAAGCTACCTTGACAGAGTTGTTGGTGTAGAATGAGTAAGATGTTTGATGTAAGGCTTCCAGCAGAGTGAATCCCTTTTTCTCCTGTTCCTGAAATCAAATCCAGGCTTTGTTGTAAAGTGACATGACGCTGAGCCTGCTGCCTGGTTGACCCTTGACCCTTCCCAAGCAGTATTTCTGTCACATAGTCTAGACATTGCTTTCTGTGGTTATATGACTTCTAATCCTCTTTTCAAAGCCTCCTTTATTCTGGCCTCACTGTATTTTTCTTAGCTTTCTTCTCTGTTAAGTATACAGAATTCTCAGTTCCTCTTTCCCCTCTGCTTTTTTCTTTTTCTTTTTCCCATGAGACAGAGTCTCATGAAGCTCCAGTTGGCCTCAAACTCACTATGTAGTTAAGGGTGACCTCTGACTTCTGCCTCTATCTCTTCAGTATATAGACTACAGACATGTACTACCAAGCCCTATTTATGTAGTGCTGGAGATTGAACCCATGTCTTCGTGATTCTAGGCAAAAGATCTACTAGCTGAGCTACAGCCCCAGCCAGTTTCTCTATGCCTTGACTGGCACTGTTCCATTCTGGGAAATCTGTCTTTTTTTTTTTTTTATTCCTGCTTTAGTTACCTAAGCCCAATTCTTCTTGCCCAAGTATATAGCTCAGTAGTAAAGCACTAGTCTAGTGTGTATGAAGACCTGGGTTCCACCCTCAACACCAAAAAATGGAAGGCTTAATTCCAGTGGAACCCTCTTCTTCTCTTCTATCTTCTCTTCATCCTGGGGATTGAACCCAGAGTCTCGGGGCTACTAGACAAGTACTGTACCACTGAGCTACCATCTCTAGTCAATCTAAAATTTTGAGAGGGACAAGGTCTTTCCAGGTTTCTGAGGCTGGCCTTGAACTACTGTTGTAACTGGTCTTGAACTGGCAACCCTCCTGCCAAGTTCTAGAGTTGCAGATTTGTATCACCACCTCAAAAAATCCTAACAATTTCACAAACCCTTATCAGCCAGTGAAAGTGAGAACATTGCATGGGTCTGATGTTTCACCCTGCAGGTTTCCCATTCTCTCCTGTGAATTACAAACTACATCGCAGCATTTTAAATTACATAGTATGGGTGTGTATATACGTACACATGTATACATGTATATACGTACACACACACATCACGGTGTGCTTGTGGGAGTCAGGGAACAACTTTCTCATTCGGTTCTCTCCTTCCACTATGTAGATCTCAAGGATTAAACTCAGGTCATCAGAATTGTTAGCAAGTGCCTTTGCCCACTGAGCCATCTTGTCAGTCCACAAACTACAATTTAAGTGTTAGTAAGTTGAGCTGTTTGGACTGAAGTTGGCTGACTATAAAGTATCAATACATAAATTAACCGACTATAGTTAAGGGTAATAAGATAATTAAGATTCATAGACAATTTTGACTGACCTCTGGTCCACGTCTATAGTATTTTTCCCACTAAGGGATAGTTTATACGGGTCTGGAGAGTTGGCTTAGTGCCAACTTGTCTTGAAAACCTGAAGACCTGAGTTTGGATTCCCAGAACCTTATGTAAAAGTCAGACACGGTAGCACAGGCTTGTGTAATCCCAGCATGTTCGTGTCATTTCAGGTGTTTGCTGGACATTTGTCTATCTCCCTTGGAGAAATATCAGCTCAACCCTTTCTCTTTTTTAAGCATCATGCTGTCTTTTGTTGTTTTACTCTTCCTTCACCTTTTGTTTTAACTCTTCTGTTTTATATAAGCAGCCAGTATGCTTTTAACCGTTGAGGAATCTCTTCGGGTCCCCTTGGTTAGTCTTTAAAATCTTTGAAATAAAATAGTATTTTATCCCATCAAGTTCAAATTTCATTTCCCCCTCAATTTTCACATGGTCCTTTGGCCGGAAGTCAGGACTCAGCTCACACTTTTCCTACATCTGCTTTCTGCCTGCCGTCAAGTCTCACAGCTTCTTTATCCTCAGAGACAAGTCCAGATTCCTGACCTTCCCTGGAACTCTCACACTGGCGTCCCAGTGAGTGCTACTCTACCCTACAGGTTCTTCCTGCTCTGCTGTGCATTATTTAAGCAATGTGTCTGCTTTCTTCACTACTGTGCTCCCAGGAGGTAATAAATGACGACTTTCTCAAAAACCTTTCCCCAAAATTTAATTCCTCTTATTCCATAGGGTTCACCTGTCACCAATCTTCTCCAAGCTAAATTACCCAGCCTTTTTGGATGTTTAAATTTGTTCCCCCCACCTCCTCTCCTCCCTCCCCTCTTTCTATCTCCCCCTCCCTCTCTTCTTCCTCCTCCTCTTCTTTGTCCTTCTCTCTCTCCCTCTCTCACCCCCCTCTCTCTCCTTAACCAAATGATAATTACTCTATAAATCTTCTTTGAACACTTCTCCTTCACTTCCAAAAACTCCAGAATGCACTGAACAGCAGTGTGCAGAAGTTACTATAGCTCATGTCTAGTGACAGAAGTTACTTATGCAAGGACTGGGGCAGATTCACTGGCCAATATTTTATAATTCATTGAGTTAAAGAGAACTTATTTACGATACATCTCAATTTTAATTTCATATGAACATATGAATGCTGGGTAAATCTACAATCTGAACTGATATCGTATTTGGTTGTTTGTAGGTCTGGGAATTGAACTTAGGGTATTACATATGCCAGGCAAGCAATCTACCACTGAGATATAACTTCCAGCCCCTAGGTACTCATTTATTTATTTTATTTATTTATTTATTTATTTATTTATTTATCCATTTAGATGTTGGGGATTGAACCCAGGTCCTTACATATATTATACAGGCGCTCCACCATTGAGCTGTATACCTGGGCTGGAGGCTACTTTTAAAAATATATAAACACCATATGGAAAGATAGGAACACTCTTCCTCAAACTTTTAGAACAATTGGAGTTTTCAAATGAATGATAACAATGATAGCTAAATCTGATTCAGTACTATACCTTAAACATTATTTTTAAGCCCCTAACGATTTGGGTTGCCATACCGTAGCATTTTTCCAAAAGGTACCATTCATACACAGTCTGTGTAAATGTTGCTCCCCTGGAACCATGCAGCACAATGGTTTTGATTATCATGGGGAGTGTACATATAAGTAACATGTCCAAGGATAAATGCCTAGTCAATTGTGTACTTAGAATCTGAACATTGGCATTCCAACTCCCATGATTTCATGTCAACAACTGTATTACAATCCTGCTTAGAACTGGAATAATATACCCTAGTCTGTTTCTGAAACAAATGCTGGTCTAAGACCAGTTTTACTTTAGGAAGGAATCACATCTTAGAGTAAGATTCCAGAAAATATACATCAAGTGGTGAATGCAAATTTACAAAAACATGCTCAGTGTTTTGAGAATACGGTACCAGGTTAACCAGTCAGACTAATACTGTGTGATTCCACTTGTGTGAAGTCAGACTAGTAAAATTCACAGAGGTGGAAGGTAGGATGGTGGTGAGCTTGGGCTGGGGACTTGAACAGAAGATGGGGGTGGCTGGGCTGATGGAACTGGAGATAACTATAAAGTCATGTGAATGAGATGAATTCTGAGCTTGAACAAATCTACTTACAAATAACAAAGAGGGTGGATTTTATGTGAACTACTATTCTGGAAATGCATTTAAATTATATTATTAAATACCAAAATTGAGTTGCAAACAAGGACATATAAAGTTCATATCAAATCCACAGTAATAATTTCTTTTTTTTTCTTGTCTTTTTGTGTGTGTATGCAGGCATGGGTGTATGTGTGTATGCAAATGTGCATGCACGTATATGCATGCATGTGTGGAGGCCAGAGGATAACTTTGGGTGTTGTTCCTCAGGAGCCCTGGCTGTCCTGGAACTCTGTACGTAGACCAGGCTGGTCATGAACTCATACAGATTCATCTTGTTTTTTGAGACAAGTCTCCCACTGAGACCAAGGCTTACCAATTAAGCTAGGCTGGCTGGCCAGAGAGCTCTAAGCATCCACCTGATGTCTGCCCAGTACTGGGACTACAAACACATACACGGTGTCCTGGTTCTCTACATGGGTGTTGGGGTCTAATTCAGACTCACACTTGTATGACAAACACATTACCAACTGGGCTATCTCTTCAGGCCAGTAGTTTTTTTTTTTTTAAAAAAACATTTTATTTGTTTTTATTTATGTACATTGGTGTTTTGCCTGCATGTATGTCTGTGTGAAGGTGTCAGAGCTCCTGGAACAGGCATTATAGACAATTGTGAACTGCCATGTGGGTGCTGGGAATTGAACCCGGGTACTGTGGAAGAGCAGCCAGTGCTCTTAACCGCTGAGACATCTCTCCAATGCCACAGTAGTTATTTCTAAAACAGGAAGATTGTGAGACCTTTTAAAGAATTTATTTATTTATTTATTTATGACATGGTCTCACCATGTAGCTCTAGTTGTCCTGAAATTCACTATTTAAACCAGGCTGGCCTTGCCTGCACAGAGATCCAACTGCCTCTGCCTCTGGAGTGTTGAGATTAAAGGCGTGTGCTACAACACCCACATTTGCTATTTTTATTTTAATTAAAATTGATGATGATGATGATGGTGATGGTGATGATGATGATGGATATGTGTGTGTATGATGTGGGCGAGTATGCATGCGCCACAGTGTGCATGAAGAGGTCAGAGAACAACTTTGTGAAGTAGACAGACTCCTACCTTTACATAGGTTTTATGGGTCAGACTCATGTCCTTAGGCTTTTGTAGCAAGCGATGACCCTCTCACTGGTCTGGTCAGGCATAATGATAGATTGATTGATTAATTGATTGAGATAGGGACTCATGGTGTAGCCACGGATGGCCTAGAATTCACTATGTAGACCAAGCTGGCCTTGGATTCACAGAGATCCACTTGTTTCTGCCTCCCAAGTGCTGGGACAAAAGGCATTCACCTCAGGACTTTTGTTTATTTGCTTATTTTAATTTTTACTTTTTTTTAACATTTTAAAAATTTATTTACTTGTGTGTGTATGTGTTTGTGTGTATGTGTGTTTGTACACCCTCATGTGCACATGTTCACAGAGAACAATATTTGGGAGTTGATTGTTTCCTTTCACTAAATGGATTCCAGGGATTAAATCTGGGTCGAATTCTGGTCATCAGGATTGGTAGCTTGTGTACTTAACCCACTGAGCCCTTATTTTTGATATTATATATTATATAATATTAGAAGTTTGGAAACAAATTCTTTCCTTTTGTTTTTGTCTGTACTAGGGATCAGAGGCAGGCTTGTATACTTGCTAGGCAATCACTACCACCCAAGGTGGAGGTGAGTTACGTTCCCAGCCTTGATTAAAGTTTTTTCTATTATTTTTAATTTGTGTGTGTATGTGTGTGTGTGTGTGTGTGTGTGTGTGTGTGTGTGTGTGTGTAGGTATGTGCAAATGAGTGCAGTGTGGGGAGTCCTGTCCTTCTGGAGTAAGAGTTTCAGATGTTGTGAGCTGCCTGATGTGGGTACTGAGAATCAAAGTCAGATCCTCTGGAAGAGCAATATACATCTTAATGGCTGAGCCATCTCTCAGGACCCTAAAAACTGCTTCTGTGGGTACAAAATAGGCTAAAAAAAATTGAAGACCCTAATCTTTATTATCATCAATACCTTTAGAGACACTCATATAGCAATAGAAATAACTTTAAAAATAATACTTTTATTAATAATTTGAGTTTCATACAATGTATCTCGATAATAGAAATGACTTTTAAATAATTCTTTCAGATGAGCTGAAGTGATCTTTAAACTTCTAAGAGAGGCTGCTTTGCTGGCCTTGGACCAGCTATATTGCTGAGAATGCTCTTGCATTTCTAGTCCCTCCGTCTCTTCCTCCCAAGTGCTGTGATGGCAGACATGAAGCACACCTGGTTAATGTGGTGCTACAAATCAAACTCAGGGCTTTTGCATGCTAAGCAAGCACTCTTTGAACAGAGCTTACACCCCTGGTCCCTGAGAAAAAATACTCTCACTAAATGTTGTGGAGAAATGTATCTTTTATATTTACTGATCCCATGTAAAGGATTTTTATTTTTAAACAAGTAACTTTTAAAATGATAATTCTGACAAACAGCCAAAGTCATAAAACTGACAAAAGAAAAAGATATTATGGAACTTTAAGAGGAATCAGAGTTGTTTTTTTCTCATTCATTTTAGAGATGAGGAAAGCTAATTATATATGTATATATGTATGTATATATGTATATTATATATCAAGGAGGACAAGAGAGATGGTCCAGTCATTAAGAGAGCACACTGCTCTTCCAGAGAACTAGGGTGTTGGGTCCCAGCACCCACATCAGCTGGGTAACAACCACCTGTAACTCCAGCTTTAGGGGATCCAATGCCCTCTGCATTCTCAGGCACTTGCACACATGTGGTGCACATAAATCTATGCAAGTAAGTACATACATAAAAATAAAAATAATAATACTTTTAAAATAAGGAATTTAGTGGAGCCAAGAGGCATACCTGTAATTCCAGAATTTGGGGCTTATAAATTCAAGGCCCACCTAGGATACATGCAGAGTTTGAGGCCAGCATATGTTACCTAGTGAGATGTCTCAAATAACAAAGGAGGTGAGGAGGAAAATTTGCTTTAACATCCATTATAAAATAGTAACAGAATTAATATGAGAACTTATGTCTTTTAATTCCTAGCTGAGTATTCTTCCTCTACAAATTATTCTATTCTTTATTAATATCTGATACAAAAAATTAAGAACAGTCTTATCCCATTAATTTGAACAGTGTAATTAAAGTTTTCTGGTTCCATACTAGTCTACATTTATACTTGATTAGTCGTATGATTGTCTTTTAAAATGAACAAAAGCTTTCCATTTGTAACCAGTTAGGGGTGGAGTTCTCACATAGTGGTAGAGCACTTTCTTGATTTGTGTGAGGCCTGGGTTCAATTCTTAGCCGTGGGGAAAGGATATGTGGTCTCCATCATGAGCTTCTTTGTTGACTTTGAAAGTATGAGCAGGAATAGTGTCAGTACTAGCAGCCTGCTTAGCATCTGGTGTTCTTTTTAACAATGTTTCCACATTTAATCATTAAAATGATCAGCAACTATGCTGGTTAGTTTTTGTCAACTTGACATAAGCTACAGTGATTTGAGAAGAGGGAACCTCAACTGAGAAAATGTCCCCATCAGACTGGTCTATAGGTAAGCCTGTGGGGGGAGCATTTTCTTGATTAATGATTGATGTGGCCCACTGTAGGTGGTGCCAGCCCTGGGCAGGTGGTCCTGGATGCTGTAAAAAGCAGGCTGAGCAAGCCAGGGAGAACAGGCCACTAAGCAGAGTTCCTCCATGGCCTCTGCTTCAGTTCCTGCCTCCAGGTTCCTGCCTTGGCTTCCCTCAATAAACTGTGACCCAGGATTTATAAGCCGGATAATCCCTTTCTGTCTCAAGTTGCTTTTTCTCATGGTGTTTTATCACAGTGTTAGAAACTCTAACCAAGACAATTGTGCAAAAAATCCTTATCAATGTCTGTTAATGTACTATTTACTGCTAATTGGTAATAATTTTATTTTATTAGTTTTAAGGTATCAATAATAGTTTAAAGCCAGTTTCCCCCACCCTTAAAACAAGGTCTCATATGTCCCAGACTGGCTTCCAATTTGTTACGTAGCTAAGGATGATCTTAAACTTCTGACTCCCCCCATCTACCTTCCTAGTGCTGATATTCGTAGGCATGTGCCCACCACACTGGGGTTATGTGGTGCTGGGTATTGAGACCACGGTTTCCTGCACACTAGGCAAGCACTCTACCAACTGAATCACACCCCTACTCTCCAAGTTATTTTGTTTCTGCCACACAGATCTGCTAAGTTTATGACCCTGTAGACTACTGGACTTTCTGTTTCTGAAAATAAAGGGACAGTGGTGTTGAAGGAGTGGCATATACACGCTAGACAAGTGATCCACAACTGAGCTAGATCTTCAAGTCTTTGGATTTTTGAGACAGGCTGTATGTAGCCCAGACTGGTATTGAACTTGAATCCTGATTCCCCACCTCCTGAGTGCTGGCATTGTAGCCATGAGTAGCTACACCTAGATCTTGTGTTCTTTTGAAGGATCTTAGAAATAGCATCATTAGCACATTTGCCACGACACAGGTGTCCACATACATACACAATAAAAAATGAACACATCGACAAATTTTTAGCATCATTAAATTGTTAAAATACCAAACATCTGCCAGCCTAGAGTCTGGGAAGACATAATTAAGTGTAGTGTGGTGCCTTAACTGGCCCTGGAGTAAAGAGAGGATACTAACAGAGAAACTGGCAAAATCTAAATGCAGAGTTTAGTTAATGATGATGTTACAATGTTTTGGTGTTTTTGTATGTGTGTATTTATAGGTCAGAGATCAACATCAGTGTTTTTTTCAATTACTCTCCACCTTATTTTTTTGAGATAGGGTCTCTCACTGATCTGGAACTTACTGATTAGGTCAGTCTGGCTGGCTAGCAAGACCCAGGAACGCTCTGTCCCCACCTCCCTGAAGCTGGGAGTACAGGCTCATGCTGCCATCCAAGCTTCTCTGGCTGCTGGTGATCTGAACTTAGTCCTTTCATGCTTGTGCAGAAAGGACTCTGCTGACTGAGCCACATCTCCGGTCATATTTTCTTAGTTTTGACAGATCTACTATGATAACATAATCAGAAATAATGAGAGAAATCGAGCAAAGGCTGTATGAAAATTCTCTGTACTGTCTTTGCAATCTTCTTGATTATCTAGGATTATTCTAAAGTGAAAACCTAGAGCTGGGCAGTGGTGGCGTACATCTTTAATCCCAGCACTTGGGAGGCAGAGGCAGGTGGATCACTGTGAATTCAAGGCCAGTCTGCTTCTACAGAGTGAGTTTCAGGACAGCCAGAGTTACAACAGAGAAACCCTGTCTCGAAAACAAATAGTAATAATAATAATAATAATAATAATAATAATAATAATAATAATAATAATGATATAAAGTAAAAACCTAAAAACAAATAGCTATTAGTTTGATCCACTTAAAAATAACATAATTTATGTTTTAAATTTAAAAAATTTTTAAATTTTAAAATAATACTTTTTAAGATACAGAATGCATACTAATGAAGTTAATATTTTGACTTACCTTGGATATGGTTGCCTATTACACTTGGTGACACACAGATAGTAGGTAAGTAAGCCAAAAATAACCAAGAATACTCCGGCAGCAATTAGTCCAGTCAGAAGGCCCATAACATCAATCTTCTCTTTGTTAACATCTTAAAAGAAATCATTAAGATGAATTAGTGGCATGACTGAAAAGCATCAGTTATAATTTCAATAAATTTAACACATAATTTAAAAAAATCATCATTGATAACTGATTTTTTTTTTTTTTTTTAAGACAGGCTTTCTCTGTGTGGCCTTGGCTGCTCTGGAATTCGCTCTGTAGACCAAGCTGGCCTCCCACACAGAGGTCTGCCTATCAAGGGCTGGGATTAAAGGTGTGAACCACCACTGCCTGGTAAAACTGATACTGATTTATCTGAAAGTCTTTGTATTAGAGAATCTACCCGAAAAAATGTAAACGACATTTGTTTTTTAAATCCGTTTAATTTTAGTTTTAAAAAATTATTTATTAGTTGTGTGTGGAGGTGTTATCATGACTCACGTGTGGATATCAGAGGACAATTTCTGAGACTAGTTTTTCTCCTTCCGTTTTGTAGGTCCTGAGAGTTGGACTCAGGTATGGTAGCATGCATTTTTTCCCATTGAGCCATCTTGCCAGCCCTTATATGGTATTTCTAAGATACTTAATTATGTTTATTCTTTTACTTATTTAAATAATTCATATTATATGAATAATATCTAGCAGTAAGTGGGATAAACATGTACTTCGCTCAGCTAGACACATTTTGGTACATTTATTAGGAAACCTTGTAACAGTCTCCTATAAGAGGAGCCTAAGACATATGAAAGAATCAAGGTCAAGATTAATTTAAAAAATGACTAAAATGCAGCTAGTGGGGAAAAAGGGTAAAAGGCATTAAAAAAAAAATTGGTTAGGAAGAACAGATAGGACCAGTAAATACTACTGTTGTGTAGCACGTTGGGGTAGCTGTTATTGATAATTTATTGGATATTTCAAAATAGTTAGATTTTGTGTATTATCATGTCAAATAAATGACAAGTGTTTGATATGATAGATATGCTAATTATCCTGATTTAATTATCACACATTATACATACACGTGTAAAAATATCACACTATATTCCATAAATAGGTACAGTTATTATGTATCAAATTATTAAAAAGAAAAGAAAGCAACTTGAAATGATCAATACAGGTAAGACAAAGACTTTTCCTTCTCCAGAAGTTACTTATTTTTAATACTCTCCTCTTTTTTTTTCTTTTTCCTTTTCTTTGGTGCCAGAGATTGAATTCAGACTTTTGTACACGCTAAGCATGTATTCTACTTCTGAGATATATCTTCAGTCACTTTCTTCTTCCTGCTTCTGGGGGCGGGGCTCTCCTAGAGCCCAGCCTGGCCTGGAATTCACTATGTAGCTGAGGAAGGTGACCAATGGGATTATAGATGTTCACCACCATACCCAGTTTTATGCCATGCTGAGGCTCAAACCTAAGGCTTCATGCATGTACTCTACCAGCTGAACTACATTCTCAGTACCTTCTGCCAAGTGTGCATGTGTGTCCATTGCTGGGGATCAAGCCTAGGGACATGAGCTTGCTAGGTAAGCACTATGTAACTTAAGCTGCAGCCCCAGCCCTATCTTCAGCCTCATCCAGCAATCTCATTTACCTACTATAGGTATTCCGTTTGCTTGTAATGGTAACAAAAGAAGAAGGTATGCCAGTTCATAAGTTGAAACTAATAGAGTCCTACTTTTATGCAAGTTTTAACTTAGCTGAGCTGCTTGAAACACATTATCTCATTTCCCTAACATCTCACCAAACTTGATTTTCAGTATGTACACAGATGCAGTAGCCTTCCGTCTCACACAGCCCAGCATATAATTGAGAAACCGTCCTAGGTATACACGTTGAGCAACAGGCAAACTCAAACACCAAAAACGTATTACGATGGTGAGCAGCGAGGAAGCAGTTCTTCACCGTACCTGATTTTGTGGTTGGTCCTTTAACTGAATAATCCCGCCAAAATGTATTCTAAGAAAAAAGACGAAAATGTCAAGTTTGTGTAATTTATTTTCATCTCATTTGTTCCCAATGACCTAGACTGGGGGTGGCAAGCTCTTGGCATGTGACACAGGTAGGACACCAGTTCATTCAAGCTGGAGGGAGTGACTCATTCTATTGTTTCTGCTGTCTGGTTAACTGTTGAAGGGATTGCTGCCAGTCCAGGCTCTCCATTACCATGCCCTGCTAGTCTCCCTTACCTAACAGTAGGGACTGTCAGTCATGTTTAAGAGGCCACAAGAGTTTCAGATGGGTAAGTTGAGGCTGATTATCTTTGAAGAGCAGTTTCTACACTGGGGGGATGGGACTTGGTTTGCTAAGAGAGTCTATGGAAAGCTGTTTACTGGCTTGGAAAGTTATCTCTGAGGCAGTTTAAGTTCTATGTGCTTTGAAACAGTAGAGGTTTTTTGAGGAACCATGATCATATTAGAAAATAAATGTTTTTATTATGAACAACATCATTAAATCCCAACAGGTACAACTACAAAGTATATTCTTTGTCTCCCTCCCTCCCTCTTAATACATGTAGTAAATATTTGTAGCAACTGAGTGGCTCGGAAGGATTATGGGAGAATGAATAACTAGGTCTCCTCACTACACATGTGAAGAATCCCTGAGGAGCTTCTTATTCAGCAAAGAGCAAAGAAGGATGCTTGAGAAAGGAGAGCAGGAGCAGCCATTACATGATACACCGGAAGTGAAGCACTGGACTTTCCTCCAGAAGATTCCATATTATAGCAGGGACAGTGCTACCTGTCTGTTTTCTATATTATCTAGATGAACACACATGATTTAATTATATTTTAATGGGGAATTTAAAAAACACTGAGGGCTAGAGAGTGGATTAAAAGCACTTGTTGAACTAGAAGAGGACCCAGGTTCAGTTCCCAGCAACTACACTGTGGCTCACAACCATCCATAACTTCAGTTCTGGGGGACTGGGAAGCCCTCATCTGACCTCCTTGGGCACCATACAAGCAAGCATGTGGTGCACAGACATACATGCAGACGAAAAACACTTACACGTGTAAAAAAAATTGGGATTAATTTTTAAAAATATGTTTTTTTCTTCCTTAGGGACAGGTATGATGGTGTATACATTTAGATCTCAGCATTCAGGAGAGAGAGTCAAGAAGATCTCTACTGACTGAGACCCCCAACTTAAAGAGCTTGCTGTGCAATCATGAGGACCAGAGTTCAGACCCCAGCACTCAGGTAACAAGCAGCACGTCCCCTACACACCTTTAACTCTAACTCCATGGAATCCAACACTCTCTTCTAGCCATGTGTACACATGTACCCATACCCACACATGCACATATGTGCATGGTATATATATTCACACAGACACATATGTTCACCTAAATAAGTAAAATAAATCTTACAAAAAAAAAAAACCCACCAAAAACCCTGTAGATGCCAGATGTTGATTCAGGGCAGAGGATTTTTATTCTTTGACTAATTCAATCCATGGTCCTAGTCCTGAAGCCCTGGAGCTTTTCACTTCTGAACAATCTAGTCTTAATCCTAGAACTGGAAGACTTCAGCCTTTGTACAATCTAGAACATTTAAATTGCTAGCCCAGACCTTGAAGGCTTCAGCCTTAACCTCTGAGAGCTATTATTTCCTGACGCAGTCTGACCAGCTCCTTTGTAATTCTAACTCTTCTGGTTCAGGCTTAAACTCTTCTCCAAGCTGCCTAGCTCAAACTGACCTTTTGAGCCTGCTGACTGTTTCTGACTGACTGAATTCTTCTGACTCTGGCACACTCTAGATGTCTCAGACTAAACTGCTCTGCTTGCCTTAAAGCTGACTCACTCTTCCCATTTGATACTGACTTCTGCCTAGCTGCCTCAGTGTCCCTGTGTCTCTCCCTTAGCTCTCGTTGCTCTATACTGCCTCAGTCAGCCTCTCTGCTTTTCAGTCAGACTTATTCATTGTCTCTGTGTCTTGTCCCCTGTCTGCCTGCTCCAGACTGGTCGCCTCATAATGCCTGTATAACTGCCCGACTGCAACTGACAGATTTTTGTAACTCCTCTGCTATAACTGACTCTGCAACTCTCTCTTTGACTCTTTCATCTCTCTGAGATGAGAGCCTGTCTTATAAATCATGAGAATGGGGTGTGTCCTTACTCTGACTCACTCTGCTAACTCTTCCTCTGATTAGTCACTTTGTCTGCCATTCACTCTGACTCATCTCAGACATCACTTCACTTCCTTCGTCTGCTTCTGGCAGATTCTATTTTTCTTAGGGATTAAAGGTGTGGACCACCACTGCCTTCTGAATCCTGGGATTAAAAGTGTGCCTACATTCCATCCAGACCACACAGGTTTCTGAACCGTGGAATACTGACCCTAGCTTTCACACAGGCCTATTGCTCTACAAAACCCCACATAATATCCTCAGTACCTGGACATAGGTGATTGTCAATAAATAGCTGAAATACAGATATGGGCAATCAAAAAAGGTATGATCACTACAGGAAAGATTGTGCTGAATCTTAGTGATTGACGCTCAAGTCAAAGGACTAATTCCAATGACATCTTGGTGGTGTTGCTGGGGATAGAACCCAAAGGCTTGTGCTTTCTAGTACGATGGCCTTTGAGCCATCTTCAAACAACATCTTAAGTTGAAATCCACTTTGCTCTGAGGCTATTTTTTGAATATAATAAACACTGAATACATGGCTAGGCATGGTGGCACATGCCTTTAATTCCAACACTTAAGAGGTAGAGGCAGGAGGATTTCTGTGGGGCCAGCCTGGTCTACAAAGCAAGCTCTAGGATATACAGGGCTATACAAAGAGAACTACCTCAAAATAAATAAACATAAAATCACAGCATATCCCCTAATTTGTTAATTACTATAAACCCAGCTAATTAAGCATAAAGCCAACTTTAAAAAGGTTTACTTAGCATTTTAAAAAGTAGAAAGAGATAATCAGCATACAATTTTGATTTTGTTTAAAGCACACAGATCTTAATGTACTTAGTGCCACTTTCTTAAAGTATAGTAAAGTAACTTTCCAGGTGATTGACATCACCAGACAAATTACCGTTTCCTTGTCATTCCCAAAAAACTCTCTGGCTTCTTCATAATTACAAAACTCCTCATAGCATTCTCTCTCCAGGTTCCCAGGAGTGAAGAGTTCAAAATCAAACCTATTATACAGGAGGCGGCGGTGCATAAAGATGTTTGCTGCTTCTTTTGATGCAAAGACTAATAAAGAAAAAAAAAAAGATTTCAAATGCAATAAAGATAAAGCAGAAACTTCCTGTTTTAACTGGAGGAAACAAATCATTCTCTTGATATGGGTAAACTGTACCAGACTCTCCTGGGTGACTTTCAGATTGGCCCCCAAATAACATCAGTAAAAGGGCTTCTGGGAAATGTTGGCAATTACAAACAATTCTTGAGTTGTTTATGCCCCAAATTACCAACATAAATAAAAGTTATTAAAGTTTCAGTTATCCTTCCAGGCAATTGTTTTTCCCTGTGTAAATGACAGATGAGACTTCTCTATTTCCGAAGGTTGTTTCCCTATTAATTTTCCTTCCTTTTTTCCTTTTTAGTGATAAGATCCAACCCAGGGCCTTAATGGTTATTGTGTGATGTGTATGCTCATGTGTTGGTGCACCTATGTATTTGGAGGCCAGAAGAGAATGGTAGGTGTCCTGTTCTCCCACTTGCCATCTCATTCCTTTGAGGAAGGGTTTCTCACTGAATCTGAAGCTCTTAACTTTGCTCCCAGAATCCGCCTGTCTCTCCTTCCCAGTGCTGGGGTTACAGGTGAATGAGTGACCATTCCTGCCTTTCCATGGGTGATGAAGAGCAAACTGAAGTTGTCAGCCTTGCATAGCAAAAGCTCTTACCCACTAAGCCATCTCCCTAGCCCCAAATTAACATTTTTATACTAAAGCTGTTATATAAGTTTATACTAAAAGATAGAATCCCCAACTTCTAAGTTTATAAAATTATAGGCTAATTAGAAGATTAACTGGCACAATTCAATCCATCCCAAAGGTATAGTTCCTTACACCCATTCACCCCACCCCCACCCCCTCTAGGTGTCCACAATGCTTTGTGGGATTCATTCCACATTTGCTGAGAAATCAATGGGAAAATATGGAAAGGCTGAGGCAGGAGGAGGTTGAACTGAAAGTCAGCCTGGGCTACTGAGTAAGATAGATGTAAAAAATCAAGGGCTGTAAAGGAAATATAAATACCTACAACAATTTAAATAAAGAGCAAGGACAACTCTCCGACAAAGGTCTCGCCTCAAATGGCTTCTCTCTGCTTCTCCTCTAGGTCCTTTATTCATTCGAAACTCCCTCCTACTCCCACAAAGGCCTTATTTTCACAACTGAACAGAACCTAACACCCCTCAGAGTCTGAGATGCTATCCAATCTGGGGAAACCAGAGTCTTCAACTGGTTTCTGGCTGCAAAACCGGTAAGGGCCATAAGGATCCTTCATTTGCACTAACAAACAAAGGGCCTGTTTATGTGGAGATCTGGGGACTACTTCCATTGTTTTTAGCACAGAGGTGTTAACAGGTGCTGGAAGCAAGTCTTTACAGAGTTAAGTAAGCTGCAGAGCATTAGGAAGCGCCCTTCCCCACACAGCACAGAAAGCATGTCCACAGGAGCAACATTCCATAAAGACTGAACACTTAACTAACTATACAATATCTAATTTAATTATTCCACTACAAAGGGCAAGGGAGGAATATGATTTGTGAGTTTTCTAATCTCAGGTTGGCCATTATTCTTTTTATTTGTTTCTCTGTGTAGCCCTGGTTGGCCCAGAACTTGCTCTTTAGACCAGGTTGGCCTCAGACTCAGAGATTCATCTGCCTCTGCTCCTGAGTGCTGGGAGTCAGCAACACCCTGCTGGTCATTATTCTTAGTGTCTTGAGAATACTCATATTTTGCTCAAGATCTTTTTCTGTACATTACTAACTATCTAAGTAGGTTAGAATCTTCTAGATCTGTCTTGGCAAATTCAGGAGTCCCCGGCCATAGATGACTTACTAAGCACTAGAAAAGTGGCTAGCCTAACTGAGATATAAACATAAATACAAATTTTAGATTTCATATTGAAAAATATTCAAAAGAGCACAAGCAAGTTTTATACTGCATATACTTTGAAAAGGTATTGTGGATATTAGGTAAAATTAAAAACATTATTAAAATCTATTTCACTTATTTCTTTTGCTTGTTATTTTACTTTAATTAACTTTTTTTGTTTGTTTGTTTGTTTTTCTAGGCAGCGTCTCCCTATGGAGTTCTGGCTGTCCTGGAACTCATTATGTAGATCAGGCTGGTCTTGAACTTAAAGAGATACACCAGGAATGTTGGGGTTAAAGGTGCATACCACCATGCCTGGCTTCTTTTTTGCTTTGTAAATTATGCCTATTAAAAATTTCAGTTATTTATGTGATTCACATAATATTTCTTTTATTATCAGTTTTTCACTCTTTTTTTTTTTTCCGGCACTGCTGGAGACTGAAGCCAGGGCGTCATACATGCTGCTAGCACTCTGTAATGGAGCCGCAGCCCCCGTCCCAGTGTTAGTTTCTCTGTTATAACAACACAAGCTATTGGAACCAAGGGGGAATGGTAATGGAACAACTCATGATAGTTTTATCTCACAAGACAGACAGAGAGGCCGCTATGCTTGAACACATCTGTCCTTTCTCCACTGTCCTCTTGTAGATTCCAGGCTGTCAAATGGAGATGGAAGGAGAACCTTTTGAAGCCTCCATTGGCCCTCTCTGGCACTCCTGCAGTGGCTTGTAAGTGGCATTCTTGTTCCTTTACAACTTGATGTTAACAAAATAGCCAGAGACAGTCTTTTCAAGGAATGTTTTAGCCAAGAGTGGTAGCGTACACCTCTAATCCCAGCACTTGGGAGGCAGAGACTGGCAGATCTCTGAGTTCGAGGCCAGGTTGGTCTAAATAGAGAGTTCCAGGACAGCCAGATACGCCGTGAGACCTTGTCTCAAAATAAAACAAAGCAAAACAAAGCAGTCTTAAATATCTGTGTGTATGAGTGTGTGTGTGTGTGTGTGTGTGTGTGTGTGTGCATGCTCACAATATGTGTTAGTGTGAAAGTGTATGTATATGTGGGCATGCTTATACCATGGCATGCTTGTGGATGCCAGAGGACAATATGCAGGAGTGGTCCTCTCCTTCCACCAAAATTCAACTCAGCTTGTCAGGCTTAGCGTAAGTAAGCACCTTTACCTATTGAGCCATCTTGCCAGCCTCAAAGAGCCTTTAAAAAAAAAAACAACTTTTCAGGAGACAGAGGCAGAAGGATCTCTGTGAGTTGCAGGCCAGCCTAGTCTCCATATAAAGATACCCATGGCCACACAGAGAGACCCTGTCTCAATATACATATATACAAATATGCATATATAAAAATATGTGTGTGTGTGTGTGTGTGTACACACACATATATATGAATATATACACAACTTTTTCTGGGTATGGTGGCCAAACTTTTAATCCCAGCACTTGAAAGGCATAGGCAAGTGAATCTCTGTGAGTTTGAGGCCAACCTGGTTTGCATGGAAAGTTCCAGGCCCATCAAGGATATATACTGAGACCCTGTCTGAAAATTAAAAAAATAAAACAACAAAAAAAAAGTTTCTTCTTACTTTGCCTTCTTAAAATCTTTTAGTAGCATTCTCAAAGAATTAATAAAAAGATATTACATTAAAACAACAACAACAACAACCCAAACCTACTACTGGCAATCCCACCTCCCACAGAACAAAAGGGAGAGCCCATATAATGACCTTTGGTAAAGGCTTTGATCCTTCTGCCTTTCTGGTCTGGGCTCTTCCTACTGGCCCTCTGGTCTTCTGTCATGGTTTGCTGTGCGCTTCCACAACACTGGGCCCCCCTACCCATGTGCTTGCTGTTTTCCTGGAATGGAACTTCCTTTTTTAAGTCTGCTCTTTCACCTTCTCTGGGATTTAGTCCAATGTTACTCTGACCTCCATCCTATCCACTCAGCACAGTTTGCCATGTTCTGCTTTTCCTGATAGCTTTTGGCCCCAACCTAGTTTTCACATGCTTCACCTACTTATCTGTTACCATAATGTTCTCTCTTTAAAAATTTTAAACTAATTTATATGTGTGCCTAGGTGAGTTTATGTGTACCATGTATGTGCAGGTACCTGCGAAGGCCAAAGGAATTACAAACACTTGTGAGCTGCCAACTGGGTGCTGGGAACAAACACAGTTTCTCTGCAAGAGTGGCAAGTGCTCCTAACCACCGAGCCATCTCTTCAGCCTCCATGTTCTCAGCATTAGTGAGGAGGATTAACAAAAGGAGAGATGCTGGGTGATGGCACGTAAGAGGGGACAAAAAATTACAATGTGAACAAATTTACTCTTTGTAACTGTGGGAAAGCATTCTTAGACCTATATGCCTTTATCTATCTATCGTGTGTGTGTGTGTGTGTGTGTGTGTGTGTGTGTGTGTGTGTGTGTGTGAGAGAGAGAGAGAGAGAGGGAGAGAGAGAGAGAGAGAGTGAGTGAGTTGTATGAGTATAAATGACAAATGCACAGAGGCCAGAAGGGGGCATCTGGAGTCCTTTCTACTACTGTTAGCCTACTCCATTGAAACAAGAGTTTTGCCCTGAACTCAGGGAACTGGTATTTGACTTTTTTCTGCTAGGCCTAAAGCCAGCATGCTTCAGTTATCCTCCTGTCTGTCTAACTCAAAGCCGGAGTTACCTGCTTGTTATGTGGGCGTCAGGATCTGAACTCAAGTCTTCATGATTGTACAGCAAGCATTCTTAACCATCTCTTCAGACCTTATTCTTGGACCTAAGTTCTACAGGAAGAATCAATTGATAGGAAAAAGCTAATGTAACTCAATTTGGCCGAGGGTTAAAGAGGAAACTAGTGAGGAAATAGCTTAGAGCCTGCCCAGCTCAGTCACACAAGCCTGTTGTATATTGCTACTTCTCAGATAAGCTCAGATCTTTACATTTTACTGGCTAATGAGACAGTGCCAACCAGACATGGTGTTGCATGCCTTAATCTCAGTATTTGGAAGGCTGAGGCAGGGATTGATTACCTTGCATGTGGGATAGCCCAGGTTATAGAGTGAGATCATATCCTACTTTAGCAAAACAAAACAAAGTTAAAAAAAAAAAAACATTGCCAACTTTTTCATGGACAGTCTGTCCATCATCCGATTCATAAATACCCCTGCACCTTACCCTGAGACCCAGGAAAACTACTTTTCTTTTTGAATAGGATGTTTCTATGTATCCCAAGCTGGCCTGGAATTTACTATGTTGCCCAGGCTGGCTTTGAACCCAAAATATTCTCCCAAGTGTTGGGATTATAGGTGTGCGCCACTCCACCACGCTATTAAAACTTCTTTTAAATTAGAAAACAAAAGAAAAAGAGCTACAAATATTTTTACTTTTTCTAAAATTATATTTATGACAATCTCATAAATACAATCTATGATTAATCATGACATTGTAATTGAACTTCACTTAATTTGCCTTCCTGGATCTGCAGTTTGCTACTTCTCTGAGTGCAAAAGTATCAGTTCTATGTTTGTGGTATGTTACAGTTATATTTGTAACCTTCAGGGCTGGCTTACATTTCCCCCTGCTTCCCTCTCGACCTCAGGAGAAACACTGTCAAATTTGCTTCTATTTGGAAAGCAGCAAACTTCCCCGGAGTGCCCAGAGCTTCCAATGAGGGCTGCTACCTTCTTTTTCCCTGATCATTGCAGGAGTGGGATGATGGGGGTGGGGGCACTGGCCTTTGAACCTGTGTTTTCTTGTTCTGAATCTCTTAAGATGTTGACTGTCAAAGTCCATTGTTACAAATCTACTACCCAAATATTCCATTCTTTTCTTCTCTTCTTTCTCCCTATGTTTTCTAACTAAGATCCTTCTAATTCAATGGTGCCCTAAGATTTTTCGCAGAACTCCGCTGGAGGCTCCCTGCCCTGCCCTCAGTTTCAGTAGTAGTTACTCCCTGAGTATATTCACAATCTCACTTTTCACAGTTTCAGTTACCCAGGTCAACCAATGTCAAAAATACAGAATGGAAAAATTGTCCACCATTCTGTGTGTGCATGATAAAATGATAACCATGTGAGCATGATAACATGATAAAATCTCCTATCCTTTCATTTAGTCTAGAATAGGAATCATCCCTTTGTTCACAGTATACGCATTACCTGCCCATTAGTCATTTGGTGGCCATTTGGAACAGACCATGTCTCAGGGTACGCAGAGTTTATCCATAGGGTTCAGTACTGAGGTTTCAGGTATCTACTGGTAGTTTGGGAATATACCTCCTGAGGATAAGGGAAGGGATACTATGCTTTAATACTTCCATTTATTTTGTCTCATTTGCAGATGGAAGCTTTGCTTGTGTCTCTTTTTTCTTTTCTTTTCTCCCTTTC
Source organism: Cricetomys ansorgei (assembly GCA_026225945.1). Lineage (NCBI taxonomy): Eukaryota > Metazoa > Chordata > Mammalia > Rodentia > Nesomyidae > Cricetomys > Cricetomys ansorgei. The sequence continues at coordinate 7,370,946 of JAMJFZ010003875.1, forward strand.
TTCCTTCCTTCCTTCCTTCCTTTCTTTCTTTCTTTCTTTCTTTCTTCCTTTCTTCCTTTCTTCCTTTCTTTCTTTCTGTTTTTTTTTGAGACAGGATTTCTCCATGTAGTCCTGGCTGTTCTGGAACTAGCTCTGGAACTAGACCAGGCTGGACTCAGAATCAAAGATCTGGCTGCCTCTGCCTCCCAAGTGCTGGGATTAAAGTCGTGCTCCACCACAGTCTAGCTTTTGCCTGTGCTTTGTATAGCTTTCCCAGCATGAGTAACTACCACTTACTCTTTTCCATTTTCAGGGTTCTCTCTTCCTGCCTCTGAGCTTGTGGTGAGTGTCTGTTTACTGTGCCTCATCCAGCAGAACAAGAGTTCCTCTAAGACAAGAGTGATAATCCTTTCTCCATCTCCAACAGTCAGCATACCGATGCTGACACGGCCCCATACTACTGACTAAATCACTCATTTTCATTTCCCTTTGCACTTGCATCTGACTTCTAAATTACTTTATGATGCTTGTAACCGTAACTCCAATGCCTGCCATGTGGGATGATTGTGAAATCATCCCAGGGAGCAGTATCTGTGTCCTGCTGAGCATGGACCATCACCACAGGTGGATTTATGGATAATGGATAGCTTGGGAAGCATGAGAAGAATCCCCTTTGTTCTAAAAATCTCTTCCTGTTTCAGATTTGCCTATCTAATCCAATTGCCTAGAATTTTGCCATCAGAATTTGAATCTTTTAGGCTAAAGTATTGCCCTTTCCTACACACACACACACACACACACACACACACACACACACACACACACACGGTGTGGTGGGGAACACACTTCATTAATCATGAACAAGCCTGTCAGGAGTATTAGTAACAGATCCTCCTCAAGTGGAAATGAACTGAGAACTGGACCTGATGAAAAGGGATAAGGGAGTAAATTCAAGGTGCTGGTGCTGATGGCAAACACTATGACTATGTAGGGAAAAGGATGCTGAGAGCCAACAGTGTTTGTTTGTTTGTTTTTTCTTCTGGTTTTAGTAGGTGAGGTTTTTTAAACCAGCGCAGGAACCAATCAACTTGTGATTGTAACCGAAAATTCTGGGCTAGCAAGCTACACGCGCAATCTCTCAACCATCTGCTTTCATCTAGGCAACACAATGTTTGGAAAAAATGACCAGAAAGGTCATTCTGCCTCCCGTCCCATCATTCTACGGAGGAAGTGGGTCAAGACTAAGGCAGTAGAAGTTTCTTGCTCAGGGTTTCAGAAGTCCAGACCAGAGGACAGGGTGTCGCTCAATGGTAGAGCGCTTGTCTATGCGGGGGACTCCCAGCGGTGCAAACAAGTCCTAACAAGAGTCTGGCCACCCTGTCAGTCTTTCCAAGAAGCAGCCATGCTCTTTATAAATAACACACACTTCATCTAAGAAAAGGCAACTCACTGATTTTAGGACTTCGAAATAGGCTTTCAATTCAGTTAATCTCAAACCAGGTGTTAAACATCTGTTTACCAAGGAAACTTGGAGATAAGTTTGTACATATCATAGTTAAAGAAAATAAAAACCACAACCTTAAACAAGTAAGCCACAAATTAAACCAAAGAATCTGCTGTTACTCTGTGGTTCACCGGGGAGTGTAATTTCCCCTACCACACGTTGGCTTGAGATCTGTTCTGGTTTCCGGAAGGGTTTTCTCCTAATCGGCAGCCATGCTTACTCACCTTCTTCTCGGCATGTTCCGAATCCTTCAGGCTTCTTGTACAAAGAGGAACCGCGAGGGTAAGTCTGGGCAGCAGGCTGAGTACAATCAGAAGTGGAAACATAGTCTGGCAATTGTCATACGAACTAAAACAAAAGTAACAAAGACGCGTTTAAAAAAGTCTCAGCGAATCGGGTGTGGGTGGCAACCGAGTCACGGACCTGTTGTATCCAAAGCCGCCGTGCCACTGCGCCTCACGCGCGTTTTTTTTTGTCCATGGGACGCAAGGCGCTCCGGGCAGGTGGCACTCCCGGGGAGCCTGGGAACAAAAGCTGCTCCCTGGAATCTGCTGAGGACAGATTGGATACTGGCCCAGGCAGGGGCGACTCTGGCCCTCTGCTAGGTGCTGGAATGCCGCTGCGGAGGCACCCTCTCCGGGTGACCCAGGCACCCCCTCCCAGTGATCCTTCTCCCCGACCCGCCTCGTCACCCCGTGCCGCACCTGCGTCCCCGAGAACATGTTCCAGTAGCCCGGGGGTGGGAGCCGAGTAGTCTGCTTGTCCCAGGCGGCCTGGCCCTGCGTCTCTGACGCTGTCTGGATCCCGGCGACACTCGGAGCCTGGCCCTTCGCGGCGCCCTGGTGACAGCAGCGTGCTCCTAGGATCCGCGTAGGGGCGCTCGGGGAACGCGCGTGGCCGGGGCGCAGCCTGTGAACCCCGGGCGGCCTCAGCGCTGCGGGACGGGGAAGGAGAGGCGTGTCTTCGGCCGTCACCTGGCTGTCTCCTCCTCGGCTCGGTCCCCGAAGCTCTCAGTCCCGCGGCTGAGCCGAGCGCCCCGGGCGTAACCGGAGTTTGCCAAACTATGATTCGACGCGAAGCTAAGGGTCCCGAGGTTACCTTCCGCCAGCTGTCTTCACAGGATGGTCCAGGGGCGACTACAAAGTATTCATCCGAGAAAATAGACTTTGTTCGTGATTTGCATTGACACGTGACCAAAAAAATTTAATCGATTACATTCTCAGATGAGGCTCCACGATAACAACGCATGGTTTCACGTCTTTCACTTTCATTCTTTCCCTGAGTTTTTACAGAGGAAATTTCCAAAAGCTATTTGACACATAATGATGTCATCGCTCTGCAGAGTACTAAGACACCAATGGATGAATATTTCGGATATATGTTTAGTATCTTCCATACTACTTGGTTAGTGTCAGTATGTAAATCTGAGCAAAATTTAACAAATTCTGTGCTTGTTCTCAGTACATTTCAGGTTTTATTAGGTATATTTGATCATAGCTACCGGGACAGCTGATAATTTCATCCTTGGAAAAGTAATCTTATATCTTAAACTTTTCATTGAGTTTTTTTTCGAAAACACAAAGAACAATAAACATGCTTCGTTGTCACGAGATGAAGTAAAATTTTGGAAATGTCTCTTTTAAAACGTTATGTAAGAAATACCATCAGAACTAATTCAAGAGGCCCTGAGCTCTATTTGAGAATGAATAGGGACACAGTGTATCTCCATATCTTTCATGTCCAAATAACACACTCTATTTACTATTTGGTAACAGTATTTAAGTTCTGTTCTTTGACCAAAGTGGCCTGAAACTTGATGAAGGTGAAACAGAACAGAACGAAATACCATTTTAATTCCTTACTAGTATCCAATTAATTCACTTTTACCAAGTTCTTTTTTCCTCTCCATAAGGCTATTATCTATTTCATTTTGATTAATGGGGTCAAGTAAATTCTTGTAATTATTCTGCAGACATTACTCTTGTTTCCTTCTAAACAGTATCAGTGTCCCACTTCTTTTTCCTTTCCATTTTCCATCTTTGTGGTTTAATCCATCTGGATCATCTCTTCCCCCTTATTTAAGCAATTAAGATCAGACCATGGAGAAGCTAGAAATGTCTTATTGTTGAACACAAGAACAGGAAATATCTTTCTCAGAATACCATTCTTCTGCTTACTCATTTAGTCCATCTACTACTGGAAGCCCCGAGAATAGAGGGATAAGCACCAGTTCCTTTTGGAAGAACTGGATCTTTCTGAGATCTGTATCTAAGAATGCAGACCTGTCAAGTTCTCCTAAGGGCAAGAGCAGATTTCTCTACTTCCTTAGCAGTGCTTGGAAAAGGGCCTTCTTTATTTTTATATTCAGTGCATTTTGATAGGCGACAGCAATTTGTTGTTAGGTAGAAGTGCTTCACACTCTTTAAAATAATATTTTATTAATTCTGTGAGAATTGTGTAGAATGTATTTTGTATGAATTCCTTCCATAGCCACCCTCACCTCTCTACTCACCCAACTTTGAGCCCTCCCACCCCCAATCTAATCCAGTTTATGTTGCCCAACTACTCTTGGGAGTGGGGTCTTTCCTGTCCTATCAGGAGTGGTAAAAAGAAGCTGACTAATGCAATAGCTCCTCAGTTAGTGCTGGGCTTGAGCTTTCTCAAGCTTGCTGTCAGCTTCACACTATTTTAGGGAGAGGCAAATAGTGAGAAGCTCCCACCCTGTGAGGTCAGCAGATGGGAATCTGATGGCATTCCTTGATAGAATGGGTCTACCCACATCACTGGAAATTTGGGCCCAAACAAATGAGGCTTTGTGCTCACATCAAATATCAGTGTTTACAGACTGGCTGAGAGGGGAATCAGACAGGACAAGATTGTTCCTAGTGGTGAATTACAGCTTGCATGTTTCTGGGTGATATGGGTCCTAAGAATGGTACAGCCTTTGGGCAGGACACATACGCAACCACTATGAAATTGAAAGATATTCTGAGGTTAGCTGGTGGGGGTGAGGGTGGGGTTGGGGTGGGGGTGGAGACTAGTAGAAAATTGGTTTCTTCTGTTGTTTACTTTTCGCATTTCATTTACTATTTTACTCTTCTTTTTATAAGCAAAATATTCTTATACTTTTTTTTTCTAAAGTATTTTAAGTTCTCTCCTAGATAGTATTTCTCTTACTCTGACCATTGTGGAGTTTGGCCAGACACTTTGCTTGTCATTTCACACCAAGGGATATTGAAGCATGGAGAGTGAATGCATAGGAGCCAGGTTCTTGACTCTTTCCAGTGCTTTCTTTGAATTATTAAGCAATGAAGGGCAGTGGGTAAAGGATTATTTAATTTCAAAGGAAATAAGAAAAAAAATAAGTGCAATGAGATTAATGGACTTGGATGATGTGTTAACGCATCTCTGGGTTCGAGCACATACCTACCCACCCACCCACTTACCTGTGTGAATTCAAGAATGAAATGGAAACTGGCTCCTGTGTGGGCATGAGGATGGACTCCAGGGCTGTGACAGGAAACATTTAGGTCATGGTCGTGAAACTCTTCCATGTGAGGTCATATCTACGACCTTAGAGACACATGGCTGACTGTAGCACTGGAGTGTTTGGAATAGGAGAGGAACTCAACTTACGATTCTGTGACATTTAGCCTTGACATTTCAAAAGCAATTGGCTGCTGTTTTAATTTATCCCAGTAAAATCAGTAAGCAGAAAAGAAGTGACTCCTACTCCTCAACGTTAATTGCGTATCCTTGTGCAGGTAGGTTTCAGTTACTGCATAGAGGTTAAAGGCTCTATTTTAAACATTTGCTGAGAGCCCTCTTGTGGGGAGGCTTTGGCAGTTTAGACTTAATTTCATCATTTAAGGACTGATTATTAATAGCAAAACAGTTCAATAAAACCAGGAACCCTGGGAAATGTCTTTTATTCCCTCTCATGCTATGGTCTGATGAGAGCTACATGTTATGGTTAGGATAATGATATCCCAATAGTCCTCACGAGATACCTAGGAACCAAGGTCCCCAGGGACCCTGTGACAAGGACTTTTATCACAGTTTGTCATAGAGCTGTCACTGCGTGTGTGGACCTTGCGTTTTTTTACAGCTGTAATTAGTTCGTCACTTATCACCTATTTATTATCATAACCTTACTGTTTGCTACACAGTTTTCTTTCTGTTTGTTTTTGCTGTCTGCTTGTTTTTACTGATTCTCAGTGTACAGCCCTGGCTGGCCTTCCCCTCCAATCTTGCTCCTCCCGCTTTAACCTCCCGGTAGCTGCCATCATAGGTGTCACTACCACTCCTTTGCCACACAACTTTTCTGGCTTCTTTTGTAAACTCATATTCAAGGAACCATACTATTCCAAATGAAAAGTTGCTTTCATGCAAATTTTATGCAGAATCATTCACAAAAACATACTTTCTATATATGACTCGTATAGGAAATGAAACAAACCATGCATTTCTACCTATAACTGACAGTGTTCATGAGTTAGCATGGATGAGGGATGCAGCTCACTGATAGAGCACTTGTCTGGCTTTTGAAAGACGCTGGGTTCCGTTCTCAGCCCCAGGAGGTGAAGAACATAGCAAGCACCTATAACCTCAGCTATTCTGGAAACCGAAGGGAGGAGGATCATGAGCTTGGAGTCAGTCTGGGCGACATGGCTGCACAGCACAATAACGGCAGGGGCCAGGGAGCTGCTACTGACTGCAAGATGCATTACAGGGGAGTGCTTCGGGAAATGCTCAAACAGGATCTGCTTTGTTCTCCTTTGGTGAAAAATAATCCTTTGTTATTTCACATAACACTCTGTCGCCAAGCTCTCAAATGTTGAAATATAGAATGTAGATTTTTTGGTAATTTGCTAATTATTCTTTCCAGTCTGGACAATCTTGAATCAACTACATTTTGTAATTTTTTTTTCATTGTAGTTTTTTGTTTGCTTGTTTGTTTTTTAGGTAAGATTGTACTGTTCAAGGCCCAGGCTGGTCTTGAACGCTAAAGAAATTGAGTGCTGGGATTATTGGCATGCACCACCACATCCAGAATAATTAAGTATTTGTACTATTATTTTTCTTAGCTGTTCTACTTTCTCAATATTCTTTCTTAAAATAAGATTTATCTTTTCTCTTCAGAATTTAGAGTTTAAAAATATAGAGCATATCGGTCTGTCATCTTTAAGAACAATGTCCTTTCTTCTGAGGCACGGATTATATCTGTCACAGAATTGTTTATAAAGTCTTGATCATTAAAAATGCTAAATGAAGTGGGGCATTGGTGGCGCACACCTTTGATCCCAGCACTCAGGAGGCAGAGGTAGGCGGATCTCTGTGAGTTCAAGGCCAGCCTGGTCTACAGAGTAAGTTCTAGGACAGCCAGAGTTACAACAGAGAAACCCTGTCTCAAAAAAACTAAAACCAAAAACAACAACAACAATAAAAAAAAACCCAAAATTTTTTAAATTTAAATTTTAAAATGTTACATGTATGAGTGTTTTGCCTGTATGTATGTCTGTGCACCACATGTGTGCCTGGTGTCTGTAGAAACCAGAAAAGAGCACTGGATCCCTGGGAACTGGAGTTATAGACAGTTGTGAACTGCCATGGGGATCCTGGGAATTGAACCCAGGTCCTCTAGAAAAACAATCAGTTCTCCAAAACATTGAGCCATCTCTCCAATCTTGAAATTGTTGTTTTTAATATCCCTTTCTCTTTTTGTTCTTATATATTCAGTTTTCCTCGCTTCCTAAATTTAATTTTTTTCTTTTTCCTTTCATTCCTTTGAATCTCTTCAGAGTTGTCCTTGTAAACATTCTTATGATTGTAACCTGTTTCTCTCCTCTTTTTACTCTTTTTTCTCTCTTTCTCCTCCTTCCTTCCTTTCTTCCTCCCTCCCTCCTTCCTTCCTTCCTTCTTCCTCCTCCCTCCCTCTTTCTTTCTTTCTTTCTTTCTTTCTTTCTTTCTTTCTTTCTTTCTTTCTTTCTTTCTTTCTTTCTTTCTTTCTTTCTGTTTTGATGTTAGGGATTCAGGGCCTCATGCATAGGCTCTACCACAGAGCTGCACACCCAGAATTTCAATTTTTTTTCTGCTTATATCCTTTCCCTTTCTAAGGATTTGTATAACTTTCTTAGGTTGAACTACATAAAACTACCTTTTTTTTTTTTTTTTATAAATTGAAAGTAAAGAAACCAAAATATAACAGTCAAATTTTTGTAATATTACATGGTTCAACCTAATAGTTTTCCTCAGCACTCAGACTAACACCATTCAATATCTGTTGTATGAATGAATAAGCAAAGCCTTTTCTGATCAAACTGTTCTAGAAAGTCTATATTTTAGAGCCTGGGGGTCTAGATTAAATTAGAGAACTTTGTATCAACTGTGAACTCAGAATCTTTTTTCTTTGTTTTTTCTTCTGAAAGGGTTTCCTTGTGTAGGTCTGACTGTCCTGAAACTCTCTCTGTAGACCAGGCTGGCCTCAAACTCACAGAGATCTGCCTGCCTCTGCTTCTGAGTGCTGGGATTAATGGTATACAATACCATTGACTGGCTTAGAATCTTTTTTTTTCCAAGTATTCTAGGTTGGCTTTGTAGCCCAGGCTACCCTCAAACTTGTGATCATACTGCTTCTGCTTCCAGAATGGTGGGATTATAAGCATATGCCTCTGTAGCCGGACTCAGAGTCTGTAATTACAGACAGCTAGAACACATTTACTATTTTATTCCACTGTTCTTATCGTTAATGTTCTATAGTTAAGGTTCAGGATAGTTTTGTGACTACCTATATCAATGATACTCTCTACATATTTGAATGGCAATGAACAAAGTTACATACATGCTTCGTCTTTTGAGCATGTGTATATGTACATATATGCAAATTAGCATCTCAGGAAAATGAAATATTAAGAAAGAGATAAAAAGCTTGTTCATATTGTTGGGAAGGGTTTTTATTGTTGGAATAGATGGAAAGAGATAGGACAGAGAGAGAAGAAAGATTTTGCGATGGTCTGGGGACCACATAATGCCAAAGGGAGAAACCTCTCTGTAGAGGTGGTGCAGTCCTGAAGGGAGAATATCACAACAGGACTGATGAGTTGCTCAGCCCAGTGGAGCTGAGGTGAAGTGTTCAGCTCTGCCTCGCCTCGCCTTGCCTCGCCTTGCCTCGCCTCCTGGAGATGATGCAGTTCTGAAGGAAGAGTATCTCAACAGGACCAAGGAGCTTCTGGCCAGGTGTCCCCAAGGCTGCAGCTCTGTAGGGAAATATCCCAGGCGAGCTGTTCTTTCTTCCATCCAAAGTTCTCAGCAGGGCAGTGACTCTTTCCGCTCTGAAGAGAAACAGTGAAAACTGAGGGGTGCTTAGCCCTTTTTAAAGGGTTCTGTAGGGGGTGGAGTTATCAACATGGCCTGTGATTGGTGGAGCTTCTTTGGACTGTGATTGGTGGAATTCTCAGTCCAGAGAGGGTCGGGGGGGGGGGGGGGTCCCAGCTCAGGGTCATTTGTGTTTGTTGGGACTCCTTCTGTGCTGTACTGTCAGGTTGGGGAACCCCTCAGCCAGGTGAGAGTGGGGTCCCTGATAGTCCCAGGGGGGAGCTTTCTTATGAGGGGTTTCAAGTCCCAGAGCTCCCCAGCCTTGCAAAACTAGATTCCCCCAAAAGGGAAAAATGCTGGCTCCTCAATGGTCTTTGGCATCATTTGAGGTTCCTGGTGGGCATAAGGAATAGTGGCTGGGCCCCCAGAGTCCCCAGCAGGGTAGCAAGGGAGGCAAACATTGGTCTTGAATAGCAGTTGGACAGTAGGAGAAGCTAGGTTTGCTGGTAAAGTCAACTTTGCTTCCTGGAAGAAACACAGATGGCTGTGATGGTCCATCTTGGAGGGGGCGGTGTCAGCCAGGAGTGCTGATGGCTGTTGGTTCCATCTGTGAGGGGAAGAGTCATCCAGGAGCGAGCACAGTCTTCAATCAGGTCCTCCTTCCATTTGACAGTTAGCCAGCTGGGGGTTGGGCCTGGCAAGGGGGCGGAGCTAAAGCAGAGCTAAGGGAGACAGCTTCCTTCACAGGGCTGTGGAGGCTGATCATAGATGAATGTGGAAAGGCACAATGTCAGAGCTTCTCATAGAAAGTGGGAGTCCCACACTATAGACTAGGGGGAGCAGAATCCCTCAGAGGGAGCCCTGGACTGTGGACTATGTCTGTGGTCATGGGTAGGAGGCAGAGCTCTCCAGCACAGAGCCGTGCTGTAGACCCTGCTTGTTGCAGAATCCTAACACATGTATCACAGGCTTTGGAAGGAAGGTTAAGTTTGTTAAAATAGTCATTTCAGTCTCATTAGCAGTAATGTGGCATACCTATGATTCCCAAACCATTCCCTCTGGCATTCTGTATCTTTAATGGGCCTCAGAACTTCAAGCATTGAAATAACAGCTGAGGCTTGAAAGGGAGACTTTCCTAATTAAGGAAAACACTGACGTTTCCTGAGTTGTCGGTGATTGGAATTGCTGACCCTGTCTGTGGAGGCTGTGACTTCAAGATGCTTTTAGTATTCTAATACGGTAACTCATAAGCTCAGAGCTTCTAACAAACCTAATGTGATCTTTGTTTAATGCATTGGCAAACAGGTGCAGAAGTTGTGAGAGGTTAGTTTAAGGAAATTGGGTAAGTGAATTAGGAGGGGCAATGAAACCAGGATTTCTGGTTTCTATCTTAGTAGGATTTCAGCTTCACCCCCTTGGCATTTGGATTCTACTTAATCATTCAGTAATTGCTGTTGTGATTCATGCCCCATGAATCATGAAGAGAGGCTTTTGTTCTTTTTCAGTCACAAAAAGGTGAAATTCAAGCTCTTACTCTGACATGGGCATCACCCTCTCATGCAATGAAGGACTTACTTTTTGTTTTTGTTTTTTTCTTAAAAAGGAAATTCCAGATAATTGGTATCAAAGCAACTGTATGTTTTGAAAGACATAAAATAATATAGAAGGGCTATATAAAAGAATGATTTTCTTAAAATAAAACTATTAAAGTAAGTTTTATAAAAATTATTAAATTTTTTTTTTAAATCATTTATTTTAGGTGTATGGGTGTTTTGCCTGCATGTGTGTATGTGCACCATGCGCATGCCTGGTGCCCACCAGAGGGTGTTAGATCCTTCTGGAACTGGAATTACGAACAGTTGTGAGCCATCATGTGGGTACTGGGAATGGAACCCCAGATGTCTGTCTACAGGAACAAGTGTTCTTAACTTCAGAGCCATCTCTTCAGCCCTAAGGGAAGTTTTTTGCATGGCTCACACCTTTTAAAGTGAACTCTGAAGAACTGGTTTGTTTGGATCTTTGAGACAGCATCTTACTATGTAGCTCAGACTGGGCTGGATCCTGCTATACAGACCAGGTTGGCCTGGAACTCATAGAGATCCTGCCTCCTGAATGCTGGTATTAAAGGTTTGTGCCACCAGACCTAGCTGAAAAATAGTCTAAATGGTTATGTTATAGGAGAATTTGCTCTGTTAATGGAGATTTCTTGGATACATGTAATATTGCAATTATTTTCTTTTATAGCCTTTATTATGATACCTAAGGTTCTAAGTGCTGGATTTTTAAGAATTAGTTTATGTGAATGGATGTTTTACCTTCATGGATGTCTGCGTACCTTTCTCTGCTTGGTGCTGAGGCCGTAAGATCGTATTAGATTCTCTGGACTTGGAGTTACAGATGATTGTGAGCCATCATGTGGGTGCTAGGAATTGAGCCCAGGTCCTCTAGAAGAATAGCCAGTGCTCTTATCTACTGAGCCATCATCTCTCTAGTCCTTCTAAATGTGTTTTAAGACACATTTTTAGTAGCCACTCCAAAATAAATCTTAGATGACTTTAAGAATTTGATAAAAAATAAGAAATTAAAAAAAATTAAAGATGAAATGAAACACTAGAAGAAAAGTGTGTGTGATTATCCTCTGAGCTAAGCAACCGCCTTCTTGGGGAGTTCAGGTGTTCCCCCTTCTAAAAGGATTATTCCAGCTGGGCTTGTTGACTGTTTATATCCCCTTATAGAGTGGTGGTGGGGAGGGTCACAAGACTCTCCTCTGAGTATCCAGCAACTCCCTAACACCTGTTGTCTGTAACTTTGCCTTAATTGCATGAGGCCTTGGGACCAGAGTAGACAGGCCAGACAGACTAGGGGACAGTGTCCACCTATGCAGTTACAGCGAAGCTCTCATCCCTGCTGCGTAAAGGCTTTCTAGATTTAGCTTTTTGGGGGAGGAACACCCACAGCTTTGTAAGTCATCCCTTCTATGCTCTGCAGGTAAGCCCAAAAACCTAATTGGTTTCCCAAAGCAAACTGTGGTGGAATTGTGCTTGGTTTGGGACCCTGGGGAGAGGAGTAGATATTATTTACATCTGCCACAAAAAGGAATTTTAGCAACAAAAATGCGAGTCACTAATATCCTTCATGTACCAAGAAGAAGGACTCTGATAATAAAAGTAAAAGAAAATTATTAAGGAGAGCAATGATAAATTTTACCTCTTAAGAGTCAAATATGCTTAGATATTATAATAAACCACTGAAACAAATGACGAGTGGAAAAATACTTGCATCACATTTGAGAAATGAAGGGTTAAGCTGATCACTCTTTAAAATACAGACATCAACAAGTTAAGTACTTAAGAGAGCTTGTTATTCTTGCAGAGGATCAAAGTTCCATTCCTATCACCATGTTAAACAGCTCACAACTGCCTACTTTACCAACTCCAGGGAATTCAATGCCTTTTCTGGCCTTCAAGAGCACCCACACACATGGCACATACATACAAATAAATAAATGAGTTATAAAATAAATCTCAAAAAGTATAACAAGCTAGGCATTGTGACACATGCCTTTAATCCCAGCGCTTGGGAGGCAGAGATAGATGGATGGATCTCTCTGAGTTTGAAGCTAGCCTTGTCTACATAGTAAATGCAAGGTTTACAAACAAATAGACAACTCATAAAAGAATAAGTAGAAATAGTTAATAATCTTAGGAAGTTATTAGCCTGTAGTCACAAAAGAGCTAAACATTAAGGTTTGTTTTTACAGCTGGGCAGTGGTAGCCCTTGCCTTTAATCCCAGCACTCAGAAGGCAGAGGCAGATGGATCTCTGTGAGTTCAAGGCCAGCCTGGTCTACAGAGTGAGTTCCAGGACAGCCAGGGTTACAACAGAGAAACCCTGTCTCAAAATCTCAAAAAATCAAAAAAAAAAAAAAAAATTTTTTTACCACTTCGATTGGCGGAGGGGAGAGGGCCACCTTCAGTGCTGAGAAAGGGAGTGGCTGGAGGCTGCTTCCAGTGCTCAGCAAACCACTTCAGCTGGGTGATGTACACCCAGCAGCTTCGGAGAGTCTGCTCCTAGGCACCTCAGCGCTGCCTCATCCGTTCCCGTGACCTTAATCATTGCACTTGTGTGATGATTTGTGAGTCATTGTTTAATTACAGACCCGCTGTCTCTTCGGCTTCTTCTGCATTTTACATCTTCATCATTTTCAAGGCACATAATCAGGAGCTCAATAGAGTTCTATTTTATTCATGAATTTAAAAACATTTACAGAGTGACCTCAATAAAATTGAGCTAGTGCAATCCTAACTTCCATGACTCTTCAAAAATTTAAATATTTTTCATCAGTCTCATTTGGTGGCAAAAGCTGAGATCCCAGTACTTAGAAGTGACAACTTCTAGGCTAGCATGGTTTACATAGCAAGTTCCGGGTCAGCGAGGGCTACAGACCTGTCTCAGAACAAACAAACCCTACCTCTAAAAACCAAAACTCAAAAACAAACAAACAAACAAACAACAAAAAAAACCAACCAAACCTTTTATAGAAGGATAAGGGGGAAAAAAAGAACAAAAATGCCAAATCTGAGTATACTACCTTGTTCAAGTAAATGCACCCAGTCCATGTTCCTGCAAGCACCCGAAATTAAATGTAGTTGTGACACACAGAGGTGGAGGTGGGGGAAGGAAAGTAGGAGGGGAACTTGGGTGGAAGGAGGGGTCTGATGAGAGGAAAAGGAGAATAAGAAAGGATAGTGGGGAGGGAATATGATTAAAGTATATTACATGTATTATGAAATTGTGAAAGAATAAAGGCGCTTGTTTGTTTAATAACCACTTGGTCTTTGCCGTGGTTGAGAGCAAAGGCCTGGAGCATACTAGCTTCTTGTTTTAATTATTAGCTTTTTTTTTTTTTTAACATAGATTCAGTGTCTATTTGCAGAATTCTTTTGAGTTCTCTATTAGCCCTTGCTGCAAATTGCGTAGCATAGCCTGCTATGACAGCACATTTGCTCCCCACGCTCTTTCCTTCCAGTGCTGAGAATCTGAGATTGAACTGAGGGCCTTGCACATGATAGGCAAGTGAATTGTGCTATCTTAGCTCTCAAGATTGCACTTCCGGTTTTAGTGGCATTTAGTCTATTTTTGGAATTTCTATAGAGGAATAAGTGATCATTTCCTGATATGTTGTATGTACAAATTATAACGTATTATTTAGATGGGTTACTTAAGTGTTTTCATCTTTGCATTTAAGACCATATTAAATGCAGTTTCCCTTTTGAAAAATCATTTTTTTTTTTAAAAAAAAGACAAGTCCTATGGCATTCTATGGTACATAAAGATGAATGGCAGTATAAGTAATATATATCTTTTTCTTTTTAAAAAACTGAAGAATTGTTGGTGGTGATGCATGCCTTTAAGCCCAGCACTTGAGAGGCAGAGGCAGGCGGGTCTCTGTGAGTTTGAGGCCAGCCTGGTCTACAGAGTGAGTTCCAGCACAGTCAGAGTTACAACAGAGAAACCTTGTCTAAAAAAAAAAAAAAAAAAAAGTATTACTCAGCTATTAAAAAAAATAACTTCATGAATTTTGCAGGCAAATGGATGGAACTAGAAAAAAATCATCCTGAATGAGGTAGCCCAGTCCCAAAAAGACAAACATGGCATGTACTCACTTATATGTGGATACTGACTGTTAAGCAAAGGACAAAGGTGCTTCAGTCCACAGACCCAGAGAGACTATGCAACAAGGAGGGCCCCAGTGGAGACTCAGGGCCCCATTCTTCCTGCCTCGGTCTGGCCCCTATTTTTATTTGTTGTGTGTGTGTGTGTGTGTGTGTGTGTGTGTGTGTGAGAGAGAGAGAGAGCGAGAGAGTACAGGTGCTTGCAGCAGCCAGAAGAGGGTGTCAGATCCCCTGGAGCTGGAGTTACAGGTGGTTGTGAGCTGCCTGATACAGGTGCTGGCAACCAAACTAGGCTCTTCTGCAAGGGTTAGTACACACTCATAAACCCTGAGCTATCTTTCCAGCTCCAAATATGTATTTTTTTTTCTTTTGAGACAGGTTTCACTATGCAGTCCTGACTGACCTGAAACTTGCTATGGAGACCAACCTGGTCTTTGAACTCACAGAGATTCACCTGTCTCTGCTTCTCTATGAAGGTTTAATATATGTATGTTACTTGTGTAAGCGTTTGACTTGCTTTTTTTTTTTTTCATTGAATCCTCACAGCTTTCTGCAATAGGTTTCATTATTCTGCTTGTTGCACAGGAGAGGATTTTGATGTTTCAATATTAAGCTACTTGCTAAAGAGCTCACAGATGGTTGACATCATCAATCTAACGTAGAACCTGAGATGTTATTACTCTTATTGTTTTAAGACACATGTAGTTAGAAGGACATGACATAGCACACACTTTTTTTCCCCCCCAAAGGACAGTGCAGTCAGAAGTATAGGAGCCGTGCAATGTGCTTAGAGAATCGGATGTGGAGAGTGGAGAGTGAAAAGGAGGGAGCATGGAATGAATCTCAACAAGCTCAAGGAGAGGAGCTAGGGTGAATGCCAACTAGGTGAAAGGGCCATTGGAAAGTCTGCAAATTAATTTCACTCCAAGCGCCATTCCATTCCATTGTTGGCAGCAGTCTGTGGCTCTACATTGAAACACTTCAACCCTGCTCAGTGGGAAAGGGTGGGATGATTAATTAGCAGTGTCTGCCACCTGCAAGGGAAGGGAGATGTGTCATGCTTGTGACGTGAATTTTCATCATTGATGACAAAAAGATGAGAAACTACAGGTCATGCATTTTGGAGAGAATGATGAGCTGATGACCCTGAGTCCTGCATGTGTATAAGGAAGTGGAGGCTGGGGTAAGAGATGAGGCCGCACTGCAGTGCAGTAAGTGACAGGCTGAAGAGTTCACACACATTTCACACCGCAGCCATGGATTCAAGGCCAGCTTGGGTTCTACGTGGTGAGTACAAGACCAACCCAGGTTACAGAGAACCTGTCTCAATAGCAACAAACAAACAACAACAGTCAACCACCCAAACCACCAAAAAACAAAAGCTTTAATTTAATGTATAGAATTTTTTGCTACAAGGTAGTCTTGGAAATACACATAGGTGACACTTCAAAGATTTTAATTGCATCGCCATTAGAAACAAATGTGAGCTTACAGCATACAGCAAGCTACTCAGGAGAGTGAGGCAGGAGGATTGCTTAGCCTCAAAAGGTCCAGACCAACCCAAGCAACAGTTAGAAAAAAAAAAATGTAACCCAGACATTATCTGTGCATGTCTTCTTCCTACCAGTCAAACTGAGTCAGGACTCAGGCCACTTGCATTCAGCCTCTGCGTGAAAACCATGTAGCCAGCAATATTGGGTTCATTAGAAATTTTATAGGAGAGATGAAAGAAACTTTTTTCAAAGCACTGGGGCTAGAGATGTTGCTGAGTTGTAGAGTGAAAGTTTAGCATCTGAGTGAGATCTCAGTACTACAAGGAATAAGTAAACAAATGTACAAATAAATTAAAAAAAAAGAAACAAAACAAAACATAAAAACAACCCCGCTAGTACGCAGCTGGATGTTTTCCTCTCTGTCCACGTGCTGGCATCTATATTCCTGTAACTATGTCCCACACAACAATGGCTTCTCGTCCCTCTTTTCTCATCATCCCTGTCACTCTTTGGTTTTTTTGAGACGAGGTTTCTCCTCGTGGCTCTGGCTGTCCTGGAACTCAGAGATTCACCTGCCTCTGCCTCCCAGGATTAAAAGGTATGTGACACCAGCACCCAGCTCTTCTTTGTTGCTTTTTTTTTTTTTTTTTTTTTTTTTTGTCATTATCTCTTTTAATTTAAAGACTAGGGTAACCCTAACCCCGGGCCTCTTTTTATTTTATTTTTTGAGATACGGAAGTCACTAGCACTAGCCTTGAAACCACTTTGTAGACTAAGCAGGGCTTGAACATGTAATCCTCTAGTCTCAGTGTTTTGGGTAATAAGTCACTTGTATCGCAGGCTGTGTACCAGGCCGGCTGCGTTTCACTTTCCATTGTTTATTTCAAACCATCTGTGGGTGACCGAAACTGGCAACCTACACAGTGTTTTAAAAATCAGGACATTTTTATCTGGCCTGAAATATTGGAGGTGCTGGAAACTGAATAGTAATTGTCTAGTGACAAGTGCAGGCTGCCAACACTCGCCTCTGTCTGTCACACTCCTGGGCTTCTGTAGCAGCTTGCTATCATGCTGTGACAGACACCATGACATAAAGCAACCCAGAAAGGAAAGGGTTTATTTCACTGTACAGTGTACAGTCCATGACGACGAGCATTCAGGGCAGAAACTCGAGCAGGGCAGGAACCTGGAGGCCAGACCCGAAGCTGAGGCCGTGAAGCAATGCTGCTTACTGGCTCATTTCCCTTTAGCTCATTCAGCTTGATTTTTTTATACAGTCCAGACCACCTGCCCAGAGGTAGCACTGCCAACTATGGGGTAGGCTCTCTAACATCATCATTTATCAAGAAAATGACCCACAGACCAGATTAAAGTGGGCAGTTTCTTAGTCTTCCAAGATGACTCCAGCTTGTGTCAAGTTGACAAAACAAAAACAAAAACAAAAAACCAAGCACAGCTTCCTTATGTATTTAATTATCAGTATATTTTTTATTTGTTTATCTATCTATCTGTCTATCTATCATCTATCTATTTATTTATTTTTGTTTTTTTGATACAGAATTTCTCTGTTGTAACTCTGGCTGTCCTGGAACTCATTCTGTAGATCAGGTTGGCCTTGAATTCAGAGATTCACCTGCCTCTGCCTCCTGAGTGCTGGGATTAAAGGTGTATGTCACCACTGCCCAGCCCTTTTATATTTATTTTTAACATTTAAAAAAAATTACATTTATTTAGTGCACGTGTGTACACATGTGCTGTGGTGTGTGTGTGCCACAGCATGCGTGTGGAGGTTAGAGGAGAACTTGTGGGTGTCGGTTTTCTTCTCCCACCATGTGGGTACCTGGGTGGCAGAGACTGAATTCAGGCTGTCAGGCTTGGCTGCAGGCACCTCCACTTGTTGAGCTTCTCGCCAGCTCTTCATTTATCTTTATAATGGCTCCATAGATAATTGAATTCAAAGCTCCTGATTAAAACCATTTGACATAAATTGACTGAGAAGTAGTGAATTCACCCTAGAAGTAAATGCAGCCAGAGTTAGATATAATATAAATTCTGAGGAATATTAGAAAACTTACTAAAAGGAATAAAAGAACACCCAAATAAAGAGAAATAACATGTCTAAGCATAGGAAGCTTGAATTCTTCCTAATATAGCCCAATTCAATATAGTAGAATAAAAATTCCAACAGGATCATTTATGAAAAGTTGACATTAACAATTCTCAAATTGACCTGGAAAAACAGAAGATTAAAAATAACCAAGGCTCTGTTAGAGAAGAACACGGTGGAAGAATTGCCTGATCAGGTAATAATGTGACTTACAAAGCTACAGTGATTAAGACAGTGTAATATCAGACTGACATAATCAATGGAACTGAATAAGACTGGCAACAGACTTATGACTTTAAACCAATATTTGAATAGATTTGGCATTGAAATCATAAGAATTAAAGGACTGTTTCAGATGTCATACCAGAACAATTCATTTTTCACATGGGAAAAGTTCAATTTTCATATAATATATGACAATATATGTTGGGCTGTTTAGAGATTTATATGTGAACAGCAAGAATAAAACATAATAGAAAAAAGCTGGGCATGGTGGCACATGACTTTAATCCCAGCATTCAGGAGGCAGAGGCAGGAAGATCTCTGTGAAGACTAAGGTCAGCCTGGTCTATAAGGCTAGTTCCAGGACAGTCAAGCTGCGTAGTGAGACCCTGTTTCAATAAATAAAGAAATAAATAAAATTATTTTCAGCAAAATACATATGAAAAATTGAAAATAATTCACAAAAGAAAAAAATTATCTCAAAGCAGATTATCAAGAAACAGCATTTAAAATGTATAAAGAACCCTCACAAATTGTTAGGAAAAAGATAATCCAATAAAAATGATAAGCAGACAAATCAGAATGGCCACTGAACATATGACACACCATCACTCAGTTTGACTCAGACAAATGTAAAATAAAACTTCTAACTGGAAGAACTGAAAAACAGATACTTTTAAGCATTGGCAGAGACATAGATAAATGGGAACTAACAATTACTGTATGAGGTGGAGGGAAACTGGCAAATCTCCAGAAAGTAATTTGACACTATTGAAAAACTGAAGATACCTTGCCAGGCCACTCAGCAAGCCCAACCTGGATGCTCCCAGGTCCCTGCAACAGGAGATGGGTACAGGAACATTATCATTAGTGTTGTTTATGATGTATGATGTAAAGGAGGGCCAATTCTCAGCTGAAGAATAAGTAAAGTCATTTTGGTGTATTAATTTGTAGGCATGCATCAGGCCACTGAAGGCAAGTATATTAAAACAACATGGCCTGGCACTGGATTGTTAAAAAACAAAATAAAACAAAGCAAAATACTTGGTTTTACTCATACTACAATCAACAGAGATCTCCTACCCCAAAAGGTGTGTAGATTCTTCTCTACAAGCAGTGAGCAATGTGATCTGTAGCAGAGACACTCAGTTCTGACATCTTCTGGAGATAATGTCAGCTCCCACAGTCTGAGGGCTCGGTTCCTATTAGGAGCCAAAATGCAACTTTCAGGTTGTTTTGCCTGTGATTGTGGACTACCATCTATAAGTTGGGGTTCTCATGATTCCCTTCTGGTGTTTGATTTTCTTGAGTGAATCACATAATCTGAAGAATCATGTTTCTCTGCTTGTTGTACAAGGATACAGAGGAATTCGCATGCAAGACGAGGCACAGAAGAAGGGAGTCAGGGCTGCCATGCTGTCTCTGGAAGTTCCACACTTCAGCAACCTGAGATGTTTATTTAGCCATCTGCAATCTCCAACTGAATAGTCACAAATGAAGCAGCGTGAACCTGTCAAAGAGTGCTGGGTGCACACCCAGCCTATATAGGTGTGTGCCTAAAACTGCTGTACTCCTGGATGCTGAGGCAGGAGGAACTTGAGCTTCAGGCTAGCCTGAACTACATAGCAAAATCTTACCAAAAGTGGGAGGAGGAAGAAAAAGAGGAGGGAGAGAGGGAGGCTGGGAGGGAGGAGTTGGAGAGATGGTTTAGCAGTAAGATGGAACACTGTTCTTTCAGTTTTGTTCCCAACTGTCTGTGACTCCAGTTCCAGGGAATCCAGCCCCCTCATCTAGCCTTCTACCCAGACTATTATGTGTGTATGTCTGTGTGTGAATTTGTGCACAAGTATGCATACACAAACATACACATATACACACATAATTAAAAATAAAATAAATCTCTGAAAGAGGGAGAAGGAGGAGGAGGAGAAGGAGGAGGAGGAGGAGAAGAAGAAGAAGAAGAAGAAGAAGAAGAAGAAGAAGAAGAAGAAGAAGAAGAAGAAGAAGAAGAAGAAGAAGAAGAAGAAGAAGAAGAAGAAGGAGAAGAGGAAGCATCCATCACCCCCGGTGTGCTAGTATATGCCTTTAATCTTAGCACTGGGAGGTAGAGGCAGAGGCAGGCAGATCTCTGTGAGTTCAAGGCCAGCCTAGTCTCTAAAGTAAGTTCCAGGATAGCCAGGGCCATGTGGAGAGACTCTGTTTAAGACAGAAAGATGGGGGGGGGGGGTAGAGGGTGAGGAAGAGAGAGAGAGGGAGAAGAGGAAGAAGAGAAGAAAAAATATGATTGAAAAAAAGGTGTATGTTCTAATGCAAATAGATAGGCTGGGTAGGGAAATGTAGCAAGGCCTGTCTGTCCCACTTTCTTCTTAGCCTTTCTGTGTGTAATGTCTCCCTTCTGGCTGTGGGGCAAGACCTCTTTGGAGAGGGGAATGAGGAGAGTGTATTTGATCTGTTTTCAGACAAGGGTAGATCAGATAATTTCAATTGGCCAGGTCCAAAACAGAAAGAAAGGGTAAAGAGATTGGTTTCTCTGGTCTGCCTTAGGGAAGAGAGATCTTAGTTTCTGTGACCTGTTTTGGTCACAGAGTTTTGTGCCAGGAAGCACATATGAAAATACTATCATAAACATATCCAACAAATAGGCTGTTAAGAGAAAAAGAAAGCTATAGGAATATAGCTTGTATCTTCACATGTAGTAAGAACTATAAAGAAAAGCAAAGAAATGACGGAGGGAAGTTAGCTACTTCTTAATATTGGAGAGGTGTCATCAGATGATAAAGGGGCTCCAATTATATATTTCACAAAATAGGTGGTAGGTACATGCAGGCACATGGAACATACACCTATGCAGGCATAACACTCATTTACATGCAAGAAAGAATAAAATCTCAGAGGAGGTCTAAGGAAGAAGAAGGATGGAGAAAGGAATGAATTCATACGGAAAGGGGGAACTAAAGAAAGCCTTATTTTTAAAGAAGATTCACATGTGCATGCATGCACCATTTGTGAGTGTTCCCTCAGAGTCCAGAAGAGGGTACCAAGTCAACTGAAGGTGGAGTTACGAGCTATTGTGAAGCGCCCATTGTGTGTGCTGGGAACCAAACCCAGCCATCTCTTTGGCTATAAAGAAATACTTAACTTCGTGGACTTGTATAAGATTGGCTGGCTTTTTCTAAGATATTGAAATCTTAAAAGAAGAAAATTTGGGAAACTGACTTTTAATATCTATAATTATGGATAAGAAATTATTTAGTACCTCTCAGGGAATTGGAACAACAACAACAAAAAAAACATTAAGTACACCAATGAGAAATGAGTTTCCTTTTCACTCCTTTAAGTGGCTTGGTGAAAGAGTATTAGATTAATTATTGTGAATTGCCCAGAGATTCCTAGGCCCCTTCCTTAGAGCTCACCCAGCCTCCATGCTCTGACACTCCCATCCTCTGTCCCCAGGTACCGCCTCCTGAGCCCTGTACCTGCTCCCAGATAGGTATACCTGTCATCAGCAGGACTGTGTCATCAGTCCCATATAACTGGCCGGCTTCGGGCTCTTTCTTTTTTGCTTCTTTCTCTCTTTGCCTCTCTGCTCTCTGCCCTCTTTCCTCCGTCTCTCTCTTTGCCTCTCTCCTCTCTCTCCTCACCCTGTCCCATATTCTGTCTGTCTCTCACCATGCTCTCTCCTCCCCCTTCCCTCCCTCCCCGCTCGGCTTCTCTTCTCTTGGTCAGTCACCCTGCTGTCCTGGCCCCCGCCCAGGGTCCTGTTCTACCCGACTCAGCATCCCTCTCCCTTCATTAATAAACCCTTACTAAAACTCGCCAGCGTGCATGTGTCTAAGCCCCATGCATCACCTCTGTGCAAAGAATTGTTACATTCCTAATCTAAAACCTGGGGGCTAGAGAGATGGCTCAGTGGTTAAGAGCACTTGCAGCACTGTAGAGGACCTGGGTTAGTTCCCAGCTACATAGTGGCTCACAGCCACACTGTAACTTCAGTTCCATAAGATCTTTCGTTCTTTCTTAATGCCCATGAGTGTGGGCATTACACACTCATGGTGAACATACATCTATCTAGGCAAAACACTCATTTACATAACAGAAAATAAATAAATCTTACAAAAAAAGAATCACAAACCTAACTTTTGGTTTCCAGAGAAGGTTCAGTGAGTAATTGTACCTGAACTGAATTTGAATTAGAATCCCTAGCGTGTGTAGAAAAAGCTGGATATGGCTGCATATGCCTGTAATCCCAGTGCCATGGGCGCAGAGGCAGGAGGATTGCCGGGGTTTGCTGGCTGCCAGCTTAGCTCCAGGTTCAGTGAGAGAGACTGTCTCAAGGGAATAAGGTAGAGAGTGGTAGAACAGGACATTCAATGGCCTCTTCCACCCACATACTCATAAACAAACATGTGGCAATACACACACACACACACACACACACACACACACAGATTAAAAAAAAGTGAAAAAAGTGAGACCCAGCCTTCTAGTTTGACTGTATCTTTAATTGTTTACATAACCTTGAGTAACTAACTGGGCCTCACTGAACTTGAGTTTTCTGATAAGGTGCTTGCTAAAGCTCAAAGTTGAGTCACCCCTGTGTTAAAAAAACCTCTCAGCCAAAAAAAAAAAAAAAGTAGGCATACCCATTCATCATTTTAATAAAGATCTATTCTATTAATTTGGAAAAGCTGAAGAGAGTATTAATTTTCCTCCCACGGTCTTAATGAAGAAATAAAGAAACTAATTTCCCATTACTATTCAAGGAGCAATCCACTCCTTCACAGACTGAAAAATTAATGTAACGAATCCAAGGAACTGAACCATCTGTGCATCTTTCTTCCTTTCTCCAATCTAAGGCTCAGATCTTTTCATTGTATAAACAAAGTTTTAAAAGTTAACGAAAATCAGTGCAATTTTAAAACTCAGGCTTGCTTCATAGCAACGTACTTAGGACAAAATATCTTTCGTTTTCAGGATGTTTTGACTTAGTAAAATTTATCGATGACTTCCTGAGTCTGAAGCATAGCAACTGTTACAGTCTGTTGACTGTAATCTCCCCTGCCGGTGTAAACTGTATCCATCCCACTTTCTTTTTCAAAGCTGTTCGGTGTGATTTACAGATAGTAAGTCATTTATCCTCACAACATATTAGCAGAGCTGGTGTGATTCTCATGACTGAGAAGGTAAAACTGTAGGAGGAATGGGGAGAGGCTTTGTTTGTAAAGAGCTTACCATGAAAACACAAGGCCCTGAGTTCAGATCCCTGGCATCATACAAAAAACCCAGGCCTGTAATCCCAGCACTGGGGAGGCAAGGACAGGTGGATTCTTCAAGCTCTATAGCCAATCAGCCTAGTAAAATTGATGAGCTCCAGGTTTAGTGAGAGACTCTCAAAAAATAGGGGAAAGAAGATTGAGGAAGTATTGACCTCTGGCATCTTCACTGAGGCACATAAATGAGCTTGCACACCCCTCCCACACACACGCTGAAGGAGTGGGATGGGGTTGTAGCTCAGTTGGTAGACGACTTGCCTAGCATGCATGAAGCCCTGGGTTGAATCCCCAGCACCACATAGACCAGGTGCTGTTGTGCTACTTGTATTCCTAGCACTTGGGAGGTGGGGTCAAAGTGATCAGAAGACCCAGATCGTTCTCAACTACTAAGAGAGTTTGAGGCCAGCCTGTGCTTCAGGAGATCCTGGCTTGGGCAAAAAAAAAAAAAAAAAAAAGTGGAGCTGGGCAATGGTGGCTCAGGCTTTTCATCCAGTACTTGGGAGAAAGAGGCAGGCAGATCTCTGAGTTCGAGGACAGCCTGGTCTACAGTGTGAGTTCCAAGACAGCCAGAGCTACAACAGCTCAAAACCAAAACCAAAACCAAACGAAAGGAAGGAAGAAGGAAGGAAGGAAGGAAGGAAAGAAAGAAAGAAAGAAAGAAAGAAAGAAAGAAAGAAAGAAAGAAAGAAAGAAAGAAAGAAAGGAAGAAAGGGGAAAAAAGTGGAGCCAGCCAGATAGCTCAGTAGGTAAAGGCACCTGCCAACAAGTTTAGACCCCTGGAAACCACATGGTGGAAGGAGAGAACCAACTCTCACACGTTGTCCTTTGACCTCAACTCATCTCTCATGGCATTCATGTGCCCCCCCCCCCACAAATAAACGTATAAATGAAATACTAAAATAATTTTAAAAAGTGAAATAATAGGCCATGATATTACACTAATTTTTTGTCGTGAACGTGAAGACCGGAGCCATTGAAGTATATATACTTCCCTCACTTATTTTCCTTCGTACTTAAGGGCGCTACCTGTTACATACAGTGCTGAGTCTGAAAGCAGAGAGAGATGATGTTTCTTCTCCCAGCCTTTAGACAGCCAGAGTACAGGCACCTTACTTAGGTGCTGAGATTGGGACACTCCAGCCCAGGCAGAACGATAGATGCAGAAGGACTTTAGGAATTATTTGTAATGGGAAAGGCAGAAGAGTCTACCATGGTGTGGAGTGTGTGCTGTTAGCCATGTGTTGCAGCATGACCCACTACGTCACCTCCCTCTCCATCCCTGCCCCGTTCCAATCTTTGGTACTGTCTTCTGGATTTGGGCCCTGATTCTCAGGCTGCCTTGGCTTCTGCCATTTTCTAAATTTCCTCCAGATTTCATGTAATTTTTGTGAATTTCAAAATATTCTTCTTTTTCTGCTTTTCTGAGCCAAAATTGGTTTTAATTACTTGTACACAAAAGCACAAAATCCCTTAATCTTACTGCTCTTCAAAGCACAATATTTTTATCCCTAAATTGTCCTGTTCACTTAAAATTTTTTTTTCCCCTGAGACAAGGTTTCTCTGTTATAACTCTAGTTATCCTGGAACTCACTCTGTAGACCAGGCTGGCCTCGAACTCACAGAGATCCTCCTGCCTCTTGCCTCCTGAGTGCTGGGATTAAAGGTGTGTGCCCAGTCTCTAATTAATACATTAAAAATGGGATTACAGATAGAAAATGTTTTTGTGCTGGCTAGTTTGGAGCTGAACAAGTCCTCATGGTCACACAGCAAGTATACTGAGCCACTGAGCCATATTTCCAGCTTGCAATTTTCATTTTGACAAATATTTTAAGATCCAGTCTTTTCTGTTTCCAAATTATTTTGTTTTTAATCAGTGTTTATTCCATTGTCACAAATTCAAGTTATTCCTGGGTCTTACTAAGAAAAAGAACCAGAAAGTTCCCAATTTTTTTTTCATGTTTGTAGAGAATTTATATAGAGCGTGTCATCCCTCTGGATATTCTAGCGTGTGGACAAACTCATGCTGTTTTTCTTTTTCTTCTGATTTTGATACAGGAGCTCACAATGCTGTGCAGGCTTGCCTCGAATCTGTGTGCTTCTCTTGTCTCAGTGTCCTGAGTGTTGAGATTGCAGGAACGAACCACCACACCACAATCTTCCAGTTTTGTATTAAAACTTTGCCATCACAGCCATGCACATGTCTGTGGCTCCTTTTTTCCCACACTATGTCTCAGTGACTTTTCTGATGCTATGAAGAGATGCCATGACCAAGGAGATTTATAGAAGAAAAAGTTTGTTTGGGGATTATAGTTTTAATGGGTGAGCCCATGACCATCATGGCGGGGAGCATGACAGCAGGCAGGCATGATGCTGGAGGAGTTGCTGCAAGCTTACATCTTGATCTACAAACGTAGGGCAGAAGGAGACTAACTGGGAATGGCATGGACTTTTTGAAACCTCCAAGCCAGTTCCCAGTGACATACTTCCTACAATAAGGCCACACCTCCTAATCCTTTCCAAATGGTTCTAACTGGGGCCCAAGTATTAAAACATATGAGCCTCTGGGGGCCATTCAAATCACCACACACTATAAAGGCTACAACAGGTTTTTTTTTTTTTTTCTTTTTCTTTTTTCTCCCTGTTACAAAGTAGGATAGAATTGTGGCAGAGACTATATGACCTGCAAACCCTGAGACATTTACTCTCTGACTCGTTTTCAGAAAAGAACCAAAAACAAAAAACGAAACAACCCCCCCCAACAAACAAACAAACAAACATTGTTGCCGCTTTTTCTATGTGCATTTGTTACCAAAAACTTTGGGGACCCCTACCTGGATGCCACATATTATTAGGGGAAATTGGGGACCTCTCTGTGGGTTCTTAGTCTTGTTAATAAAAAGAATTTAAGAGTGGACCCAGAAGGAAGCTCAAGGACAATTTTATTGGAGTTAAAAGAAAAACAACAGAACAGGTAAGTTACAACATTTGGCGGCCATCAGGAGGGAGTTGAAGAGAAAAAATGTCATGCCTTTTGAGATAGGCGTGAGGGTCAACAAGCAACCACATGGAGGGGGCTGGGAGAAACTCCAGAGAAAGAGTGAGAAAGCCCAAAGTACCAGGAAAAATATGTCCAGGCTGGCTCTGGCCAGTATGTGAGAGAAAAAGTAACTCAGAAAAGCCAGCAGAGCAGGGTAGCAGAGACTCTGTAAGCAAGGTTGGGGTTTCTGCAAAGGAAAAGAATATTAACTCATTAAGGGGATAATTAATGAAAGAATTAATTTCTTTTCTTTAGTATGACTTAAGATGAATGAGCCTTCCTAAAGGGTGGTCACTTGGCCAGATGATGGACAGGTCCAACTAGATTAACTCTTCAGGGAGGAGACAGTAGTATGAAATGTTCTAATCTTTAGGGTAGATCAGAATGTTATGTCTCCACCCAAGGCCAGAGGTAGATTCCATTCTGCTGACCAAGAGGAAATAACTTTCCTTTTATGAGCCTCACCAGAGCCCTGATGACCTTAATGCCCTATAAGGCTACTGTAACATTTTTCCCTCCAGAGTGGAGATCCTAAAATCATTTGGGAGATGGGGTGAAATTGGGGAATAAATGTAACTCATTTTCATTATAAAGATCTAGTGGTATGATTCCAATGCTGTTTACCAGAGGAGATTAGTGTCTGGACTGGAGTTTCAGTCCTACACTCACATATAGTTTCCGGGTGGGAGAACTCATTTAGGAAGAGGTAAGAAATGACAGCTCCTTCCGACATTTCTGGCCAGAGAACCAAGGACATTTCCTGCTTCTAGCCAAGGACTGCCCCTAACTGCTTAGCCAATATCTATCTCCTTGGCCTTATCATTTTCTCATTCTTGGACTTCAGAATGTTTTCATATGTTAGCTTCGAACTCCATATGCAACTTAGGATAACCTTAAACTTCTGATTGTCCTGCCTCCACCTCCTAAATGTTAGGATTGTAGGTAGGCACCAACATGCCTTGTTTTATGAAGTGTTGAGACTTGAACTCTGGACTTGTGAATACTAGACAAGAACTTTGTCATCTGAGTTGTATCTTCGGCCCCAGAGATTTTTGTTTTTCTTTCTTTCTTTTTGTTTTTTGTTTTGTTTTATGGAGACAGGGTTTCTCTGTTGTAACTCTGACTGTCCTGGAACTCACTCTGTAGACCAGGCTGGCCTCAAACTCACAGAGATCTGCCTGCCCCTGCCTCCTGAGTGCTGGGATTAAAGGTGTATGCCACCACCATTGGCTGATTTTTCTTTTTGTAATATTTCATTTTTTTTTCATTTTTATTTTACATTATATGTGTATGTGTGTGTGTGTGTGTGTGTGTGTCTGTGTGTGTCTGTGTGTGTCTGTGTGTGTCTGTGGGGGTATGTGTATGTGAGTGCAGGCTCCTGCAGAGGCCAGAAGAGGGCATCAGATCCCCTGGAGCTGGAGTTACAAGCAATTATGAGCCAACCAACATGGGTGTTGGGAACCAAATTTAGATTCTGTGCAAGAGCAGTGTGCGCTCTTAATGACCAAGTCATCTCTCCCGCTCCACAGAGATTTTTCTTTATTTGCATATTACTGTTTACCAACAGGGGTTAGTACCAGAATCAAATGGTGGCTTCTTAGATTTTTGCCTGTCTGGATTCCCCATGGTAGACCTTCCAAATGAGAATTCTCAACCCTGCCACCGTTCCTCCTTATGCATTCTGGTTGTCCTGCAATTTCCAGAAAATTCACTCGTTTTTCAGACTTTGTGGGATGTTCTGTGATTTGGCCTTTCGGAACTTAAGTATTTTGAAAAAGTCTATTTAGAAGACTAGATTTTTTTTTCTTTTTACAAAATCCTGTTTCTCCTCTTTATTAACAAAACTGATAAGAATAAAATCATTATTTTTAAGAGATTTTGGCTTAATAGAAATAGCTACAATTAGTAATGGAAATAAGCTTACATTTTAAAACTTTTTCTATTCACAATGTAAACAATATACACAGTAGTCTGGAAATTTATATAGGGCAAAATGATTTAACAACATTTATGATGTTGGGTTTTAATCAGTTTACTGTTTCATACTAAGAAAGTGAGTCTTCAGCCCTGAGGGAGCACAAATGAACACACATTTGGAATTGTAGCTTATTTGACTTTGGGAAGAGTGTTTGAATTTCTTGGCCATTTTACTTCTTTGACATAAGAATTTGAACTGAGAATTTTGTTTCTTTCTGGCTATAAACTCTTCAATGTTACAGTTGAGTGCAGATCTTAAGCCTGACACTGGTCAGATCCAGTGACTCTGACAGGACAGAGAACAGCCCAGGAGCAGGGGGTCAAGATATGAAGAAGAAAAACTAGATGAGAAATAACACCATGTTTTTTCTCAACAGTGCTCTAGGTCTTGCTTGCTACATCCTGGAGTAAAGCTTGATAGATACTTTAAATCATTATAACTGATGGTGTCTGTATGTTTGTGTGTGATATGTATGTGTGAGTGTGTGTGCCACAGTGTGCACGTGGAGATCAGAGGCCATCTCTGAGGAGTTGGTTCTCTCTTTCAACCTTTCCGTGTGTTCTGGGGATTGAATCTAGGTTTCCAGGCTTGTATAGCAAGTGCCTTTACCCGCTAGGCCAAGATCTTGCTGGCACTCACTGAATGTTTTAAGTAACAGTCTATTGAGCTAGAATTTGAATTTGCATGCTAGACAAATCAGGTCTGGAGACTTTTCTTGGTAAACTATCTCAAAGTGGCTTTGTGTTTATGCATTTTGCTTAATTTAGACTCACACTTTGGATACGGTTTCTTACACTTGGTTTGACCTACCAAACCCTGTGAGCAAAGGAGCCCAACAAATATTACACTGCTTTATAGCAGTGTAAGTTTTAAGAGCTCTTTCATCCTTTCCCTTCTCATGTGGAATTCCTATTAATGTCACAGAGATTTACTGTGATCGAAAGAAGAGAGTCTGTGTCCTTGAAAAGTTAGTGAGCAATGCTTAGCCATAAAAATGGTACTGCATGCTTATGAACATCATATAGAAGTTCAAATTGTTTGAAGACAGATAAATAAGATGATGAGGATATATCTAGTTAGGCGACTGAACCGAACTGGAGGGACAAGTGAATTAATTATCTGGGAAGCTTCTTCGTTGCTCAGTGCAGGTTGAGACACATTCCTCAGGCTGAAGAAGTGAATCATCTTTCTTTTGCATAAAAGTCTCTGTATGGGGCTGGAGAGATAGCTCAGTGGTTAAGATCACTGATTGCTCTTTCTGAGATCTGGGTTCGACTCCCAGCATCCATACGGCAGCTCACAGCCCCGCAACGTCCTCCTCTGGCCTTCCTGAACACCAAGCACACATGTGGTACACACACATACATGCAAGCCAAACACCTATACACATTTTTTTTTAAAGGCTCTGTGTATTTGGATTACTATGTTATTGAGCTCAATGATAGAATTGCTTTTTTTTTTTTTTTTGCTGGGTGATTTTGTTCTTTGATGCTTTGTTGTTGTGTCCACTCCTCTCTTCAGCAGTTGGAGTAATAAAAATAAATAAGTAAATAAATAAATACCTCCTAAGTCAGCAGGTACACCATGTAACTAATATTTAAGGAAGAAGGGGACATTGGCTGGACAGGGCTGAACATTTATTGCATGCTTTAGCCCAAGTGGAGGCTCTTTTTTAATCTTAAAGGAAGTATTTAGTAAGGAATGAATATCTCTACTTCGTTCCTCAAAGGTATGCAGACAGGGCTACGTAAACCTTTGTTTTGAGGGTTGTGGTTTAATCTCTTTAATTGAGGTATGGTAGAGAGAAGAAGAAAGAGAGCATGGGAGGCTCAGTACAACCTGTACACTTTCTGTACAATAAGTTAGGAAAATCCCTAACTTATTGAACAGAATGATAATTCAGTATTTGAATGCCTAGGCAAAAGGCAGGATCAACAGGCTGACAATGCAGATGGAGCTAATTCCAAACCCCTGCCCTCCCTGGTATTTTCTTTTAACTCCTCCTCCTTGTCCTCGTCCTCCTCCTCTTCCACCTCTTCCTCCTCCTCCTCTTCCTCCTCCTTCTCTTCCTCCTCTTCTCCTCCTCCTCTTCCTCCTCGTCCTCCTCTTCCTCCTGCTTCTCCTCATTATTATTATTATTATTATTATTTTTGTTTTTTGAGACAGGGTTTCTCTGTTGTAACTCTGACTGTCCTGGAACTCACTCTGTAGACCAGGCTGGCCTTGAACTCACAGAGATTGGCCTGTCTCTGCCTCTTGAGTGCTGGGATTAAAGATATGGGCCACCATGGCCTGGCATGTTATTGTTGTTATTGTTAATATATCATATACATGAGTGCTTTGTTTTAATGTATATTGTGGGACATATGTGTGCCTGGTAAACTGTCGAGGATGTTGGATTTCCCTGGAACTGGAGTTACAGATGGGTGAAGGTTGCCTTGTGGGTGTTGGGACTAGAATCTGGATCATCTAAAGGAGTAGCCAGTGAGTGCTCTTAATCACTGAATAATCTCTCCAGCTACTCCCTGGTATTTTTTTTTTTTTTTTAACCAGTTCTAGTTAGTAAAGAAAACCTGACCATGAAGAAAAAGGTAACTGGAAATGACAGCTTTTAATCTGACAAGACCACCAGGTTTAGTGAACCTGTCTCTTAAAGAGAATCAGTCCTGTAATATTAGTAGTCTAATTTTCAAGTGATAAGATCTATGACATCATGCCTCATTATATTACCTAAGCTAATTAATTTATACCCACTGATTCAGACATGGCAACATAGGACAGTTACAATTTGGTGATAATTATTTTAAAAATAATTTTATTATTTTAATTTGTGTATGTGCGGAGTGTGTGTGTGTGTGTGTATGTGTGTGTGTGTGTGTGTGTGTATGTGTGTGTGTGTGTGTGTGTGTGTGTGTGTACATACTCGAGTGCCAGTGCCCACAGAGGTCAGAGGCTTTGGATGCCTCTGAACTGGAGTTACAGGCAATTGTGAGCTACCTGATGCACATACTGGAAACCAAACTCTGGTTCTCAGCAAGAGCAATGTGTGCTCTTAGTTGCTGAGCTATCTCTCTGTCCCTATTTTTTTTTTTCTTTTTTTGAGACAGAGGCTTGCTGTGTAACACAGACTGGTCTCAAAATCATGATCCTTTTGCCTCAGCTTCTAGTGCTGATATTACAGGTGGGTGTACCATGTTCAATATGGAAGTGGATCCTGATGAGCCCCAGACAAACATGGTCAGTGCAGTTGCTAAGATCCATATATGAATGAGTTTGAGTTAATGAGATGTGACAGGATGTCTGCGGGGAGGTTTCTGGAAAAGGCTTTTTTTCCTTCTAGGTAGTCACTAGATAGTAAGGTCGTGTTCTTCATTTTTGTATTATGCACCTGGATGTTCAACACAATCTTCAGCCCTGAAAGTGTTAGGCTAGCCATATTGTAAATGGTGCCTACCTCAGAGGGCAAAAAGAGAGGATCATTTAGAGGATCCAATGACAGCATCTGGAGTCCATTGTCTGCCTCCCTGTGATCTGAATGATATATTTCTTGATTGATTAATTCAACTTAAATGGTGGGTTTTTTTTTATTGTTTTCTGTAGCAAAAAAAAAAAAAAAAATCATCCTGACAATAATTAAAAATTTCACCACTGAAATGTTGACTTAAAAAATCCATTTTGTTAAATGGCAACTTTATCCACTCAGCTTAAAACCCATTATTTCACATTCCTTTACTCACTTCATCCAAAATCTATGAGGAAGACTTTAAATTAAAAGAGATGACTAAGAGAGAGACCTATCCTATCACTATAAAGCTTTCTGGTTAACTGGGAGAATGATGTTATTAAAACTCCAATAAGGAAGTCAGAGTGAGAATTTAGTTCAGAGTGCCAAGAAGGTACATTTTATAAAATTGTCAAGTTACTCTTCTGTATCTTCATTAATTTTCCATTACATGTGTTTATTTATTTGTTGACGTATGAGTGTGTGTGTGTGTGTGTGTGTGTGTGTACACCATGCAGAAGTCGGTTGCCACCATCTCTCATGTGGGTCCCTGGAATCAAACTCATGCTGTCAGCCTTGGTGCCTGGCACCTTTACTCAGTGAGTCATCTTGCTGTCTCTTCATTAAGTTTTGACTTAGAAGTTCAAACAAGCAGAATGAGGGAATTTAAGAGTAAAGTAATATGAAGAACATTTCTGTCTTAGTCACCGTTCTATTGCTGTGAAGAGACACTCCAGCCAAAGCAACTCTTATAAGATGAAGGATTTTACTGGGGGCTTTCTTGCAGAGGCTTTGTTCATTATAATCATGGCAGGAAGCATGGTGGCAGGCAGACATGGTGCTGGAGAAGTAGCTGGGAATTACATCTTGATTCACAAATTTAAAAGAGATTTTAAAAATTTAATTATTTTTATGTGCATATGTCTGTGTATCTGTGTAGGTGTCTGAGGAGGTTAGAGGTATGTTGGAGTTATAGGTGGCAGTGAGCTACCTGATATGAGTGCTCTTATCTGCTGAAACATCTCTCCAGCCCCACTTCTCATTTTTCTTTCTATGTGTAATATATATGTGTGTGTGTGTGTATAAATAAAATCAACAAATCATAAATTCACCCTAAAGCCTCTTGCATATATGTAGCGCATAATTTAAATAATGTTTTATAGTGGATTCCTCCATGGTATCTTAAATTCTATAGATGACTGACATGTTAAACACATCAAGGTGAAAAATAACAAACCCAGTGATTTTTAGAGAGATTTCAGTCACAGTTGGTACTTCCAATTGTCATATGAAAGGTTGTGAGTTGTAAGTAACTTTTACTACAATTATTTATCTATAAACATTTACTAAATATATATTATATGTCAAGCATGTCAAGCACTGGGCTGAAGGTATAGGCCCAAGATGACTAAGATACAATCTCTGACTGCCAAGCTTGGTGGTGTGTGCCTATAGTTGCAGCAATTTGGGAGGCTGAGGTGGCTGATTGATTGGGTCTGTGAGCTCAAGCCTATTATCGACAACATAGCAAGGACCCACCCCTCCTACAAAAGAAAAAGGAGGGGAAAAAAATAAAAGAAAAAACTGAACTTTGTCCTCAAGCAAAGACACAAATAACTATAATGAAGGATGTTTCACTTATGTAACTGTAACAAGCGCCAGTACATGTTTTCACTGCCATGTGTAGGTAGGCTGTAGAAACTTGTTCATTTACTTTGTATAGATATTATCTCTTGTTAGTCTCTTAGGGAGTTGTTGTGTTTATTCATAACACATTCTAGCTATGTAGGGTGTGAAAACTGTGATCCGAGAGAGACTAGTTTGGAGGACATGTAAATATGATCACTCCCTTTATTACATCAAGTAAAAACAACATACTTTCAGCCTGTGATAATTACGGTTAGAACTAGATCAAGATAGTGTGAGGCTTTAATCTATATGAAGTGCAAAAATAATTCTGTATTATAACCAAGAGTCACTCTATATTTGTAAAAAAAAATTCCATAGATTTTGTAGTCAGAAAAGCTCTTAATTTCATATATGTAAGACTATGTTAAATTGATTAATTAGTTAAAACATGGCAGGAAACAAAGAGGGAAGAAAGATCACTCAAAAGATGAACTTCCCATCAGCTGGACATGGGGTTAGGTGGAGGTTAAAATATTTTATATTTATTAGCTGGGCATAGTGGCATATGCCTTTAGTCCCAACACTCAGGAGGTAAAGGGAGGTGAATCTCTGTGAATTCAAGGCCAGCCTATTCTACATAGTGAGTTCCGCATCAGCTAGGGCACATAGTGAGACTCTGTCTTGAAAAGTTAGTGTGTGTGTGTGTGTGTGTGTGCGTGTGCGTGTGCGTGCACGTGTGTGTTTACATGTGTGGAGGTCAGAGAACGGCTTTTTGGAGTAAGTTATTTTCTTTCACTTTTAGATGGGCTCTTGAGATTGAACTCAGGTCATTCATCAGGCCTGGTGGCAAGTGCCTTTAGCAGCTGAATCATCTCACCAACCTCCCAGGTTCTTTTTTGATGAGATAAGGTCTTGCTATACAGACTGGGCTGGACTTGAATTTGTGGTCCTTCTAACTCAGCCTTCTCAGTGCTGGGATTACAGGTTTGTACCAACAAGACTGACTAGGCTTTAATATGAATGGCTCCGTGGACACCTAAAATATGCTTTTGCCCTGACTTCCTTCAACTCTGAACAATGATATGGAAGTATAAGCCAAATAAAGCCTTTCCTGCCTAATCTGCTTTTGATCATGGTGTTTCACCACAGCAAAAGTAATCCTCACTAAGACAAAGGAGTTAGATCCTTGGAAATGGAGTTATGGATAGCTGTGAGTCACCATGTGGGTACTGGAAATTGAATTCTGGTCCTCTGGAAGAGCAGTAAGTACTCTTCACCACTAAGCCATCACTCCAGCTCTGAATTATTTTCTTGAAGCTCCAACTTGCCTGTGGACTTTGATAGTTTTATGAGACACAAATAAAAATAAAGCAGAAAACTGTCATAGCAATGATCAGCAAGCTTCCTAGTTGGTCTGTCTAGCTACCATAGAGCTATTAAAGTATTCTTTGCAGCGGGAATAATTATACTTATTTATCAGTTCTGATGGCTGAGAAAATGCAGTTTATACCATGTTATAACTTGTTTAGTTTGATTTACTATACCTTGAGAGGCTGTAACTATGGTTGTTTTCTGCATTATCTCATCGAATGTAAAAGAAAAATTCAAACATGGTTTAAGGCAAGTGTACATAGTCGCAACTTGAAAATTTACAGCTTGATGAAGAGGAAGATAGCTTGCACCGCTCAGGCATGGTCTGCCATGGTATTCTGGAAATAATCTGGAGAAACATAAATAGAAACTATTAAAAGAGGTGGGTCACAGCAAACATGTCTAGATTTGATAGCAATAAAAAGAGCGTTACAGAGCAGGAGAGAAAATTCAGAGTCTGTCCCAGAGAAATTGACTCAGTTTGGGAGCATTGCCAGGCTACCAAAGAAAAGGAGCCAATACCAGACATCAACAGGGAGCTACAACTAAAAATAGGTAAGCCCATGGGATGGAGAGTTGCCTCAGCATTTAAGGGCATGTACTGCTCTCCAGGGGATCCAAGTTCAGCTCCCAGTACACACACTGGGTGGCTTAAACTGCCTGCAACTCCAGCTCCAGATTATTTGATTTCTTTTTGAGATTAAAATTTTTTTTATCTTGGGTGTATAAGTGTTTTAACCTGCATGTGTGTTTGTGCCCCATATCATGTGTGATACCCATTGAGGTTAGAGGCTCTCCTAGGATCGGAGGAGTCAACAGACAACTTTGAGCTGCGCTCTTCAAGAACAACAGGTGCTCTTAGCCACTGAGCTAACTCTTCAGCCTCAATGTTTTTTATTTTTTAATTATGTATATGTATATGTGCGTATGAATGCAGGTGCCTGGGGAGGCCAGAAGCATGGACTCTCCCTGAAATTATAGCTGGTTGTGAGTCACCAGATGTGTGTGCTGGAATCAAACTTAGATCTTCTGCAAGAGCAGTCTGTGCTCTTAACCACTGAGCCATCTCTCCAACTCCTGAGTAGACTTTTATTGATAGTATGGTTAGAAATTTAAAGTCAGAGACCACGCCTTTCAGATTTTGGTAGCATGGACAGACTCTGCCAGCCCCAAACATATTGGGTTAATAGTTATATTAACTGAATTCTCAACAGTGAAACATGTTGTCAGGTGGCAGAGTAGAGAATAGGTGGAGTCATTTGTATGATAAGAACTTCTTTAAAAAACAATTAACCACTCCACCTTGTCCCTTCTCTTCTCCGGCTTCACCCCCCCCCCCCCCGTTTCCCACCCCCTCTCTCCCTGGCACAGCTAGAGGTAAGAGGACTGCTTGTGACAGAACTAAGAGGTATGGAAGCAGGTCGCTTCACCTGCTGGGCCATCTTGTCTGTATTTCCTTTTCTACTTAGTATTTTATTAAAAAACAAACCAAAAAACAAAAACATTGTCTTCTTGAGAGGATAACACAGTCATGCAATCCGAACACCCCGAATCATAAGGTATTAAATGGAAAGATGCCGCCCACGCTGTTCCTACGCTTGTTGTTTTTAATAATACCACTTTAAAAAAAATCACTCCAAAGACTGTTTAAAATGGGTATGAGCAGGGCACGGTGGCACACGCCTTTAATTCCAGCATTTTGGCCGCAGAGGCAGGTGGATCTCTGCGAGTTCCAGGCCGGCCAACAACATAGGGAGACATTGTCTCGACACTTCCCGCCCCGTCCCTGAAGATACGAAAGGCAATGGACGGTTAAGAAGCATAGATCACCCTATAAATACTTCCTAGGAGCTTGTTTAAAAAAAAAAAAAAAAAAAAGTCTAATACAATTTGCCCCAAGTCTTCAAAGGTGCGCACTGTCTTCATCTGCGGACTGAAAACCGGAAGCGCCTTTGGGGGGGGGGGTGGGGGGAAAGACGAACCGGAAATGCTGGGCGCTGAGCGGGAGCGCGTTCTTCCCTGAGGTAACTCGGCCACCGGTTGTAGTTGGGCTGCATTGGAAGCAGTTCTGATATTTTCACCCAAGGTTCTTAGGAAGGTTGACCTGAGGCGTTCCTCCAAGCCCTCGTGACTTTCCCGGGCCTCGTCCTGGACTCTGTCAGGTGTGTCTAGAATCTTCCACGGCAGCGGCCACCCATCGGGTCAGCTGGTGGGTGAAGCGGTTCTGGTTTTCTCCTTAGGGAAGCGTGTTGTGAACTTTAGGGTATTTGCTTTTGTTTGAACCCATTTTGACGTTATGAATACAGTGTTTTAATGTTGGACGTTCTTGTGAAAAGTTTTAAAGAAGTCGGCTGCGCCAAAGTGTGTCACATTTTAATAATTCAGGGATTGTTGAGTATTACTTTACGGAATAGTTCAAGCATAGGGTAAAAATTCTAACTCTTCAAATCATGGAAGTCTGTAACTATCCAAGGACGTTTATTTTTATTTTTATTTTTTTCTTTATTCTTCTGGTAATTGTATTCTGTTAGATTTTGGTTTGGAGACAAGGTCTTGATTTGTAGTGCAGGGTGACATCCAACTCTTTATCCTCCTTCCTTAGTGTCGGAATGCAGGGATTTGACAGTATTATTTATTCTTTAGGTGTGTTTTTTACAGACAGATTTAAATGGAAATTTTCTAGGACTAAAATTACTGTCTTCTTAGTCCCTATGATGCCGAATTGAATTATGGGTTTCAATTATTCATACATTGTCTCGATTTTCTGCCTCACGCTGAATTTTAGAACCAAGTGTGTGTGAACTGTCAAGGAATTTATGGGAACCTGTATGGTTGCTACCTTTCATTTAGAACACATGGAGTCCAGAGAGAATCATCCATTTAGAAGAGGAGTTGGACTTCACTAACATTTGGTTGTTTTCTCTTTTGCCTTTGTTGTGATAAGCGTCCATGACTATCTTTGTACATTAAGGAGCAAAAGAAACTCGAGCCTCAAAATCAACAAACACTGTGTGGTAGAACATACCCTCCAATCTTTTACAGTTTGTGTATTGACAACAACACTCTTTGGTTTATGGGTTGGCCTGAAGTTACTAATAGATTTTGAAAAATTGTATTTATACTTGGATAACTTACAAAGTGTGTTTTATGTGACTTGAGAATTTAATTCCTGTGCCGGGTTTTAAGCCGTCGTGCCCACTAGGCGGCAGCATGGTGTTTGCAGTTTCTTGAGCTCTGCCTGTCGTAAGCAGACTGATGCTGTGTGAGTGTTAATCTGACATTAATGAATATCACATGCTGAATGCTTCTTACCGTGGCGTGACCTGACTGAATGATTTATGTACATATCTCAATCATGAAAATTCTAGACCCCAGGACGTTACTATTCGTTTTCGTATTTTCCTTATACCACATAAGAAAAAAGATTAAAGAACAACAAAGACATAGCCAATAAATGATAGAGCCAGAATTGAAACTCATGCGCTTAAATACTACCCATGCTAACCTAACTAAAATTATCGTTAAGGGTGACTAAATTCTGAAGGGCCCACGGTTAAGATGAAAAAATTTGTACAAACATTTAAATTTATTTGTACAAATGTCACTTTGCAGGATATTTTGAGCAGATTGCAAAAATTCTTCTAGCTTAGTCGTTCAAGTCACAGAAGTGTATAAATATCCAATGAAAGTTCTAGATTTTTTTCTTTATTTTTATGGCAATTCTTTTCTTTTTGTTTTGTTTTTTTGAACCAAATGTGAGGTAAGCATTGTTTAATGTGCTCCTAGACAGTTATGTGTGTTCTAAAGAGCACTAGTTCTGTGAGATGCTTCATAAAAGGTTCTTGGAAGTCACTGAAGGCTCTAAAATGTCCTTCAGTAAAG
This sequence comes from Cricetomys ansorgei, assembly GCA_026225945.1. Taxonomy (NCBI): domain Eukaryota; kingdom Metazoa; phylum Chordata; class Mammalia; order Rodentia; family Nesomyidae; genus Cricetomys; species Cricetomys ansorgei. Next base: position 7,409,911 of record JAMJFZ010003875.1, read on the forward strand.
GAGCATGTTAAATCCAACTTAAAAAAATTAAACTCACAGTTTTCTTAAATTTTATAGATTACAGCTCATATTAAGAAATACATTTTAGGTCTGGTGTGGTGATGCATGCCTTTAATCATAACACTCAGGAGACAGAAGCAGGTGGATTTCTACATAGTGAGTTCCAGTACGACCAGGGCTATGCAGAGAGACACTGTCTAAGTAAGTAAGTAAATACATACATACATTCACACACACACACTTTAGAGCCAGGCTTGGTGACACATACTGCTGTCTCAGCACTCTGAGGCAAGAGGACTGTGAGTTCAAGGCCAGTCTCTGCAACATATGGAATTTGAGGCTATCCTACACCAGACCCTATGTGAAGAAAAAAGAAAAAAGAAAGACTAAAGGGGCTGGGGGCTAAGCTCAGAGGTAGAAGCTTGTATCCTTGGCAGTAACACGCCAAAAAGCTATTTTATTTGCAGGCCACTGTAAGTGTATACACAACCAAAATACACGAACAATATACTTTCCTATTTTATTTTTGTATAGGTTAGTTCTTAATGAAAAGAAGTTCTGATCAAAGCTTATTACATTGATTTTTTTTTTAAATTAAGTTTTGACATTTATTTTTATTTTGTATGTGGGTGTTTTGCCTGCATGTAAGTCTTTGTTCCATGTTCATGCAGTACTCACAGAGGCCAGAAGAGGGTGTCAGGTCCCCTTGGAACTGGAGTTAAGAGTCTTTGTAAACTACTATGTGGATGCTGGAAATTGATTCCAGGTCCTCTGGAAGAGCAGCAAGTTCTTGGCACCACTGAGCCATCTCTTCAGCCTCCTACATTGATTTCTCCACTCATGAATGGATTATGCAGTAGTTTGACTTCACTGTAGGTTTTTTTTTTTTAAATTTACTAATGGAACACACATTGGAAAAGTTATTATTATTATTTTTTTTACAAATTATTTTCTGTCAGATATGGTAACATAAATGAGAACAATTATTTATTGGGAAATTATTCTATATAATCCACTTAGGCCAGGAATGAAATGAAGAAATTGAACAGTTTTGCAGACTAGAATTCCCACATTATCTTCTTAGGAATTTGGTGGTACCTTTACTTGTTCAGCTCACATTGTTATGGTTCATATGACCCTTCTATGGAGAAAGTTTTCAGTTCCTTTATGTCTTTACACATCTCAGACTTTATGTTTAGTTTATTTTTAACTATCTAAAATTCATGTTAAATCTCTACCTCTCATAAAACTTACAAGAGTGTGATTTTTCAAGAAACTCAAAATGCCTTTTTATAATTTTTGTAACAGAAACTTAAATATTTTTCAAATACCCACTATAAAATTTGTCTACCATTTAGAACTGAAGAAACCTTTTACAAATATCTAGTGAAAGACAACATTGTGACAACATTATAAATTAATACCATAAAGAACAGAATTATATAGAGTAGGCACTAAGAAAATGAGTGTATCTGTAAGGTGCTAATAACATGATCTAGACTATTGGTGTAGCTCAGAAAACGAGAGGTTGATGTATGATGCATTCATTAGAAAAATTTCACATAGGACGGGTGGAGGGATGGTTCAGCCATTAAGAGCACTTGCTGCTCTTTCTGAGGACCAGGGTTAGTTTCCAGCACCCATGTCAGGAGGCTCGAAATTGCCTATAATTCCAGCTTCAGAGGATCCAATGACTCTTCTGGTTTCTAAGAGTACCCACACAATCATGGCATATACGTATATACACATAAATACAAATGAAGATAAATCTTTAATAAGTATGTATTTATTTGTTTGTTTTTTTGAGACAGCCTTGTTTATTTCCCTATTTAAAATATTTCTTTCACTTATGCCTTTACTTATTATCTTTTCTTCTCTAAAATAACCTTAGCTAACTTTTCATTTTACTGGTGTTGTGACTTTTAAGATTTTAAGCCTCAACCTAGAAGTCACCTCCTCTGTAAGTCTTGTCTTCCCAAGATATCATTGATTTTCCAATGTTGGATTTGATGTTCCTTCCTTGTGCTACCATAATATTCTCTGCAGAACTTTGCCATTATACATACTCAAATTGTTACAATTATATATATATATATATATGTATATATATATATTTCTTTATTAGAATTTATTGAGAAAAAGTAAGTCTGCCTGCCTATATGTCTGTCTGCTTGCTTATATAAGACAAAGTTTTGCTGTTTAGCTCAAGTAGGCCTCAAATTCTTCATGTAGCTCAGGCTAGCTTTGAACTCAGTATCCTTCTTCCTTACTCTCTTGAGTGGCAGGTTCTAGGATTACAGATTTTTCCCATTAGACTCAACTTCTATTTTTTTGTATGTGTTTTTATTTTTAATATTTATGTGTAAGGTTGTTTGCCTATATTGTACATATGTGCATGCCTGGTGCCTTCAGAGGCCAGAAGAGGGTGTTGGATCCCCTACTGGAGGTATAGGTGGTCGCAAGTTGCCATGTAGGTCTGGGAACTGAACCTGGTTCTTTTGCAAGAGCAACCAGTGCTCTTAAGCTCTGAGTCGTCTCCGGTCACTGGATGAGTTATTTTTTTCTTTGTTTCCATTATTTACTTATATTAATACTTTAGGCTTTAAGGTTCTCCTTGGTTCAGGTTTTTGAAGTTTTAAGATCAGGTTTATATATTTTACCCCCTGTGTTGTTGTGGCTGGCCTCTAAGCTCATAACCTTCCAGCTTCGCAAGCAGCTGTGATATAGGCGTGCATCACTGAACCCGACTAGGTTTACGCTGAATTTTATAATCTGTTCCTTTATAGAATTCAGTGATCTTGGTATTTTGGCCTTTTTAGCTTATCTACCCTACTAGCTTAGGAAGGGAAAAGTAGCTCCCCTTTGCCCACTAAGCTCAACATTCATTGATATTCCTCTAGATATTTGCTAGATCTTGCTTCTTTGACTGTTCTTGTTTTTTTTAATTGTGTGACAATCACTTGTTCTTTCTACAAGATGTAAATAGTTGAGCTTTTGTTTTATCCTCTGTCTTCTCTTGGTTGCTTACAGTCTTAAACCTCTTCCTTGTATCTCACTTCAAGTCTCATTTTGAAAAACTAATTACCAATGACCTTGAATTCTCCAAATAAATTTGTGTTATATATCTATTTCTATATGTTCTATATTTCTATAATATATTTCTATATTTCTTCAGATAGATTTGGTTCCCTCCTGCTTAATGTCTATATCAAAATTCTTCTCCAAGAACATTTATTGAAATTTCTAGTAGTCTAAAGTTTCTTTTTCATAGGTTAGTAAAACCAGAATTTTATATCTGGAGTGACAGACACCTCCTAATATGATTTGTTGTTGTATTTATAGCTAGTCTTTACAATAAGACAGTCTGTTCACAAACACACAATAAAAATTTAAACTTAGTGGTGCACCTTTATTTTACAGATGAGGTGAATGAGGCTGGGAGCCCTGGGACTTTGTTTACTTGTTTACCTACTCTTTTTTTTTTTTTTTTAACAACAGGGTCTTTTTCTACATAACCCTGGCTGTCTTGGAACTCTCAAACTCATAGAGATCTGCCTGTCTCTGCCTCCTAAGTGCCAGAATTAAAGGCTTACCCCACCAAGCCAGCTCACTTTGTTTTTTATACCATGCCTGGTGTTATGTCTGTGATGTCTTAGGTAACACTTACTTGAATATATCCATTACTGTTTCTAGATTGTAAATGCCTTTCTGGTAAAGGCCATCAACCTAAATTTGTGTTACCTGTTTCTAAACCAGAATATTTAATGAATTATGCTATTTCCTCTCTAATACCTGTATATATGAAGTGTGATTTCTTTTTTTTAACGTGAAGCCAGAAGTATAGTTTACTTGTAGAATATTTGCCTAGCATGTATGAGGCCCCTGGGCTCATTCTCCAGCACTACCATTACTGCTGTCACCACCAGCAAAACAAACTGAGCCAGGCGTAGTAATATGTAGCCTGGAGTTCTAACTACTTGAGAAATAGGACTTCAGGGCCAGCCTAGGCAATACAGCCTGGGCCTTTCTTCGCAAAATAAATAAAATATCTCTCTAGATACTCTTCTATATCCTCTATCATTAATTGTTTGTTATGTAACTTCCTTTCTAGATTTTTAAAAAAAGCTTTATAATACCTTTAAAAACCAATTATTTTGCCAGCCAGTGCTGGCATACACCTTTAATCCAGCATTTGGGAGGCAGAAGCAGGTGGATCTCTGTGAGTTCAAGGCCAGCCTAGTCTACAGAGTGGGTTCTAGGACAGCCAAAGTTACAACAGAGAATCCTGTCTCGAACCCCGCCCCTCCCAAACAGTTATTTTGGGATGGAGTGATGGCTTAGAGCAGTGATTCTCACAGTTCTTAATGCTGTAACCATTTAATGTAGTTCCTTATGTTTTAGTGATCCCCTAGCCATAAAATTATTTTTGTTGCAACTTCATAACTGTAATTTTGCTACTGTTATGAATTGTAATGTAAGTATCCGGTATGCAGATGGTCTTAGGTGATCCCTGTGGAAGGCTCATTTCACCCCAAAGGGGTTGTGATCCACAGGTTGAGAACTGTTGGCTTAATGGATAAGAGCACTTCTTACTCTTGCAAAGGAACTAGGTTCAGTTCCCAGTATCCAAAACGGCCATTTCACAACTTCCTGTAACTCTAATCCAGGGGATCTGATGCTTCTGCTGGCACCAGGCGTGCATGTGGTGCACAAACATACATGCAGCCACTCACACATACACAAAAATAAAAACACATTAAATCTTAGAAAAATCACTTATCTTAGAATCACTCTGATTGTATATGCTACCTTTCTTTGACTCATGGCTTCCAAATGTCCTTTACCACCTCTTCCAAAGGATATGAATGATCTATTTCCTCTAGAATAATATGCAACTCACCAGATACTAATTAAATGTCTGCCTTTTGTAAATTATTGTATTTGATAATGTGACAGTACAAAAGTGAGTAAGATTTGGTCGTTGATTAAAAAGTTAGAAAATAATGGCTAAGGCAACTATTGCAAATTTAAGATAGAATGTGGTTCAGTGTAAATGCAGCCAGTTCCATAAAGGACCTCATGGCTCTTCACTTGTAGAGGAGCACCCCTTAAAAATGTAATATTTATAATATTATTAGATTACAGAGGTCTTGATAGACTTAGGAGGTTCCCAGTAAGTCTTGTTGCCACTCCAGATTAGATAATTCATGTTTATGTATTTTTAAATCATAGTTTATAATTTTTCTTAGTCTTTTTCAGTGTATATACACACATCAGCTTATGCATGATAAGTGACTAGTTTTGCACCGGGTTTCACTTTTTGTGACGAATGTGATCTATATTTTGAAGTTAAATACTATTTTAACAATTGCCTATAAAAGAGTTATATTTATCAGATGGGCTTGACAAAAGTCCTAGGAGTGTTCCTAAGAACGAAAGGAGCGTGATGCAACCAGCTCAGGGCACACATAAGGAATTTGGATGTGATTGTTGCTTAGCAAAGGATTTTTTTGAAAAATGTTTTAGTTATTAAAAAATTAAATTGTGTCTTAAATTTACGAAGAAAGTGTTGGCAATTTTGTTTTTATATTTTGAGAATTTTACCTAATGTCAAAGCCTACTGATTGTTATTGTGTGAAATGATAGTGTGAAATTGGTGCTGTTATAGTATAACAATAAGGACGTGACTCATGTGTTTTATGTACACATGCCTTCAACTGTAGTGACAAATGGCTTCATGCTGTGTGATTAAATGCATATTAGCGCTTGCCCTAGGCATTTGATTATTACCATCTTTCCTTCATTACATTTCCACACTGTATGGCCATATAATTTATAAGATAATACACACATCACTTTGTTGCTGATAGGAATTATTCTGTTTTATGGATGGTGTCCTTTAATTTTGCCTTTCATGGATTATAAAATTGGTTAATATCTGCTGAAGTGAATCACTGGAGAAGCAAATAAAGATGTTGGCCTCAGGTCACAGTGTCATTTGTGATACTGGCAAAATCTTACAGGCTCATTTATCCCTGTACATGATTGATAACAGCATGGGTTAAATGGAGAAAGCTTTGCTTCCATTAAAGGATCATCATGAATGAAGACCTCCCACTTAAAAGTCAGGCATGATGAGAAGACAAGAGACTATCTACAGGTCAAATTAAATAACTTAAATAATTTAAGTAGAATGACAGTATAATTTGTCCATTTTGTGTTATTACTCTGACCCCTATCAGGATTCTAGGCTAACTTGCTTTTCACTGTAGAGTATTTAAGATGTAATTTTTAATAAATACCTTCAAAGATAGAAAAGCCTTTATAGCTCTTAAATTGTGGCAAAGTACAGATTTATATTATGAGCTTTTGAAAAGCTACTTAAAAGAAACCTACAATGCACATGATATATAAGATCAGTAAAATGTTGAGTACTAAAGCAGTACTCGAAGCATTTTATAATAAATTGGTTTTACTTTTACAAAGTTTTTAAATATCTTTTTGAGACGAGGTCTTTCTATGCAACTCTGCATGGCTTGGAACTCTCTGTTTAGACCAGGATGGACTCAAGCTCATAGGAATTCATCTGTTTCTGTCTCCCAAGTGCTGGGACTTAATTTAATGAGATTAAAGGCATACACTACCATACGTGGCTCACAATATTTTTAATAATGAAATATTTATAATGACTATGAATAATTTTTTAATGTGCTAATATATAATACACATTAATTATCATTATGCATAATAAATTTGTTATAGTAAATTACTATAAACAAATGGACTACTTATAAGAGTTAACTAGTAATGGTTTCAACCAAATGTTAAAATAAAGATATAGTCAGTAGTTTTTAATGGCTACTTTCCTATTACTATTTTATATAAGGAAAAGCATATATATTTTCAGAGATTCTTGAAATAAATTCTGTATTTGAACTTGAGAATATCTTGATCTGTGAAGGGTAAAATACAGATAGACCTTCAAATCTAAGTCTGCGTATTCCTTTTCAGAGTTTAGAGTGACATATTTTGTACTTCTTTTTTTAAGTCTTGGAGATTGAGTCCAGGGCATAACGCATTCTGGTCAAGGACTCTACCATTGAGCTACATCACAGCCCTGATTGTTTCTCCAGTGGCTTCTGAATATCTGCTATAAACTAGGACTTCACATATATTAGCCTGCTTGATTGTCACATTGTGTGAAATCAATATCATTATTATATAGATGTTACGTAGATGAGTATGCTGAAACAGTCAGAGGTGACACAGCCAGTAAGAAGACAACAGCTGTGTCTGTTGTGGATATTGTTATAGGAATCTAAAAAATTATGCTTTAAAAATACTTAAAAAATCATGTATCACAAGATTTCAAAACTAGTATGATTCTTACTGTATCATGCTTCCTATAACATCATAAAATATTAAAAAAATTCAGATTTATTTACTTTACTTGGAATGTTTTGCCTGCATGCAGGTATGTGCACCATGTGCTTACCTGTTGGATCAGCTAGAACTGGGGTTGTAGATGGTTGTGAGCCACCATGTGGGGGCTGGGAATTGAACCTAGGTCCTTTGCAAGAGCAACAAGTGCTCTTAATTGCTGGGCAATCTCTCCAGGTCCCCATAAAACATTTTTTGATAGTGACTCATAGTAAGAAATATACTTCACATTTTGATCTCGTATACATACTATCTGTATACATATTTCATTGACATGTAATTAAAGATTTGCAAAACATGAATATTACTGATATATTTTAAACTATTCTGTTGATTTCTATTTCATAGAAATATTACTTTCAACTCAATTAGTTTTATGTATCTCCAGGGGTTATGCATCAACTTACATACAATAATGTTTTCCCTTCCATTATAGAAGCTTTATATATATATACGAGGCACACACACACACACACACACACACACACACACACACACACATATATATATTTTATATATATATATAGTGGCACACACCTTTATCTCCACACTTTAGAGGCAGAGGCAGACAGATCTCTATGAGTTTGAGGCCAGTGTGGCGTACATATAGAGTTGTAGGCCAGCCAAAGCTACATAGGCCCTGTCTCAGAAAAAAAAAGAACTTATATATACGTACTCTTTCTAGAAAAGATGAGGACAAAAATCACTGTTACTTTTCTTTTAAAGCAAGAGTTATTTAAAAAAAAAAGCAAGTCAATCTTCTTTCCAGAGCAACTATTTAAATTTTTAAAAAGCTGATTTGTGTATTTATTTTCTTAAATTTATTGTTTTTAATGATGTTGCTCTGTGTGGGCATGTGCACATGAGTGCAGGTGCCTTCAGAGGCCAGAGCTGCCAGATTGCTGTGGAGCCAGTTGTGAGCCGCCTGATGTGGGTGCTGGGAGTCAAGTCAGATCCTCTGTTAGAGCAGTACATACCCTTAACCACTAACCATCCCTCAGCCCTATTTATTTTTGAGATAAGGTCTAGCATTATGTAGTTTGAGGCTGACCTCAAACTCCTAAATGTTATGATTACAGATTTATGCCACCGCACCTGGCTCTTAGTTGATTCTTTAGACATTTGTTTTCATGTGTCTAAATAATATGCTTGTATTTTTCCAGCTTTATACACTATTTATTCTATATGGAAAATGATTTTACTTTCCTTCATGGAAATTAGAGCTTTCTTGTTATCCATTCAGCACTCTAAGTCAGCACTTGCATAGCTGTGTTTGATGCAGCACTATTCAAAATAGTCAAGTTAGCTATACATAAAGTATGATTTTAAAACAAAACACCTCTTCTAATAGCCAAGTTATGGAATCAGTGTGAACGAGGCAAGAAACAAACACCAATTCACATAGACATTCTTAAAGCATATTTTTGATAAATGAGTAACATGATATTGGCTCATTATAAAGACTAGAACTATTTGTTGGAAATAACAGCTTTTTTTGTAATAATAAAAACAATAAATAGGAATGTAGTAGGCCTCTTAAATCGCCATTTTAATTTTTTTTTGAGACAGTGTTTTACCATATAACTCTGACTGTCCTGGAGCTCCTATGTAGACTAGGCTGTCTTTGAACTCACAGAAATCTATCTTCCCCTGCCTACCTCATGTTAGGACTTAATTCTTGTGCAATGTTGAAATATAAGTAGATATGATCTAGTAAAGGAAATATTTTTGATTAAATATGAATAATATTTAGAACATTTCAAGGCATAATGATGCACAGTTGTAATCCTAGTACTTTGAGGGAGAGGCAATATCATGAATTTTGGGCCGGTATGGGCTACATAGTGGGTTCTGGCCTAGATTATGTAGTATTCTACATGCCATCTTGAACTACATAGTAAGACCCTGTTTCAACAAAACAGAAGCAGCAGTAGCAAATTATGTTATTTAAAAAGTATGTACAGTATAGAAAGCAAAATTTTATATTCTCATCATAATTATTACCTGGCTGTTTTTATTAATATAGTTAAAATTATGTTTTAAGCCTACAGTAGTTTTTTTTTTTTTTAAGTTGAAGTTTATTGTCAGATTACAGAGACTAAAGAAAAACTAGTACCTTCCCTCCCATTACCCAGTTGGCAAAAGTAATTTTTACTCACCCGGTCCCTCTAAGCTCAGTGATTTTTATATGAAAAAAATCATGTGCATGTATGTGTATGTGTATGTGTGTGTGTGTGTGTGTGTATGTGTGAGTGTGCTGTGGTGCATGTGTAGAGAGAGGTCAGAGGACGACTTTTGGGAGTCAGCTCTTACCTTCCACCTTGCTGAGGTAGGGCTTCTCTTGTTTCTGCCGCTGTGTGGGTACTTCAGACAAGCTGGCCTGTAAGCTTCTGACTGATTCTCTTATCTTGGCCTCCCATTTAGTTGTAGGAGTGCTGGGATTACAGATGTACACTTCTGTGTCTGGCTTTTTAAGCAGGTTTGGAAATAGTAACTCAGATCATGGCAAGCACTTTTACCCTTTGGCCTCAGTGATTTTTCCCCCCATCATAGCATGTAGGAAGAAATACATACACTACATATTTCAGAGAAGAAATATAGGGATCAAAGGAAAATATCGAGGAAATTACTTTGTTGTAGGGACGTAGTGCATGTAAACTGTTGAAACTATTAAGTATACTGAACACTTGCTTCGTACTATTATGTGAAAGAGTGAATGAAAGAACATAGTAAGTGCCTATCTTTAAGAAACACCCCAGTAGTGAGGTAGATTGATTATACATAACACACCTGGTGAATCTTTAAATTGTGGAGTTGAATTTAAGTACATGGAAGAATTTAGAAAATGGAGAGATTGATGTTATTTAATGTGGTCAAGGGGTAGATTCCTGGAGAAAAATGAGCCTTAAATTGGGCATGATAGATTTATTCCCCCTCTGTCTCCAGTGTGTGTGTGTGTGTGTGTGTGTGTGTGTGTGTGTGTGTGTGTGTGTGTGTGTGTGTTGGGAGAGGTTGAAAAGTTATTCTAGGAAGAAGGTGGGAATGAGCACAGATTACAGTTAAGAAACTATAATAGAGGGAATAATTTGCATATTGAAGGAGGAGTTGAAAAAAGAACTAGAAAATAGAAACCCTTAAACTCAGGCAAGTACAAAGAGCCATTTCAAGTTTGGAGTGGTGTTTGTAAAATAATAATGAAGAAAATATGCGGGATAGATTGAAACGGAAGGAAAAAATAAAGAGATAACAAGAAAAAGTGTGTGAGGCAATGAGGATCTAACTAGATTACTAATGGGGTGCAGAATGAATCTGAGGGCCAATCTGAAGGAAAAGCCAACAGTTTGGTTTGATTTATGGGATGAAGGGGAAAATGAAAGTGAGAATCCAAGAGAATGTGATTGAGAGTGTGCGCAAGAATGGACAACAGGGCCAGAGGGGCAGAGGGAGAAAACAAGAAAAGCAGACAGCAAAGATGTAGTGTTTATCAGGGATTTAAATAAAATATGTGACACCACTGACTTTGAGAAGGAAGACAAATCACAGATTGTGTCTCACTAAACTTAGGCAGAAAAAAATGCACACAAATCCTTTGGTGATTGCTGAAGATGCATTGGGAATCATTCTCATGGTAGATAGGTGATAGAACTTTGGAGTTTGAGGTAAATTTAGAGATAAAGTATTCCAGAAATGTTGGTTTGTCTGTAGTCACATTTATACTTATTAACAGATTTGTTATTATCAGCTAATTTTCAATCTGTTGCTCTTTAAATAGTAGGGGATCATTAATTAAATAACCTCAATGTCTAGGTAAGTGAGGTAAGTCCATTTAATGTCTAATATTTAAGATTTTGTAATACTTCCTATCAAGTCCTGTCCTAATGGCCAAAATAAAGAAATGAGCTCCTCTTCTCATAAAGCAGGAAAGGAAGAAATAGGCTTTAAAAATTAGCACACGATTAGCACGTAAATTTGGATACTGCTGAGTTGTAAAGAAGATAAAGTAGGACACTGTGTCAATGGGTAAATGGGTGTGGTGCATACTGAAGAAGTGACATTTAACCTGAGACCAGAAAGGCATGAAGTTGTGTGTTAATAAGTGGAGGTAGAGCTCTTGAGACAATCAGATAGTCTGTAGCCCTTAAAACTAGAATAGACTAGGTATGTTTTCAAATTGAAAGAAAATATATTCAATGTCTCTCTATTATGTACCAGTTGTTATGAAGGCACTGGAGGATATAATCATGAATGAAACAGCAGCATGGACTCCCAGAACTAAGGGACAAAGACATCATCTAGGTTAGGTGGCATCACCAAATAGACTGTTCTGCTGGCACATTGATGAGGCACTCTATAAAACTACATACAATTTTGCCTATATTATTTTCTCAAGGACGTTTTTGGGCATCTGTGAGCTCAAATCCAGAGAAACTTTTTTGAAAAAGTATGAATGGTATGTGAATCTTCCCAGGTCTTTGCCACAAGGAGATGGGAGTTGATGCGCTAAAAAATTGAACCATGGCAATAGTCAGAGGGCTACATCATATATGACATGTATGGCATAGGGCTGGAAATGAAAACAGTAAAAATCTCTCTATACTCTAGAAACCTTAGATTCTAGCTTTCATGTATCGGTTAGAGTGTTCACTGCTCTGTATCTTCTCTTTTACTTCAAGAGAATGGAGAATTCTCTGGAGAAGATGAAAGGCCTGAGATAAAACATGTATACATATTAACATTGGAGGGAGAAAACCCTAACAAATTCTACTTTTGTTACCCCATCAGCCAGTAGTGAAACCTGCCAGTCAGTTAGCCTTTCCTTAATGTTTCCATTGATATTTTTACAGTATGCTTCTATTAAAAAAGGAACCCACTCCAGCTTTATTGAGATAGATTTTCCATGCTGTGTAGTTCATTCAAAGTGTGAAATTCTGTTATTTTTAGTGTATTCACAGTTGTGCAACTATTACCACAATCAGTTCTAAATCATTTCCTTCAAAGAAACTCCATACCTCTTGGAGATCAATATCTAATCCCTATAATCCACCCCCTGCCCCAAGCAACCATTGATCTTCATTCTATGTCTTTGAGTTTGCCTATTCTGTACATTTCATGTCTAGGGAACAAACTACATCTCTATTGATTATATTCATACAATGTATGTACTGACTAAAGTTAATCAAAACTTTATTCTTTCTTTTGATTATAATATCATAGTTTACATTAATTTCTTTTCTTTCTTTTCTGACTTTTACAAGTTTCTTTACATATGTCATTACTTCTTATTTCACCTCCACATGGAATTATCATCATTTTATAAATCAGAGGTATGTTTACTGACATATTTGCCATCATTTTTTGTTTATCATTCTTACATAATGTTTCAAACTTTCATCACAGATTGCTTTTATTCTTTTGAAATTCTTTGTGAAGTTCTGTCAAATTTTCTGTTTTCTTTTCCCTAAAAAAGGTATATTTTTCCTCATGGGGATGTCTTATTTAGCCGGATATGGTAGTGGTGCATGCCTTTAGTCCCAGCACTTGGGAGGCAGAGGCAGGTATATCTATGAATTCTAGGCTGCCCAGGGCCACATAGTGAGACCCTGTCTAAAAAAAGGTCTTTTCAATTTTCCTTTCTTTTTTCACTCATTTAAAAAATATTTTACATGTATGAGTGTTTTGCCTTCATGTATATCTGTGCATAGTGAGTGTACCGCAGAAGTCAGAAAAGTGTTGGGTCCCCTGGAATTGGAATTACAGATGGTTGTGAACCACCAAGTGGGTGCTGAAACTGAACCTGGGTTCTCTGCAGGAGCAGCAGGTTCTCTTAACCTTTGAGTCATCTCTTCAGCCTCTTCTTTTTTTTTTTTCTTTCTTTCTTTTTTTTTTTTTTTCGAGATAGGGTTTCTCTTTTGTAACTCTGGCTGTCCTGGAACTTACTGTGTAGTCCAGGCTGGACTAGAACTCAAAGAGATCTTCCTGCCTCTGCCTCCTGAATACTGGGATTAAAGGCGTGTACCATCACCACCTGCCTTCCTTTTTTATTTTAAACATAACTTTTCCTGAAACAGGTTTGTAATTATGTGAAATTCACGTTTTTGTTTTTTCCAGGCAGAGTTTCCTCTGTTGTAACTCTGGCTGTCCTGGAACTCACTCTGTAGACCAGGCCGGTCTTTAACTCACAGAGATCTGTCTGCCCACACTATTAAAACATACAGTTCAGTAGTTTTGTAGTAAACTCTCAAAGTTGTACAACCACCACCACCACTATCAAATTCCAGAGCATTCTATCATCTCAAAAAGAAATCATGTTTCTATTATTCATTCCTGTCTCCCCTCATGCCTGGCAACCATTGATCTATTCCCATCTTTATAGATTTGCCAATTCCAGATGCTTCACATAAGCAGAATCAAACGTCTTTTGTGTTTGGCGTCTTTTACCGAGCATAATGTTTAGGCTCATCCATCTTATAGCATCTACCAATATTTTATTTTTTTCTTATGACACATACTGGTCCACTATAGGTATGCTGCATTTAATCTTTTTTTAATCCATTCATCAACATCAATTGATAGACATTTGAGTTGTTTCTACTTTTTGCTTATTGTGACTAATGCTGCGGTGAACACTCATGCATATATATATATATATATATTTCCATTTTTACTGGACTTATGCCTAGGAGTAAACTGCTGAGTCACATGGTAGCTCCACGTTTAACCTTTTGAGGAACTGCCAAACTGTTTTTCAGAGCAGCTCAGTGATGTTATATTCTCACCAGCAATGTGATTCTGAGTTCTTCTAGTCTTGCCAGGACTTGTTAATGTCTCTTTCTGTCTGTTTGTCTGCCTGCCTGCCTGCCTGTCTACCTGTTCTCTCACTATGTGTATGTATGTGTGTGCATCAGGAGGAGGTGTTTGGGGGTTGAACCCAGGGCCTCACACATGCTAGGTAAGTGCTCTCTACTGAACTACATACCCAACTCTTTGTTATGATGTCATCTTATTACATTTGAAATAGTACCTTTTTGTGGTTTTGACTTTTATCATCTTAATGAATAATGATAGCAAATGTATTTCATGTTGTTACCATCCACACACACACTATATATGTGCACATACGCACGCACACACACACATGCATGCATGTAGGCACGTTTTAGAGAAAAATTTTATTCTAATCCCCTGGCTGTTTAATCTTTTTATTGTTTAATCATAAGAAGCTATTATATAGTCAAAATAATAGGTTTTTTTTGGTCAAATAGATGCTTTGCAAATATTTTTCTCACTTTGTAGATTGTCTTTTATTTTATTGATAGTGTTCTTTAAAGTACAAACATCTTAAATTTTGATGAATCTAGTCTACAGAAGCAGAAATCCTTATGTTGTTCTTAGAGGGAAATTTTTTCAGCCTTCTGTGATTAATTTTTTTATTAATTATTTTTACTATTGCTATGGCCAAATATCTGACAAGAAACAACTTAAGGGAGGAAAGATTTGTTTTGAGGAGATTCTGTCCATTATGATGGCAAAAGCATGACAACTAGGTTCCATATATGATGGTGGGAGCTTGCAGTAGGTGTACATTTTTACATGGCATTGGCCAAAAAGCAGGGTTGGGCTGTGATCCTCAAGACCCATCCCACAATAACCCTCATCCTGCAGCAAGCCTCTACCTTCCACAGGTCCCACAAGTTCATCCCAAAAGAAATACCACTGGGAACCAAGCATTCCAACACAAGAGCCTGTGAGTAGCATCATTTCATATTCAGATCATAAACAGCTGTCAGTGGTGAATTTTTCATAGATTCCTTTATTAAGGTGAAGTTCCTGTCTATTCATAGTTTGTTGAGAATTTTATTATGAGAAAGTATTGGACTTTGTCAAACACTTTTCTAGCATTTATTAAGATGATCCTGTTGTTTTTTCCTTTATCCTATCAATATGATTTATTGCATTTATTTTTTTAGCATATCAGATCAACCTTATATTCCTAGGATAAACCCTACTTGGTCATGATGTATAATTCCTTTTGTGTATTTGGTAGCATTTTATTGAGCATTTACATGTTTATATTCCTAAGGACTGTTGATTTATGGTTTCACTTGTGAAATATTTGTCTTGTTTTAGTATGAGGATGATATTGGCTTTGTAAAATGAATTAGTAGTGTGTTTCTTTCACTATTCTCTGAAAAGTTTTGTGGAGGATTGCTGTTATTTATTCTTTAAAATTTTGGTAAAATTTACCAGTAAACAATCTGGTCCAGAGCTTTTTATTATGTGAAAATTTTTCTCTAATTCAGTCTCCTTATGAAAGGTTTATGTAGATTTTTGTCTTTAGTCAGTTGGGAAGTTTATCTGCTTTGAGGAATTGTACCATTTATCTGCATTGCTTCATTTGTTGCTAACATTCTTTTTGGTAGTGATGGATAAAATGATTCAGTCCTCTCCAAGGACATTTGATTCAGAGCACAGCAGTGTTCAATACTGTTAAGGTACTATTAGTGTTAATGATAAGCTTTTATTATAAACACTCATTTTAATGTTTATTTTTCCATTGAAAATCTAGGATGTTGAAGGCTGATTTGACTAACTAGTTGACAATGGTTGGACCGTTCTTTGGTATGGTGCCTCTCTGCCTTGGTTGGAGGATGTTCAGCAAAGCAGCTCCCTTTTAGCAGCTTGTCAGATCTTCCTCATGGCAGCTGCTTTGAACATTCTATGTTCAGTAAGATACCCTGTATATGGCTCCAGAAGGCACTTTAACTGTTCAAACAGCTTGTGCCAGGCATTTTTGCCATTGTCAACCTCAGTGCACTCTTAGCAGCCATTTTCATCCAGGCCAGTGTGGAAGTGCTTTCCATGGTGACCCAGCAGAAGACCTATAATGGCAGCAAACACATCCTCTATTTGCATGAAGGGCTGTGTGCAAACGTCTTTGCTACAACTCCCCTCACTGGCTACATAAGCAGACTCTTGGCCTTCCTTTTCAAGCCACCCTGGTGCTACCCTCTTATGCTGCCTTCTGGTGGTGTTTATTAGCTCCATTAAAAATATTTTCTCAAGTGGCCTTGTCTCCTTTTGATCTTTATTATTAGTAGAGCATGCTTAGTTGGTAACAGGGAGACATGGCAGCAGATTGGTAGCTGTGGCAAAGGCAGCATGGGTAATGGGTGGTAGTTGTGGCTGCAAGGGTAGTGGTGGCAGGAGGGCAGTGGTGGCAGCAGTAGCAGTAGAGGCTAAAGCATGGCTGGAGAGTTTCATAGAACAGCAGGGGAAGAGACAGTGAGGAACAGAGAGGACAGGACACATACCAGAGACTGTAGGTTCCAGTTGCTGGAAGAATTCCAGGGCTGTGCCAAGCGTTAAGGGCCAAAGGTCATGAAACTGAGAGCACTAGCTGCAGTCAAGGCCAATAGTCTGATACTGTAGTCAGAACTGTGATAGTTGCCACTGTAGTAGCTGAGAGTCCCAACACCCAGGCTTTCCCAGGGCTTGTAACACTGCAGTCACTATCTGTTGTTGCTGCTCACTACTATCGGAAGCTGGCAATGACAACAGCTGGCAAGTGTCAGGGACACTAGTGGTTAAAGGCCAGGGTAGTACTTCTAGCTGAGTATCTAGAGCAGTACCTTTCTAAACTGTGGTACAACAGGCCTTTGACTCTCAGACCTGAAGTTGTAAACCTTGTCAAAGATGCTGATCTAGCTCCTAGCTCATGGATGCTCAAGGCAGGCACCTGGAGGTAAGTCTTCAGGTTTGTGTTTGCACAATGAGTACTTTACTGACTGGGCTACCTCTCCAGCTTCTAAGTGTTCTACTTTATTAATAATTTGTTTTGCTTTATTCATTATTGGAGTCTTGCTTTATTATGATAGAATTCTCTGTTGCTACTTTCAATTCTGTCAGTTTTTGTTTCATATAATTTGGTGCTTTATTTTTTAGTGCATGTATGTTTAAAATTTTGTTTTGTTGGTTGGTCATTTGTCGCTATAAGGTACTCTTCTGTGTCTTGAGTAGCATGGTCTGATACCTATTCTTGGGAAGAGAGAACCTCTCTTCCTAATTGAAGAATTGCCTCTATTAGATAGATCTGTGGACATATCTGTGGGGAACTTCCTTGATTGCTGATTGGGTGGGGAAGAGCCTAGCCTGTTGTGTGCCACTCCTCGGCAGGTTGTATAGGGAAGGTGACTGAATGGATGGTGCATAGGACTTCCTGTATTAAGATTAAGATAAGTGTTTGCTAGAGATTAAGACTGGGAGAAGGGAATGGGGCAATAAAAGGATTGTATGAGGGGCCTGTGACAATGTAGGCTTCTGCATTTTGATTGTGATCATAGCAACAATAAATATGCACAGAAGTATGTATATGCACATATAAATTCATGTATCACCGGTAAGCTTTCTAATAAACTGTGTGGATTGTGCTAATATCAGATATACATTTTAAATATTGTACTGTTGTTATACAAGATGGTAATACTGAAGGTGACTGAATGGATGGTGCATAGGACTTCCTGTATTTATTGCAACTGCTTTTGAACCTGTATTTATTTCAAATTGAAAAGTTGAAAAAGAAAGCTTCTTATATCCTGACTCACAAACTTTATAGATTGATATATTTAAGTCCCTGGGTTTTAAATAAAAGGCAGTTACCAAAGACCTCTTCCAATTTTATTGAGTTTAAAGTTTGTATTGCTATCAATTAGTGTGAACATTATCTTTGAAAAGTAGCTTCATGTGAAAGCAAAGTTTAGAAAAAGAATGTGTATCTATCTTGGCATTAAGCTTCTGGTGAAGGGTCAAACCTTGCCTACAGTATTAGGAACCCAGCATTCACAAGTTTGGTGAGTAGGGACAAAAAATGTAGTCTTACAGGGTACTCTGGTACCAGAAAAACCCTCAAGCCAGGAGAAGTAGAATAGAACCATTGCTGCCAAGTGTTTTCTATGAATATTGAAGTATGAGGAATAGCAGCATTGTTATTTAGTGTTAAACTTGGAGGATTATGGAATAATGTTTTTATGCTAACTATGGTTTTTCTAGAAAAACAGATATGTGATATTTTTAGTTAAAATTTTTTTGAATTGCAGGAAATGAAATAAATATTAACATGGAGGACAGTTTCAATACCACATCATCATCATCTACCTTCACTCTTCAGAGTTCTTCAGAAACAATGGCTTCTATTCACCTCCTGGATTTCAGAACAAGTTTTCTTGAAGCACTAGAAGAGCTACGTATGAGAAGGGTGAGCCCCTCATAAGGTTTTAAATAGAAAGTCTTGATTGTTTTCTTGATAGGGAGTATCAGATTACAGTATTACAGATCAATAATAGCATAGAGGTCACAAATTCAGAATTTGGGTGGTTGGCATATGACTTGATAAGGTAGGAATTAATTTGAGCTTGGGAGCCTATATTGTAGTAAACACAATACAGAAATTCCTGTTTCAATATGAAATCTATTAGATTCTAAAAATTAGAAAGGGGTTTGAAAGTTTTTAAACAAGATGTATTTCTGATCCAAATATTCTGATCAGTTGTATAACAGGGATGAAAGACCTTTACTACAAAGCTTTTAAGAACACTAAAAATATGCATTCACTTGATGTCCTTTTACAAACCATTTCTGGGTCTGTACTTTAAGAGGATTCGAATTTTGTAAGTACAACATGTCATGCCAGTTAACAACTGTGTTACCACATAATATGCATTATGATAAAATTATAAATAAAAATTACATGACAACAATCTGTTAAGTATCCAAATAGTAATAAGACCTTAGACTCTAAGTAAACAATAAGGAAAATTCAGAGGAATTTTGGATAGTCTAAAGTAACAATGATTTGCTAAGGAAACTAAGAAAACTGGCCACACAGTAGTGTAATCTGTAGCAAATATCCTACACCAGTGCCTGTAACATCAGTGCAATTACTATTGATTGGATCATTACAATCTGTAGAGCACATACCTTCATTTTACATGGCAAAATATATTAAATACATTGCCAAAAGTAGCATTGTTATATACTTATACTTTCTTGGTATTTTAGCATCAAGTTTTCTATTAAACTTATTTTTAATCTTTGTCATTTAGCTTTTATGTTTTTCTTCTGTCCATCAAGCAACTTTTAAAAGTTTTAATAAAAATTCCCAAGAGATTGTCAATGAAAGAAAATAAATTTAGCAAGAAAAATCCTATTTCCAAGTTCAATAAAGTACCCCAGAATATAGAACCCTAAAAGTGCTTATTTTTTATTAGATGCCTTAGGACTACAAGGATTTAAGTGTTTCTACAAAAACAATAAAGGAAGAGTAATTTGATGGTTTATTTACTCTTTATAACCTTTAGAAAGTGTTGTGCTTTTTAAAGTGCTTGCTTCAGGCTGTAGTTTTACAAGATGGGCTGTGTGTTGGTCAGACCCTTTCAATTCTTGACCCTGAACAGATTTAGGGACCTAGCACATAGAGCGGGCATGTGTTCAGGAAGCCCAAATTGTAACTGGGTACTTTCACTCTCCCTTCAAATTTACAATCCGTCTCCTCTAAAATTGCTCAATTTAGCTTCTCCATGTTGTTTCATAAACTAACATGCAGTATTCTGTATATTTTCTTGGTCTAATTAGCCAAAAGTTGCTCAAGATAAAAT